>CM065599.1:10764032-11364032 GCA_033119425.1 Bufotes viridis
TTATATTCTTGTACATAGGAGCAGTATTATAGTAGTTATATTCTTGTACATAGGATGCAGTATTATAGTAGTTATATTCTTGTACATAGGAGCAGTATTATAGTAGTGATATTCTTGTACATAGGAGCAGTATTATAGTAGTTATATTCTTGTACATAGGAGCAGTATTATAGTAGTGATATTCTTGTACATAGGATGCAGTATTATAGTAGTTATACTCTTGTACATGGGAGCAGTATTATAGTAGTTATATTCTTGTACATAAGAGCAGTATTATAGTAGTTATATTCTTGTATATAGGAGCAGTATTATAGTAGTTATATTCTTGCACATAGGAGGTAGTATTATAGTAGTTATATTCTTGTACATAGGAGCAGTAATATAGTAGTTATATTCTTGTACATAGGAGTGGTATTATAGTAGTTATATTCTTGTACATAGAAGCAGTATTATAGTAGTTATATTCTTGTACATAGGAGCAGTATTATAGTAGTTATATTCCTGTACATAGGAGCAGTATTATAGTAGTTATATTCATAGTAGTTATATTCTTGTACATAGGAGGCAGTATTATAGTAGATATATTCTTGTACATAGGAGCTACTTTATAGTAGTTATATTCTTGTGATAGGAGACAGTATTATACTAGTTATATTCTTGTATATAAAAGCGGTATTATAGTAGTTATATTCTTGTACATAGGAGCAGTATTATAGTAGTTATATTCTTGTACATAGGAATCAGTATTATAGTAGATATATTCTTGTACATAGGAGCAGTATTATAGTAGTTATATTCTTGTGATAGGAGACAGTATTATAGTAGTTATATTCTTGTACATAGGAGCAGTAATATAGTAGTTATATTCTTGTACATAGGAGTGGTATTATAGTAGTTATATTCTTGTACATAGAAGCAGTATTATAGTAGTTATATTCTTGTACATAGGAGCAGTATTATAGTAGTTATATTCTTGTACATGGGAGCAGTATTATAGTAGTTATATTCTAGTACATAGGAGCAGTATTATAGTAGTTATATTCTTGTACATAGGAGTGGTATTATAGTAGTTATATTCCTGTACATAGGAGGCAGTATTATGGTAGTTATATTCTTGTACATAGGAGCAGTATTATAGTAGTTATATTCTTGTACATAGGAGCAGTAATATAGTAGTTATATTCTTGTACATAGAAGCAGTATTATAGTAGTTATATTCTTGTACATAGGAGCAGTATTATAGTAGTTATATTCTTGTACATGGGAGCAGTATTATAGTAGTTATATTCTAGTACATAGGAGCAGTATTATAGTAGTTATATTCTTGTACATAGGAGTGGTATTATAGTAGTTATATTCCTGTACATAGGAGGCAGTATTATGGTAGTTATATTCTTGTACATAGGAGCAGTATTATAGTAGATATATTCTTGTACATAGGAGCTACTTTATAGTAGTTATATTCTTGTGATAGGAGACAGTATTATAGTAGTTATATTCTTGTATATAAAAGCGGTATTATAGTAGTTATATTCTTGTACATAGGAGCAGTATTATAGTAGTTATATTCTTGTACATAGGAGTCAGTATTATAGTAGATATATTCTTGTACATAGGAGCAGTATTATAGTAGTTATATTCTTGTGATAGGAGACAGTATTATAGTAGTTATATTCTTATACATAGGAGCAGTATTATAGTAGTTATATTCCTGTACATAGGAGCAGTATTATAGTAGTTATATTCTTGTACATAGGAGGCAGTATTATAGTAGTTATAGTCTTGTACATAGAAGCAGTATTATAGTAGTTATATTCTTGTACATAGGAGCAGTATTATAGTAGTTATATTCTTGTACATAAGAGCAGTATTATAGTAGTTATATTCTTGTATATGAAAGCAGTATTATAGTAGTTATATTCTTGTACATAGGGGCAGTATTATAGTATTTATTTCCTTGCTATCTATTTCATGTAGGTTGCAGGAACTGAACTACAAAATACTGACACAGTGGTTTAGGACACCGGTGAAACTCCATAGTTTTACCCCTCAGTACCTGACACATGCTGGCGCTGACAACATAATTGTTCATCATAAGGGCAGCAAGTATACATAGAGCCAAGGATCAGGCCGAAGAAGCCATATATTTAGAGGCCTTCCATGTGTATAAAAGTGGGGAGTCAGGGGAGAAGCTACTTACAGTCCGTGCGGCTCCCAGGGTGCTCCACAATGACGTCACAGCACCCCTACGTCGCATGGATCACATGATCGCATGGATCACATAATCCATGCAACGTAGGGGCACTGTGACGTCATTGTGGAGGGCCCCGGGAGCCGCACGGACTGTAAGTAGCTTCTCCCCTGACTCCCCACTACTTTTCCATGGGAGCCGGGACTTTAGTAGCGTCCTGGATGCCATGGTTACCATTCAGAAAACTAAACGTCGGATCCGGTGATACGCTGAAACGACGTTTAGCTTAAAGCTGGGTCCGGATTAATGCTGTTCAATAGGCATGCGGCATGCCTTCAGGATTTTTGTCCGGAGGAAAATCCGCAGAATGCTGCGGATTTTGCTAAGGCCAAAAAACGTCTCAGTACTGAACTGAAGACATCCTGAACAGATTTCTCCCCATTCAGAATGCATTGGGATAATCCTGATCAGTATCTTTCCGTCCCTGAGCCCTGAGGACGGAACTCTAGGACGGAAAGGAACAACGCAAGTGTGAAAGAGGCCTAAGTCTACTCCATATTCCTTCCATTTTCCCACACAGAGGTCAGGGGTGAGGTAATCCAGAGTGGTCAAAGGAGTAATATCTGCTATTGGATAAACTGTATGTGAACATAACCCATGGAAATGAGACCAGTTGGTAATGGCAGTTGTTACAGAATAAAGCAAATTATGGCACCTAAACGAAGGAGCTAAAGAGGCCAACAAAAGGGCTCTAAGGTCGTGAGAAATCGCCGCAGTGGAGTCTATGTGCACCCAATGCTTGGTGAGATCTCGTCTCCACCAGCTTTCCAATTGGGCGACTTGAGTCGCCAGATAATACTAATATATATTTGGCAGACCAAGCCCCACCAAAAGAATTGGCTGTGTCTTGTGGGGACATAATTTTGCAGCCAGACCATGGGTCAGTAAGATGAAGATGTGGAATTTTCGTGCTAATAACCGCCCTGTTTTGTTGTCCTGCGAGTAGAAGTTGGCTTTAACAGCTTTCAGGCAGAGTTCATGTTTGTGCAGTAAACATTCTCTAAGTTGAAGTCTGAGGGTTTTCAATCTTTCTAAATGTGTCTGAGAAATGGAGTTCTTATTTAGGGATTCCAGAGCTCTTATTTTCTTCAATATGTCGTCTATTCTCTTATTTCTCTCTTTTTTGGTTTTGCACCCCAGTTTAATAAATATGCCTTTCATAAAGGCCTTGTGGGCACACCAGAGTGAAATGGGATCAGAGACAGACCCCTCATTGATTTGGAAGTATTCTGTCAGGGCGAAGGACAATTCTGAGAATACTTAGGGTGACCTATCAGGAATGTGTTATTGCGCCAAGATGTGTATGGCCGGCATACATGTGCCTCCAGCAGTGTCAAAGTGATTGGGGCATGGTCGGACCAGGTAATAATCCCTATGGATGATGATAGGGCATTACCTATCACTGATCTGCTGACTAAGAACAGATCAATCCTAGAGTAGGTTTTGCAGGCTGCAGAAAAGAAGGAATAGTCCCGTCACCACTATTTTGGAGCCTGCACATATCATACAGGTCTTCATGCAGAATTAGGGAAGAGAGGGCAGGGTGGCACTCCTTGAGGGTACAGTGGTATCAGTGGAAGGGTCCAAGATAGAGTTGAAATCTCCTCCCCAATTAACATGGCCAGTCTTCACTTTGTTTACTTTACACCACTTTGTGTAAAAAGGACACCTGGGCAAAAAAAAATAAAGACCATAGTGTAGTCCGCACTGTTCACTGAGCCTACAATGATAATGAATCTGCCACCGGGGTCCACAACCGAGGTCTTCAAAGAAAAGGCCACTGTGTTTTTTACAGCCACCAACACTCCTCACTGCTTCTTTGAGTAGTAAGATTGAAGGATAAGAGGAAACTGAAGGTAGCGAACGCTATGGCTATCCGCCTTCAAGAGATGAGTTTGGCGCCTTTCACACGGGCGAGTTTTCCGCGCGGGTGCAATGCGTGAGGTGAACGCATTGCACCCGCACTAAATCCTGACCCATTCATTTCTATGGGGCTGTGCACATGAGCGGTGATTTTCCCGCATCACTTCTGCGTTGCGTGAAAATTGCGGCAAGCTCTATTTTGTGCATTTTTCACTCAACGCAGGCCCCATAGAAGTGAATAGGGCTGCGGGAAAATTGCAAGCAAGTGCGGATGCGGTGCGATTTTCCCGCATGGTTGCTAGGAGACGTTCGGGATGGGGACCCAATCTTTATTATTTTCCCTTATAACATGGTTATTAGGGAAAATAATAGCATTCTAATTACAGAATGCTATGTAAAAAGGGGAAGAGAGGGTTAAAAATAAAAAAAAACATGAACTCACCTCTTCCTCTTGATCGTGTAGGTGCCGGGATCATTCTTCTTTCTTCATTCTGCTGGGTAAAGGACCTTTGGTGACGTCACTGGGTCACATAGTCCAATCAAAAGCTTCCATGATTGGACCATGTGACCCAGTGACGTCACCGAAGGTCCTTCAACCAACAGATATGAAGATAGAAGATGTTCCTTGCACCTACGCGATCAATGGGAGGAGGTGAGTTCATTTATTTTTTATTTTCAACCATCTATTGCCCTATTAAAATAGGATTCTGTATTGAGAATGCTATTATTTTCCTTTATAACCATGTTATAAGGGAAAATAATAAAAACTACAGAATACTCAACCCGAAACCAGACTTCAGTGATGAAGTCCGGCTTCGGGTCTGGGTACCAAACATGACGATTTTTCGCACGCGCGTGCAAAACGCATTACAAAAGTTTGCACACGTGCGGAAAAATCGCTCATTTTCCCGCAACGCACCTGCCTCTTATCCGGGCGTCAAACGTGACCCGCGTGTGAAAGAGGCCTTTTAGTGGCACAAAAGATATCGCAATTTAACGCCTTAGCTTCCTTCCACATCATCGATCTCTTAAAGCAGGCATCCTCAAACTGCGGCCCTCCAGATGTTGTAAAACTAAAACTCCCACGATGCCATGCTGTAGGCTGATACCTGTAAGCTGTTCAGGCATGCTGGGAGTTGTAGTTTTGCAACAGCTGGAGGGCCGCAGTTTGAGGATGCCTGTCTTAAAGGGACTATTTAGTCTCTTAACATTCAAGGAAGCTATTGTAAGAACCATTGTAAGGGGTAAGTAAGGTCTAGAACATCTAACCTTGAATGACCGGGGGGGGGACTATTCCCACAAAACCCGTGGTCAATTGAATGTTGTCCCGTCCGAGAGCCCATCTTGAGCCCCTGGGCCTCTGCCTCGCAGGGCTCGCAGACTGAACCGCCTGGTGATGAATGATGGTGGCCTGGTGCTGCCAGTAATCTGTGTAGTGTAGGCTGAGGGCTTCTTGAGAAGAGATCCCGTTATGGAAGGAGGCTTTGGGGTAGGAAGTTGGCAGCTCTGGGAGGGATCCATATGGCTTACTGTCCCCGGCGATGAGGCCTGAAGGCTCGAGCCCGATAAGCGCGTGGATGAAGGGAATGCGGCGCCATCTTGCTCTTTACCCCTTTCAAAGAAGAAGTCAAGCTTTCCTTGCTTCCGGATCGACTACGCCCCCTAAATTGTATCATCTATACATATTGTCATGTACCGCCATAATTGTTTAAAAATATCAATAAAAAGAAATTGAACCATAGAAATGACGGAATCGTTTTGTTCATCAAAACTGACTTTTTGAGCAGCAAGCAGATGGCCCCACTGCTCACGTGGCTGCCCACTCCACCTTGATTGACATGGCCATTGCTTCGAGTAGTGCAGATGTCGACTGTGCATTCGGTGCTGCACTTCCGGGTACACCTTGAAGTGTAGTGGCGCATGCACAGTCGGCATTTGCGGTGCTCCGGTAGCAGCAGCAGAGCCTCTGTGCTTGCGCTGCTACTTAAAAAAATGGCGCAGGGTCAGACGATATATGCGGCCCTGACAATCAAGGGTCAGCCTCTTGAGCAGCAAGGCTAGTCCTTGATAAATGCTTCCATCTGCTCATCTCTGGTTCCCGTACTTTTGGCCACAGAGTGTATATACACAGTCCTTCTGTACTGTTTACTGCAACAAAGATAATTTATAGAAAACTGAAACTGATCACAGAACATGTACAGGAGGGTGGGGACCTCACAAACCATCATAACAGAATGAATGGAGCTTAGATGATGGTAAAGTAGTCCTGTTACATACTGATAGCCCATACGCTTGCAGTAGTTCTCGCCGCTGACACATGTGACCCATGGATACACAGTTCATGTCACTGCAACTCGACTGAGATGAAAACATTCAGCACTCACCATTCTGTGCAGCTTCTCCTCCAGTTCTTGGTTTATTCTTTGTAAGGACAAGTAATTGGTTTGGATTCTGAAAAATATTCAAACACAAGGACATCAATATATGGCAGGTCTGTATTTTCCTTAAAGTGCCAGTCCACTAGTGAACACTATATTAAAGTTCATATATAAAACTGACATAAGTTGAGCAGTGCAGAGGCGACAGCAAGCAGAGGTCTTGAAATCGGTGAGAAATTCCTACAAAATGTATATCGGAAAAGTAAACACCTCTCTATTGCGCAACACATACGCTTGATTTACTGAAACTGTGCTGCCCCTTTAAGAGCCAGCGCCTGCAGGTTATGAATATTTATCATGTATTTGTGAATCGCTGCAGAGTGATGGCAGTGATACCTCCCGCCGCCTCTTTAATGACTGACTGTGTCCGCTAATTATTCTTAATATTGCAGAAACAATGAATCAGAGCCTTTTTCATCAGACTGATAACGCTGCAAAAAAAAATAAAAAAATCTGGCGTACGGGAGTCATTAAGGCCTCGTCTCCGAGGAGACATGTTTAGTGTAGGGGAGCGGTAGTAAAGACTGCTATTAAACAACAACAGCAGTGAACACAAAAAAGCAGTGTCCTATAGAATACGTATGGTGTGTGTATACGCCACATAATGTGGCCGAGTTCAATAAAACAGACAATTGCCCAGATAACAACTCCCCAACATAGACTATTAAATGTCAAAGGGAATCCTGAGGCGTAACCTCCATATGATAGCCAGTGTGTTAGGGAATTGCTAGTTATGCAGTTTCTATCATTAGTTGACCATGGATGTCTGTCACTGACCTTCTCAAATTCCTGTAGATTACCATCATTCATTCCCCAAGGCTAAACACACAAGCTCCTCCTGCGAGCAGCACAAGCTCCTCCTGCCAAGCCCCTCCTGCCAGCAGCACAAGCCCCTCCTGCCATCAACACAAGCTCCTCCTGCCATCAACACAAGCCCCTCCTGCCAGCAACACAAGCCCCTCCTGCCAGCAACACAAGCTCCTCCTGCCAAGCCCCTCCTGCCAGCAGCACAAGCCCCTCCTGCCAGCAGCACAAGCTCCTCCTGCCAGCAGCACAAGCTCCTCCTGCCAAGCCCTTCCTGCCAGCTTCCTGCCAGCAGCACAAGCCCCTCCTGCCAGCAGCACAAGCCCCTCCTGCCAGCTTCCTGCCAGCAGCACAAGCCCATCCTGCCAGCTTCCTGCCAGCAGCACAAGCCCATCCTGCCAGCTTCCTGCCAGCAGCACAAGCCCCTCCTGCCAGCAGCACAAGCCCCTCCTGCCAGCAGCACAAGCTCCTCCTGCCAGCAGCACAAGCCCCTCCTGCCAGCAGCACAAGTCCCTCCTACCAGCAGCACAAGCCCCTCCTGCCAGCAGCACAAGCTCCACCTGCCAGCTTCCTGCCAGCTTCCTGCCAGCAGCACAAGCTCCACCTGCCAGCTTCCTGCCAGCAGCACAAGCCCCTCCTGCCAGCAGCACAAGCTCCTCCTGCCAGCAGCACAAGCTCCTCCTGCCAAGCCCCTCCTGTCAGCTTCCTGCCAGCAGCACAAGCCCCTCCTGCCAGCTTCCTGCCAACAGCACAAGCCCATCCTGCCAGCAGCACAAGCCCCTCCTGCCAGCAGCACAAGCCCCTCCTGCCAGCAGCACAAGCCTCTCCTGCCAGCAGCACAAGCCCCTCCTGCCAGCAGCACAAGCCCCTCCTGCCAGCAGCACAAGCCCCTCCTGCCAGCAGCACAAGCCCCTCCTGCCAGCAGCACAAGCCCCTCCTGCCAGCAGCACAAGCCCCTCCTGCCAGCAGCACAAGCCCCTCCTGCCAGCAGCACAAGCCCCTCCTGCCAGCAGCACAAGCTCCTCCTGCCAGCAGCACAAGCTCCACCCACTTGCTAATACCTAAAAATGACAGGGCTGTGGAAGGAAACTCATCACTGGTCCTCTGTGGGCCTGAAAAAACACCTGGCCATAGTGGTCAGTTTCTGGCTGCATCAGTCACTCCGGATAACCCCTCAGTGTTGTGGCCAGGGGGGGTTACCACAGTTAACATGCTTTTTATTGTTTGACAGAGCTCCACATTCAGTATACAGGTATTGAACGGAGACTCCTTCACCAATCCCCACTGCATGGACTCAATTTCAGCCTGTAGCCTAAGGAGCAAATGCCCTCGCCCTTAGACACAGGCCTGTTGTATCTAATGGGAAACCCAGCCCGAGGCGCACTCATTAATATTTTTCCGCACAGTTAAATGATAGAAAACCCGAGGAAAGTGTCAGCTATAAGCCCCTCAAGGACACCCTTCCGGGCACGCTAAGACATGGCGGCCTAAGAGATTTTTGGGGCCATTTTATATGAGTTCAATGCAACGAATCTCAAGTCGTGTTTAGCCAAGATTCTAACTGCATGGAAAGGATTGACACATTCTCTTAAAAGGGACCCAATGATATTATTAACACCCAAGGTTTTCTGATACCTTTACTACCCCACTACTGCAAGTGTGGCTCTGCCTCCTTTACCCCATAGAGTTGCTATTATGAGGAGAGAACATTTCAGGTGACCCTGGCGTATTAAAGTGTGAGGACCAGAGCCTTCAGCCCCCATGCCTCAGCTTCCTTCACCCCCTGTGCTGGTAACATGGGATGATTAGGGTTAACTGCTGACGATTTGTTAGGATTTCAGCGGAGAAAGGATTATCTACAAAGTATCACCATATCTCGGGGTTAGAGATGAAAAGATCTGACTGACCGCCTCAGCTTCTCCGTCACTTTCTCCAGTTCCTCTTGGGCTCTCCTCAGCTCCGTCTCCAGGTACTGCCTGGTGGAATCAAACTCGTTTTCCAGCATCTCCAGCTTGTGCGTCGTGTACGACAGGCGCTTCTGCAGCTCTTCCTTCTGGTCTTGCAAGCTGCTAGAAAGAAGAAATATTCCACTAAGTGTAATTAGCAGCGAGCCGAACACGCAAGGCGAGGGGAAGGCTGCTGCTGCCTCCCCGCGCCTCCACAGGCTGAGCTCAGACACTGCATATTCCCAAGCATGTAAATTATCATGAAGTATTAATGCTCCAGAGCAGCCGATTCCTTCACTGTGTCTCTTCACGTACGGTATAAGGTATCGACAATACACTGTCACCACTAATGGATATGCCTTAAAGGGAATTTAAAGTGTATGATTTTTGGCCCATTTATTAGATGTCAGGCTGTAGAAGAGAAATAATGGAACTGATTTACCAGTCCAGTATAAGATGTAGATGGCAGAAGCTTCCTCTAAAGCAGGGGGCCCTCCAGCTGTTGTAAAACTACAACTCCCACCATGCCCTACTGTAGACGGATAGCTATAGGCTGTCCGAGCATGCTGGGAGTTGTAGTTTTGCAACAGCTAGAAGGCTGCAGGTTGGGTATCCTTGGTCTACAGGTAGGCCAGATGTATAACAGAGCGTCAGGCTGGAGGATAAATTTGGTGCACAACTAGACACTTGTCTAACACCAACTACTGGTTGTCTTAGTTTGCGCTGAAAATTTAGTTTTATGTTATTGCACATAAACCACGCCCATTTCTCCAAAACCATGCCCCTTTCATCTAAAACACGCCCCTCATCGAGTTGGAGAACAAGCAAACCAGATGGGCTAGGTGAAGTCCATTATTAGGGTTTGGGTTTGATGCATTTGCTTCATAACTAGGTCCGAGACATGATGTGCTGGCAATGCACCACATTTTTGACACATTTTACAACAAGGTCTAGGCCACTATCACTCAATTAGTATAATTTTCCCCAGTCTGTGTTTTTTCGATTTATTTATAAAAATCTCCTGGGGTGGTGGCCATATAGGAGAGAAACCTATCCTGTATTGCAGCAGGGTGTGCATCACAAAATACAAACCACAGTGCATCACAAAATACCTCCCCCAAAACTTCCTCTGGCCGGCCGTGTAAGGTCTATGGCCAATCCGCCCGTATGAAGGTAGATCACACAGTGCAAGTGTGGCCACCGCTCTATTCACTTCTATGGAACTGCCAGAAATAGCATAGCAAGCACTCTGCTATTTTCAGCACTCCCAAAGAGATGAATGGAGGGCGGCCGTGCATGTACTCACTTTGGGAGCCCCGTTCCGGAGATACTGTCCCAGTGGTGCAACTGCAGCAAGACCCTGAGGAGCCAGCGCAGAGGATGGGAGTAGTAGTAGCCCTGATGAGGTGTTGTGTCATGGTGTACTCCCTCAGGCCTTTGCTCCCTGAGATTCAGTGCAGTGAAATTGTGAATGTAAGAGAACAACAAACAGCTTTCTTTACTGAGTGCAAAGGATAACTTGCGGTACATCAGTAATAGAAACACGGTGCAGTCTCTCTTTCCTGATTCTACTTTCTTACAGCTATACAGCTGGCACCTGTGACTGTCCACTAAGTTATACAGGCTTTCAGATTTGCCTGTCCAGCCCTAGGGTGATGGGTGTCTTAAATTGTTCTCCCCTACCTTGCCGAGACTTGCAAGGTAAGGGTGTCTTAACTCGTTATCCCCCACCTTGCAGCAGTGTCGCTGATTGTAGCTGGTCACTCTGCTGTCTGGAATGTTGTACCTGGATGGGTTTCTGTAGCCCTTGGACCTTCCTGTTCCTCTGGAGCAGTGTTCCTCACAGTGAAGATGAATTTTTGGTCCTAAGGCCCTAAGAATCAGGAGCTGATGAACATGCTCCTTGTCTCCTCATTAGCCTAGCTAGCTCTCTCTCCTGACAGGAAGTCAGACCAGCCCACTCCTATCAAGAGGGAGGGAAAATTGGGTGGTTCGCTCCATTCCTAAGCCATCTGCTAGTGCAACAGTACATGGCATAAGTAAAACATTATCATAGCATTATAAACCAGTTTTTATATACCCTGTCTGGGGTATTGCACGACTCGCACCTATCTGACATTGGTGGCATATCCTAGAGAGGTTAGACAACCCTTTAAGGACTGGGCGATTTAGAGGACTAAGCGATTTTTATAAATTTTTTCCATTGAATTCCATAAGGCCTAGGTCGTTGTAATTTTACTGGCAAAAATTTAGCGTTTTCTGTTAATATACTGATTACATTTCATTAAAACAGCTATTCTGCCATAGCATTTAGATTAATTTTTTTTCTTACCCGATGTGCAGTGCAGTATAAACAATATCATCTTTATATTCTGGGTCTGTAATATTACATTGATGCCAAAATATATTTTTATAGGTTTCATTAATTTTGTAATATAAACTTGTTGTAAATTTTCCTCATGGGTCGTTAAGGAGTAAAGTTCATTTCGACGTTTTATCACCCTGTCTATTTTAGAAACCTGTGTTGATTAGTTTCTTAATATATCTTGTTAGCAGTTTGAGCTTCGATTTTCCTGACGCAGTGTACCAAAATCCCTACACAGACAAATGCGGGATCCAAACACTACATATGAGTTCACTTCTTACCGATTACTTATAGGCAATAGGAGAAGGAGGCAGCAGGCGGATGGGAGTAACACGTGATTTCGGGATCAGACTACACTGGGTTATTTTGTAGTCTGTAACTATGGAAACATATGGGGCTTGATAAGAGCTGCATGTGGAAAACGCTAATTTAAGATTATTTGCAGGTAGATTTAAGAGGAGTATTCATGCATGCGTTCCTCTTCTACTACCCTACATTGTCAAAATAGAAACTCACATTTTTAGTATATGTTAAAAGAGCTTATTAGAACAATTATAGTGCTGCAAAAATGTATCAAAGAGTAGAAATTAATCATTGAAAATATTTACTTTTTCACAGGGTTGACTAAACTGCACCCCAAACCCTTGATCAGTGGGACCCTAAAGAAGGTGACTGCAGGCTACACACAGCATCCCTCTGATGACTGGTTATGAGGAATCACCTTCGCACATCTCCTTTAAAGAAAGGTGTCATGGAGTCAGGTGATCTGTGATGGTCAATCAATCGAGGGGACAGGGTGTTTTTACATACAGCACACTTCTCTGATCGGACATTATTAGGTATATTGGATGCCTGAAAAGCAGGATACAGTCCTCCACTTAAAGCAAGGGTTAAAGTGGACCAGCAAGTTCTTCCCTTTAAGGGCTTATGCACACGACCATGGTTTTTGCCGCCTCCGATCAACACTTTTTGTAGATCGGATAAGGACACATTCACTTCAATGGGACTGCATGCGTGCTGTCCGCATCAGTTTATTAGAACAATGTCCTATTCTTGTCCGTTTTGCAGACAAGTATAGGACTGTTCTATAGAAGGCAGGATGTTCCGGTCTGCAAAATTTGGAACGCACACGGCTGGTATCCGTGTTTTTGAGGACAGCAAAAAAAGGCAACGGTCATGTGCATGAGCCATTATTGAGGCTCCTGCCTCCACTGGTTGTTCAGTTGCTTGTAGTTTATTCAGTTTTTATTTGTAAAGGAAATCTCTCTATCTCTGTGCTGACTTTCTGTTGAACTTATGCTTATACAGATTAGCCAAACTGAATAGGTAAAGCTACAGTGTAAATCAGGGAGGACGAACAAAGCAGTGGCCTAAAACAGCACCTGTTGAAACTCACCCATACGGTTGTGGCCTAAAGGCGTCTTCTGTAACTTAATTATTTGAAAAGGTATTCTCAGGATAGGCCATCAGTGATTAATCTATTGGGGTCATAACCCAAGACACCCACACAGCAGCAGAATTAAGGGGCTCCAGTATTGTGCCTATGTTAAAAATTAAGGGGATGTGGGAGCCTGGGATTTCCTCTACTATGGGCTGTGCAGAATGTGAAGACTGGGATGAAGCAGACTTTAGTATCCTGCTTCTAATGCCTTATTCACATGTCAGTTTCCGGTCAGTAATTTCCATCAGTAATTGTGAGCCAAAAACAGGTGCAAGTCAAAATCACAAAACACTGATGTGTGAATCATGATTTGGGCTTTTGCTGATTTCATGTATCGTATCACCACTGTTTGGCAAGGTTTATTTTTAGTTGTTCTTTCCCTTTAATTATTACCTTTATCTGTTACCCTTTAAATATACTGATATACATGGTAATGTAGTTAGGTAGTGAGCATTTACAGGCCCCTGTTGTATTGTTATCAGGATCGGTACCTGGTACTAGGCTGTGTTCCTAAGGGTTTAGGTAACTGTACATCTGTCGTACTGCACACTGAAGATCTTTAGGAAGGGCCAGGAAGCTAGAAAATTTCTATGTGTGTAACAAAGAGCTCAGCTCCTCTGATGACATTGATAGGGTAAGATGTCTTGTTACTATCTCTCTCTCTCTTTGTATTACCATGGGTGTCAGCCAGGTGCCATGTTAGGAACTGGTTGATAGGGAGCCCACTCATTTGTTTGATTTGTTATGCATCTAAGCCTTGTCAAGCCTATCTTATTCCCGGCTCTCAGAATTCATTGGAAAACAGCCTCATTCACAACTAAACACTGTAGGGGTCTTCAGTTTATACCCACATACTCAGTTGATCTGGTGTGATACTTAGTCTTGAGTTCTCACATACAGGTTAGTAATCCTCTCTCCCCAGAGAATTAGCTCTAAACAACCCTCATACATCACCAAGGATGGATGATAACTCAGGATGTCAGATTCTGAAATGCTGAGTTTAGATTATATTGTAACCTATTTATCAAAGTCAGAATAGCTCTGGCTTTGAGCTTATATGTGGGAAAACTCTGCAGTTTTGTACAAAAATTTAAAACATTCTTCCAATACAATGAGTGCCTACAGATATAAATTCGCTGTCTCCTTAGGCTCTTCAAGACAATATGGTCAAACCCACAGCTACAGTTTAATCGCCATATGGTCTTAGTTCCATTTGATGCCAACTTAATACTGACATACAGTGCCTATATAAAACTGTGCCATATTCCTTGTCCCTAGGCTCCTCCCCACCTAAAGGAAAAATCACGCCTTATATTATAGGACATCAACCTGCGTAGTAATTTCATACAATGATGAATGGAGATTACTTTGTCCACAGAGCAGCAGGTACCCTTTCCCAGCTGACTGCCCATAAACACATGCGTCTTGTGCCTAATGGAAAATTCAGCAGTAGTCTCCCTGCTGGTGGTGGGCTTTCATTCAGCTGCTCCAGAACCCTCTGTTCCTTCACTCAGTGTACTGTACTAATTATATATAGCCTCCTATATCACACTATGAACGCCTTACCCTGCATCAGAATCCTTGCAGCATTGTTGATCTTCGTACCAGAAGGAAATTGATCCTCTCTAGTGCCCTTTGCACAAATCCTGACCAAGGGAACACATATATTAAAGAACGCTAGTGTGAATGGGCCTTCAGTCTGGGGCCACAATAGGACCCATAAGGTTTGAGAGGATGCACCATGAGGATCACCCCCTTTTTCTAATGAGTTGACTGCTACAGATATATGTAGCATTATATGCACATGAAAGATATAGTTGGGGAGCCACCATTTGGGACCCTGTCTTTTAGCAGACAGCAATGGCCTGGAGGACTCAGATTGACCATGTGATATTCGGTCACTTGTTGAAATAAATAGTGGTGGCGAGTCCTCCATCCTCTAATATGGGAGACTGACCCAATCACTAACATCTATATACTTAATAGGAGACTCCCTTAAATTTATTGCTGCAGTCTATCACTATTATGGACTGATATTGCACATAGGTCACTGTGCGTGCAATAAAATCAATGGTACAATGGAATAATAAGCAGACATGTTTATTATAAGGCTAGAATAGATCTTCTGGCTGTTCAGCTGTCAGATTATGTTAGGAGTTGCATTTTTTCAAGCTGGAAACCACAGATTTACAGTCCCTAGGCAGGGAATACAGCTACACTGTCTTCCCTGCACACTGCCTCATTCCTCGCACAGTTTTCAAGCCACTAATCTAAGGTCACCCATAAGTATACTGTAAAACCACCTATAACACGTCCCCGTGCCTGGATATTAGTCATAAAAAAATACCAATTTCAGGGGATTCCACAAGACAAAGTGACTCTGGTGGAGAAATGGAGATACAGTGCGTTCGGGGAAGTCAATAAACCTCATTCATTTACTGTAGATGAAACCTCCTTTCATGGATAATCTGCAATGTAACACTCATTTCAGGCTTGTCTCAGTAGACACGAAATCCAAACAGACGGCCATTAGTACAAGAAACCGCTCTAAATTACGGACATGCTAAAAATGCAGAATTTATGCGCCGCTGGAAGTGCAGTCATTTATCATGTGGCAGCCTCAGGGATCAGTGTAATATAAAACTATTAGCTGGCATGGATTCTCGGCAGTTGCCCAGCAAGGAGGGGCTTTAAAGTGGATGCTGGGATAGCGGTGGGTCATTTATCAGCAGCTACAAACCAGATTACCCATTCACAGCAAAGCGGACGACTTGTATGAGATTACAAGAACATGGCTGCTGTCTTCCAGAAACTACTGCGCCACTCTTGTCCATGGGTGGTGTCTGGTATTGGAGGTCATCTGCAATAGAAAAGGCTGGGCCCCAGAGCAAAGGTTTGAATGGGACCCCAAACTCAAGCATGGACAGTTAAAGGGGTTATCCGACATTAGATCGGGCCTCCTAGAGTGGCCGCCCCATGGTGGTGATCATACTAACCTGGTGCCCACTGCCGTGTTTGGTCTCTATCGCTCCTCAGCTGGCTCCCTTTATATCCCTGGTGCACCTATATCAACATCCTGTTGATGGAAGGGGCATGTCACTGCTGCAGCCAATCGCTGGCCACAGTGGTGACCTGCTCCCCTTGCATCACGACAAATGGTCATGCAAAGCGAGAAGGTTTCTGCTGCACCCTTCTCATCAATAGGCGTCAGGACATAAGGTGTTTCAGGTTGCCAGGCCAAGCACAAAAGCACCACAAACTTCATAGCAGCCAATATGGCAGCCGTTACACCAGCGCCACCCTCTTTTGATTGAATATGCCTAAATTTCAATACCTGACACAGTCCACGGACAAGAGTATTAAATATTTGTTCATAACGCCCACCATGCTCAAACATCAATCACACACTCCCTTTATCATTAGGGAACACACCATTTTGACAAGCGGAATGGTAACACCCACTTGTCGATTTAGTAATTTATTTCCAGGAGGAAAAACAGAGGAATGTCATAATGTACAATTTTAAGAAAATAGACCTCAGAATTATTGTTTGCTTGTATAGTACTATATATTTTGTTGCAGGTGTGATACTGCAACCTAAGGGGTTACATGAGACTCGAAAAATATGGTCATCTTCTTGTAGAAACAATGGTCCTCTTGTCCATGGGTGTCATTACAATTTGGTCAAATGCAACTGAGCTGGTTTACACCACTTTTTTCCTGCCTGTGAGGCAATTTGCTGAATTAGAAATTTTTTAACACCTAAACATTTTTGCATTTTGAAATTAAAATATTGGGAGGTAGGGATCAAGAATCAGTAAGATAAGTGACAATATACTGAGATATGGAATGCTGCTTGACAAGGTGCTCCTATTGTCAAACTCCTTTTTTCCCTCTTAAAGGGGTTCTCTGGGAATATACAAGACCTATAATCCCCCCCCCCCCCCCACATATGTCCAGGCCCCTCACACAGATAGTTCTTACCTAGCTCCCCGGCACCCTCGTCACTTCTGATACTGGGACAGCCACCACATCTCCCCGTTACGCTAAGGAGGCTCGTCCCAGCACAGCCTGCTATTGGCTGCCCCACCCCGTCACCGGATGTTTTCCGCAGCAGTGGTCGTGCCGGCATTAGAAGTAACGCTGGTGCTGGGGAGAGAGGTAAGTATAACTTGTTTGAGAGGCCAGGACATAAGGGGGGCATTATAGGCCTTGGATAACCCAATTAAGGTGCATTATTCTATTAGGGATAGACATTCTGTGGGTTCAGAGCCTCTGATACAAATCTTTATTACGCCAATTCTGGTAAACTGTAGATTTTGCAAAGGAGACAAAAAAATAAAAAAAATAATTACTCAGAGAAGTGCAACATGAGAATGATATAAAGAACAGTCCTGATGGTGGAGGTCCTTGGATATGTGGACCTTGTGTCCACCCTATAATTCAGCCTTAGGACAGAAGAGGATGGACCACAAAAACTTGACATGGTTCATAGGAGACTCGCCCCCCACTTTTCCCGTAGGGTCATCTGATCTACAAATGAAGATTAACACGGTTTTTGTTCTTTGCTCACCACCATCCCCTGTGTGAGTCATCCAAGTCTGAGGGAAAAAATAATAATAATGATATAAAAAAAAGACTGGATCAAAGCTTCAACTCTTTTGTATGAAAACAACCTATATCTCCTAGGCCTTGATTTCATGCTTAAAGGGATAATGGGTGTCCAAGGATGTTTTCCTAATATTCTCCACATTGACCCGTGTCTTTATAGAACTGTATCCCTGAGATGTTTTTAAGAGCTCATTGATTTTCATTGTTAGTTTTTGCCTTGAAACTTAGTATCTGTGAGACCGGGAAGACTTTCATTTAGTAGAAGGTGAATCATTCCCATTGTACACGGAGGTCACTCCACTAATTGTATACCATTATCAAGGTGATTTTTTTTTTATTGACTCTTCAAATGGGAAAAAAACGTTTTTTTTCAATTGTAATAAGCCTGGTGATGGGAAATATGAAAGACATTTGTATTCCTGTTGTCTTGAGAGTCTATGGGAACAAAGGTATCATCAAGATGGGGAAGTTCTAAAACGGATATTTTTTTGTGAGTAGTTTTCAAAATTAAGTTCAACGGTATGGACACTTAAAAAAAATACAAGGACAAAAATAAAAAAAACATAATGGCAGTCTTACACCCTGGAGTTTAACGGAGCCCCAAAAAACCTTCCCACAAAAGATGGGTACGATATTGACATGTGATAGATTGGAGGTCCTATTATGCATTTTGTATCAGGGGCCCCTCTGTCAGTGTAATTAAAGGGGTGTTCACTTTTAATACCCTGTTCTGTCACCCAAAGTGAAATAACATGTAGCCTGCCTTTTGGCTCAGTAGGCACTGGCTGAAATAAAAAAATGGTGGACACCCACTGAATTTTGATGAGCGCCCCATAATGCAGTGGCCCTTCAGTCATGTCTAAGGGCACAATTCTCCTGCTGGTTGGTAGACGTCACTTTGGCACCTATGTCTCTGTTCGGTTTATAGTATGGTGAGTGTTTCTGGTCATCTGATGCAATTTTGGCAAAATATATAATGGTCATTGCTTCGTTCAAAGTCTGCTTATACTTATGAGATTAATATATATATAGTGTATTTTTGACAGTTTCATATATTCCGCTCAGCACACAGATATTACGGGGTGGAGGAGGAGTTGGCACTCCACCTGGATCTTGATTTGTTTTTAACTTCTTTGAACTTAAATTGTGTATTTAGTAAAATTTGTTTGTGGCCCATACACGCTGCTCTTTGTAGTTTCTTATATTCTTTTGGATGTGTGGCCAACATTTATATGTAACGTCTTGGGTGCTCGCCCTATTGAGTGTTTTAGGGAACCTGCTATGTGACAACACCAAAGCTTGCAAAAAAGCTTTGTTTTTGCACACTTTTTCCACTTCTGGCAGTCAGTTGCTGACCAATCAAGTGATGTCACTACGGCTGAAACAGCACTGCAGCAGACAGCCATGGAAATAGAAATTTGAGGACTGTAATTTTTGTTCAATTAATTTTTTTTTTTATATTCAATAAAGTTATAAAAAGGACAGCAAAGGGGTGCCATGATAACATGGACAAGTGATCTAGTGACTGGCAAAATGTAGTATAAATTATAAAAAATAAATCCTGCCGAGTACGCCAAGTAATAATATATAGTCAGGACTGACTATATTTTATGACTGTTTTACTTGGAATCTTGTAAGTATAATAAAAAAATTTGATGAATTAAAGACTTGTGGTATTTCACCATGTCGAGCTGTTCTCTCTACCACTTAGGAAGATACGAACTTTGACTTGTTGGAGCCCAGGTTCCGTGTAATCCAGCGATCGATCGTATCAGAAAAATCTTGCTGTGTGCCTTGAGGGGCCTAATCTTCACTGCTGGTACCAGAGCTGCGCGGTTTCGCTTATATATTTTAGGTACATAACTCGTGTTAGAATTTTTTTTAATTGCTGGCTGCTGAAAATAAAGATAATTTGGGTGTTTGTGGTTACAACTATTTCTTGTGAAGAATTTACAAAATTACATATAGAGCTCAATACAATTCCAATTTACTTTATTGAACGGGTGGTCCACAATGAACATCCAACAACAAGCTAATCTAGGAGTGCCCTATTGCTGAGCTTTCCAGCAATCAACTGTAATCCGAGGAGGAGCTTGGCAGTAAGTGCTCAATTTTCCTGCAGGCGGAATGAAGCATTATACTAGGCCTTTTATAATCACTGAATAAATACGCTCTAGGTGTGACCCGTCCCCTTGTCTGGTGTTGTGTCACCACTGGATAGGTACAAGAGGATGGAGATCAGACACTGCCTCTTGAATATATTAAGGATGTTGCTTGGCAGCTGCCAACACCGGTAAATTGATACTCACATAAAAAAAAATTCATTAAGGACTAATAATTACAGTGATAAACTATAATGTGCCAGTGCTTCCATTTAAAGAGCAGTTTGGTAATGTTTCTCAGAGCTTGCTCCACCCAGCTAACATGGAGAGGGGAGGTGTATGGTGGCATTACTGCTGCAGAGGGAACAGTGTGGCAGGTGGAGCAAGCCCTGAGAAACATTACGGAGCAAAGGATTTGGGGCTTGGTTTTAAAACCCAGCAGGAAGCTGATGAGAACAGGAATGGTGTGAACATCCTGCCAGGGTGCAGGGATGCCGAGAACAGGGAAGGAATATGTGAACATCCTGCCAGGATGCCGAGAACAGGGGAAGGAATGTGTGAACATCCTGCCAGGATGCAGGGATGCCAAGAACAGGGGAAGGAATGTGTGAACATCCTGCCAGGATGCAGGGATGCCGAGAACAGGGGAGGGAATGTGTGAACATCCTGCCAGGATGCAGGGATGCCGAGAACAGGGGAGGGAATGTGTGAACATCCTGCCAGGATGCAGGGATGCCAAGAACAGGGGAAGGAATGTGTGAACATCCTGCCAGGATGCAGGGATGCCGAGAACAGGGAAGGAATGTGTGAACATCCTGCCAGGATGCAGGGATGCCGAGAACAGGGTAAGGAATGTGTGAACATCCTGCCAGGATGCCGAGAACAGGGGAGGGAATGTGTGAACATTCTGCCAGGATGCAGGGATGCCCAGAACAGGGGAAGGAATGTGTGGCGAGTGGGTGCCCAAGGATGTATTCATCATACTCTTCTCATTGACCCGCGTCTTTCTAAAGCAGTATCCCCAGATGTTTTTAAGAGCTCATTGATTTTCATTGTTAGTTCTTGCCTTGAAGCTCAGTACCTGTGAGACCAGGAAGACTTTCATTTTGTAGAAAGTAAATCATTCCTATTGTACACAGAGGTCGCTCCACTAATTGTGTAACATTGGCAAGGTTATTTTTTTTTTTAACTCTTCAAAAGTAAGCCGTGCTAAGGGAAATATGAAAGACGTTTATATTCCTTTTGTTCAGAGATTCCATGGGGATAAAGATATCATCAAGACGGAGAAAGTTCTAAAAATTATAATTTTTTTGTGACTAGTTAAGAGCAACAGTGGTGAAACTATAAAATACAAGAATTATTTTTATGTAATGGCAGACTACGCTAGGACCCTGGATTTTAAGGTAGCTCCCTCAAAAAAAATTACTATGTGGGCATGTGATAGATGTGATAAACCTTAAAACCAGGTATATGGGGGAAAATATGCAGTGCGGGTACTCTAGACAGATAAAAGTTATTTCAGTATGAAACTGAAGAACTTCTTTAATAAATTCCCCTCATAGGCTCCTCTTAATGTAATTATGTTCGATTTCCACAGCAATAACTCTAAAGGGCTATTAATTACATAGCAATGCATTCATCTTCCCGTCCTCCCACTGCGTGTTCACCCTGAGGTGTATAATTCAAGAATACAATGCCAGAATTATTATGACACTTACCAAGGAACATCAGTAGGAAAATGAAGGAGCTCCAAAGAATGTAACTCTGCATAACAGAATAAAGTTATAGGACATAGCGGGTCTGTAAAAAACTAGGCGACAAAAATTGTGGGTCCCCTCAAAGGTAATATACTTACCCAGATCCCCGCACTGCCGCTTCTCCCTGTACCGGATGAAAACATCCGGTGTCGGGGGGGGGAGCAGCCAATGGCAGGCGGGGATGGGGACGAGCCTCCCTAGCGTCACCCACGATGCTAGGAAGGCTCGTCCCTGTCCCTGCCTGTCATTGGCTGCTCCCCATCCCCCAACACCGGATGTTTTCATCTGTGTACAGGGAGAAGCAGCAGTGGCGATGCTGGGATCAGGAGCGGTGCAGGGAGCCGGGTAAGTATATTACCTGTGAGGGGCCCGACACATGGGGGGACTGTTTTGAAATTGGATAACCCCGGTAGCTGCCGGTGATTGTCAGTCAGCATCTGTTACCAGCGCAGTGTTTTGGCTACTCTGGACAGATAAAATTTCATTATGAAATCTGATGAGCCCTTTAAGACTGCCATTTTATATTGGAGTAAGATGCACCAACTTTATTAAAGGGGTTTCATACTTTTTTTTTTTTTTACTGATGACCGATCTTCTGGATAGGTCACCAGTATCTGATCGTTGGGGGTCCGACACTTTCGCCCCCACCAATCAGCTGTTTGAGAAGGCACTGGGGCTCACAGTAGCTCAGCGGCCTTCTCTCAGCTCACCAAGCACAGCGCCGTATATTGTATAGTGGCTGTGCTTGGTATTGCAGCTCAGCCGCATTCACTTCAATGTGGCTGAGCTGCCATGTAACTGATGAACATGTTGTCACTAGGGAAAGCAGAGAGAAGTCTGCAGCGCTATGCAAACTCTGTGCTTTCTCAAACAACTGATCTCTGTGGGTCCCGGGTGTCAGACCCCCACCATCAGATACTGAGGACCTATCCAGAAAATCCCTTTAAGAAGCACAAGCTTCTGGCAGTCTTATGCTAAATCATACGTAGTGTAGATAGTTTTTCTGGTGCACGATTTGCACTGCATATCAGTCAGGTCATGGGGGGCCATATCCTCTTCTAAGCCCCGCCCACTTTTACAAACCCGGCAAGAGCAGCGTAAAATTGAAAAAAGTTGCAAGTTTTTGTACCAAAGCCTCAAATAAATGAATAGTAAATTAGTGTTTGCTGCGAGCAAAAATAAACATTATATAGATATAATGCTGCGCTTACGAGACTGATCATAAAACTTAAGGACACACAACCATTTCATAAAAGCCATGTTTAGCCAGATTGCAATGCCCGTGCCCCCCAGCCCCGTGGGCCCTGGTATCTGCAGACAAGAGTTCTTTCTAAGCCCCCCTTTCAATAATATAATTTTGTATTTTTTTTTTCAATAATCCGCCAGCGCGTCCGCCTTCTTTCAGCCTCGCACTTTAATTGCTTCATTTTCATGTCAGATCTTTCCGCTGTCAGTTCTTGTGTTTTCTGTTCACACCCGAGTACAGAAATGCCCATACTAATTTTCATTGTCTTAAAGGGATTCTTCATGTCAATATATTTTTACATTGATAGGATTAATATGGCGGTAAAGCTTAGAAAAGTCTGGTTTAAATGGGTATTCCAGAAAAATATGCATAGCTGTGGCCTGTGATAAATGAGTAATGTCCACCGGTTAGATAAAGTCCCAGAATAGGTCCAATGTCCGGTATTTCACTCTGTATATCTTTTATACAACCGAAATAAAAATCCCTTCTGTATCAAGTTAATTGGGCCAGCAAACACTGATCCAGGTATGCGGAGCATCAAGAGACACGTCATAAAACAGTAGTGGCCCACTCCCCACAGGACCAATTAGCTCAGGTTTTTGTTGTACAGGAGATGGTTTATGGGAGGCTGAATAGCAAAGATTTAAAAAAAATAATTACAAATGAAAAATGTAGACAAATGAATATTCAGCAGAAGATCAGCATTGATGTGATATACTGTATCAGCATTTTGGAGGGTAAAAAAGAACCTTAGGGTGCTTTCACACTAGCGTTTTTACTTTCCGGCGTAGAGATCAGTCGTCGGGTCTCTACGCTGGAAAGATACTGATCAGAAATATGCTAATGCATTCTGGATGGAGAGAAATCCGTTCAGGATGTCTTCCGTTCAGTATTGTAACGTTTTTTGGACGTTGACAAAACCGCAGCATGCTGCGGATTTGTCTTCGTCCAAAAATCCGGAAGACATGCCGTAACGCCGGATCCGGAATTAATGCCCATTGAAGTGCATTAATCCGGAATTAAGCCAAACGTCGTTTCGGCGCATCACCGGATCCGATGTTTAGCTCTGCGCATGCACAGCAGCAGTTTCGATCAGGGCCCCAGTGTAAGCTGGGGCTCCGATCGGTTACCATGGCGGCCAGGACGCTACTGAAGTCCTGGCTGCCATGGTAAGTACTCCGCAGCAGTGTACTTATCTGCGCTGCGGTCTCCGGGCGCTCCTTCATGACGTCACAGGTCCGGGCGGCGCATTGATCTATGCAAGTACACTGCTGCGGAGTACCATGGCAGGCAGGACTTCAGTAGCGTCCTGGCTGCCATGGTGACCTGAAAGCATTTCGAAGACTGATCAGGATCCTGATCAGTCTTCAAATGCTTTCAGGCAACTTGCGTTCTGACGGATCCGGCGGGATGGAAGTGGCTGCCGGATCCTCAGAATTCAAGTGTGAAAGCACCCTAACAATCTAATTTATAAACTCCTAAAGTCTAAAACTTTTGGATGAACTTGGGCAGGTATAATAAATTAACAAAATATTATTCCCCTCCCCTGTCCTGCCGCCCCCCCAGTCCTGTTCTTATGGATCACTCGTAATAGACCTTCAAAGTGAACCAAGGGCTTTGTGTAAAGTCATCATCGCTTCCTATAGTTATTGAAGTTACACGCTATAGAGAATTTCAACTTCACAATAAAAAAAATTGCCAAAACAATATGACCTTTGGGGTGATCCAGAGGATCATCCTCCTTGTAATGTCCGTAACGAATTATATTGTATTCGGCCCCATTACTGCTCCCCGTCTTCCCTCCTCCTTAGGAGCCTGAATGGCAAATCTGCCGAAACATCCAGTAATATGTCCCTGGTTTACAACCAATCAATAGTCTCCAAACGTTGGCTCTCCATATAAAACTACAACTCCCAGGATGTCTTGACAAGACTTAGGATGTCAGGGCATGTTGAGAGTTGTAGTTTTCCAGCAGTGGAGTGTGATAGACTGGAGACAGCTGCCTTATATAATTCTAGATAAGAAGAAGAGAATAGGAGGCAGCGCCTCGTGTGTGTCGCTGTATCACAGGATTAGATGTTATATATAAAGTTGCGCTTACCGTTAAGTCTTGTGTCACGCCACAACAACTGTGGTTGGCTTTGCTGGTATTTTTCCGTCCAGCGTGCGGGGTGCCTGTACTGCTGCCAAGGTGCTTTGCCCGTGCCTCAGATGTGGCCGTCGGGATATGAAGATCCGTGTAGAAAGAACGATGATTTGAACCTTTTAGATCGGCGCTGTAGGCAGGAAGCTTAATGCCAGTTGGTTATTGGTAAAGGGAAAGCTTTTTATTCATATGTCAACGCGTTTCAAGGGCGCACAGCCCTCTTCATCAGGATAGTATAATGCAACAAGAGCAGTAACAACAGAAATGTTTTAAACAGTGTTTTGGCACGCAGAATGTCAGGAGGGGTGTGCGGGCGGGGTATTGCTTGAGTGGCAGTGAGGGTGGATATAGTTCTTTAGCCTCTATAAGTTAGTCTAGCCACGGAGATGTGCTGCGGGGTGCGCACAAGCAAGGGAGAAGGCTGGGAGAGGGCGGCTGGAGGTATCCGCCTCTATTTGTGTGACAGCGGAGGACTGCCCCTGTACCGCCCACCTGTCAAGCGGTATCCGACCGAACGGGAGTGACAGCTGGGCGATCGGCAGCAGCAGGTTGTTAGAGCCGACTAGAACTGTGGCCTTGGTAGAGGATACTGCCCCTGACTGCCCCTTTATCGTCTACCTGTCAAAGCGATGTCCGCATGGGAGAGAGTGACAGCCGGGCGGTCAGCATCAGCTAAATGTTAGAACTCTGCTGTGCTGACCAAGACAGTGGCGCTGGCAGAGGATGCGGACACTAAAGCACAGCGGCTTGTGCTATCTCCGATGTGGTGCCGAGGGTGGGAGCTGGAGTAGGTGAATGACGTGCCGCCAGTTTTGCGAGCTCCGATGTGGTAGCTGGCCCGGCGACAAGAGTGTAATATAGCATGTGAGGATGGCAATAGCATGTTAGTAAAGTGGAGGGTGGGTATAGCATGGCGGTAGCCGCTGCAATGTGATATAGCAGTCACAGAGCGGCAGGGACAGCGGGCAGTGCATGCAGTTCAGGTGACTGGACAGTATTCTTCTGTCGCAAAGGGTGACAAAATCAGAGTTGGTGCATATTCTGTGTAGATATGTCCTTCATGCCGCAAGGGATGCTGCGATGATGTGTCCTCAGGTTTGTTGTCTGTATGCAGAGGGCATTCTAGTGTATCTGTGCTTTAATTAAGGGCTCAGTATCGGATCATGTATCATAGGACAGGGATTGTAGTAAGAGTTATAGATTCCAATCGGGGATGGTTAGTTGTGAAGTTGCTATTGGTGGATATAGTTTTACTTCGGACTGTCTGTTTTAGAACCTATACAGATAAGTACTAAGATGGTACTAAGTGCTAAGATGGTTTTAGATAAGTACTAAGGCGGTATTAGATTTAGCGTTGAATACACAATAAAAGGTAGTAAGGGATAAAAGCTGAATAAAACATAAAAATAGGGAATTACATGAAACAATTGATAATAGATAATAAAAACAAAAAAGCTCCAAAAAGGTCTAACGAAAGATCACATGGATTAGAGACCTCTTGCTTATGGGCGCATGTGGATGGCTGTAGTATTAGCATCTTGTGGTGTCTATGGAGTGGGGGGACTACATCTCTTCATTGGGGCGTTCGGGGCCTATTTAGGGTATACTAGAGTATAGTTTCACTGATTTTATTTAAACCGTGGGGAGTGAGTGTATCTAGTTGGTATATCCAGTATACTTCTTACTGAATCAGTTGAATGGATTTTCTGGTATGACGTCGATCGGAGTTATTGTTTGTGGGTGTTTTTCTTTTTCTATTGTGGACGTGTCTGGAGATACTGTGTTTGAGATATTGCTTTTGAATATTATGTCTGTGTTGTATCAAGCGACAGTGCAAGGCCTGTGTTTTGCGTCCAACGCACTTGCAGTCTTTGAGGTATATTACGTAACAGGTTTGGCATGTCATCCGATATTTTATTTTGAACGTGGAGCCATTTTTCTTTGACGCAAAGTGCGTGCGGTTATGAGTGATGACTTTGCAGCATAAGCAGCATTTGGTTCCACATTTATAGCTGCCCTTTAGTTCATGTGTCTTTTCTCTCTGGGTTTTTGTGTGTTGTCTTGGCTTGCTGGGAGCTAGGATGTTCCTAATAGTAGGAGCCCTTCTATAGCTTCTCCTTGGTCTAGGGGACATGAATTTTTCTAGGTATGGCTCTTGTTGTACGTATTATATTGAGTAATAGGGCTAAGGTACGTTGCTGTTTGCGTTTGTTTGTTTGCTGCTCCCTCTAGGCAAGTCACTTGCGTACTAGCAATGCTTCTGTTGTAGGCGTTTTTGATGAGTCTCTTGGGATATCCCTTATCTATGAATCTTTTTTATATGATTTTAGCTTGTTGTCAGAAATCATCAATATATGTACAAATCCGCCTAATGCGCTTGTATTGGCTGTAGGGGATATTTTTCAACCATTTTTTGTGGTGAAGCTTGTGTAGTGTATGTAGCTGTTTGGATCCACTGATTTGAAGTATGTTTTTGTTGCTAAGTGATTGTCTTTGTTAGTGATGATGATCTCTAGAAACTCTATCTCTGTTTTGTTGAAATTTGGGGTGAAGGAGATCCCCCAATCTATATTGTTCAATTTTTGACAAAATTCTAGGGCTTGGTTTTCATCTCCGTCCCAGAGGATGAAGATATCATCTATATATCTTTTATAATAGATGATCTGCTTGTTAGGGGTTACTTTCGTACCCATCGCGGTCCCTCTGCATTGATGGTATATGGTGTTGCTATAGATGAAAAAGTTGTTCTCAAGGATAAAGCGAAGGCTTTCCAAGAGAAATTCTGCTTGTGGGGGTTTTATTGTAGCGTTTTGGGACAAAGCAGTGCCGATACAGTGTATGCCTAAATCATGACATATATTTGAATATAGGGCTGTGACGTCCATGGTAAGTAGAGCATATGTATCCTTCCATGTGATGTTTTTGAGTTCACGGATTAGTTGTCTCGAGTCGTGGAGGTAGCTGGGCAGGTCACGGACATATGATTGTAGACAAAGGTCAAAGTAGTTGCAGATTTTGTGTTTGATATAATGGGTCTTCCTGGTGGGTTCTCAGTGTTTTTATGGATTTTAGGGAGGTGGTAGAAGTAGGGGATGCAGGGGGACTTAGGTAGCAGGAAGTTTTTCTCTTTTTTGTTGATATATGTTTATCATATGCCCTTTTTATTAAATTTTTCAGTCTTTTATTTAAATCAGGGAACAGATTTTCGGTGAATTACGGTAGTATGTAGTGTCATTTAGAATATTCTGGGCTTCTTCTTCGTAGTCCTCATAGTCTTGTACGACCACTCCGCCTCCTTTGTCAGCTGGGCGGTTTATGAGCCCTTTGTTGTTTTTGAGTTTTTTTTAGGGAACTTATTCCTTTGTCAGTTAGGTTCTCAATCTGGCTCGGGATTGTTGCTTTGGATTTTGCTGTCATGAATGTTGGGATGAAGTGCCCCTGATTCTGTAGAGGAAAAAAGTTGGATTTAGGGCAGACATCTTGATGTATGTATGTAGAGGGTGTATTTTGATTATTGGAGTTGTTTTTGTTTACTGCTGTCTTCTTAGATTCAAAATGTCTCTGTATCGTCGGGTTTCTTCTAAATTTCTGCATGTCTAGGTATCAATGGGGTGGATTTGGGCAAAAAAGAAGTCCTTTTTGTAATAATTTGTTCTCAGCTGTTGTTAGTGTATGTGAGGAGAGATTACATTTTTTACTGTGGGTATAAATTCCTTTTGGGTGTTTTTGCCCAGGGGTGAGGGGTTTTGTCATTTGCATTTATGTGGTTCTTCCTTTTGTGGCCTCCCCTACACCCTCGTGTTCTATTTTTCTTTTTCCAGGAGAGGGTTTGTAGTATTGGGTTATGAGTGACGTGATATTTTTTTGGGGAGAAGTTTTGGTTGTCAAATCCCTTGTTGTCGGTTGTGAAGGTGTTGTCTTCTTGGTATGGTCTAAAAAAGGAACTACTGCCATTGTTCCTGAGGCAGTATTATCAATAACGATAGTGTGGTGGTCAGTGTCGAGGACGTCCTGGGTAGATGTTAAGTGTACTGATAAGTCGACAATAGAGGAGTCTATTAGGCAACCCGCTCCTTGTGTTCGGTGGAGTGTGGTGGACTGGTGTTCTGTATCCATCTAATCATCCTCCTTGGGGTCGAGTTGGATTAGGGATGTAGTGGTGGTGTCAAGGCGTTCCTTAATGGGTAGACTGTGTCTGGCCTTGTACTCAAAATATTTGGATCTCAGGGCTCTGAATTTCTCTAGAAACTCATCCGTTGACGAGCTCTCTAGGCTGGCTGAGTAGGGGCACTGTCAGTCATAGGTGGAGATGTGACCTGTGGTTTTTCTTTTTGTTCCTCATCCTTAGTAGTGTTAGGACGTGTAACTTCATTATTTTCTCTCTTATTCATTGGATATGTTATTGGTGGTTTGGCAGATGGAGTGATATTTGTAGAGGGGTTGGTCTGTGGTGTTCCCTTGGTATGGGTGTATGTTCTGTCTGTGCTCCTCTTTTTGTTGTATTCCTTATCTGTGTATGTGGCCCCCTGAGGATTGGGTTTTTTGTAGACTTGATTTGTAAAGGAGCGTGTGGTAATGGTTCCTGCTTGTGGTTGTTGTTGTGGTATTTTGGAATCCTGTGCCCTATTGTTCCTAAGGGTATGATGGTTGTTGGGTTTCTCTGTTATAACCGCTATTGTAGTGCCTCCTACTTTTAGGTAGTCTATATTTATTATGTTCCTTATCTGCTCTATGTCTTTGTAGTTTGTTGGCTTTACTGGCTACAATGTCTTGTTCGTTTTGGTAAATCCTGTTAGTGAGGTTATGGGTGTGACCTGAAGTGATGTAGTTCTTTTATATTTTCTTCTATTTTGTTTGTGTAACCGTCAGTAAGGGTTTTTCTCTTGTTAGTAATCATTCTCATAAGGCCAGCCGCACATTGGTCAAGGTAATCGTTCCATTCATATGCCAAACCTGGGTCTTCAGGGAAGGTTGGAGCAATGTCAATTCTGAAACCTCTGGGGGCTATGTTGACAGACAGACGATACAGGGGCAGTCAGGGTCAGTATCCTCTACCAAGGCCACAGTTCTAGTCGGCTCTAACAACCTGCTGCTGCCGATCGCCCAGCTGTCACTCCCGTTCGGTCGGATACCGCTTGACAGGTGGGTGGTACAGGGGTAGTCCTCTGCTGTCACACAAATAGACAGAGGCGTATACCTCCAGCCGCCCTCTCCCAGCCTTCTCCCTTGCTTGTGCGCACCCGGCAGCACAGGGATGTGTGACAACAGCACATCCCCATGGCTAGACTAACTTATAGAGGCTAAAGAACTATATCCACCCTCACTGCCACTCAAGCAATACCCCGCCCGCACCCCTCCTGACATTCAGCGTGCCAAAACACTGTTCAAAACATTTCTGTTGTTACTGCACTTGTTGCATTATATTGTCCTGATGAAGAGGGCTGTGCGCCTTGAAACGCATTAACATATAAATGAAAAGCTTTCCCTTTACCAATAACCAACTGATATTAAGCTTCCTGCCTACAGCGCCGATCTAAAAGGTTCAAATCATCATTCTTTCTACACGGGCCTTATATAATTCAACATAGCCAGGCTGATTTGCCATAATTTCTCTAGGACAACCCCCAAGGAACATGTAATGGTCAACATTCATGACTCAATGACTGGTGATTTTTTTTTTTTTACTTTGGATGGATTCCAATGGTAAAAGAGAGGACTATGAACAAGGACATATCACTAGAATGCCCTGAATACAATGTGTCCATGGTATCAAGATAAAACAGTAAAAAGAAAAAAAACAATCTTTCCAGAGGGTTTTTTACAAAAAAAATTCACCAACATAACATGACATGTAGTTAGTTACCTGTCCCAGAGGTTAGGAGAAGATTTTGCGTGACTGTCTTGTAGAATTTTAGGTTGCCACAGACAGGTGGGTACCCAGGAATTTCGTACCCTGCAGCATAAAGGATAAACCATGGCTAGATATGGCTCATACAGTATCAAACAGCATCACCAGGATCCATCGTAAAAATTACATAACTTGATGCATCGTTGGGTCCATTAACTACACATAATGGAAGATAAACCAGTGTGAGGTAACTTCTAGTCTTAAGTGTAACTGCACACGGTGAAAATTTGTATGTAGAAAATCTGCACAAAAAATGCACATACATATGCAATATTTATAACAGTTTTGGTGCATTTTTTGTGTATTTTTATGGATTTTCTTGTTATTTTAACACCCCCATTGAAGTCTATGCGGAAAACCCATCTACCGAAGGTGGGGAATAGCACAAAAAATGTATTATAGCCAGTGAGATAGTCAATAAAATGTATCTGTATAGCGCCACCTGCTGTTTGTTCTTTACCCTTTTTTTATGTCCGTCTCACTGAGCTGGTCGAACGTGCTCAGTTTAAATCATCAACTGCCACCAGCCATATGTTTAGTTAGAATCTGTGGCAGTTACAGGGAGAGAGCTGCAGCAGAAAGGACACACCCTTTGAGCTGCCACGCTGAAGATAATCTAGCAGGGCAATTGGAGCAGTGAATGGGGAGATCTCTGGATCCATGTGAGGTACAGGGCTGGTCCTGGCTTTGTTAGAAAGGTATTGTCATGTGCTATGTGGTGTCCGATTTTCATTTTTTACACTAATCATGGCATAACCCCTTTAAAAGGTCTCATGGTAAATGACCTGGCCGTAGTGATGTCACCGAGACAAATGTGAATTTAGTAATGCTCTGTGATAAATTTCTTAGACCCAACTGCTTTCCTATTTTACAAAAAGTTGCCCATAACTTCCTCTTTATGGTTCTAAAATTTGTTACTGTAAAATTTTGCCCAAGGGAACAAATTCACTGGCCCGGACATACAGAATTGAGTCCATATTGGCTGTTACAGTGGCTCCAACTCCCCATACAATGAAACTGGGCGATGGATTAAAGATGTTTCTAGGAAAGTTCTTTCAAAGAAAGATCTTTTGTCCCCTATCAGACAAAAGTATTAAACATGGCCGAGTTCTTTTCAAATGATAATGGTCTGTCATCTGTCGGCTAAAACGATAGTTTGTTGTTAAATTTCAACTGATGAATGTTCCTTTTGGTTGAACTAGTCTGTTTTGATCAACTTTAGGCCCCTTTTCAGATGAGCAAGTTCCACACTCCGGACTTGCAGCGCGAGTATGCAGCAGCTCCTGTCCTGGCCTCCCAGCACTGACGGGGTCACATAGTATTATATTGATTTATGATGCTATGTAACCCTTACAGTTCTGGAATGTATTGGATAACACTGACAGCATTATGCCAGTGTCATCCAGTACATTCCAGACCAGACCATATAACGCTTTGCGACCCCGGCAGTGCTGGGAGGTCCAGACGGGAGCTGCTGCAAACTCGTCTGAAAGGGGCCTTAGACTAGCGTGTATGGAAAGAGACTCGAATGAGCTTCAAAAACTGCATGTGTTGATCCAGTCTCACAGCTTCCACTTTGTATAGTTGAGGGATCCCTTTAGAAACAATTGTCCAAGACAAAAGATCAATGTTTGTCATGTTATCAAATACCAATGGACACGAATATACTACAGTAACATTCATGTGCACAATGAAAAAAATTACTAGGAAAAATTAAAACGAAAAAAACATGATGATGGAATATTTGAAATACATAAGGATATTCATAATCATGGACAATATACTCTTACTAAACCAGTTATACAGCTAAAGAGAGCTCTTATATCTATAATACAGCTATATCGGAGTAACCCACCATCCACAGGAGCAAGTAATGACATTATTAGATTTTCCAGATTATTGCACTTTCCTAAAAAGAAATTCTGAAAAAAACGAAATTCAGTTACCCACTACCCAAAGGACAAATCCTGCGTAGGGCATGTGGACTTCTCCTCCAGAATAAATGAGAAAGTAGCTAGCTTCTTCTCCAGAAGTCAATGAGAAAGTAGCTAGCATCTCCTTCAGAGTCAATGAGAAAGTAGCTAGCTTCTCCTCCAGAGTCATTGACTCTGAAGGAGATTCTAGCTACTTTCTCATAGACTCTGGAGGAGAAGCTAGTTACGTTCCCATTGACTCTGGAGGAGAAGCTAGCTACGTTCTCAAAGGCTCTTTTACCTACTAGAAAGAAGTGTGACAAAGAAACTAGCTCCACAAGAACCAATATGGCTGCCAAATATAATTGTCAGACAGCTAGTTCCTATGCAAGAGGGCAGGAGATTACTTGTATTCTGTACTACTGTTTGGCACCTTACAATGTGGTTGAAAGTAACATTTTCAAACAAGATTGATACATTTTCCAAAACTGTATCAGTCATCACTAAATGCTTCTGTCCATTTATAATGGGTTATTAAAAACCATCATATATAACCCAACAGTGTACATTTCTACTGTCATAAGATACAACAGATTTGCAGCGGAAAAAGTAGACCATAGATGTCGAGACTACAAAAAAAACATTTTCAAGGGGTTATGTTGTTAGTTGCCTTGATTTGAAAACACTGATATACAAAGCATCTGCCACAAACAAAGCCACATAGATAGAAGGCAGTCCATAGACAGAACATAGGCACACGCTGATATAATGAGGCATAATGAATATAAAGAGCATCCACGGCTCCTGCTTGTATTCCACACACATTTACACAGCAGTAAATGGAAGACAATAGGTAAACAACATTGCCTGACTCTGGGGTATATTACATAGGTTTAACACATTTTTGTGCTGATGAAATAAGAGTATTTCAGTGCCATAATAACAAGAGAAATGAAAGACGCTTTAAGAAAATTGTTCCCTGCTATCATATCTTCAGCAGTGACTTAAGGTTCTTTTTACCATGGAAGGAACATTTACCCTGTGCTCAGTGTTTCCCCCTGCTGCTGAGTTATGGACTTTGTGAAAAAGAGAAGGAAAGGGAAGCAAAACCTCACTGAGCACATACCTGGCTCGACAAAACATCCTACTCATCTTTAACTACCATAATACTGCCAGGAGCGGATTGACCATAGACCTTACAGGGAAATTTCCAGGTGGGCTGATGCCCTTGGGGCCACTCAAGCCCTACTCTCTGCTGCTGACCGCCTATGTCCTCAACTATGGCCCTCATCTCACTTCCTTTCTTTCAAAATTCTTTTTATTTTCAATAAAGTATAATGACATGAAGAGTAGTGTAGAGATACACATAACAGCACTGTGTAGTACATCCAGATCAGCAGAATGAGTCTCATCACTACAGATACAGCATACCAAGCATGGTACAGCACAAAAGAATATTCACATCATCTGTGTACTCGTAGGTAGAACACACCATGCTACAGCCCCCTATTCCAGGCAATATATTGTGCTGCACTGTGGTATATGGTTCTGCTGGGACAGTATTTTGTGCTATGGTATTGCTGACCCTGCCCACTTGTGTTACCCCGCCTACTTGTGTTACCCCGCCTTCTGTCAATTTAGACCCCCTACAACATGGGGTCACTTTTAGTTTTTCTTCCAGGCCCACTTCAAGTTCCCAATCAGCCCCAGAATACTGCTCCTATATACAGGAATATAACTATTATAATACTGCTCCTTATGTACAAGAATATATATACTATAATACTGCCTCTATCTATGTACAAGAATATAACTACTATAATACTGCCTCTATTTATGTACAAGAATATAACTACTATAATACTGCCTCCTATGTACAAGAATATAACTACTATAATACTGCCTCCTATGTACAAGAATATAACTACTATAATACTGCCTCCTATGTACAAGAATATAACTACTATAATACTGCCTCCTATGTACAAGAATATAACTACTATAATACTGCCTCTATGTACAAGAATATAACTACTATAATACTGCCTCCTATGTACAAGAATATAACTACTATAATACTGCCTCCTATGTACAAGAATATAACTACTATAATACTGCCCCTATGTACAGTAATATAACTACTATAATACTGCTCCTATGTACAAGAATATAACTACTATAATACTGCTCCTATGTACAAGACTATAACTACTATAATACTGCCTCCTATGTACAAGAATATAACTACTATAATACTGCCTCCTATGTACAAGAATATAACTACTATAATACTGCTCCTATGTACAAGAATATAACTACTATAATACTGCCTCATATGTACAAGAATATAACTACTATAATACTGCTCCCATGTACAGGAATATAATTACTATAATACTGCTCCCATGTACAAGAATATAACTACTATAATACTGCCCCCTATGTACAAGAATATCATTACTATAATACTGCCTCCTATGTACAAGAATATAACTACTATAATAATGCCTCCTATGTACAAGAATATAACTACTATAATACTGCCTCCTATGTACAAGAATATCATTACTATAATACTGCCCCCTATGAACAAGAGTATAACTACTATAATACTGCCTCCTATGTACAAGAATATAACTACTATAATACTGCCTTCTATGTACAAGAATATCATTACTATAATACTGCCTCCTATGAACAAGAGTATAACTACTATAATACTGCCTCCTATGTACAAGAATATAACTACTATAATACTGCCTCCTATGTACAAGAATATAACTACTATAATACTGCTCCTATGTACAAGAATATAACTACTATAATACTGCTCCTATGTATAAGAATATAACTACTATAATACTGCTCCTATGTATAAGAACATAACTACTATACTTCTCCTCCTATGTACAAGAATATAACTACTATAATACTGCTCCTATGTACAAGAATATAACTACTATAATACTGCTCCTATGTACAAGAGTATAACTACTATAATACTGCTCCTATGTATAAGAATATAACTACTAATATAACTACTAAAATGGAGAGTCCTGGAATGGCCAAGTCAAAGTCCAGATTTGAATCCCATTGAGATGCTGTGGGGTGACTTGAAAAGGGCTGTACGTGCAAGAAACCCCTCAAACATCTCACAGCTGAAAAAGTTCTGCATTGAGGAGTGGGGTAAAATTTCCTCAGACCGATGTCGAAGACTGGTAGATGGCTACAAGAACCGTCTCACTGCAGTTATTTCAGCCAAAGGAGGTAACACTCGCTATTAGGGGCAAGGGTGTCCTATCTTTTTCCTCAGTTAGAATAGGCATTTTTGTAGAATGACATTTACAGAAGATCTTGAAAAGACTTTTCTTCAGTTTTCTTTGTTTAGTTGGATTACTTTAATCTCTCTGTATTGTTGAAACGGAGATGAAATAACCATTTATTAAAAATGTTACAAAAAACCACATGCTTTCAAAGGGTGTCCTAATTTTTTCACATGACTGTATAAGAACATAACTACTATACTTCTCCTCCTATGTACAAGAGTATAACTACTATAATACTGCTCCTATGTATAAGAATATAACTACTATAATACTGCTCCTATGTATAAGAACATAACTACTATACTTCTCCTCCTATGTACAAGAATATAACTACTATAATACTGCTCCTATGTACAAGAATATAACTACTATAATACTGCCCCCTATGTATAAGAGTATAACTACTATTCTGCCTGATACAACAGCTGCTCCGCTCTCTGACTTTAGTAGTTGTTTTTAATAGGCGATTCTGAAAATTTCCCAGTGAACTGATTTACTATTAATTACTATTGTTGCTATGTGAACACTGATGAATGTTCTTTCGGTATCTGGCGTTTTCTGTAAATTGTGTTTTTCTTTCTACTTCTTGGAGGAAAGAACAATGTTGAAATTCTTTCCTATTGATCCTTCTTCGCAGCTGGTGGTCATGCGTAATCCGTAACATACAAATTCTTTTATCTACACCCCCCCCCCCCACCTCCTTGGTTTCCAGTGCGGCCTCTGCCTGTCCGCTAATTTTGCTTTGAATGTAGAATATCATATGATGGAAGACTCTGCCTGAAATTTGATTGTGGAAGATATAATAATGGCTTGTTTTATACACACTGCTCAGCCACCATTTAGTAGAAAAATCCTGGTTCCTGGATGTTCCGAGCACGCACACACCTTTCCCACTATCTTGAAGATGGGAGGGGGGAAGGAGCACATTCCAAGGCCCTAGGTAGAGTAAGGGGGTTGTGTAGCTGCGCTGTGAAGCTGATATGTTAAGTCAGTCTGATGGAAAGAAAGTGTAAGATTAACCCATTGAATGCTTGCTATTATTTCCCAGTAACCAATAAAAATGCACCGCCTTTAGTTGCCTCCCACCGGGAGGCCATATTCTGTGTGGACACTAGACAATAAACTAGACATTTACTTTGACTCCGATTGGGTGTGTCAGAGTTTGATTTCTCCATACACGTTAAGACACCTTTAAACCAATTTGGAGCTGTACATCAACCTACCTGGTATCTTGACCAGATCCAAAACAGCTGGCGCCCGCAACGCAAGACTCGAAGGACATGACCCCCTGATTCAGTACCCCCGATGACCAGACGAGGAGGACCTCACTAACGGACACCGGGACTGCAGGCCCGTGATAAGAGGTAGGACAAAGTGTTCTCTTGCCTCCATGTGTCCTTTGGTATGATCCATCTGTGCCTGTCTGAGGGAGGGGTGCCATGTCAGCTTGGGGGGTCCTCGAGAGCACGAAAGTAAGAACGCCATGTGTTTATAAAGTTTTGATGTACTGTGTTTATAAACTGTGAAGACTCTGTTGACAAGTATCACTGATGGAGACACAGAGAGTTCTCCTATTTGCCTGTATCGGAGTGCAGCCTGGTTGTCTGACTCGATCACAGAAGGGGGAGAGCTGTCTGTGGCAGCCCAGTGTGCGCTTGTCCGGGACTCAAAGTTTCATGAGGTCCAGTGATTACTCTATACAGAGGTCTGTAGACGGCTCCAGTAGGTGCGAGAGCCAATGGGACATAATGCAAGTGTCCCAAAAGGTTACTGCTCTGAGCAAGCTAGAGAAAAAATATCGTATATGTAAAGGTGGTACTTTGTGTTGTACAACATTGCAAACTTTGCTGACAGAAAAGAAAGATAGATTAGAAGATGAGAAGTTAGTGGATACAGTCCGAGTGTGGCTGGACTGTAGCAAGGAATTTGAAGAGACGGGAGGAGAGCAAAATCTTATAGAATCTAGTGGCAGATACTATTGTAAACCTGGAAATCTTGTTGGGCTGGGGCAGCCAACGCCCTATAATGTCACCGGGAAGAAAGGAAAAGGGTGGGTCTGTAATGTATGTTATCATCAAAATCCCACCTCCCGAGAGACATGTGGTGCTCCACGCCTACATAGTTACACCCCTGTAAGTCCCAAGCATGTCCTCCCAGTCCCTTCTACGGCGCCATCTTATTCCCAGCCGACGCCCACGGCTGAACCATTAATCTCCTTCAGCCCTGATCTTCCCGTCCCCCTGTAGCCACACCAGTGGCTCAGTTATATCCCATCATAAATCCAGGCGGCACGTTTATGGCCCCTAGCAATCCACCTCCTGCCTCGATCATGATAGGGTGACAGTCAGAAGTACCTGAACAAGAGAATCCAGACAGTGTTGCTGGTCCTGTAGATTCAAACACACAGACCCCTAAGCGACCACCCCCAATGGACTATAGTGGCTCCAGCACCCAACCCTTGAGCCTCCCCATACCAACTCTGCTCCAGGAACAGATTAATGAATTACAAAGAAATATGCTAATTTTAGAAAGGGGCAATTTTGAAGTTGTAAAGGAAGCCCTAGCTCTTACCCGACCACAAGGACCTCCAAAATATGAGTCATTTACCCAGCAGCAGTTATTCACCATAGTGAACCTGCTGCCAGATCCTGAAACCCATCTCATGCCCTTTTTCAGGAAATTGTCACAGGTACATGAAACGTATGGATGTACATGGTCAGACCTACAGAGTATTGTGGAAAACAAGACAGGGGAGTATTCTTCAGTAATAATGGACCATTTTCCGACCCCTATCCTAAGGGGTCTGACCTTCAACCCTAGGGATCATGAGTCTGGGGAATACTTCATAGAGAGGTTACACAAATGGGCAAAAGAGAAGTTAGCTGATCAATCTACCTCATTGCAGGACATGGTTCAGGAGAAAACCGAAACTGTTGAGAGATTTGTACAGAGAGTCATGCAGAATTACAAGGACATGGGTTTCAGCCAGAATGAAGCTGTACACCTCAGACATCTGGCCCGCTGGTTTGTCGATGGTCTGTGACCAGAGATAAACATAGCCCTTGTGACCCGTCGTCCTGAGTGGAAATCCCTGACCCTGAAAATCTTGGAGCAAATTGCAAAGGGCTTGGAAAGCAACAGAAAGAAAACCCGAGCGTCTGTGATAGCCGTAATGTCAGGAGAAGATGGTGGAGAACGCCTGCCACCTCGTGTCTGTTATGGGTGTGGAAAGCCTGGACACATCAAACGGAACTGCCGTAGCAGACATCTGTGGCCAACCAATCAACAGCGACAGGGGGGCACTCCGCCTCCCTCATCACAATAGGATGCTGACAAACCAGTGCTGGGAGGGGACACCCCATGTATGGCAGTCTCCGCCCCTCCTGTCGGTCCCGCCCCTTAAGTCGTTCTTGAGGTGGCCGGGAAGGAACTCTCATTCCTTGTAGACATTGGTGCAGCCCGCAGTGTTTTATGTAAGACTGCCGTACCTCCTTCCTGGCTCACTGACATTCAATTACCCTGTTCTGGACTAGAGGGGGTCGTGCAGCATAACCCCATACCACGCCACTCTCAGTCACTTCCCCTGAATTTTCCCGAACCAAAACCCCTCGGCTCCACCTTCCAGCAGGAGACATGTCGCAATTTGTTGTCAGCCAACCATGCCCCTTCAATCTGTTAGGCTCTGATTTCATTCAGAAAATCCAACCTAACATACAGTTCAGAGAGGATGGGACGGTCACCCTCGGCACGGCCCTATACCCGGAAGAAACCTGCCTCCTCATGGCATTAACAGCTGTTCAGGTCACTGATTCATATGAGCAAGGGGATTCGTTGCAAACTATTTTGCACCTCCTCCGCGATAGGACCCCAGGATATCGGACGCCTCCTCCCCCAAAAGACCCCAGGATATCGGACGCCTCAATGTCCTACCAGTCACTGTGACCTTAAAGGACGCCAAGGTCCTGCCATACAAAGCGCAATATCTGCTTTCTGTTTCACAACAGGATGCTATTACACTCCAAGTGCAGGCCCTCCTGCAGAATGGGGCAATCAAAATCACTACCTCTCCTGTAACTCGCCTCTTTACCCCGTCCGGAAGAAGAGGGAGAAGGGACAACCTCCTATTTAATGCATGGTCCAGGATCACTGAGCTGTCAACGAGGCCACTGTCCTCGAGACACCTATTGTCCCCAACCTGCACACCCTCCTCTCTGGCATCCCACCCACCGCCACTACTTTCACTGTCATTGATCTGGCCAATGCATTCTTTTCTGTTCCCTTACACGAGGACTGTCAATTCCTTTTTGCTTTCTCTCATGCTGGCACACAGTACACATGGACTGTTCTTCCTCAAGGGGCCCAAAACAGCCCTTCCTGCTTCAGCAAGGCTAGGTCCTCTGTTCTGCAATCCCGCCAGTCCGACCACCCGGAAGTGGAACTCCTGCAATATGTGGATGACCTACTCCTCAGTTCCCCCTAGAGGCGGTTTCAGGTTGAAAGAATTTTATCCCTCAATTCTAGGTGTTTGCAGAGGATTTTTAGCTCTGTATCTAAACAATGGAGCCCCAGCCACTATAAAGGTATATCAACAAATGAATCCCTGCAGAATGTTGGACCTATTTCGGCATGGTAAAACTCTGTGTTTATTTTGAGGGTCTCCCCTCCTCCGCATTTCTCAGTAAATGCTATTAATCTGTGTCCATGAACTGAGTCATATTTCAGTCCTGCGTCCAAACAAAATTCACACATTTGATGTCAGGCATAGCTGTTGATGTTTGCTCATTAGCTGGCAAAGAAGAGATGCTAACCAGTAAATGCTGTGAGACACAAGCGGGTGTGAGGTTCATTTTATGTGTCTACTGGAGTCCTAATGTATCCTTAAAATACCTAGCAAATTGTTCTGCAGCGAGTAGACATGTAAATCATGCGACAATTTCTGTTATGCAGCCCTATTGGAGTCGATGTAGCACCCCAGAGCAGGCACTACCATTACTGCACCCTGCTACTGCCTCGAATGGCTAACAAATAATATATGTATTGTAATAATAATAAATAATGTATTGTATTACAGTTAATGTGCCTGGTTATCCAGCAGGTGGCAGCTTATCTGGCAGAGAGAGATCTTTAGACAGAATGGAACTTATCATTCCATTCTCCCCCTTTGGGCAGAAGTGGGCTTGTACTGCTTCCTACCAAGGGAGAAGTTGCAGGAAGCTATAGTAGTTGAGAGGAGAATTGCAAAGAGACAAGACATAGAATGGAGCATTGAGCGGAACGCCCCCCCCCCAGAGCAGGAGTATTCCAGGGGAAGCAGCTCAAAGAGCACCCCAACTGCTCTTTACAAGCTACAGCAGATTGCTCTTTTTGGCACACTTCCCTCTGGGGCACTGGGTGGCTGCACACATGGTTGGACCACTCTTGCTTAGGATGTACTTTAATAATTGGAGGGGTTACCTGTCTCATGATCCCTGGCAGGATAAAAAAATTTTTACATAAGGAGCAGAATAGGTTAAAATAAAAAAATAAAAAAATAAAAACTTTATTCACCGATCCCCCAATGCAGCAGGATGCAGAGAAGAGCAGGGACCCCATAAGCATGGAACACTATTGGTGGAGGTCCCCATTAAAGAATTCCACATTGATGCGACCAGCATCGATCAATCTGTAGGGGAGCCTGCCAGCAAGCGTTCAATTTCCATGCAGCGCCGCCACAGGGGAAATTGAGTATTACACGCATTCCATTGACCTCAATAGCCTTTGCCAGTGATGCTCAACCTGTGGCCATCCAGCTGTTGTAAAACTACAACTCCCACCATGCCCTTCTGTAGACTGATAGCTGTAGGCTGTTCGGGAATGATGGGAGTTGTAGTTTTGCAACAGCTGGAGGGCCACAGGTTGAACATGCCTGGCCTATGCAATCCATAAAGGTTCTCCAGAGAGAAAGATGCCCTTTGTAGCCATTCTGTGTAAAAAGTGAAAGGGTCCAGCTTCTGATAAAATTATATCCTTTATTCGATGCGGTAAAATCCATACAAAACAAGACAGATGCAAAATCGACGCGTTTCGGATCTTAAGTTAACGATCCTTACTCATGATATAAAATGCCATCTGTGACTCTCCCATATAAATACACTTCCTCCAATCAAATGCATAGAAACAACATCACATGATTCATTGATACTGTAAAATCAAGTCATGTTTTTTGTTCATGCCTATGGGGAAGCAGCTACTAAGTTCGAACATCCAATATGCCTCTCTACTTAATAGTTTGCGACTATGGTCAGCCCCCCCCCCCCCCCCCGAACTGGGAGCATGACCTTCTCCACACCCTGAACTCTAAAACTTTTGTAGCCATTGTACATTCTGGCTAATAGAGTAGGGTCCTACCCTGTATTCATTTACAGTGATAGACTACCCCTTTACATTTTTAAGGATGTCTTTTTGAGGTTCCTGAACTTCTACCAGTTCATGGCTGTTGGTGTGGCTTAAGGTCATCAATAGCAGATCGGCACCCCCACCGAACAGCTGTTTAAAGAGAAGGCGCGCGCCGTGCCAGCGCTGCCTCCTCTTCATTGTTTACCTGCTCGCCGTCGCATCTGCAGCGATGAACAGGTGTAATTACCCCCAAGCCATCCCATTCATTTCAATGGGACGGCTCGTTCCCATACACTTGTATAGGAACGAGCCGTCCCATTAAAATGAATGGGACGGCTTGGGTGTAGCAGGTAAACATAAGGAGGAGGCAGCGCTGGCATGGTGCGCACCTTCTCTTCAAACATCTGATCGGCGGGGCTGCCGCCGGGTGTCGGACCCCCGACGATCTGATATTCATGACCTATCCTGAGGATAGGTCCTCCATAAATATAACTTGGACAACTCCTTTAAGAAGCAAGTACATCCCTGAAATCTTAAAAGGTATTACACCATACTGTGCGTACTTGTTATAGCTATGAGCTCCTCTCACAGCAGTAATTGTCGTAACAATGCAGACTGCTGTAAAGTATGAAAGCATATTGACTCCTATAATGACCCTTTATCTTCCTTTCACTGGCTGCAGGGCCTAAATATTTCCTCTAATTGATTACGGAGCACGGACATCACTTGGAAAGCACTGAATGGACATGTCCAATAACTAGAAGACTCCTCAGCCATGGCTTCTTGGCATTAAGTCCCTGCTCTATTGAGATGGTAAAAGTGACCAGAAATGGAGAAATCTGCATAAATCCTGGAGAAAATAGATTTAATGTTCCAAATCTGTAATGAAAACCAAAGAGTACAATACAGCGCATTCAAGCCTCTGCTTTCTGCATGAAGCCTCATTATCCCCATAGGCTGCAGCCACATGGAGCAGCGCTCGTTAGTGACAGCCACATTGATGAATGTGTCAGGCCGTGAATCGCTCCTGGCTGAAGTACAGCGCTGTCAGGTGAAGTCCCTGGCAGGTTCCTGACTTCTATGAGGTACAGGTGCCAGCGGACTGCTTGCACTGCTAAAATCTCAAAGAAGGGAGTCTTGGGGAATGAGAATGCCAACCATAGGGGGGACATATGGTCTATTATTAAGATTGGTGATGTAATGCATTTCACAGCGGGACCGGGACCTGTGCAATTCTGCAACCAGGACGAGGATACAAGAAACAGTCGACGTTCCTTATCTAAAATGGGTTATGTGTGTAAGGGGATAGCATAGGGGGTAAGTGTCCAGAGGATGGTGGGCTAGGGGGGGTACACACAAGTAGCTCTGCTTTGGCCATGGTATGTAGATCATGCTGGCAGACTGGATTTTTGGCTGATGAAGCTCCTGCTACTGCTCTGCATATGCCATTAAGATATATGTCCCCAAAAAGCATTTTATTGGGTCCAGTTTTGCTTGAGGATATGTCACCTATGAGGCCATACAGATGTTGACAGCCTGCGGAGCCATGGTGGGGGGGCGCAGGTAAGCAGTGGTGTAAATAGAAATGACTGGGAACCACAACATTTTTTTAATGCCCACCCCAAGCAACTTCTTCACAACCTCTACCTGCCATGCAACCCCCACCGCTGTGGCTAGTCAAAATTGCTCTCTCACACCAGGCCCAGCAGCCGCTCTGTTTCCTACAGTGTCTCTGTATATAATGTCGTTTTATAATACTGTTGAGGTCAGGACAATAAAATATTTTAGTTCTCCTCCTGGGTGGGCCCCACAGCAGCCACTTCCCCTTATAGCTACACCCCTGCAGGTAAGTATAGGTCCAGCTGGGTGTGGGAGTGTGAGTGTAGAGGCAGAAAAGGGGGGGGGGGGAATAAAAGAAAATAGAATTCTGGAAAACACTTAACAATAAAAGCCTGAGTAAGCAGACATGGTACTAGGCAGTGACAATGCTAGCCCCGTGCTCCGCATTTCTGGGCGCCAGGTGTATTCTGAATCTACTTACAGCTGTACGGTTGACATTGACAAGATTTTGGTCATTAGGCGGGTGACCACGGAGCAGTGAGTAATAGCAAGCACTTAACTACCGCTCCCTGGTCACATGACACAAACGAATACTTTACGCAAAAAATTTGCATCAAGGATTTTTTGGTGTCGAATTACTCGACAAATTCAATCGAGTAATGGTTTCAGCCCTACAACCAATTGACATTGTAACTTAAGGGACTACTATATATATCATTTCCATTAGCCACTCCACCACATTGCATCAGGATCAACGCAAACACAAATGCCCCTTTTTCTATAAAAATTCACATAAACCTGCTCATGTGTGGTAGGATTGTGGTAAGATGCGGACAGAACATAGTGTTTCCACAAAAAAATAGAACATGTCTTATTCTTGTCCGCAATTGCGGACAAGATTAGACATTTTCTATTATAGTGCCGGCGATGTGCGGTCCGCAAATTGCGGAAAGCACACTGCTAGTGTCCGTGTTTTGCGGATCCGCAAAACACTTACGGACGTGTGAATGGACCCTTAAGCCTGTATTTGAAAAAGAAAAATCCAGCTTCACAGCATAGCAGGAAAAACTTTATTCATGCGGTTAAAATCTTCAGATACAGGAAAGTTTTGTCGACGCGTTTCAGACCGTATAACAATTAAGGTCCTTCCTCATGTCCTTTACTTACATCTCCTTAGCAACCATGCTTGAAAATCGCATTGCATCCACACTTGCTTGCGGATGCTATGCGATTTTCACGCAGCCCCATTCATTTCTATGGGGCCTGCTTTACGTGAAAAACGCAGAATATAGAACCTGCTGCAATTTTCACGCAACGCACAAGTGATGCATGAAAATCACCACTCATCTGCACAGCCCCATTGAAGTGAATAGTTCACAATTTAGTGCGGGTGCAATGCGTGCACATCACGCACTGCACCCGCGCGGAAAACTCGCCCGTGTGAAAGGGGCCTAAGGGTATGTGCCTGGTGCCCCAAATTTGCATCCTCCTACAGCACCAGTGTCCTGGGTATCCTCACAGTTTACAAGCAGCAGTCATCATATTGGGCTTGGAACGGCTGGACTGTTCTTCTCTGTCTGTGTCTTCAATGTGCGTCCGGCCTCTATATTACGGGAAGGGTTCATTTTCTGTAATGACTCTGCATTTCAGTTTGATTTGCCCTATGATCTGACGCATTTCAGGGCAGATTTATAGTGCACACAGTGACAGCTGGATGTCCGCCTGATAACGCACACACAGTCATAAGGGTAACCCTAATTTAAACAAAAGCGGAAGAATCATATATGGTTGCCATAGCAGCAGATATTCTTGCAAGACAATGGCTGACTTGCCGGGGTCATGTGACATCTCTGCAGATACTGGCACCAAAGATTTTCTTTTATCCGAGAAATATAGACTGTAATTAGCCCAGTTTACTTAACGGAGTGGATTAAACGCTCCAGAGGTTAGATAAACCAATTTTTCTTTAGTTTTTGTCTAATAAAACTGGCAGCAATTAGGAGTTCTCGTTACCTAGTAAATATCGATTCCGAGCTAGATACAATTTTCTCCTCCAATCACAGCCAAAGCTGCACGCATAAATTCTACAGATCAGGTTTGGAGAGACAATCATGAAACCAAATACTATTGGCCTACTGTGTCTGTTGCAAGTAGGCAAACTGGTTGTCTCATCAAGATAACCTCTCCAAACCCCCTATCCCCCCACCCTCCCCAGGAGAATCCGCAGGCATCCCAATATTTCCACTACAACCTGTTTGAGGCCAAAGCCTAAAACAAGCTACATATAAAGCTGAGGGATAGAGGATTGCTTTAATGTGCTACTCTTGAGTTATACGGTGTCTTGTCCTCCAGTCACATCCAAAGCTGCATTCAAAATCTTCTGTTCAGGTTGCAAGAGCGCAAACCTCACAGCAAACCCCTGCTGGTTCGTTGTCTGTGCAGCATTTTCTTTGCTGTAAATCGCTGCGAGAGATGTTTCGGTAGTTAACGCCCTGTTCACATGTTGCTAGTGGGCAGCTGTAGTGCCCTGGAGCAAGGGTGCTTTGGGATATTGGACAGTTGTGGACAGTTGTCTCTATTGCTACTAGACAAAGCCGTCAACTCTCTACTGCACTTTGAAGGATTTACTTGCACTGTGATTTATGCCATTGTGTGCACTGTATACGGTTTTATATGGTTGAACTGCATTTTATCAGTTTATTGCAATATATATTTTTCATTTGCCAGTTTCATAGGAAAAAAATCAGCTGACAGATGCCCTTTAAGTCTGTCTAGACTGTTGTTTATGTCTGAAAACTGCTAGTCATCCCCATGACCTTGTATTGTGGTTCAATACAAGTCTATGACACACTGAAATCACAACATTGTTTCTGTTTAGGCTGTGCTTCTCCACTCCACCCCTCCAACCAGAAGGTTCTACAGCTCAGTTAGAAACTGAATAAAGTGAGCACTTAGAGCTCCTAGTTGTCTGCAGATAAGGACCAGTGTTTAGTAGAAGAGACTCTGTCAGACTGCGTGAGTGAACAGAAGAAGACAGAGAGGAATACTCTGCCACAGACCCTGGGTCACAAGCCCTTTGACTAGGGAGCCAGCCGGATGACTGAACCACAGACCCTGGGCCAACAGCCCTTTGGCTAGGGTACCAGCCTTCCAGAAAAAAGAGGGACAGGTAGCTCAGGCCTTTCCTTTATTGTTTTGCACTTGAGTTCATCTAATAATGAAGCACACTGGTTTACTGCAAACGGAACTGAAATTCAGCTTTGTATGATGCAAAGCCAAATGAATGGGTGATGGTCGAGACCCTTTAGAGTTGATGTTGCTCTCTGCTCATACTACTGAACACCCGTGTGCGGGGAATTTTAAAGCCCTGATGCCCATCCACCTACAAAACTTCCCAGAAATGCCCCAGTTGGGCACATTTGCATTAACCCTGCCCATTTGGAAGGTGATCCTAATGTAAGTTGTGAACAGAAGCGGAATAAACCTGAAATAGGAAGAATTTCCTGCCAACAAACATTTTAGGAACCATGAAATTAAAGGGCCAGCGTCATAAAATATTAAGATTATATTGATGCTAGGCTTGTGCACAATAACATGCTGTTAGTATCTATGGATGGTATAAATAGTGTCGCTGGTGGTTCAGTCTGCGTTTCGGAGCAGGTGTTCCAATGATTTCTTCATTAACTATTTATGACTCAATCTCGATCACGCATCTTGCGGCCGCGGAGAGGTGGCGGCGAATACTAATCCGGGAAGCCTGTGTGTTCCTGAGCAATGCATCATCTTAATGATGGCAACCTGGCGACTTGCTGCAACAACCGCATTGATTTAATAAAGATATGTAAACCTGGGCGGTTATTGCGACTTTTAATCATTACAGGAAATCCAGCAAGATTTTGCTTTATTGATCTAATCTGTTCTGTGCATCGTACTCTGCGCCTCTGCAGAGCGCCCGGCATCCTATAGTACGTACCTCCCAGCTCAAAGAAAGCAAAGAGGGACAAATCCTGCAGCATGTTTTTATGTACAGCCACGTCTGTAACCCGCTTTAGCCTCTTTTGTCCCCTGCTCAGTAACAGTGCCCACTGCCCTCGTCTATGCAACGCATGTTAATGGTGCCGCCACATGGTAATAGTGGCCCAAACATTTTGAAAGTGCCCTCTGTGTGGCACACCAGTAAGCATCTCCACAGTGATGATGCCTCCTTAGAGTAATGACAGGCTCGAACTGGCCAACAGGGGTACAGGTGAATTCCCGGTGGGTCCCCCCGAGCAAGGTGGGTGCCTTGTCTTCCACCCCCTGCACAAATGGCACATAACACAGTAGACTGCACTACATATAGACAGTGTACAGCACCTCGATCAGTTCATATAAACAACTACCCAGTTTATTAGCATCGGGGGTGGATTGGCCGTAGACCTTACATGAAATTTCCCAGTGGGCCGATGCTCAGGGGGTCATCTAAGCCCCAATCTCTGCCGCTGGCTGGGTACATAATGAGCTATCAGTGGTAATTAACGCTGTGGGAATCAGGTACTCATATACACGGCCAGTGACATGCCCTCCTGAATTCAACCTATGTCCCGTATCTCACCTCCTAAGCCCCCCTGCTCCATATCTTAATCAGAGACAACTGAAAGAGGAGGAGAGAAAATGGCCTTTATTGATGGCCACCACAGAGGGATAGCTTTTGGGGCAAGATATTGCGTGGCACTGTGGTATGTGGTATTTAGAGCTATGGTATTCCTGACCCCCCTACTTTTCGATTTAAATTCCTGCTCATTCTGGGCTTTGAAGTCCAGGAGGCGGCCCTATCATTGATTGACAGCTGTCTCTGTATACACAGTCATAGAGGGCAGGCTGTCAATCACTGACGGGACCGCCTCCTCTACACAGCTGTCTCTGTATACACAGTCATAGAGGGCAGGCTGTCAATCACTGATAGGACCGCCTCCTCCATACACAGTCATAGAGGGCAGGCTGTCAATCACCGATAGGACCGCCTCCTCCATACAGCTATCTCTGTATACACAGTCATAGAGGGCAGGCTGCCAATCACTGATAGGACCGCCTCCTCCATACAGCTATCTCTGTATATACAGTCAGAGGGCAGGCTGTCAATCACTGATAGGCCCGCCTCCTCCATACAGCTATCTCTGTATGCACAGTTATAGAGGGCAGGCTGCCAATCACTGATAGGACCGCCTCCTCCATACAGCTATCTCTGTATATACAGTCATAGAGGGCAGGCTGTCAATCACTGATAGGACCGCCTCCTCCATACAGCTATCTCTGTATACACAGTCATAGAGGGAAGGCTGTCAATCACGGATAGGACCGCCTCCTCCATACAGCTATCTCTGTATACATAGTCATAGAGGGCAGGCTGTCAATCACGGATAGGACCGCCTCCTCCATACAGCTGTCTCTGTATACACAGTCATAGAGGGCAGGCTGCCAATCACTGATAGGACCGCCTCCTCCATACAGCTGTCTCTGTATACACAGTCATAGAGGGCAGGCTGTCAATCACGGATAGGACTGCCTCCTTCATACAGCTGTCTCTGTATACACAGTTATAGAGGGAAGGCTGTCAATCACTGATAGGACCGCCTCCTCCATACAGCTATCTCTGTATACACAGTTATAGAGGGCAGGCTGTCAATCACCGATAGGACCGCCTCCTCCATACAGCTATCTCTGTATACACAGTTATAGAGGGCAGGCTGTCAATCACCGATAGGACCGCCTCCTCCATACAGCTATCTCTGTATACACAGTTATAGAGGGCAGGCTGTCAATCACTGATAGGACCGCCTCCTCCATACAGCTATCTCTGTATACACAGTCATAGAGGGCAGGTTGTCAATCACTGATAGGACCGCCTCCTCCATACAGCTATCTCTGTATACACAGTCATAGAGGGCAGGCTGCCAATCACCGATAGGACCGCCTCCTCCATACAGCTATCTCTGTATACACAGTTATAGAGGGAAGGCTGTCAATCACTGATAGGACCGCCTCCTCCATACAGCTATCTCTGTATACACAGTTATAGAGGGCAGGCTGTCAAGCTCAGAATGTGAAGGAATTTAAATCAATAAATTACAAATTATACAAAATCTTTTCCCATAAAACTATATATCAATCTGCTCAGCTCCTCCTGCTCTATAACATGCTGCCTGCAGCTCAGACACCATGATAAATGCGACGGGTTCCTTTTAAGTGCGAGGGACAGAAACACCACTTTTTAGGACAATTTATGCCAGAATATATGATTAAATGTTGGCGATTGTACTGAGTAATAGTAGAACTTTTTATCAGCATTTTTGGTTCTTTCGCTGCTCCATTACCCAGACTCCTGCTGCGTTTAAGCTGGCCAACGTTTGCATTATTAATTACAAGTATTCATCAGAGTTTGATTCTGGTTTGTTTGGTCTAGCACATTGCTCCTCCGGGCACTCTGAAGATACTGAACTAATTGCATGCTTGTAAGATCAGATAATGTGGATGTACGAAGACAAAAAGTCAAGCGGGGCCATCATCTCCAGGAGTTTATCACACATCATCTTCCCTCCAGGATTGGTTAATGAAGTTTACGTGCTGCAGGACACAATGCAACCGTCAAGGAACGTTGGAAACTGGAGCGATAACCGATATCCCACGAGCACTGTGCCCTAGCTGTCTGACGACCTGTTGGGAGAAGGGGGCCCCCTGGGAGGCAATCACTGGATGGCGGCAAAGGATGGATGGCGAGGCGACCTTGGCTCTCTCCATTAAAGTCTATAAATGTTACAGCAACAGTGGAGCGTGCATGCCGAGTGCTTTCCCCAACTTCCATTGCCCTACCTTGGCAGACATTACCACCCATCATGCACACAGTTTTTTCCGGAAAGGTTTTATACTAATCCGTATAATCACTGTGTACTCCCGTACATTTTCAACACTAGGCTGACTCAGAGTCTCACTTTGACTCAGCATTCACAGCCTTCATCTATATTTCAGCCGTATATCACTTAGAGCATATTTTAATAGATGAGGAGAATATTAGTCACCCTTCTGAAGAACCATCGGTACTTTCATAACTTTATTCTTCAAAATTAAAAATGTTGCATGGCTCTCAGGCCCATATATTAACTTGTAGCACATTCAATCAAGCGCAACGTTTCTGGGGTCACACCCCCTTACTCATGCGTGAAGATCAGGTGTAACCAATGACCTTAAATATTCAATGGTATGGGCGTGATCTGTTTCAGGTTTCTATTCTGATTTAAAAACAATTCGTTACGCAGTGGCTAATCACAAAAACACTTAAAAATTACAAATGTCATTCAACCCCTTTGGTTTAAGGCTAGGTTCTGTCGCGTGACAAATAGGGCAAAACTTCACGGCAACATTTGTCGCGCGACAATTTTTATAATGGGAGTCTATGGTGTCGCATTGCGACATGCTGCTACTGCGTCGCGACAGTCGCGGAAAAACCCATCTTGAATGGATTTTTTTGCGACTGTCGCGTCGCAGTCGCAGCATGTTGCATGTCGCAATGCGACACCATAGACTCCCATTATAAAAATAGTCGCGCGACAAATGTTGTCGTGTGAACGTAGCCTTAATGCTTACATTTTTGTAATCCACCTAGTTTCATGCTGCAATAAATGACGTTTATTATCTTCAGGAGACATCCCGGGTTTAATATACCGGGTTTCATTCCATTTATGTTTTCTTTCCTGACAGTGTTGCAACAATGTGGTCTCTTGGTGTTAGTTTTTTTCTTTTCCTTTTTTTGCTGTCTTTCTCTTTATATTTGATTTATGTTCATTAAGTCTTACTCGTATCTCTCTCTTTGTCTGTCCTATATACCACAAGACCGATGGTTCTTCAGAAGTGTGAGTAATATTCTCCTCATCTATTAAAATATGCTCTCAATGATATATGGCTTTAATATGGATGAAGATTATACTAATCCGTAACATGGAGCCTATAGTCTGCTGTGGACCTGTTCTGATCCTATTTGCCTCCAATTTTATGGAGGTTTTTGCTCTTGAATTCTGTATGATAGGGGTTAGCAAACCACAGCACACCAGCCGTGGGGAAACTACAACTCCCAGCATGCACGCCTGCCTGGCTGTTCTCGAAGTTCCATAGACAGGAATTGCAGTTTGACAACAGCTGGAGTACCGGAGGGTACCGACCCCCTGATCCAGATTATTTCATCATATGATTCCCATCAGATTACTGCCGGATAGAAGGGACAAGATTTACATTGATGGCCTTTCCTTATGGGGGGGGTCATGAATGTTTGGTGGCCACAGGACTCCTGTGGATCATCAGAATGAAAGAACTGTTGGGCTTTATGTGTGTCAAGTACTGAGATCAGTCCCGAGACATCTGTTTAGGTACATCTGCACGTGCCTGACAATATAGCAGGAAAAAAGCACAATAAAAATTGGCAAAACCAAGCAAAATTCTGCAAAATTCAATCTCTCCACCACAAAGGGTGAAATATGCAGGGAAGATACACAGCAAAAATGAAATGCTGCAGATTTTTTTGTTCACAGCGTGTGGATGAGAGTTCTTAAAATCTCATCCACTTTGGCGGTACTGTACAACGAGGTTAATTTTCCACAACGACAAATCTGCAACTATTTAGTCATAAGGGGACACAGCCTTAGGCCCTATTCACACGTCCGCAATGTCGTCCGCATGTATTCCGCAATTCTGCGGAATACATGCGGACCCATTGACTGTGAATGGGGCACGGAACGATGCGGAGAGCACACACTGTGCTCTCCGCATCCGCATTTGCGGAGCGCGCCGCCGATCCTCCGGACGGCGGCTCCGCAAAAATATAGAGCATGTCCTATTCTTGCCCGCAATTGCGGACAAGTATAGGCATCTCTATAGGGCCGGTGGCAAGGTGTTTTGCGGATCCGCAAAACACTACAGACGTGTGAATAAGGCCTTAGAGTAACTGCACAGGATACAGACTACGCACTACGTCTTTCCGCAATGATTTTTGGGAAGAAAAAAACAAGACGTAAGTGCGCACTCAAATGCTGTGGCTTTTGTCGCAGAACTTTCTGCCACTGAAAATCATTTCCATGCATTTGAAAGGGGAGGCAGGCATGTGGATTTTTGCAAGTCTAATTCAGGTGAATGGAGGTGATTTTTAGTCGCAGACATTTCTGCAACAAAATCCACAGTGTGAGTGCACAGTTAGGCTGCGTTTTTTCTGCCTGAAAATTAGCGTTGAAAGACCGCACGTAATCCATATCATGTGCAGTTACTCTAAGGCTATGTCCACACGTGACTAAATACCTGCAGATTTGCCGTCGTGGAAAATCCACAGCGTTCGAACCAGCAAAGTGGATGAGATTTGCCTAATTTAAAACCCACATCGGGATTGTGCGATTCTACACCCAATATTTGGCGGTTAGTGTTGAGTGAACGTGTGGTTTCAAGTTCGGTGTACAAGGTTCGGCTTATCTAAGAGTTCCGTCATGGATTCCGCTACCACGGACTATAAGTTATGGTCCGTGGTAGTGGAATTCACTCAACACCAATGATGGTTTTACCCTTAGACTTCAATAGGGTTTAACATACCCAGAAAATAAATGTGCAACGCATCAAACAGTGATAAATAGTGCAGATTTATGTTCGTTTTAGGCTACATGCACACAAACATATTTTGTTTCCGTGTCCATTCCGTTTTTTTTTTTGTGGATAGGATGCAGACCCATTCATTTCAATGAGTCCACAAAAAATCCTGACAGCACACCGTGTACTATCCGCATGTCCATTCCGTAGCCCCGCAAAAAAAATAGCACGTCCTATTCTTGTCCGTTTTGCGGACAATGATAGGCATTATTACAATGGATTCGCAAAAAAAATGGATGCCATACGGACATCATCCGTTTTTTTTTTTCCCGGATACTCAATACGTTTGTGTGCATGTAGCCTTATAATGAGGTTTGATGTACATTTTCTGCATACAAATATGCAACATGTGCCGGTAGCAGTAATGTAGTTTGCTTTTCTGCTATTCATAGGGTATGTTCACATGTGACATTCATGATGTTTTTGCTATGTCTAATGGATATTTTTGCATTTTCATAAAATATTTTTATTTATTTTCTCTGTCTTTTTTTTTTTCCAGGTAACCCCCATAAACACCAATATTCAGGATTTAATCTATAATGAGATGATATTTTTTGACTTGAGTCCCCGGGTGTTAATATACAGAGCAGGCTGATGGATTGCACCTTGCTGGGTGCTTTATAGCTGCCTTGGAGGCCTTGGATCGTGTGGTGATGTTAAGCCCCTGGGGCAAGATGAAATTAAGTGCCCGGCCAACCGGAATCAAATTAATTTAGCCAGCACCAAGTCATTTCTGGAGCCATAATTGTAATTCGAGGAGCGGCGCCCTAGAGCATGGAGCGGACAGCCTGTGAACGTATCCCGATGGTGAAGATACAGAACGGTTTCCAGGTTCTCTCATGGTATTTAGAGTTTCTCTACATTTCTTTGCTCTTAGTCTTGTAATATTTCTAGACGTGCACTTCACATGTAATGCGACAGATACTGTTGAAATGAAGAGTACCTAATGGGTTGAATGCCAGTTTAATGTTTACTACATCTGTACGCATTTGATTATTTGCTACATCTGCTATTTTTCACTATTATTGCATTTGATGCGGAAAATGCATTACTTTCTCATTACTATCCTTCTGTGCTGCAGAGACGGATATATTTCATGCATATAATAATTCTGGGGCAGATAAGACTAGTTTCACACTAGCGGCACAGACCTCTGGCAGGCTGCTCAGTCGGGCGAACAGTCTGTTGGATCCGTCCTGCCGCGAGTGAACGTGTGCCCCCGGACTACTGTTCCGGCCCCTATGACTATAATGGGGGCGGGGGCACGGCAGTGCACGGCGAGAGGCCGCCGGAATAGAAGTACGACATAGTCCATCTGTAGTAAAAGCGTCCTCTGCCCTGGGTAATCCCTTTTTGTTAAAGGATCCCCTGATAAACTAATCCCAGGCGGTCCTCCTGGAAACCCTAGAGATCAGCTGTAATCTGGGGGGAAATTTAAGATGGATTTAGACGAGCAGATAATCGTGTAAGCGATCACCGTCACCTGCGACTGCCGATCAAACGTTCTAGCAGACAACTAGCATTTAAGTGAAAGAATTATCGTGTAAAAAAGAAAAAAGGGTTTTCCGATCGTATGATCATTGATACGCCTGCCTACACAGGGATCTCTTTCATCAAGAATATACACAATGCACATTTACCTAACGCAATTCATTAATGGCAAATGACGATTGTACTTGTTCGCGTGAACGATTTCACAGGTTTTGAACGAGCGTTTTTTGACAGATCGCTTAATCGTTAGAAACAATTACACGCCACGATTCTCGTCCATCTTCCATCACTCGCGTTGGAATCGTAACGATTATCTGCTTTTCTAAATCCACCTTAAGAAGCAAGCATTCAATCACTCTGCAGCGCCCCTCACAGGGGAAACTAAAGCATTACAGTGTCCGGTGGAATCAATGGGCTGTCATGTAGCAGATGTACATCCCGGGTCCTCCAGACCAAGAGAGGCTCCTTGTAATTATGGCATCTGGCTAAAAGATAAGGGTCCTAAGCAGTTCTTTCTCTTGTATTAGGCCTCATGCACGCGACCGTATTTTCAGTCCGCATTTTTTTGTGAATCAGATGTGGACCCATTCATTTCAATGGGGTCCGCATCAGTTTGTCTGTTCCGCTGGTCTGCAAAAAAGAGAGAACGTGTCCTATTCTTGTCCTTTTTTAGACAAGGACAGAAAATTTTACAAGGGTAAAATTAAAAAAAATGGTGGCATGCACACAGGCCTTAATGACAAAACAGTATTGTAAATAGATTATTATAGAGGATTTGGCATTTTCCTGGTTTGTTGAGGTGGCAAATTTACCATTAGTTCCAGAGAAGCTAATATGAAGGTGACAACCAAAATGGCGACACCTCCTGTCGCCACTTTTTCAAAAATGGCCGCCACAAGAAGATGTAAAAAATGCCCATATCTTCGTAAGTAAATGAGACATAATCACAAAACCTTAGGCATATATTAGCTGATCATTTTTTTTTTTTTATCAATGGAACTCCAGTTTAATTTCCATCCCTACAGTATATTGCCAATCAATTTAAATTCCAGCCATAACTCGTGGGCAAATCAAACAGCACATGGTGTCAGGAGCAGCTCCAGGTGTATGGGGGGCTTAAATAACAGATCTCTTGTGTACCCAATCCTCGAGGAGCATGAAGCATGCCATCACACATGTTTTTGGGCCACCCAAACACAAGCGGGCCCTGGCATCTACTCAGGTATGTAGCAAATAATTCAAGGCGATGGGATGGGGTCTGTTCTGCACTGTACAGAGCAACAGATATCTTTGAACTATTTATCTATGGAGGCGATATCCATAATTGTGAGGTAAATTACTATTCCATGTACTCTTGATTCTTGTTCCGCACCATGGGTTGCTACAGCTTGTCTAATTGGGGAAATGTTCTTCAACAAGGTCACGAGAATTTATAGGCAAGATAAATTATGCATGTCTGTATCTTTTATGTAAGAGGTCGGCCTGACGGATCTGGTCTAGAAATTAAAAAAGGGGGGAAATCCTATAATAGGCAGATCCACCTAAGGCTTCATGTACACAGCAAAGAGGTTTGCATGGCGTCTGCCCCCACAGCCATAAACACACTGTGGGTACTATATTCTGGAGATATACTTCCATTGAAACAGGCGATCGGCATCCAATAAAACATGCCAAAGTTATTTATCTGCCAAAATCAATAGGAATATGAAGAACCGTTGGGTCCCATACACTCCCATGGGTGCCATAATATGCTGTTTTGCCATGAGGAACTTGTATAGTTCCAAACAGTAATATGGCCATGTCCAAGAGCTGGACCCCATATATGTTAGATCCCTTCAGCCGTTGTTTTCGGTGGGACCAGCTGAACATCTAATGTGTACGAGGGGCTCCTGACTTATCTCTAACTGAAAATGTTGAGGAAGACCAGGATCGAGCGCAATAAATTTCAACGCCTGATCTTTTTGTTCTTCCTGGAGATAAGCCACCGCCGGTGGTATCTGCTTCAGCTTTCTTCTCACTGAAAACACATACATGCTCAGATGTGTATGGGGGGAGTCAGGGGAGATTAGCTATTATTGGTGTATGGGCGCCTCTAGTAGAACAAAAAAGCCCACAATGTCCAAATACTCTACAACTGATGTCCAATATATCCTTCAAGAGATACCAGGGAAGTTTCCACCGATGGAGACACTCTAGCTGGAGAATGCATTAGGAAACTGCTTAGCATTGCAGTTGAATGGAATATTTTATTAATGGTTGCTATAGGAGTGATCTGAAAATAGGGCAAGGCAGGCAAGGGAATATCAAAAATCCCCAGCTCCTCCGAGCGTCTGCCAAGACATTAAACACTGCCAATGTATAGTCTGTAAGTGTATAACACGAGTCAGTGCAGAAATTCTCAGGGGTGGCCCTAAGGGATTGCACCCGTGATGAAAGGCAATGATTTCATTAAACACTATAATTACATGTAAAATTGCTCTTTAGGCATGGCCATAAAATAGCCAAGATAGCTGCTGTGAGATCCACTGAAGGTTAGGTTGGGAAAACCTGCATATGTGGGCTCTATTATTTCCATTTGGCGTCTTTCTATAGTCAACCATGGCAGCTACTGTGTCTTGTTGAAAGGGGGTCAAGGGAACTAGTTCTCCCAAAGATGCTCCCCCCCTCAAACACACATCAGACATGTATGGACTATCCTGTGGATATATATGTAACAAAAATGTTCCTCCATTACTCATGGGTACAACCATGCCCGTAGTAGCCTCTACTCATAGCAAAACCTGAGGCAACCTGTAGAGAAGGCGTTAAAATACAATACTGGCTCTCTGCCATCTGACTCCATATGGTTCTATGTGGTTCTGCACCTAAGCAAAAGACCTGATATTTGACACTACGATCCATTCTTTGCTGCTGCTCAAGTAAACTAGTTGTCTAGGTCTATGCAGACCTATGTGTCTCCATGGTAACAGACTGCAAACAAACCCTGTGAAGTCTGATCCGGCAGTCATATTCTCTTCTTTCTATCATCTTCTTCTTAGTTATCTACATTTGGTGGGTAACCAAGAAGTAGAAGACATATAGATGGCAATATGACTGCAAGGTCAAGCTGTATGGGATTTGTTTGTAATCTCTTATATGGAGACACATAGGCCTGCATAGGAGCTATAGATCTAAAACAGGAGATTTATAGTGAAGACTATTAGCACTGTCACGGCATTTTTCATTTTATATGCATTGGAACAATTCGATTTTTCCAAAAACGTATTGCAATGGCTGTCGTGGTCGGTAAAGGCAGTAGTCTGTAACCTGTGGCTCTCAAGCCCTTCTGGGATTTTCCATTTCACAATAGCTGGAGTGCCACCAGTTGGAGATTACTACTTTATATCAGTTGTGGTCCCAGACAGTACATATCGTCGGATCTGGCACATGACGAACACTAATTTCGCCCGATGGACCTCACAGACTATAATGGGGTCTGTCAGGTGTCCATAATTCTGCATGGAAAGGTATTAAGGCTCCTAACAGAACCTCCACCGCAGATGTGAACTATCCTAGGCCAGAAGACCTTTTCGACAGTTTATTCAATCAGCCAATGGACAATTCATATAGTCTTCAAAAATATTCAAAAAACATAAAATGCCTTAATGAGTTAATCCAGTTCTGGAGCTTTGAGAATTGAATGTGTCAGCTGAACCCGTCTGACCTCCAGATCTTATAATATAATCGAAGCATGATAGTAATTATCTTTACAATAGCATGCTGCTTGTGCAGCTGACATGGTGATATAATTTATGTCTCCTCCGTTAGGGAGTGCGGGTATTCCTCTCCACGCGGCTCAGCGCTGATGTGTTAGGGAGGAGGCTTGTATCAACTGTCACTGCTAAATGCATGGTATATGCGATCTGCATTAATACCCTACAGCAGTGGCTGTTCTTCCAGGAGACCACGACCAACTATTAAAGGCTATGGTTACTTTCACATTTTTATTGCCCCGATACAGCTAACATGATGAAATAAAGGGGTATTCTCATCTGGACATGTATGGCAAATCCAGAGGATACGTCATAAGTGTCCGATAGGTCCATGTCCCAGATGTTAACTCTGAAAAGGGCTTTAAATAGGTTTTCCAGGGACGTTATCTTTTAAAGGCTATGGATAAGATCGAGACAATTATTTTTAAATTGCTGCATTCTACTAGTTTTGGACTAAAAATCATTACAAATTTTCAGCAGTCTTTGTGATACAGGTGTTAAATTTCGGTCTGTTTGCATACTGTCGCTTTCTGCTTACGGTTACTCAGATGACAGCTCGTGTAGGGCTCTTATCTCTGGTCTTCTGACTTCACTCATTTTAGTCAAACCACACATAGAACGTATAGATCACCATTACGGAACTTCCTTATGGGAAGAATCCCTGATTCTTTATGCCTCAGATGCACACAACTGGAAGGGGACCTAGATCATTGTTTTTGGGGGTGTCCTAGGATCCAAAAACAGTTCAGAAAGAGCGTCAAATCATTTGCCCTCACTAACCTGGTCAATTTTGTGCCCCTTACACCTTCTTGGGCGATCCTTGGTCATCTGGATTCTCAGGTCTATCATTGCACTTCACGTGTGTTTTTATTTTATCCTGCGTGGCCTTTAAGACCATATTATAGGAATGGCTTTCCCACCAGGCCCCGCCGTGTAAACTATTTCTACAAATACTGTTCCACCTATTCCAAATGGATGGGGTGGAAACTGCTCAGCATAAGGACAATAATGTTAAAAAGTTCTTTACTTCATGGGAACCATTTATCGAGATTCTACCTCCTCGAACCAAGACACAATTACGCACTTGCTTTCAAAACACAAACTGGTACTTGACCCAAACAATAGCGGGAGTACCACTGATTAGATAATGACTTCACCATAAAGGATGAGGATGGACCGCCTTTTCCTTCAGAATTTCCCTACCACCATTGTTGTTCTGTATGGTGGTCTTTATGGGATGGTCTGTTTGCCCCTCCCCTTAACCTTCCCCATCTGCCCCTTCCCTCCCCTGTTCTCCAATGTTTATAAGCTTTCCTAGCCAACCAGCTATTTCTACCCTTTTGTTTGTCTGACATCCCAAAAAGCATTGCTGTAACTTTATAGATTGCCTTAAACAAGTCATATGTAACTATACTCTTACTCAGCATCCTAAATCTCACGTGACTCTGCTCATTTTTCATGACTGTGTAAGTTACTCTTTTTGTCTACTATTACTCGGAAACTGAATAAAAACATTTAAAAAAATTTGTTATCAAACTGGTAAATATATGGCTTAAATGAGTGTTTATGAGGTCAGGAGTTCAGAGATAAATGCTCTACATGAGCCGCCTTCTGACAGGACCCAGAGTAAACAGAAAATTGCATCCTTCAAAGAGACTGAAATATAACCCCTGTATCACAAAAACTGCTAAAATGTGTCATAAAGACCAACTGCAAAAATGATTTTAACCCAAAATAATAAAAAAAATTGCCCCAGGAGGTTTTCAGGACTGCAGGATCAGACTACAGATTGTTTCTGGTCTGTTACCATGGAGACACATTATGCATGGGAGCTGTGGAAACAAAACAATAAGATATTTTTAACTAACACCTAATGAAAGAGGTTTCATTTTCTATGCTATGAACCAGGCATGCTGAACCTGCGGCCCTCCAGCTGTTGCAAAACTACAACTCCCACCATTCCTGGAAAGCCTACAGCTATCAGCCTACAGCAGGGCATGGTGGGAGTTGTAGTTTTACAACAGCTGGAGGGCCGCAGGTTGAGCATCCCTGCTATGAACGAAGAGAAAAAAAATGCGATTGTGAAGGTGAGCATATCCTTCAAGCACCTAAAAATTTTCCAGTTTCTAAAGGACCCACCTCAGGGTCACCATTCACTTGCCAATTCACAGGTAGGGTAGGTTTCTTTTGAAGAGGGGGTTTTTCAGATGGAAACTACTGGGACTCCATCACCCAATTCCAGAACGGGAGGGTCCAGCACACGTTTATTCCACCCTCTCTCCTCTTTCTTTGACCCATTTGTTGAAAAGGATAGTGTGGCCCCTGGGCCAATTCAGCTCTTCTTTCTTAAGCCTCATTCACACGTCAGTGTTTCACGTACGTGTGCTGTACGTACTCTCCATGGACAGCACACGTCTATTCATTTTAATGTGTGTATTCACACATCAGTGTTTTAGCACGGTCGTTTTTTTTAGCATGGATGCATGCTCTATTTTGGCCGTGTTCACGGATCCATCACGCCTATTATAGTCTACCCGTGTTGCATCCGTGTTTCACGAATCATTAAGAAGAAATCATTTGAAATTATTTGAAAATTATTTTTCAGCTGCTCAGTGTCAGAGAAACACGGATGCAACACGGACAGCAAAAAACGGACACACGGATCCTTCACAGACAGCTTCACGGATGCATCACTGACCACCTGCTCATGGATTTGAGCACGGACGTGTCAATGAGGCTTTCAGCAACATGGTAGTGCTTGTGTGAAGAGGGGAAGGTGTAGGCTCTGTTTTCATCTACATTGACTTACTGCATAAGGCTACATGCATGTTGAAATTTACACCCGGTTTCTCTGTGCAGATTCTCATGCGTAAAAACCGCAGTGTAATACAGTACCAGCAAAGTGCATGAGATTAGACAAATCTCATTTTACACTTTGCTCCCCCCCCCCCCTCAATGCAAAAATCGACCTGCTGTGCGGATTTTGAAATATTACAGAATAATAATTGTTTTTGCAGTTCTTTTCAATGCAAAGGTGAGATCTTCTGCAAAACGGCATCCATTCCACACCAAAAAGCACGAGCAACACATGCTGTTTTTATGGCGGATACGCACAGCAATCTGCACAGAAATTCATGCGTAGTTTGTACAAGCCCGCCAATAACCGTGTGCAGGGAGCCAAAAGGGGTCGTGTCCTTTTGGCCGCAAAACTAAAGCAGAATATCTTGTCACTCAAAAGTGACTGAACAGGCAAGGGAGGCTGCAAATGGAAACCCATGTACATGTGAACAGGGAAAGGAGGGCCAGCCCCGATGGTGACTGAGATATTCATCTATTAGGCCGATCGCCATTGAGCTTTTTGTATTCAGCGTGCCATAAAGCTCCAAGCATGGAGGGAGATTAGTAAATTACTGACTCAACTCCTAACTGTGAGTCTGGAGCTGGTATTTCTAAGGCACTGGCTCAGATGGGTTACAATGGCTGGTACTAATGTGGACAAAGGTTCGGTCTGTGACCGTCGTGTGGTGAGCGTGACTCCCCAACCTGACGGGACAGTCCACAAGGTTCAGGATCGCATGTATAAAGTATTAAAGATTTGACGGCAGCACACTCTTGGGGGCTTCTGGTCAATCCTTTTAATGCAGCATATGTGGCTCAACGCGTTTCGGGGACTTTATTCCCCTTCCTCAGGAGCAGATGTATATACAATGTATAATTTAAAATACAGCCATGTACTAATGTGTACAGAGGAACGTCTTCTGCCACCTGTGGGGAGGTCTTTGGCTGGTGGATGGGTGCCACTTGTCTTTGGTTTTCGAAAAGTTGGTGGGTATGCTAAGTGGGCACAAAGGTCCACTTGCCACATTTTGGACAAACGTATTATAAAGGTCATGTTATTACAGAAGACTAGGGTTTCAAGTGGAATTCGATCTGTATTTCAGAAAAAATTCCATTTGCCGTGGAGCCAAATTTCCTTGTGCTGCGTAGTAGCGAATTGAATAATAAAAAAAAAAATAAAAATCATACTTACTGGCTGCAGAAAATCCCATGCGTGGTGACATATGACATCACCTGATGTGATGACGTCATCAGGGGCTGCGCAAGATTTTGCGCTAGATCTTTAAATCAAGATGGTGGCGGCCGGCTGTTCGCGATCAAACAATGGAGGGCAAGTAGGATTTTATTAATTGTTATTTTTATTACTTTACACTGCATTATTGCTTTCAGATGCTGCGATCAGCGACAAACGCGGCATCTGAGGGGTACAATGACGGATGGGGGGGGTGGTGCGCCACGCAATCTCCGCTTCCTGTCACTGCACCCAATACTTACAAATAAATGAGGTTCGGGGCATCAAGAAGCACATTTTTGCATAAAATTTGGCAAAGCAGTTGAATAGAATTTTTCATTACTTCACTTATCACTATTGGAGACCAAAGAACTTCAAGGTACCCCTCTGCTCTTCAAGTGTTAGCATCCATATTACAACCGCAGCCCCCGGACCACCTGCTGTACTACTGAACCAAACTTAGGACATGGAAATCTCAACGACCGGTTTAACCACCAAAATATTGGTCAACAGTAAAACAGCAAGTGGCGGAGGCACATCATCCAAAGTGACATCACACGGTCAATAGCCACAAATCTTAAAGATTACTGATTGCAAACTATCAGTGCATCCCAAAAGCCTGTGTGTACAGCGAATCCCAATCAGAAGAACATGGTGGAGAAATTTACAGTATTTGTGGGTCAAATGTAATTTTGTGTAATGGTCAATGGACTACAGTCGAAGGCTGAATCCGTCATAGCACCCTGGGAGTTGTTGTTTTAAAAGAGTGGGAGAGCCAACGGTTGGAGAGCACTGCTCTGTAACATTGTCTCTGTATTATACCAGTGGGTATACCCAAATAACTGAATGAGCCTCGCAGTAGATGCCAGGGCGACTGGGATAGTCACAGCTGGCACTGAGCGGTGACTGCAGCGAGCTATCTGATGTCTCTGCAGCAGGGAAGCCGCCGCTCGCCATCAATGACTCATCCTGTTCTGCGGTTCACACTAGGTACTGATAATTACACATGAACAATAAGAACCAAGCGTTACCTTGGTCGAAAGATTCATGGGAATGAGTAATATACAGCAGCACATATATAGCACGTGTCGTATAACGCTACTCACATAGATCGTCCGCATTCTGTTCATATATATTTATATTATTTGGAAACCAATGAGATAATTGACTTAATTGCTAATATTTCTATGTCGTACAGTTATTCTACAACCCTCCACTACAACTAGAATTACTCCCCAAACAACTACTCCTATCATCAGCCTGCAAGCTGGGGGGAGTTCTGTAGCATAGCAAAGGCCTGGTCTATATTTACATTTTTTATGACATTTCTTCTCTCCATCACAATTTATAAGCTTTTCTTGATCAGGGATGGTCAAAGCTATGGACTGCAAAGCCAAGGGGAGGACTTCTATAATTCAAATACATGTATTTGTGATATCTGAGAAATGACACGCTGAAAACCTGGGGGACAGGACAATGACCCGCTGAAAACCTGGGGGACAGGACAATGACACGCTGAAAACCTGGGGGACAGGACAATGACACGCTGAAAACCTGGGGGACAGGACAATGACACGCTGAAAACCTGGGGGACAGGACAATGACCCGCTGAAAAAGTGGGGGACAGGACAATGACACGCTGATAACCTGGGGGACAGGACAATGACACGCTGATAACCTGGGGGACAGGACAATGACACGCTGATAACCTGGGGGACAGGACAATGACACGCTGAAAACCTGGGGGACAGGACAATGACACACTGATAACCTGGGGGACAGGACAATGACACGCTGATAACCTGGGGGACAGGACAATGACACGCTGATAACCTGGGGGACAGGACAATGACACGCTGATAACCTGGGGGACAGGACAATGACACGCTGATAACCTGGGGGACAGGACAATGACACGCTGATAACCTGGGGGACAGGACAATGACACACTGATAACCTGGGGGACAGGACAATGACACGCTGATAACCTGGGGGACAGGATAATGACACGCTGATAACCTGGGGGACAGGACAATGACACACTGATAACCTGGGGGACAGGACAATGGCACGCTGATAACCTGGGGGCAGGACAATGACACACTGAAAACCTGGGGGACAGGACAATGACACGCTGATAACCTGGGAGACAGGACAATGACACGCTGAAAACCTGGGGGACAGGACAATGACACGCTGAAAACCTGGGGGACAGGACAATCACACGCTGATAACCTGGGGGACAGGACAATAACACGCTGATAACCTGGGGGCATGACAATGACACACTGAAAACCTGGGGGACAGGACAATGACACGCTGATAACCTGGGGGCAGGACAATGACACGCTGATAACCTGGGGGACAGGACAATGACACACTGAAAACCTGGGGGACAGGACAATGACACGCTGAAAACCTGGGGGACAGGATAATGACACGCTGATAACCTGGGGGACAGGATAATGACACGCTGATAACCTGGGGGACAGGACAATGACACGCTGAAAACCTGACACTTGTGTTAGAGAACAAGAACACACTGACACTAGGGGTACAGAACAAGAACACACAGACATTTGGGGCACAGAACAATAGAACACTGACACTTGGGGTATAGAATACTGACACTTGGGGTACAGAACAATAGAACACTGATACTTGGGGTACAGAACAATAGAACACTGACACTTGGGGTACAGGAGAACAACACACTGACACTTGGGGTATAGAACAATAGAACACTGATACTTGGGGTACAGGAGAACAACACATCGTGACCTAAAACTCAGATTACAATAGAAAACGAACAGTTGGGGGTCTAAGAAAATATTACATTGACACAGTTTTTAGGATGTGCTGACACACATTTGGGGTCTCAGGTCTATGGCACAATAATGCGTCCCTGTAGTGTGGTGTCCATATTAGAGATTAGCCTTTAGTCCTGGTGACAATGCGGAGATAAAGTAATCTTTGCAAACGAATACCAATATGCAAGTAGAGTGCTAGCCGTCATGAACACTAGAATCACAATTAGAACTTGAAGGCAGAATACTTGCAGATCTGACTGCACCCCAATATCATGTGACATTACTGAGACGCTGTAATACACATACATATTAGACCGGCAAGAGAAAACAAATGTTGGACAATTAAAAAGTCCAAAAGGATGGAACAAGACACAGTCCCCTCGACATTTGTTTGCACAGGTTTGATGTTTATGTGCATTGAATATAATGTTTCAAATAAGATACGTCTTCCTGTATTCTGCTTTTCGGTTCTAATTAGTCTTGGGGATGTCACTAATGTCCCTGTTAAAGATGAGATTTGTGCTAAAATTCAAATACAGGCAGGTGTGGTCAGAACAATCCGCTGCCCCATAAAACAATGGAAGCTGACTAGATATACAGCGCTACTTGTAATACCATAAAGCGTTTGTTGTTTTCAGTGTCAGAAATCAGAAGCCAATGTACAAACTGTAACAATATACAGTGTGCAAAACGCAGCAAATAAAAAAACAAAAACTCCTTAGGTCAAACCCCTGTAAAGTCTTAGAATGTTCCTGTGGCGAGACCAAACTCGCCGCTGGGTTTTGGAGGGGACAGATTGCCAGCCTCGTGCCCCAGGATTATGGGCCCTCTCATCAGCCCACGCTGGACTTGGACCCCATGGCGATTTGACTGTGTTTGTGGCATCTGAGCGCTGTTTGGATATATTGAACGCTCAGATCCAGGCCATCTGGGGATGTGTTGGGTGTCTGTGTGTGCTGTAAAGGGTGGGACATTGTGTATTTGAGTGGTGATGTCTGTCCTATTGTCCCCACGTGTGTGTTGGCGATTTCCCTTTGTCCTGAGAGATGGTTGAGTGGGTCCTCGATTGTCTCCAGGACAGAGGACATTGTGTGTTCTCCTGCCTGTGATGATTGCATTGACCTGTGTGGGGTGGTTGTATCGCAGGCAGAGGGGAGGGATATGCTGGGGGTGTCTGTGTTGTCCCGTTGTGTGTGATTGGCTGCTGTGTCCCCTGTGTCGCGGTCTTCCTTCTGGTCCCCTGGGGGAGTGTCCACCGGGTGGGAGACCTGCATGAATACCGGGCAGGTAGCCCTCAATGGAGTTAGAATTCCTGTTTAACCATTAATACGGAGCCTCGTCTCGTACTTGCTACGTCAGAACGTTCTCTTGCCTGTTCCAGGAAAGGAGGACTTCGTATGGTTCCAGTTCGGTGGATTCCAGCGGTTGTGGGTTGCTGTGCTCTTCGCCAGGGGAATCGCCCGAACGGTATTAACCCTCACTATACCGGGTTATACCGTAACAACTGGTGGCAAGCAGCGGGATCGTTCCTACAGCCAGAAGGACAGCAACAGAAGGCACCGTGGATTTTACAATTCGAGGGCAACGCGTGTCCCAGTACAGTGACCCTAACAGCACCGGGATGGAACCAGCAGTGGAGTACGATGAGGGTGTCATGGATGACCGAGATGCAGTCCGCAAAGGCATCTGGTACCAGGCACTGGGTATTGTGGAGTATCTGCGGGACGAGAGGCTCCCCAAGGACGAGCAGCGACAGCAGAAGCGAGTAGCCCTGCGGATGCCCTTCCTAGGAGAGCAGCCCCTGGAAGAGTGGGTAGAAGACCTGAAGCACCTGGTAAGGCGGGAGATGTGGCTGGAAGATGCCTACCAGGCACTCTGGTGGTATGAAGCTCGGTACCTACCCCGGACAGCCGAGCATGACATGCCAGAGGGAGAGGAGTTTGATGGTCCTGGCTTGTTATGGGAGACTTTTTCAGAGCTGGAGTTTGGGAGCCCTACACAAGCCCGGTTCAGAGATCCTCTTTGAGTGGCGGGAGAGCAGGTATGACTGGGACGACACTCACAAAATTGAGCAAGACCTGGTCCACCTGGTGACCCGGGAGATGGAGCTGGAACAGGACTACCAGCAGCTGTTCCACTCCAGTGAGAGGGCTCAGCGAGAGAGCAGAGTGTCAGACCCAGGTTCAGAGCCCTTCAGCTGGGAGGATATTGTGGAGGTCTACTGGGAAGAACCCCAGGTGGCCGGTGGAGATGGGACCGAGGTCTCTCCACCGGTCCTGCAGGGAATTGGGAGCCCAGTCTCCATTCCCCAGCGGCAGGCTGAGTTACAGGGGGCAGAGACAGTCGGTCCTGTCCCCCAGCGGCAGAGTCAAGTGCAGGGAATTGGGAGCCCAGGCTCCATTTCCCATCGGCCGAGTGTCCAGCAGGGAATAGAGAGCCCAGTCTCCTTTCCCCAGCAGCAGGACACTGTATTGGGAGCGGAGACAGACGGTCTCCCTCCCCAGAGGCTGGAAGCATGTATGGGAGAGGAGCTTGTTACCCCTCCCCCAGCGGCAGGCTAAGTTACAGGGGGCAGAGACAGTCGGTCCTGGCCCCCAGCAGCAGAGTGACTTACTGGGAGAGGAGAGCCTTGTCCTCCCTCCCCATCGGCAGAGAGTCCGGCAGGGAATAGAGAGCCCAGTCTCCTTTCCCCAGCAGCAGGACACTGTGTTGGGAGCGGAGACAGTCGGTCTCCCTCCCCAGCGGCTGGAAGTATGTCTGGGAGAGAAGCTTGTTACCTGCTCTCTCCAGCGGCAGCTTAACATACCAGGGGAGACAGTAAGCCCCACAACAGTGGAGATGGGACCGAGAGCTCTCCACCGGCCCTACAGGGATGCTGGGTAGTCGGCCCAGATCCCCAGCGGCAGCCGGATTTTAAGGAGTAGGGACAGTCGGTCCTGCTCCCCAGCGGCAGTATGTTTTGCAGGGAGAGAAGAGCATCGTCTCCATTCCCCATCGGCCGTGTGATTTACAGGGAATTGGGAGCCCAGTCTCCATCCCCAGCGGCAGTTTAACGCACCAGGGGAGACAGTAAGCCCCACAACAGTGCAGATGGGACCGTGGTCTCTGCACTCACAGCACAGGTGATAGGGACAGTCGGTCCTGTCCCCAGCAACAGGGCCATTTAGCCAAAGGGGAGACAGTCGGTCTCCCCCCACAGCAGCATGGTGGTCTATCTAAAGGGGAGACAGTCAGTCTCTCCCTACAACAGCAGAGCTGTGTATCTAAAGGGGAGACAGTCGGTCTCCCCCTACAACAACCAGGCTCCAACCAGGCTACTTCCGTGGTAGCGCAGGCACCAGGGCAGAGTACCGCTGGTCTCTGCCCACTCAGCAACCCACTCAGGCAGTCTACCAGTTCCCCACACAGCCGTAGTGAGGCACATGGACATGGACAGGTTTATCCCTTGCTCAGGTGTAGTAACCATTTATTGTGGGTGGGCTGTACTGCTGTTTCTGTTTTGTGGGTGGGCTGCTGGACTAACAAGGGCACTGACCGGCAGAAGGTCAGATACCCTGTTAGTCTGTTTGGAAAAGGGGAGATGTGTGGCGAGACCAAACTCGCCGCTGGGTTTTGGAGGGGACAGATTGCCAGCCTCGTGCCCCAAGATTATGGGCCCTCTCATCAGCCCACGCTGGACTTGGACCCCATGGCGATTTGACTGTGTTTGTGGCATCTGAGCGCTGTTTGGATATATTGAGCGCTCAGATCCAGGCCATCTGGGGATGTGTTGGGTGTCTGTGTGTGCTGTAAAGGGTGGGACATTGTGTATTTGAGTGGTGATGTCTGTCCTATTGTCCCCACGTGTGTGTTGGCGATTTCCCTTTGTCCTGAGAGATGGTTGAGTGGGTCCTCGATTGTCTCCAGGACAGAGGACATTGTGTGTTCTCCTGCCTGTGATGATTGCATTGACCTGTGTGGGGTGGTTGTATCGCAGGCAGAGGGGAGGGATATGCTGGGGGTGTCTGTGTTGTCCCGTTGTGTGTGATTGGCTGCTGTGTCCCCTGTGTCGCGGTCTTCCTTCTGGTCCCCTGGGGGAGTGTCCACCGGGTGGGAGACCTGCATGAATACCGGGCAGGTAGCCCTCAATGGAGTTAGAATTCCTGTTTAACCATTAATACGGAGCCTCGTCTCGTACTTGGGGGGAATTGCTACGTCAGAACGTTCTCTTGCCTGTTCCAGGAAAGGAGGACTTCGTATGGTTCCAGTTCGGTGGATTCCAGCGGTTGTGGGTTGCTGTGCTCTTCGCCAGGGGAATCGCCCGAACGGTATTAACCCTCACTATACCGGGTTATACCGTAACAGTTCCACATTACAGGGCCCATAGGGATGATTACCCAGCTTTCCACAGAGGCTGAATAGCAACTACCTGCCAGTGGTGCACCCCCAATGAGGCCAGATGAGGCGATCGCCTCAGGCAGCACTAGGTAGGGGCAGGAGAGGGACAGCTGAAGTGCTATGGGCTAAAGGTAAGTGGTTAGCTTAAGAAATCGTCATTGGGGGGGGAAAGTGCCATTTCAGTTTTCGCCTCAGGCAGCAGAAAGGCTAGGTGCACCCCTGCTACCTGCTGTACATTATTCTCTTCTGTCACCGCCTGTTCTCTTCTACCATAGTAGTTCTGGGATTCTCACATTGTAAAATAAACCAGAAAGGAAGATGATCAGTATCTCCTCTCTATCCATTAGTGGTTCAAAATAAATTTTTTGTAGCATGACGATATACTTGATGGATCAATAGATTCTTTTTAAGATAAATAACCCAGAAAACAGAAAGTTAGCCCTCTATCTGCATCAGTGCATATAAGATATCAGTCCGTCTCCATCTGCATCAGACATCAGTCCGTCTCCATCTGTATCAGACATCAATCAGTCTCCATCTGCATCAGACATCAGTACATCTCCATCTGCATCAGACATCAATCCGTCTCCATCTGCATCAGACATCAGTACATCTCCATCTGTATCAGACATTAGTCTGTCTCCATCTGCATCAGACATCAGTGTCAGATATCAGTCTGTATCCATCAGTGTCAGATATCAGTCTGTATCCATCAGTGTCAGATATCAGTCTGTATCCATCAGTGTCAGATATCAGTCTGTATCCATCAGTGTCAGATATCAGTCTGTATCCATCAGTGTCAGATATCAGTCTGTATCCATCAGTGTCAGATATCAGTCGGTATCCATCAGTGTCAGATATCAGTCTGTATCCATCAGTGTCAGATATCAGTCTGTATCCATCAGTGTCAGATATCAGTCTGTATCCATCAGTGTCAGATATCAGTCTGTATCTATCTGTGTCAGATATTAGTCTGTATCTATCTGTCAGATATCAGTCTGTAGCTATCTGTGTCAGATATCAGTCTGTAGCTATCTGTGTCAGATATCAGTCTGTAGCTATTTGTGTCAGATATCAGTCTGTTGCTATCTGTGTCAGATATCAGTCTGTATCTATCTGTGTCAGATATCAGTCTGTATCTATCTGTGTCAGATATCAGTCTGTATCTATCTGTGTCAGATATCAGTCTGTATCCATGTGTCAGATATCAGTCTGTATCTATCCGTGTCAGATATCAGTCTGTATCCATCAGTGTCAGCTATCAGTCTGTATCCATCAGTGTCAGCTATCAGTCTGTATCCATCAGTGTCAGATATCAGTCTGTATCTACCTGTGTCAGATATAAGTCTGTATCTATCTGTGTCAGATATCAGTCTGTATCTATCTGTGTCAGATATCAGTCTGTATCTATCTGTGTCAGATATCAGTCTGTATCTATCTGTGTCAGATATCAGTCTGTATCTATCTGTGTCAGATATCAGTCTGTATCTATCTGTGTCAGATATCAGTCTGTATCTATCTGTGTCAGATATCAGTCTGTATCTGTGTCAGAACGGTATTAACCCTCACTATACCAGGTTATACCGTAACAGTTCCACATTACAGGGCCCATAGGGATGATTACCCAGCTTTCCACAGAGGCTGAATAGCAACTACCTGCCAGTGGTGCACCCCCAATGAGGCCAGATGAGGCGATCGCCTCAGGCAGCACTAGGTAGGGGCAGGAGAGGGACAGCTGAAGTGCTATGGGCTAAAGGTAAGTGGTTAGCTTAAGAAATCGTCATTGGGGGGGGAAGTGCCATTTCAGTTTTCGCCTCAGGCAGCAGAAAGGCTAGGTGCACCCCTGCTACCTGCTGTACATTATTCTCTTCTGTCACCGCCTGTTCTCTTCTACCATAGTAGTTCTGGGATTCTCACATTGTATAAATAAACCAGAAAGGAAGATGATCAGTATCTCCTCTCTATCCATTAGTGGTTCAAAATAAATTTTTTGTAGCATGACGATATACTTGATGGATCAATAGATTCTTTTTAAGATAAATAACCCAGAAAACAGAAAGTTAGCCCTCTATCTGCATCAGTGCATATAAGATATCAGTCCGTCTCCATCTGCATCAGATATCAGTACATCTCCATCTGTATCAGACATTAGTCCGTCTCCATCTGCATCAGACATCAGTGTCAGATCTATCTGTGTCAGATATCAGTCTCAGATCTATCTGTGTCAGATATCAGTCTGTATCTATCTGTGTCAGATATCAGTCTGTATCTATCTGTGTCAGATATCAGTCTGTATCTATCTGTGTCAGATATCAGTCTGTATCTATCTGTGTCAGATATCAGTCTGTATCTATCTGTGTCAGATATCAGTCTGTATCTATCTGTGTCAGATATCAGTCTGTATCTATCTGTGTCAGATATCAGTCTGTATCTATCTGTGTCAGATATCAGTCTGTATCTATCTGTGTCAGATATCAGTCTGTATCTATCTGTGTCAGATATCAGTCTGTATCTGTGTCAGATATCAGTCTGTATCTATCTGTGTCAGATATCAGTCTGTATCTATCTGTGTCAGATATCAGTCTGTATCTATCTGTGTCAGATATCAGTCTGTATCTGTGTCAGATATCTTTCCCTTTTGATTTCTATCAGTTATCAATCAGTATGCCATCTCTCCATCTGTAGGCCATATCTCTAGCCCTCTCTCAATCTGTCTACCCATCACATGGTTTAAAAAGCATTTTTAGAACATGACCATATTCTCTATGAAGTGACAGATGATGTTTTAAGATAAATTGCCCATTAAAGAGAGATTTTGCCTGAAAGCACATATTATTAGAGCCGTGTTTGCTGCCCTGTGTCACCATCATTATTTAATGCGATGCCCGTATCTAAATTGGATTTCCTCTTGTGATTCGCCTACAGAAATTCTGCAACGTTGCCAAATGCTGCGTACGACGAGGCCTTGTACATCCCAGTCATGGGGAAAACACAATGCCCTAAACACGTATTTACAACACAATATGGGGATGGAGATCAGCAGCGGTCTGTGCATTCTCACAATGAAGGGTCTTTAAATATCACCGCCATAGGCAGCTTGAGCCCTCCATCGCCCCAGTTTTCCTTCAACCAAATTAGTCATTGTTTTGTTGATTTCCCTATGGTAAGGCAAGCAGCAAAACAATTTACTTCCTCTTGAGGAAGCAAGTAGCTCATTGAGCTTTGGTGCTCCGGGCTGAAACTTTCCATGTGGTCAGGTTTATATGAGTCTGAAATGAATTAAAAACTATTACCAGCCATACACGGATGTGTCCCAAAGCCATGCAACCTCTCTCTATCTCAGCAGTCCACCACTTGTGACTCTTCAACAGCTGGGATACTACAACTCCCAGCATGCCCAGGCAGCCACAGGTGACAGACCAGGCAATTGTGATCATGCTACAGGACACCCATCTAGCATGTTCCAGATATAATACTGATCTTGGGCATCAGGGCCCTGGTGCGACTGCAACCTTCACACCCCCTATTCTCCTGCTCTTATTAATACCTGCCTACAGTAATGCACTATACCCATAGAAGAAGAGGAGGATAGACTTAAAATGTATACAACGTATATACCTTCCTATATTTCGGACGCAATTTTGCCTTAAAGGGTTCATCTTTTGAAGACAACCCACGTCAATATGACTTATCAGAGCACAGAGAACATAGAGTGTGTCAGGGACAATCCTCCATGAGACAGAAGGTAGAGCCACTCTCTTAGGACGCCTTCCAATATGGCAGACACGATCTGCCCATGTTTTACAGGAAACTGTTAAAGGGGATTTCCTGTCCTTTTATACTGATGGCCAAATATCTTATCAGTTGGGGTCCAACATCCTGCTGATACTGATGGCCGATACCAAGGCCAGAAGTATCAAAATCCTGTAAAACCTCTCTAAGGCTAAAATGGGCCTGTCATTAAGAGGAAAATAAAGTGTCTGCTTTAATGGTGGTCTCCATACTCAAAGCTGAAACCAACTAATAGTTCTCCTCTGGAACTGTCCAGAGCAGGTATGTCGACGTTTTTATAGAAAGTATTGGCTGTACAGGGTCTCTGCCACCATAACCATTGTGTCCTATGCAATATAAAGGTCTGTCTAGTGTTCTGTAGTACTCTTGTGATTGTATTGTGAGGGTATTGACCATTGATAATACTATGGGTGGACTGGCCATAGATCCAACAGAGAAATTTCCCGGCTGGCTGATGCCTAGAGGGCCCCCAGCTGGGCACATAATCTGATGCTCTCAGCATTAGTTAATGTAGGAGTGTCACTAATAAGCGGGTGTGAACCCACACTGCCACGTGTTGTATAAGTGAACCCCTCGTTCTTCACAGTACCCCTGATGGTGGGGATAGGCTTTCCCAAGAGGAACACCAGGTCGGTACCTCTTGAGAAGTATTGGCACACGAGGCAGCTGGTCCAGGCAGACCAGGAGGTACCAGAGCAAGGCACCAGAGGTACAGACGTAGTCAGCAGGCCGAGTCATAACCAGGAGCAACAGTGCAGGACCGAAGGATGAGGCAGAGGCGAAGTCAAACAAGCAATAGGTCAGGGCAGGCGGCACAGGTACAGGTCAGGCAGTCCGGGTCGGCAACAGGAGAGTCAAGGCAAGCAGGCAGGGATCAAACAGGTAGCGGAGTCCAGAAACACAAGCACGATTCAGGCGTCAGGTACGCAGGAAAATAAGGAGTTAAATCAGCAACCTTTGCAGGACACAAGGACCTTGACATCTGGGAAAGGGGCTGAGCCACTTTTATACATGCAGGACGGTTAGGATTGGTCAGCGAGGTCACACGATCTAACCCATAAAGCACAGGAAGTGACGCGTGTCGGCCCTTAAGGAAGTGCTGCGGTGAAGAAGCACCATGCACGCTGTCGCCAGGGCTGACAGGAAACTGTGGAGCAGATCCCAGAACAATCAGTACCTGCAAGGACAGAGCCCAGGACTGCAGAGGTGAATGGGGAAGCACTAGCAGCAGATCACGGTTGAACACGGTTCCCAGAACCGCGGCGGTAAGCAAGAGAACAGCGGCACACAGCAGCCGCTGTTACAAGGAGAATAAGGCACTCAAGCACCTGGACAGAATGTACAGGTCCCTCCTGAATATTGCCGTCTTCAGGACGATGACACAGTTTCATACAGTGGTGCATGCGGTAGTGCTGCACTGCGGTATTTGGTTTTGCAGAGGCAGTATTTTGTGCTGCACTATGGAAGTGCTGGCCCTGCCTGCTTCTGTTGCCACGCATTCTGTCAATTTGAACCCACCTACAACATGGGGCCACTTTTTGGTTCTAGTTTTTCCCCAATCCGTCCCTTTGTAATACAGAAGTTCAGTTTTGACTCCTTTTCCACCAGCTGCTACTCAGCCCTCCGCAGGGTTAAACTCCTCCTGAACCCATGGGCACACTTGACCATCACTTTAAGGATGAGGAACTTTCACGACTCTTCTCAAGATGTTGACTACTCTGGAAGGTTTGTGATGGTATGCAAATGTGGTGTAGACATGGAGGTGAAAACAGACGGTTCCTTAAGACCAACATCAGGTATGGAATAACTGGAAATGTCCAGATAAAAGCGAAGGGACCCAGACCAATTCTACAACCTAGCGAGCCAGGCTATACTGCAAGGAACAGGGACCAATGGTCTCCACTAGTCGAAGTTAAGGAAGAGATAACTCCAGGTACCTCACTGGCAAAGGTTGGAGCTGAGTTGTAGAAAGTGAAGTATCTGATGTCTTACATCCTAAGGATGGACATCCAATAAAATCCTACTATCCAAAATCTGGCTTCAGCCTCTTAATGGTTTACACTGGGCCATCTACCTGCATGCTATCTACTTAATAGTGGCAGTTCAGGATATTACACCTTTGTTCCATTCACTTGAACCCTGCACCACCGCTATGGAATAGAAAGCGTGTAGGTAGACGGCTCCATGTAAGCAATGGAGAGGCCACAGCACTCACACTTGTGTCACTTCACCTTCAAAAAGCTGATTGGGAGGGTTGCCCAGAGTTGGACCTCCACTAATCTGATATAATCTGTCCTGAGGATAGGCTAAACCATCTGAAAATGCCTGAGAATGCAGATTGTAATGTACATTTGTCTAAATGATTTTCTTTTTAAAGGTCTTGTTTGAAGGAAATTCCAGTAAACTGTTGTCCGGAATGGCGTATTTTAACCTCTTTAAAAATGAGGATTATCTGGACCGAGTTGCTGAAGTCAACAGTTTGCATTAGGTCATCCCCCTACATTCATCTATTCCTGTATGACAACAGCATCTACAAGGACATCACAGCTGGGGATACACCAGAGTCTTAGTCATCCTCCATGGCTTCCTCCAGCAGTCTGCTGATGACTTTGCAAGTTGCACAATATGTTTTCAGATGCAGTTAATTTCTATAAGTCATAAGCCACGAAGAAGATTCTTAGGAGATATGTCGTGCACCTCAATGGGACCAGCGAGGCTCCACTACAGTAGATACATACAATCGAAATAGCCATGTATCCTGTAAGGTAGGTCACTTCGTACTGCCTAGCAGCTTGTTTTATGCAGATACATGTACTCAAGGGGTCTCAGGACACTATCTGCTATAAAATATTTTCATTTGCTTATGACAGTTTTGGGGATCCTTCTAGGGGTATTGTGACCATGCCCATTGCACTGGGTTGTAGGAATCAGGTGTTAAGACCACCACATTACAGGACTACACAGTTTGCAGATAAACCACCGACTATCAGCTACTGGAAGTTACCGCTCTGTATCTATTCATCTCTCTACCGCCTAGTTATGTATAGAACCATTTATCTATTCATCCACCAAATCTATCCACATCCTATCTTTCTTTCTATATCCTATATATATCCAATACCTATCCACTACACGACCTACTGTATCCACACATCTAGCTACCTATCCATCCATCTACAGTACCTATTTACCTATCCACACTACCTATCCATCCATCTACAGTACCTATTTACCCATCCACACTACCTATCCATCAATCTACAGTACCTATTTACCCATCCACACTACCTATCCATCCATCTACAGTACCTATTTATCCATCCACACTACCTATCCATCCATCTATAGTACCTATTTACCCATCCACACTACCTATCCATCCATCTACAGTACCTATTTATCCATCCACACTACCTATCCATCCATCTACAGTACCTATTTATCCATCCACACTACCTATCCATCCATCTACAGTACCTATTTACCCATCCACACTACCTATCCATCCAACTACAGTACCTATTTACCCATCCACACTACCTATCCATCCATCTACAGTACCTATTTACCCATCCACACTACCTATCCATCCATCTACAGTACCTATTTACCCATCCACACTACCTATCCATCCAACTACAGCACCTATTTATCCATCCACACTACCTATCCATCCATCTACAGTACCTATTTACCCATCCACACTACCTATCCATCCATCTACAGTACCTATTTACCCATCCACACTACCTATCCATCCCTCTACAGTACCTATTTACCCATCCACACTACCTATCCATCCATCTATAGTACCTATTTATCCATCCACACTACCTATCCATCTCTCTACAGTACCTATTTACCCATCCACACTACCTATCCATCCATCTACGGTACCTATTTACCCATCCACACTACCTATCCATCCCTCTACAGTACCTATTTACCCTTCCACATTACCTATCCATCCCTCTACAGTACCTATTTATCCATCCACACTACCTATCCATCCATCTACAGTACCTATTTACCCATCCACACTACCTATCCATCCCTCTACAGTACCTATTTACCCATCCACATACCTATCCATCCCTCTACAGTATCTATTTACCCATACACACTACCTATCCATCCCTCTACAGTACCTATTTACCCATCCACATTACCTATCCATCCCTCTACAGTATCCATTTACCCATCCACACTACCTATCCATCCCTCTACAGTATCTATTTACCCATACACACTACCTATCCATCCCTCTACAGTACCTATTTACCCATCCACATTACCTATCCATCCCTCTACAGTACCTATTTACCCATCCACATTACCTATCCATCCCTCTACAGTATCTATTTACCCATCCACACTAACTATCCATCCCTCTACAGTACCTATTTACCCATCCACATTACCTATCCATCCCTCTACAGTATCTATTTACCCATCCACACTACCTATCCATCCATCTATAGTACCTATTTACCCATCCACACTACCTATCCATCCCTCTACAGTACCCATTTACCCATCCACACTACTTATCCATCCCTCTACAGTACCTATTTATCCATCCACACTACCTATCCATCCCTCTATAGTACCTGGATGTATTTCTGGAGCGTAATAATATTTCAGGCTATGGCTACTAAAGATGGGTCGTTGATCCAGGGAGTTATTCTGACTGCCTGATTGGAGTCGGGAAGGAATTTTTTCCCCTTAAGTGGGGAAAATTGGCTTCTGCCTCACAGGGTTTTTTTGCCTTCCTCTGGATCAACTTGCAGGAAACAGGCCGAACTGGATGGACAAATGTTTTTTTTCGGCCTTATATACTATGTTACTATGTTACTATGTTACTATGTTACCTATTTATCCATCCACACTACCTATCCATCCCTCTACAGTACCTATTCACCCATCCACACTACCTATCCATCTCTCTACAGTATCAATTTACCCATCCACACTACCTATCCATCCATCTACAGTACCTATTTACCCATCCACACTACCTATCCATCCAACTACAGTACCTATTTACCCATCCACACTACCTATCCATCCCTCTACAGTACCCATTTACCCATCCACACTACCTATCCATCCATCTACAGTACCTATTTATCCATCCACACTACCTATCCATCAATCTACAGTACCTATTTACCCATCCACACTACCTATCCATCCCTCTACAGTACCTATTTATCCATCCACACTACCTATCCATCCCTCTACAGTACCTATTTATCCATCCACACTACCTATCCACCTATACATTCACCCATCTACCTATCCACCCATCTACAGTACCAATACATCAGCCTCTCTACCTGCCTATTCATGTACCTTCCTACCTTTCTCCTAATCTATCCACCTGCAGTACCCATCTATCTAGTTATCTACCTACTCGTACTTTGCTCTCATATCAATCCAGACATTCTTCCTCCCCCTACCTACCCATACAACCACCTACCTATCAGTCTTCTTTTACCTAGGTATCCGAATATTACATTTTGTAGTAAAAAATGGACAGAAGGTAGGCTAACACAAGTAGACGTGCCAGCAATACCATATTATGGCACAATACACCACCCAGGCAGATCCAAATACCACATCACAAAATAGTGCCCCAGCAGTGCTAAATACCTCCCCAGAAGCTGCCACTCCGTGGTGGTCAGTGCCTCTTGATACCTTCTGTCCTCCTCCAGTTGCCTCAGGATGGCAATATAGTTAATTCAGGAATTCAAGTCACTATTTACCATGGCTGGCGGCCATGTGGAGGGCTCAGGCAGCCCCCGGGCATTGGCCCGCTGGGGAGTTTCCCTGTAGGGTCTGTGGCCAGTCCACCCCGTCATCTATCAATTTATATTTCTCCTACCATCATTCTACCAATCCAACCAGCTACATGTCTATATCTTCTACCTACCTACTTATCTGTTAATCTATTTATCGAATCTATCTACCTACCTACTTTCTTGCCTATCTACAGAGTTAACTACCTATCTCCCCACACACCTATGTATCTACCTGCCTATCCATCTTTCTGTCCTGTCATCTCACATTCTCACTTTTCTACAGTATAACCTATCTTCCCATCTATTTGCCTATACCATATTTATCTAGCTATCTGCCTGATAGCAGATGATACAATGAGCGCAGCATTTGAAGTGTTAGCACAGTTGCCCAGTGATGAGGTTTTGCTATCTGATCTGCCGCGCTCCATCTCGCCTCCATAAACAATCGCTCCTGCCTGCCTAGTGACAGCTATTTCCATAGCAATGGTGCACACTGGCTGACGTGCAGCTCATTACTCGGGGAGGAAGCTTCTCCTGCACCAGGATTGTTCATTAGAAACATCTTTTTCATGACCTGTTGCCTGAATTACATTCTCTCTATTTTCCCCTTATTGTATCTTAGGTTTTTTTTTCCTGCACAAAATAATTTTGTCTTGCTTTGGAGGCATCAGACCTGATTTACCAAGAACAGGTCTGGCAGGAGAGTCCAATGGGGTGTTAAAGTGTTCACTTAATGCAGGAAAACAGATGCAGCCAGGGGCATGTGAATCAGGCAGCATCAATAATAGATGTCGCCATTACTGTAGCTCCATTCAAAAGGAAGGCAAAGACTAGAGCACAGTGAGAATGCAGCGAGGCTTACCACTAGTCTATGGCCAAAAAAGGGTCCACATGGCAAACCATCGTCTCGAATAAAACATCGGTGCTGCATAATTTTTCTTAATGTATCTTTACAGCAGGTAGAGCTCTATTTCACCACATCAAAGCTCCAGTTCAAATCTCCAAATGCTAAAACTTCTGGCTTCCTGTAGCCACCACTAGATGGAGCTTGTGAGCCTACTGCAGACTCGTATTAGAAGTTCAAGGTACCATGTATGCAGAAAGCTACTATGCGCTCCCTAGTCTTGGCTGCAGGCATACAGGGAGTTAACATGTAAAGGGTTATTCACATCTGGGACATGCATGTTATATCCAGGATGGCAAAGGGAATCTTTAGTGAAAGGTCTCTATTCCATCAGGTAAAACACCCAGCATAATAGTACAAGTATGCTTACATGTTCCAGACTCATTGGTCCTTAATCACAGCATGGACGCTACAAGGCTCTTTGCGGCTTTTTCTTCTTTTAGCACTGTATATATACAATGTGTAATGCAGGTATTATGATAGTGCAAGCCATGGACTTTTGAATTGGAAACTATATACAAAATCTGATGATTACTAATGAAAGGTATTTTTTTAGGAGGCTTTTTTTAAAAATTCATGAATGTTACTAGGTGAAGGCAATATGTGATACTTCAAATATACGGTAATAGCTATTGTTTTTCTTATCTCTCTCCTCCTGCTCCTCATTTTGGGTGGGCTAGTGTTTTTTTGTAACATTAATTCAAATAAAAAAAACTATAACTCAAAGCAGACATAGCTAAATGTGTTTTTTATTTTTATTTTTATTTTTATCAAGCAGGACCATAAAAACCACCAGAAAATGAGGCAAAAAATGTCACACCCTGACCATGCTATGATTTGTTTTAAAAAGAAAAAAAAAACAAAAACAAACGGAAAATATCTGCTCACAGTATTTTTGCAGAAATATGGGATTTCAAGGGGTTGTGGAGGTCACTGTTAAAGGGGCAGACACTGTGGAGGTCACTGTTAAGAGGGCAGGGGCCACTATTAAAGGGGCAACTGCTGTGGAGGTCACTGTCAAGGCAGCAGGGTACTGCGAGGTCACTGTCAAGGCAGTGGTGTACTGTGGAGGTCACTGTTAAGGAGGCGGGCCCCTGAGGAGATCACTGTCAAGGGAGTGGGGTGCTGTGAAACTCACTGTTAAACGGACGGACTGCGGAGAAGGTAAAAGTTAAGGGGATGGGCTGCTGTGGAGGTCCCATTTTAAAGTGTTGGGGCACTGTGGGGGGTCAGTGTTAAGGGGTGGGGGACTGTGGAGTTCACTGTTAAAGAAGCGGGGTGCCGTAGAGGTCCCTGTTATGGGGGATACTGTTGATATCTTTTAAAAAATATAAACATACCCGTGCAAAGCTGGGTCCTTCTGCTAGTTTGTTTATAATAGGAAAACATATAATTTTCTAATATACATATATTTAAAATTCAGCATCTATACCTTACTTATATCAGGCAGTTGACCCCTATATGCAGTAGATTGGTATAGCCCATCTATCAGTCCTGTGTAATATATCCCATGACCTAACTGAAAGAAGGCATCAGTCATGCGACACTGTTTACATCATTTAATCCCTGACACTCAGTAAGCAGTAGTGTTAAATTACATGTGTAGGGTCAGCACCAAGGACACGTCCATGGGACAAGTAATTAGGACTAGTATTGGAATAATGATTTTTATTGTGGTTTTACAATAAATATATTACTGTGTGTATTTACATGGCCGCTTACCTCTAGGTGATGTTGTAAAATGGCTGCCTGTCTCTAGGTGATGTTGTTATTTTGTTAATAAAGTTTAGTGTTAAAAAAACAAACACACAGATCTACTTCTACACAGACACAGGGACATGATGAGGCGCTTCTGCAGGTAGTAATACTGTATATACTCTGCTCCTCAATACACTACTATTCATCTGTAAGATACCTGGGCAGTTAAATGAAAGCCAGGCCACATAATACTTGTGAGGGTCCCATGATGGTTCATATGACTGACACCATGTTTAATTCTATTCATCTCTCGTATGGAGCATTTTACAAGGCTGAAATGGGCCATACCATTTTTTCTTTAGCGAGTGGCTACAGTATGGATATGATAAAAGTCTGCAAGCAAAATTTTAAATAGATGAAAAAATTGTTCAACATCCTATTCTCTAAATAAATAAATGTAATGAACCAGAATATCTCTTTAAAAAGAAATAAAAAACTGTGTGTGAAACCAACCAAAAAGGTTTGTGCCTCATTAACAAAGCAGAGATTGGCTTGGGATTTAGAAACCGTAATGTATGCGAAGAACCGAACTGTAACGTCACAGGCACAAGACGAAGCAAGTCTCGCGTCACTTGTGGCTAGAAGGAGGCCTCAGTGGAGCCCATACATTTAAGTGTGGTACAAAGCGCATATTACAAATTACTTTTTGAAATGAATTCGGTTCAGATAGGCCAGTCCGAACCCGATTTGCTCAAGACTAGTTATTTTAATATAATTCAGCAGGAAAAACTACTTTTGTAATTTACTTTCTGTTACAAAACTGCTTCAGGTGTAAGGTATTCTTTTTACTTAGTTAAAATGGCGCCCCCTGGTGTTTTATCTGCATAGTAATGTGCACATCCACCTACCGAGGCGAGGTGGTCACACATGCTCAGTTTCATCCTTCCACAGCCATACCTACTGTATTATATGATGTCTGAACTCCTTTGAGCCCTGACATTGGTACCAGCCAGCAAAGCCCTCCAAAGCCACCCCACAACACCAATAAACTGCCTACTTTGGGGTAAATGTGATGTTGGCAGTGAACAGTACTACTTGTAAGATTGATTATTTTAAATAGGCTGCAAAAGATGAGAAAAACATGGCTTCATTCTTTCAGAAACAGCGCCAAACCTGTCCATGGGTTATGTCTTGAAGTGCAACTCGGTCCAAAGAAGTGATTGGGGATGAGCAGCAAAACCACACTCAGCCCGTGGACAAGCGTGGCACTGTTTGACAAAAGCAAGCATGCAACCCCTTTAAATAGCACTATGCTAATTTACAGTAATGTAATTCCCCAATATATATCTTCCTTGTAAGATTAAAAAGGCATCAGTGGCTCAGAGGGGAGAGAAGGGACACAAAAACGGCAATGGATTCTTCTGTTATTTGGAAAGGCATAATGGACAATTGGCTCCGAATCCAAAGCTGCTTCCCAAATCCTGCTGGTTGCTCTTGGAAACAGACGTTTGTTTAACTCCAGCCCGCTGTCAGTCATGTGACCTAACTGTATGTACCTGACATCTGAGCTCCCGCAATGCACTGCACTCTGTTTTAACGGGAAACTTGCAGAATTGGCTCTAGACATGAATGGAGGAGAAAACACCATGCAGCTTAAATTCAGGACAAGATAAATGAAGAAATGGATTTATGAAGTTACAAATCATCTCATGCAGATTTATACCATTGCAGGTTATATATTATTTCACAAATGTTGGTTGTAAAAACAAAACTAAACACTAAAACAGAAATAAAAAATACATGTAATGTTTTATATATTTTGAATATTAGAGAACATGTACCTGCTAAACTCTAGAACAGAAGGCTCCTCCAACCTGTTACTCTCCAGCTCCAGTTGAAAAACTACAACTCCCAGCATGCCCTGACAGTTTGGCAACAGTTGGTGGCTAGCCTTGAGCGAAGCGCGCTTCAGAACTAACTTCACCTGAGCACATACATTCTAATACTGTACGGAGAATCTCTGTACAGTACTATTCCGAAGTTTTGAATGAAACGACTTTGGATGAAGCATCTGAAGCTTGCTTCGCTCAACACTATTGGTGACCACCAATACAGAAATTGCAGGAAAATAAAGTAGAGTAGTTGCTTATATCGACCACCTCTTTTTGTCTCCAAATTTAGAGCTACAGTGAAACCTCTCAAAAACAGACCACCTCTTTGTGAATACCTCCTTACCCAAACCAGATTTCCTGGATTTTTAGTTCACTATATCAGTGATGGCAAACCTATGGTACGAGTGCCAAAGGCGGCACTCAGAGCCCTCTCTGTGGGCACCCGTACCCTGGAAAAAGGCATGCCAATATGCCTTAGACCTTTCCTGCCATTCATTAGCGCAGGGCGCGCTATGAACGGCACAGGCAGAGCATTGAATGTAGGCAGGCTATTATAGCCAAATAATAAAGTACATGGAAGATATACTATATTGGTATTCAAGTTAAATTTCCGCGTTGACACTTTGCGATAACTGGGTTTTGGGTTACAGTTTGGGCACTCGGTCTCTAAAAGGTTCCCCATTACTGCACTATATAGTGTGCATACCTGCCATCATCTTTGAGAAGACCACCCCTCCAGAAGACCAATTTTTCTATGCAGTTTTGGGTGGTTGTCTCAAAGAGATCCCACAAAAGCCAAATACAAGAAGCTCCTAGTCTGATGGGTTTTCACATGTCTACCTGCTCCCTCCTACCCATTCACTCCTGGTCCTGAGACTCGACCTCCAGCCATATCGAGAACATGCAATGCTTGATTGCTTTGTAAGTGGTGCCCTTATCACAAAGCTCATATATGACTCAACAAACTATTAACCCCGTGTCTAACACAATACTGACCACCCCACACATAAAACCCACCACATTTCAGCTTTGTGCCCAACATCACACAGACCACCCCACATATGAACTTACCACTGACTGTATCAACCCTGTGCCAAGCTAACCATCCTATGTATAAACCCACCACATTTCAGCCGTGTGCCAAAACATCATACAACCCAACAAAATATGAATCTATCATCTATCAACCCTATCGCAAGCAGCAGACTGACCATTCGACCACTTAGAAACCCTATGAAAAACACACTGACCATCCCATGACTATGAACCAACCACATATGAAACCCTGTGCCTAACCAAACACCAACCTTTGCCCAGGTGAGCTCATCACTTGTGAACCATGTGCCCAGAACACTAACCATTACAGCACTATGACCTGCTCATATATGGTATAAACCCACTCTTACCAAACAGCACAAAAAGTAAACCATCACTATCAACCCTGGACCCAACAACAGAGTGAACATGTATATGTCATATGAACCTACCCTATCAACCCTATGCCAACTAACACAGTAACTATACCACATATGATTCAATTACTTATTAACTCTGTGGCCAGCAACATAGTAACCACCCAACATACAAACCTACCACTTACCAATTCAACGCCCAACAAATTGATTACTAATGGTATGAGTCCACTACCTTATCCCAGGAAACTGATTATCACAAACAAACCCACCACTTACCAACACTACACTCCCAAAAAATGTTCTTCCCCCCTGACCATACCACCCATCAGCCCAATCCCCAACACACTGATTGTGAAACTTGTCCCAGGAGACTGATCCACAGATAAAACCACCACTTATCAGCCCTGTGACTAGCAAAGACACTTACCATTCCACATATAGTCCCGCCACTAATCAACCCTGTGCCCGGCACACTGACTAAGCCATATATGACCTCACCCCTTCTGAAGCATATACCTAAGTTACTAGTCATCGAACATATAAACCTATCACTTACCAATCCCCAAGTCTCCACCTATTAGCCCAATGCCCAACATACTAACCACCCCTCATATAAACCTACCACTTATAAACCATGTTCCCCAAAAACTGACTATCCCACAGATAAAACCCATCACTTATCAAACCTTTGCAAAGAAGACACCAACTAGACCTAATATAGACCCACCACCTACCAACCCAGTACCTAACACATAAACCTCCCCTTATGACTTTACCACTGCCCATCAACCCAATGCCCAACACACTGACCACGTCTGATATGAACCTACCACCTAACATACTTGTTCCTAAGAGACTAACCACTTCTGACATAAACCTACTCCCTATCAACCGTTCCCCAAAGACTGACCACTACATAGCTAAAACCTACCATTTAACCAACCTGTACCCAACAAGACCCCAACTACCTTTCAAAAAGACCCATCACTATCAACCCAATGCCTAAAACAATGACTAGCCCTGATATGAACCAACCAGCAATCAAACCTGTTCCCCAAAGACTGAATAACTCACAAATAAAACCCACCACTCACCAAACCTTTGCCAACGAGATGCCAGCTACCCCTCACACAAATCCACCACTTGCCATGCCTTTGCCTAAAACACTGACCTTCCACCGTTACTCCATCACCTATCAATCCAATGCCATAAAGACTGACCACATTGGTTATGAACCCACCACCTAGCAACCCTGATCCCAAGAGAGTTACGATGCAACAGATAAGACCCACCATTTACCAACCCTTTGCCCAAAATAACACCAACGACCCCACATACAGACCCGCCACTTAGCTACGAAACCTAACTTCCCAGCCTTGGGCTTGTTTAAAGAACTTATGTGATGAAATTTCTCCAAACTCTGTAGCAATAAATCACAGTGAGCGTGGCATCACCACCTCCGAATGAGACGACTGAGGGCAATATATTGAATGTTTATACACAGGCAAGGGTCTGTGGATCCAGCAATTAGCCTTGAGTCTCCGGTCGGCAGAAAGGAGGGTGATGATAATCATACAGCAATGCTCTGGGAGCCTTCTATCCCTGTAGAACATCAGATCTCGAGTCAAAATGCAAGGCAAATGCTACAATGAGACGGCTGTACACAGAGATACTTTTACAGGAATTACATATAACATACAGGACATGCCAGCAAGCAGATAGCATAGACAGAAGCAGACCACAGGGCATTTGCTTTATGAGGTTCTGAAAGCCTCATCCTAACAGAAGCAATTGTTCTATGAGACCCCTTGGAAGCGACAAGAGCTAATGCAGATGTGCATTCATTGTATATAATGGATCATGTATTACCTAGCCCATTGTACTGAGAGTCTATGTCCTACTGCATAAGACAATGCAATTAATAAATCTCTTCCCCATTGCAAATGATAATTCTTAGAAATTACAGCTGCAGGAGAACCGCTTAATAGGAAAATAAAGGGTCACTTACCTGATTTTCTCCATCTCTGCAGCAGAGGCCTAGAAGAAATGAAATAGGAGTCTCATATGAATGATAGTCAGAGGCTTCAGTCCTCAGATTTCTGCATAGCCCAAGCCTTATTGATGTTTTTTTTTTCCCTTTTCCCTTTAAGCAAGTGTGTACAGAGCGACAGCGAAGGGAATCACATCTGCATTAGCAGAAAATAACATTGAACGATTAACTCGGGAGCAAAATCCGCACTGTGCAGAAAAACCATGTAAGACCCACGAGCCAAAAGCAGCACAATGACTCAGTAGTAGAGCAAAGACTGAATAAAAAAAAAAAAAAAAAGCACACACAGAGCGAGAGGGAGAGAGAGGGAGAAGAGCGAAGGCAAGTAACAGGTTTGCTGCTTGCTGAATTGCTTAAGATTATAAAAGTTAAAGCGTATTGTCTATGGAGGAGATAAAACACTGGCAGTAGGGTAATAATATTATACCTTCTGCAAAGCTGTTGCATACACATTTGGTTAAGGAACTGTAATATGAGCGATTTCCTATTCTAATGCCTGAGGTGTCAATGCCAGTAAGAAGCTTACCTGTCGCTCACTTGCATTTGGCACCACAGCTTTCAGCAGCAGTCAGAACATGGGGACAACCAGTGGGAGAATGTCATTCACAAAATAGAGGCGGCCGTAACCAACACCTTGAGCTGTGGGGCGTTGGATTTTCTGTCCTATTGCTGGAATAGGTGCTCATATTACTATTATAAATTTCGAAATGTGGCTTAAAAGCAGAGACACACTAACAATTAATCAGCTCTGCTGTGCGGTGTAGTAGAGAGGATCTGTCAGCTCTCCTGTGTGGTGTAGTAGAGAGGACCTGTCGGTTCTCCTGTGTGGTGTAGTATAGAGGATCTGTCGGCTCTCCTGTGTGGTGTAGTAGAGAGGATCTGTCAGCTCTCCTGTGTGGTGTAGTATAGAGGATCTGTCGGCTCTCCTGTGTGGTGTGGTGTAGAGGATCTGTCAGCTCTCCTGTGTGGTGTAGTATAGAGGATCTGTCAGCTCTGCTGTGTGGTGTAGTATAGAGGATCTGTCAGCTCTCCTGTGTGGTGTAGTATAGAGGATCTGTCAGCTCTCCTGTGTGGTGTAGTATAGAGGATCTGTCAGCTCTCCTGTGTGGTGTAGTATAGAGGATCTGTCAGCTCTCCTGTGTGGTGTAGTATAGAGGATCTGTCAGCTCTCCTGTGTGGTGTAGTATAGAGGATCTGTCAGCTCTCCTGTGTGGTGTAGTATAGAGGATCTGTCAGCTCTCCTGTGTGGTGTAGTATAGAGGATCTGTCAGCTCTCCTGTGTGGTGTAGTATAGAGGATCTGTCAGCTCTCCTGTGTGGTGTAGTATAGAGGATCTGTCAGCTCTCCTGTGTGGTGTAGTATAGAGGATCTGTCAGCTCTCCTGTGTGGTGTAGTATAGAGGATCTGTCAGCTCTCCTGTGTGGTGTAGTATAGAGGATCTGTCAGCTCTCCTGTGTGGTGTAGTATAGAGGATCTGTCAGCTCTCCTGTGTGGTGTAGTATAGAGGATCTGTCAGCTCTCCTGTGTGGTGTAGTATAGAGGATCTGTCGGCTCTCCTGTGTGGTGTAGTATAGAGGATCTGTCAGCTCTCCTGTGTGGTGTAGTATAGAGGATCTGTCAGCTCTCCTGTGCGGTGTAGTATAGAGGATCTGTCAGCTCTCCTGTGTGGTGTAGTATAGAGGATCTGTCAGCTCTCCTGTGTGGTGTAGTATAGAGGATCTGTCAGCTCTCCTGTGTGGTGTAGTATAGAGGATCTGTCGGCTCTCCTGTGTGGTGTAGTATAGAGGATCTGTCGGCTCTCCTGTGTGGTGTAGTATAGAGGATCTGTCGGCTCTGCTGTGTGGTGTAGTATAGAGGATCTGTCGGCTCTGCTGTGTGGTGTAGTATAGAGGATCTGTCAGCTCTCCTGTGTGGTGTAGTATAGAGGATCTGTCAGCTCTCCTGTGTGGTGTAGTATAGAGGATCTGTCAGCTCTCCTGTGTGGTGTAGTATACAGGATCTGTCAGCTCTCCTGTGTGGTGTAGTATAGAGGATCTGTCAGCTCTCCTGTGTGGTGTAGTATAGAGAATCTGTCAGCTCTCCTGTGTGGTGTAGTATAGAGGATCTGTCAGCTCTCCTGTGTGGTGTAGTATAGAGGATCTGTCGGCTCTCCTGTGTGGTGTAGTATAGAGGATCTGTCAGCTCTCCTGTGTGGTGTAGTATAGAGGATCTGTCAGCTCTCCTGTGCGGTGTAGTATAGAGGATCTGTCAGCTCTCATGTGCGGTGTAGTATAGAGGATCTGTCGGCTCTCCTGTGTGGTGTAGTATAGAGGATCTGTCGAGCTCTCTTTTCTAGTGCTGGGAAGAGTACTTATTCTGGCACTGCCTTTGTTTCAGTAAATAGTTGCCATGTTGTGTGCACTTATCTGACCTTAAGGTGGATTTATATAAGGCAATAATTATGCAAATTATCAGGTACGACAGTTTCTACGAACACTCGTTCCCAATAATCTGTCCATCTAAATGTGCCGCCGATCACCCAATGAACAGGTGATCCTGTCGTTCGTGCAGGTACCACCTATCGCTGTTTCTGGGCAGCACATGGTGAGGTCTGCTGCCCAGAAACAATGATTATGTATTGGGACGAGGTATCACTATAGCTCATACAGAGAAGGAGATCGCTGCATGTAAATGTGTCTCCTTCACTGAGTGATCAGCCGGCTGTCGGGAAGGAACGCTTGCTTCCCGATAAATCGACCTCTCTATCAGCCCGTCGAACCCAGCCTTTAGACTGTCACTCCTTCAAAGTTCAAGTTTTGCTGCCTTGTGACTCCTTGTGTATACTTGAAATATTTAATAATGGGAGTCATGCATTTGTGGAGCGGTGGCAGCACTCACTACCTAGGAACATCCATGGAAGATGTACCTCCGGGCATCCTGGCAATTCATGACCTTTAGTTTGACATCTTGGTCATCAACGTAAATTGAATCTGCACGAGAATGATTGTTTGACTTAAACTACAAGATGGGAAAACTTCCAGATGTGACATTTGCACTAGTTCTCTTCTAGGACAGGACAAATCTTAATGCATACAACCTGAAGCCTTACAAGAAATGGAGTCGCGCACAGTAGTGCTGTGTACCATAAAAAAAAGATTAAATTTGCCTTAGAAATGTTATTCTAGAGAACATTTTCAGGCATACAGATGAAAGGGTATGTAAACTTTTGCAACTTTATTTTATTTCTCCAATGTACTTAAATAATAAACAATAGAAGAAGGCCTTCTATAGTTTTGCATATTGATCTCGTATGCAAACCTATTTGTCTCTATGGCAACAGACTACAAATAAAACCTATGTAGTCTGTTCCTGGAGTCAAGTCTTAATGCCTTACATCTACCCATTATTTCTTGATAATCTTGCAGGGTTCAAAGACACAGGGCTTGTTCGTAATTCTGTACCCATTGTGCCACCATGGAGGTCAGCCTAGGAGCTGTATAAACAAAATGGCTGGATAGCGAATGCTTGTTTCCTCCTCCTCAAAATTTTCTGTGGGGGACAGTCATCAGTCCCCATGGACATAAGATCACCAGCTTATTCCACCCAAAGGTTTGGCCTTTTATCTTCTCTGTATTACCAACATTGTTATACGGTATTTATTCTGCCAATGGCCAGCTTTACACAGACCACCTCCAGAGCTGCATTCATAATTTTCCTCACATCTCTCAGTTGCCCTCTGCTGGTTTATAGTATGTATCGGCCATGCCCGTTTTGCCTTGTGGGATGAGTTTATATCAGATTTTCTCCAGAAGTCTGATGCAGGGGTGCATATTTTTGACTGTGGCTTTGGATATAAGTGGAGCATAAGACGGGATTTTAACGGACTTAGGAGAAACACAGTAAACAAAGCCTTCCGTTTCCATCTCATAGCCCGACTTCTAGCCTTCTCACCTCAATCTCTGATGCAAAACTATATGAAATCAGCCAACTTAAAGGGAACGTCTAATTTTTTTTTCATGAAACACAGCCTCTTGTGTCCATGTGCAGGGTTCAGCCCATCCCCGTTCACTTGAATTGGTCTGAGCTGCTATAGGACTGTTTGTAGAAGAAAGCAGAGCCATGGGTTTTTTTCTAATCTCATACAACCCTTTAAGTAATTTTTAGATTTATAACCACCGAGCAGGAAATTAATAGAAGCCTCCTGTGACTGCAACCTTCTATAAATCCTGGCATGTGGTAATCATTGTGTGCCATTCTTAGAAAATAAAGCTGCCTCCTGGGCATGAGGGAAATCTACAGAGAACAGCAAATTAGACGGAGGTGGCAGCGCTTGCCTGATGCTCCGCTGTGTAATATATAGCCTACATCTACTTTATACACAGCCATAAATGGGGCTGAACCCGACATGGGCCCCAAAACAGGAGGAAAAACAGTTGAAATGCAAATAATTAGGGAAACCTGTCTTCACTTAGTGGTAAATACATGCTGGAGAATAGTTATCAATATGGCTGCCAGGAGGGGACTTACTATAAAGTTTCTCCGTTGTTTTGTACCACTTTGCCTATTTAAAGGGAATCTGTCACCATAAAAATGCAGTGCAATCTGCAGGCAGCATGTTATAGAGCAGGAGGAGCTGAGCAGATTGATATATAGATTTATGGGAAAAGATTCAGTATAAATTGTATTTCATTAATTTAAATTCCTGCTCATTCTGGGTTCTGAAGTCCAGGAGGCGGTCCTATCAGTGAATGACAGCCATCTCTGTATGCACAGTCATAGGGGGCAGGCTGTCAGTCACTGATAGGACCGCCTCCTCCATACAGCTATCTCTGTATACACAGTCATAGAGGACAGGCTGTCAATCACTGATAGGACCGCCTCCTCCATACAGCTATCTCTGTATACACAGTCATAGAGGGAAGGCTGTCAATCACTGATAGGACCGCCTCCTCCATACAGCTGTCTCTGTATACACAGTCATAGAGGACAGGCTGTCAATCACTGATAGGACCGCCTCCTCCATACAGCTATCTCTGTATACACAGTCATAGAGGGCAGGCTGTCAGTCACTGATAGGACCGCCTCCTCCATACAGCTATCTCTGTATACACAGTCATAGAGGACAGGCTGTCAATCACTGATAGCTGTATGGAGGAGGCGGTCCTATCAGTGATTGACAGCCTGCCCTCTATGACTGTGTATACAGAGATAGCTGTATGGAGGAGGCGGTCCCATCAGTGATTGACAGCCTGTTTTTGCTCCAAGGCCAGCGAAAACACCGATGCTGGCGCATACAGCAGGAGTCCGGCTATCAGTGACTGCTGGACCCCTGCCGCTGATTGGGTGGGCGCAGCTCCTGCACCCGCCTGATCAGCCCGCCATACATGTACGGCGCTGATCCTTAAGTCACGTCCACCAGCGCTGTTGTTCTGTCCCAGCACTGGGAGATTAATTTCAGTATCATTACAGATCAATTCTGCTTTCAGTTTGCTATTCCTGTTATTAGTTAGGTAACAGCACCATCTAGCGGTGGTAAAAACGTATTACACTGGTATTTCTTGTTAATAAAGTTTATCGTATTGTGGGGAGTGCTATGCATTCTACAGACTACAGCACATCAGCAGAGCTGTTCTTCATGCAGTTCTCCTTCTTAAACACCATTATCCTTGTACATGCATATCTAGTAAGCTATCTAAGCTGTGCCAGGGATATTATGTTATGCAGAGCTGTTCAGTTAGCTGTAGTATTACTCTGGGAACATGTAGCTGTTAGATGTTAGCTATGCAAACCTATGTACAGGCAGCCATTTTGGGACATGTGCCTTCTCTGTTAATGCTATATTATATGCCATCTATACTGTATAGACATGTATACTTATACATGTCATTTGTATTCTTATAGTTTTACCTCAAATACTCCTGATTTGCCAATAAACAAGTTAGACTACAGAAAACAGTCCTCTTATTTGGAAGACAGGAATAGTTTATGCTGAATGTCAGACTGCACACTGTATGAAGATAGAACAGCCGTACATGTACAGTGCGGGTCCTTAAGGGATTAAATGGGCGCCCAGTTATTCTTTCTGGTAGCTTGTATCCTCCGGAATGGTGTTTTCCTGGAAAAACGGTTTTAGTGCCTGTTTGGCAGAGCACAACGAAGCAGGTCTCTCTGGCACAGCTTGCTAGGAACTCTCTACTCTACAGGGAAAATGGGACCAGCCACAAACCCGTGTTTTATAACAAAGTCTGCGAGAGTAGCTGCTTCTTCCCATACATAGCCTATCGGGATTCACAGTGCATATGCCACATTCAACATAACAGTAGTGCTTGAAAGAAACGAACTTGAGCATTGTAGTTCTAACCCTTTCCAACCCTTTAACAGTGGCAGAACACTGCAAAACCAGCACTTACATCTACACATTCATGTTAGTGACCTAAATAGTATTAATGAGGTTTTCTGAGATATCCCCGCCGATCAGCTGTTTGAGAAGGCACCAGAGCTTGAAGTAGTGGCATGGCCTTCTCACAGCTTTGCCTAGGCCATGTGACATCACGTTCATCAGTCACATAGCCTTGGAGCAGCTCAGCCCTATTGAAGTAAATGGGGCTCAACTGAGGTACCAAGAACAGCCACTATACAATGCTTGGTGAGCAGAGAGAGCAAATACATGGTCATGGAATTCTGTGGTAATTCATCCATGGGCGTAGCTATAGGGGGTGCAGAGGTAGCAGTCGCTACCAGGCCCAGGAGCCTGAGGGGGCCCAAAGACCCTTGTGCCACATAAGAAGACACACAAGGCACTGAGGGAAGGGGGACCCAAGCTGAACTCTTGCACCAGGGCCCATGAGCCGTTAGCTACACTCCCGAATTCATCTATTAGCGAAACTACAGACTGACTACAAACAGGGGCATAGCTGGGGGAGAAAACATGCCGTGGGTGCAAAGGGGGATTCTAATGAGTCACTGTGTCTTGGGCAGGGTGTTAAGTTACAGGGCTGGGGCAATAAACAGAATTTTTTTCCCTGGATGATTAAAACCTTAGCCTTTGCTCTGGCTACAAGAAATTATCTCTTTATTCCTTTGGAGGACCTGTCTGATTACAATGGGATGTGATGCTTGATTTCCCCTGCGAAGGAGCTGCAGGCTGGTTTGAGCACTTGTCATGTTTCCTAGTAGATTACATCCAATGTTAGGGATGGCATAGTCTGATGCAAACCTATCCTTTGATGTGTGAGTATGTGTCGAAGGGGCGTGTATTTTAATAGACACCAATTATCCAAAATACAGTGAGACACAACTTCAGAACGACCTATTAGGTACAGAGAGACAAGGTGAACTCACCATATCTGGTCCTTCAGTAATAAAGGTATGACTATACACAGAGAGGTCCCCATCATCATATCCTCCATTCAATCTGCAGAGGCTTCCACTCTTTGAACTTAAGCTTCCTTGAAAAAATGTAGGGTCATTGTTCAAAATGTTGTTCTGGGACATGAAAAACCCTTGGCAGGGGTAGTCCAGCCTGCTCTCTCCTGTATCTGTCTGGTAGTCTTTACAAGTAGCATCCTCTTTCCACTTTGTACTATTCTTTGTGTTGTGTACATCGTCAAGGCTTTTTGCACTGTACTGCAGAGTTTCTTTAGCTTTTCCACTGGACTTGCAGGCAGTCTTGTTTTGACCAACTGAATTGAGGACGCCAGCTGTAACCTCGTCAAGGAATTTAGAAAATCGGAGTTTAGGGGAGTTCTCTTTGGTTCCGAAACTTGCTGTATCTTGTTGACTTACATCTGAAGAAGAAGAGCTCAACCGGAACCTAAACTTTCCACTTTTCAAAAACATTTTTGCTTAGTTCGGCTCGAGTAGAGGTTAATCACAAGTTGTTCATGAGATGCTCAATGTTGTAAGCAAATATTACCCTATTTTAAATCGAGATTAGGAAATTTTAGAAAAAGAAACGTCCAGTTGAAGATAAAGATGTGGTTGTGATGGTTTCCAACTGGATTTAGTTAGAAAATTAGATAAACCTGGTAGCAGGTTTGAATTCCAATCTTGCCATAGCATAAAGAGAAATTTCAAATCTGCAGGATTTTCTTAAATCATCTAAACGTCACAACTGGTATCCAGTCAACTTCACAATAGAAGTCTTTCCATCATTAATCTCCACGGTGGTCTTCTGAGGTAAGCACCAGCTGTGTAGAATCCCCACAAAAAAATAACTGTTGTTCTTAGTCTCGCAACAAGACAATCCGAATGTTGCCTAATAATAGAGGTCTACAACTACAACGTGCCTCTGTATAGATCCACAAAGTCAGACGGTACTAAATGATTGAACTGCAGGCAGATACATGTGCTAGATGAGAATCAATTCTTTGGTGCATCGTCGAACATTGTCACTTGGCTTTTTAAAATCAGATATCAGAGAAGGTCATGTTTTAATTAGTCCTCATGACTTGATGAAATTAGATGTCTGTACTGGAGGCAATCAATTGGGCCTGGCATCAGTTCAAATGCCTAAACATGTAGACGAGAACGAGAAAAAGAATCAAAATATAATCTGGTCCAACTTGTGGGCCTCGTGAATCCATTTTTAAAAAATTCAGATAAATGCTTTCAAACACACCATTGCAATAATAATGAGGAGCCCTAATTCAGAGTGGACAGGGGCTACAAAGAGCTTTTCTTGTTTTGGAGGACTCTGGTTATAACATGGAGAGCCCATTGCTTTTAATGAGAGCAGTGGGGACGCTAAAGGAAAATTGAACATTGGATGTTTGGTTCTCCGAGGGTGATCTCTGTCCCCTTCCAATAGTCTAACTTGGTTTCTGTCTGGTATAAATCTCCCTAACCACTGGATGTATCCTCTGCCTGTACAGTGGTGTTGAAAGTTTGTGAACCCTTCAACATGTAGATAAAAAGATAACCAAATCAAATAAATCCATCAAAAATATTAGACTTGGTCATTTGTTAATTAAGCGCAATGATTCAATAGCATACAGTGCCTTTCAAAAGTATTCACCCCCTTCACTTTTTCGTATTTTGGCGCCTCACAACCTTGAATTAACATGGATTGTTTGAGGATTTGCATAATTTAATTTATAGAACATGCCCACAAATTTGAAGAGGATAGATTTTTTTTTATTGTGAAGCAAAAACAAATAGGACATAATAACAGAAAAAGTCAATGTGCATAACTATTCACCCGCCTAAAGTCAGTACTTTGTAGAGCCACCTTTAGGGGCAATCACAGCTCCAAGTTGCTTTGGATAAGTCTCTATGAGCTCGCCACATCTTACCTCTGGGAGTTTTGCCCATTCCTCTTTGCAAAACTGCTTTATCTCCTTCAAGATGGATGTCTACTTTACAGGGAAAATGGACCAGCCACAACCCGGCGTTTATAACAAAGTCTGCGAGAGTAGCTGCTTCTTCCCATACATAGCCTATCGGGATTCACAGTGCATATGCCACATTGTGAACGGCAATCTCTAAGTCTGACCACAGATTTTCTATTGGATTGAGATCTGGGCTGTGACTCGGCTATTCCTACACATTTACATGTTTCCCCTTAAACCACTTAAGTGTTGCTTTAGCAGTGTGTTTGGGGTCAGTCCTGCTGGAAGGTGAACCTCTGTCCTAGCCTCAGATCACGCACAGAGTGCTACAGGTTCTGCTCAGGAATATCCCTGTATTTAGCACCATCCACCTTTCCCTCTGACCAGTTTCCCAGTCCTATCCCCCCCATGACGCTGCCACCACCATGTCTCACTGTGAGGATGGTGCTCTTTGGGTGATGTGATGTGTCGGATTTGCCAGACATAGCGTTTTCTTTGATGGCCAAAATGTTCAATTTTAGTCTCCTCAGACCAGAGCACCTTCTTCCATACATTTTGGGAGTCTCCCACATGCCTTTTTGCAAACTCGCAACATGCCTTTTTGTTTTTAGCTGAAAGTAATGGCTTTCTTCTGGCCACTCTGCCATAAAGCCCAACTCTATGGAGCATACGGCTTATTGTTGTCTTATGCAGATCCTCCAGTCTCTGCTGTGGACTCTGCAGCTCCTCCAGGGTTACCTTAGGTCTCTGTGCTGCCTTTTGGATTAAATGCCCTCCTTGCCCGATCCGTGAGTTTTGGTGGGCGGCCGTCTCTTGGCAGGTTTGTTGTTGTGCCATGTTCTTTCCATTTGGTTCTGATAGATATGATGGTGCTCCTGGGGATCATGAAAGATTTGGATATTTTTTTTTTATAACTTAACCCTGACTTGTAATTCTCAACAACATTGTCCCTTAGGCCTCTTTCACACTTGCGTTCTGAGGATCCGGCAGGCACTTCCGTCTCGCCGGATCTGTCAGAACGCAAGTCGTCTGAAAGCATTAGAAGACTGATCAGGATCCTGATCAGTCTTAAAAATGCTTTCAGTGTTACTATGGCAGCCAGGATGCTATTAAAGTCCTGGTTGCCATAGTAGTAGTGGGGAGCGGCGGAGCAGTATACTTACCGTCCGTGCGGCCCCGGGGCGCTCCAGAATGACGGCAAGTATACTGCTCCCCCGCTCCCCACTACACTTTACCATGGCAACCAGGACTTTAGCGTCCTGGCTGCCATGGTAACCATTCAGAAAAAGCTAAATGTCGGATCCGGCGATGCACGGAAACGACGTTTAGCTTAAGGCCGGATCCGGATTAATGCCTTTCAATGGGCATTAATTCCGGATCCGGCCTTGCGGCAAGTGTTCAGGATTTTTGGCTGGAGCAAAAAGCGCAGCATGCTGCGGTATTTTCTCCGGCCAAACAACGTTCCGGTCCTGAACTGAAGACATCCTGATGCATCCTGAACAGATTTCTCTCCATTCAGAATGCATGGGGATAATCCTGAACAGGATTTTTCCGGCATAGAGACCCAACGACGGAACTCTATGCCGGAAAACAAAAACGCCAGTGTGAAAGAGCCCTTACTTGTTTGGAGAGTTTTGCGGTCTTCATTGCAGTGTTTGGTTAGTGATGCCTCTTCCTTAGGTGTTGCAGCCTCTCGTGTTTATATGTAATGACGGATGATGTGACACTTAGATTGCACACAGGTGACACCATTTCACTAATTATGTGACCTCTGAAGGTAATTGGTTGCACCAGAGCTTTGTATGGGCTTCCTAACAACAGGGGTGAATACATACGCACATGCCAATTTTCTGTTTTCTATTTCTAAACAATAGTTGTTTTTATGTAATTTTTCTCATTTCACTTCACCAACTTAGACTATTGTGTTCTGATCCATCACAAAATTCAGATTAACAAAACATTGAACTCAAGGCTGTAATGTAACAAAACAAGAAAAAAGTCAAGCGGGTGAATACTTTTGCAAGGCATTGTATGTCTAAGTGGCAAAAATATGTGAACCTTTAGGATTAGCAAATAATTTGAAGTTGAAATGGGAGGGTGTTTCCAATTAATGAGATGACAATCAGGTGTGAGTGGGTGACCTTGTTATATTTAACCCCTTCCCAACCTTTGCTGCACATATACAGCGCAGCGGAAACTGACTACCCGACCTTCGCCAAACATGTATGGCACACCGATCAGGTGGGCACAGGACAGTGAGGGGCAGGGGCAATCAGCAGCAGGGTCCCAGCTGTTACTTACTAACTAAAAAAATTTCCACTTAAAAGAAAAATTGAAAATTCGTCAGAGAAATGAGGCATTGCGGCTTGCGTTCTATGTTGCCAGGGAGTGATTGATGCACGCATATTGGGGCTGGGTGCCCATAGTAAGTATTGCTTTGGGCCCTGTAAGATCTGTAAATGCCACTGAGTGAGACAAAAAATGAAAAAGTAAAAAAAATATGTTTTATGTTTTACAAAAATAAAAAAGTTTCCAATAAAGTTACCTTCTCCCCCCCCCAAGCGATTTACTAATAAAAAATAAAAAAATTAGTTATTGCCACATCCTTAACAACCGGCTTTATAAAAATATCATATGATCTAGCCCACTAGGTGAACGTCGTAAGAAAATGCAGAAAAATGGTGCCAGAACAGACCTTTTTTGGTCCCCTTGTCTCACAAAAAGCATAAAATTGAGAGATCAAAAAGTCTTATCTAAACTAAAATGCTATCAATGAAAATGACACCTTATCCAGGAAAAAAAACAGGGCATCACACTAGACCAGGCATCAGCAACCTTCGGCTCCCAGCTGTTGTGAAACTACAATTCCCAGCATGCTCCATTCATTTCTATGTAAGGTCTTAGAAGAGCAGAGCAACTATGCATGCTGGGAGTTGTAGTTTCACAACAGCTGGGAGCCAAAGGTTGCCTACCCCTGCACTAGACCAGCACTAGAAAAATAAAAAAAAATAATGTCTCTCAGAAAATGGCGACAACAAAAACATGAGTTTTTTCTTTTTAAAAATGCTTTTATTGTATAACACTGAAATAAAATAAAAAAGACACTAGGTATTGCCACATGAGTAACAACCTGCTCTGTAAAAATATAACATGATCTATCCCATCAGGTGAATGCTGTAAAAAAAATTACAAACTATGCCAGAAAAGCCATTTTATAGTCAACTGGCCCCCAAAAATCGAGATCAAAAAGCGATCAAAAAATCCTACGTAGCCCAAAATAATATCAATTAAAACGGCCTCATCCTGCAAAAAATGAGACCTCACACAAGACTGTCCCCAACGGAATAAAAAATATGGCTCTTGGAAATATGGCAAAACGAAAAAAAAAAAAACACAACACACTATATACAATTGGTATCTCTGTAATCACACCGACCAGCAGAATAAAGATAATGTCAACCACTTACTACACCCCTAAAATTCCTTGAAGGGTGCAGTTTGCTAAATAAGGTCACTTTAATGAGAGTTTCCACTGCAGCAATATTTTAAATGCAACAAAGCACCCAAAAACTATTTGACCAAAATCTGCCCTTCAAAAGCCTTACTGTATGGCGCTCCTTTCATTCTGAGCCCTGCAGTTGCCAATGCAGCAGTTTACGGCCACATATGGAATGTTGCCATGTTCAGAAGAAAATGTTCAACAAATTGTGAGGTGATTTTTTTTGCTGTTACCCCTTGTGAAAATGAAAAATGCGGGATTTGTGCAACATTTTATTGGAAGAATTTCTCATTTTCATAGCCAAGTTTTTCTAAATTTCTGTAAAAGGTCTGTAGGGGTCAGTATACCCCTCAATAAATTCCTTGAAGGGTGTAGTTTCCAAAATGGGCCCACTTTTTGGGGGTTTCCACTGTAGGGGTACCTCAGCGTCTCTTCAAATGTGACATAAAAACCCAAAAAATAATGTCTTTCAAAAACCATATGGCACACCCTCCCTTCTGAGCCCTGTGGTGTGCCCATACAGAAGTTTAGAACCGTATATTGGGCGTTTGTGTAAGCCTCAGAATTAGGGTAATAAAGCTGAAGGTTTGTTTTGCTGTTAATCCTTGCTGTGCTGCAGGAAAAATTTATCAAATTAGAAAATCTGCAATTTAAAATTTCACCTCCATTTTCCTTCATTTCTTGTGGAACACCAAAAGGGTTAAGAAAGTTTGTAGAACCGGTTTTTACATTTATAAAACTATGCCATCAAGTAGACATATGGTGAATTATGTTAATCAATAACTGTTCTATGAGGTAACACTATACGTCATGAAAGCAGAGCAATAAAAATTTACAAATATAAAAACATTAAGATTTTATGTAAATTTTTCAATTTTTTTAATAAATAGACGTAAAACACATAGACTCAAATTGACCACTAACATGAAATACAATGCGTCATGAGAAAACACCAAGAATCGCTTGGATAAGTAAAAGTGCTCCAAAGTTATTACCACAAAAAGTGACATGTCAGTTTTGAAAAATTCGATTCAGACAATTCACCCAAGTTCTTAAAGAAATTTGATTTGTTCCAAATTAATTTGTCACAAATCGCGATAAATCTGGTATACCCAGGCCACTCTGCCTAATCATATGCAAAATATCACATGACCTAACCCCTCAGGTAGACACTGTAAAAAAAAAAAAGTGCCAAAAAATTGTAAGAGTGATCAAAAAGGCGTATTCCCTCCAAAATAGTACGTCACCTCATCCCGCAAAAAATTAGACCCTAACTACGACAATCTGTCAAAATATAAAAAAGCTATCACTCTCAGACAATGGAGACACTAAAATATGATTAGGTATCGCCGTGTCCATAACAACCTGATCTATAAAAATATTACATCCTGACCTAACCACTCAGATTAACACTGTAAAAAAAAAAAAAAAAGTGTGTCAAAAAAGCCATTTTTTTGTCACCTCACATCACAAAATCAAGCGATCAAAAAGTCATATGCACCCTAAAATAGTACCAATCAAACCGTCATCTCATACCAAAAAAAATGAGTCCCTACATAAGACAGTCTCCCAAAAATTTTAAAATCTACGGCTTTCAGAATATGGAGACAAAAAAAATAATTTTTTTCATATTTTTATATTTGGTATTGTCGTGTCTATAACAACCCGCTCTATAAAAATACCACATGATCTAACCTGTTTTACATTGTAAAATATTGGCTGCTTAACAAAAGATAAAAACAGTGCCAAAACAGCAATTTTTTGTGCCTCACAAAAAGTGTAATAAAGAGCAACCAAAAATCATATGTACCCTAAAATAGTACCAACAAAACTGCCACCTTATCCCGTAGTTTCCAAAATGGGGTCATTTTTTGTGAGTTTCTACTCTAGGGATGCATCAGGGGGTCTTCAAATGTGACATGGCAACTTAAAGAGGACCTTTCAGCAAAAAAATATTGTTGGGATACTTATAACATCTTACTGGGCTGCTGCCGCTGATGTCCGCAAATTTTATATATTTTTTCAAACGCCCCCTGTTTGCCCGCTGCGCTTCCGTTATCTTATGCTAATGAGGTGAGTTGGTTATAGTCGGAGGTTTCTTTTAGTTCTGGTGGGCGGTGTCTCTTCTCCCTGGCAGCGAGCGCATCCAATCGCAGCGCTCCGCTCTTAGTCAGGGAGGAGCTCCTTCTCCCTGGCTAAGAGCAGAGCACTGCGATTGGATGCGCTCGCTGCCAGGGAAAAGAGACACCGCCCACCAGAACTAAAAGAAACCTCCTACTATAACTAAGTCGCCTCATTGGCATAAGAGGCTCGGAAGATAACGGGAGTACAGCGAGCGAACAGGGGGTCGTTTGAAAAAAATAAAGAAACTGTGTCGGACATCAGCAGCAGCAGCCCAGTAAGATGTTATAAGTATCCAACAATATTTTTTTGCTTAAAGGTCCTCTTTAAAATTATCCCAGTGCCCTCCAAAAACCATATGGCGTTCCTTTCCTTCTGTGCCCTGCGGTGTGCCCGTACAACGATCACAAATGGGGTGTTTCCATAAACTACAGAATCAGGCTAATAAATATTGAGTTTTGTTTCGCTGTTAACCCTTGCTTTGTTACTGGAAAAAATTGATTAAAATGGAAAATCTGCCAAAAAAAGTGAAATTCAGAACTTTCATCTACATTTTCCTTTAAATCTTGTGAAACACCTAAAGAGTTAACAAAGTTTGTAAAATCTGTTTTGAATACCTTGAGGGTTTTACTTTCTAAAATGGGGTCATTTTTGGGTGGTTTCTATTATGTAAGCCTGACAAAGTGACTTCAGACCTGAACTGGTCCTTAAAAAGTAGGTTTTGGAAATTTTCAAGATTTGCTTCTAAACTTCTAAGCCTTCTAATCTCCCCAAAAAATGTAATGGCATTCACAAAGTGATCCAAACATAAAGTAGACATATGAGAAATGTAAAGTAATAACTATTATATGAGGTATCACTATCTGTTTTAAAAGCAGAGAAATTGAAATTTAGAAAGTTTAGAATTTTTCCAATTTTTTTGTCAATTTGGTATTTTTTTTTAAAATAAATGTCAAAAATATTGACTGAAATTTTCCACTATCATGAAGTACAATATTTAAGGAGAAAACAGTCTCAGAATGGCTTGGATAAGTAAAAGCGTTCCAAAGTTATTACCACACAGTGACACGTCAGATTTGTAAAAATCGGCCTGGGATTTAAGGTGAAAAATGGCTCGGTACTGAAGGGGTTAAAATAGCCAAAACACTTTTTATTCAGTTATTGATTTTTTTGGCTGCTTATCTTCACAGACTTCATGAATTGGGCCAATAAAGGTTGGAAATATTGATTGAGCAATTGTGTAATGGGATTTAATCATCCCCAACTGCCGGGGGCAGCGTCAGCTCTACCGAGAGGCCCGGATTCATTCACTGGCTTGATTGACACATCCTATTAATTCTCATGTTTCTAAACAGAATGCCATGTTTCCCTCTAAAAACAATTTGTCATAAATCACCCTGATTGGTTTTGGAGGTTAGCTTTTCTTTAACTCTAGCCAACTGTGCGCTGCATAGAGTGGTAGATATCATTGAACCTTTAGAAAATGGATTATATGGTTTTTATGCCTCCAATCTATACAACTGGACCCACCCATAGTGATCAACTCAAAAACTTTACATAGTAGCAGAGGTACTCAATTAGAAGGAAACATTTCATAGTGGAAACAGTCAGTTTCGTTAGCTGAGAGTCCCACACACTGACCACACCAACATCAATCTTTCTATCCATCTCCATGCCCCAAAAAAGTCTACTCCTTGCCCAATCACCAAGAACCAGCCCCATCGTTCCCCCGAGAATGGACAGTCCAGAAGTTGGGCAGACATTAAGGATTAAGGTATAGGCAGGATTGGGCCTAGTGCCGAACCTCTTCCTTGAATGTCAATTTCATATTTGGGTTTACTAATTACTCAACATGGACAAAGGTTTCAAAACTGATAAAAACCTATATATACAGACAGGCTAAAAGGGGACATCTGCTGATTTCTTAAAGTGGTTCTCCACTTTGGGCAATTCCCACTTATTTGAAGTGTTCCTTAAGAATAGGTTGATTAGAAATGGCCTCCTGGCTGGGACCTCCATCAATCGTCTGTAATTGGTGGGGAAACCTGGCAGCAAGTGTCCAGTTTCCCTGCAGCGCCACCACAGGGAAAATGAAGCATTACACAGGGCCCGTTCAAATCAATGGGCTGATTTTGTAACAGGACAGATCCTCCAGAATGAAAGAAGCTCCATGTAGCTAGTTTTCACTCTGGCCAAGAGTTGAGGATCCTGACAAGAGGACCATTCTCTATTAACCCATAATTCACTAATAGATTAGACATGTTTTCTGACAAAAAGAACCCCTTTATAGGTCATCAATACCACCTCAGGGGGGGTCCGAGTCCTGGCACCCCACCGATCAGCTGCTTTGCGAACCACGCACTCACAGGAGCTCTGATGAGCGAGGTTGTGTCCTGGGCGCTTATCAAGCACAGCACCGTATATCGTGTAGCAGCTGTGTTTGGTACTGAATAGGGCTGAGCTGCAACTAGGCTATGTGACCAATGTATGGCGATGTCACTTGGCCTAGGAAGAGGCTGTGGTGCTCACAGAGCGCTCGGCGTCTTCTAACAGGTGACTGTCTGACCTGTCCTGTTGTGTGACCCCCACCTATCTGATACTGTTCAATCCATCATCCGAAAGTATGGCACAACTGCAAACCTAGCAAGACATGACCGTCCACCGAAACTTACAGCAAGGCAAGGAAAGCACTAATTAGAGAAGCAAAAATTGGATGGAGACAATTATCAGGGGCATCTGGAATAAATTTTTACTTGAGGGCGTGCTGTTTCAATCCAATTTTTGCCGATCATCTGATCTATGTGGGGAAGCTTACCACTCCCCTGGAGATGTGCACCCATCGCTCTCTAAACTAGGTGTGCTGTCCTCCCTTCCTTTTTTAATTAGAGAAGCAGTCAGGAGGCTCGTGGTCATTCTAATAAGTATAATGTGTATATTGATATATTCTGTAAGTCCATATTCTATTTGTAACTCTACTCCAGTTTGTATGCAACTTTTTACCTTAAAAAAGGGTGAGATTTGGAGCTGAAACTAACCTACTTGTACTTTTGGCTACGGAGGAGGGGGCTAGGAGCCCCAAAATGTGTTTAGCCTGCACAGTAATCTACCTTGAGTCCATATCGGAAATGTATTTCTATATGCCAACTGTCCTTTTGTTCCATTTATTTTTATCCATTGCTTAAATAGTCAATAGAAACAAAGCGAACCATGCCCTGGATACACCATTTGGAATACCTGCTGCAATGGCACACAGTACTACAGTGCACAGCCAAACCAGTGCCAAGACAACGCATGTGCGAAGATTCAACACCCAGCAAGTGCTCCCGTCTTACCGAGTCTGCCAGTAGAGACACGTGGACTCTGCATCTGGAGCGGTGAACTGCATCTGGGGTGGTGAGCGAATCACTTACCAGGGAGCGCTGACATCTTACTACAGGTGTCGGCACGTATGTTTTGTGTCCGAAGGGTAAGTAACCATTACTGTCTGTACAGCTACCAGGACATTGTTTCAACTTTACAGTGAATTTATTACCATTCTTATAAGCGCTGTTTAGCAACTAAGGAGGACATATAGCTACCATATTCCAGGTCAATTATATATAAGAACCGCTGGTGCATTGAAAATTGAAATACGGAGATATATATATCTGTAATACCCCAGAGTGGGATTACCATTCCTACACCCTGCTACCGTCTGTAGTGGGTTAATCATAATGTCGTCTGTGTATTTATTCCAGGTCCTCTTACACTGCGCATTAATTGTTCTGCTATGTAACTGTTATTTGTTGTATTACACATTATATGCTTGGTTCACCCACAGGGGGCAGCGTATATGGCAGAGAGATATTTAGATAGAATGGAACTTGCCATTCTATTCTCCCCTTTTTGGGCAGAAGTGGGCCAGAACGTTTCCTACCAAGGGAGGGGCTGCAGTCAGTCTTGGTCTAGTCTAGAGCTGGAAGGAGATAAGAATCACCCGACTCCTTAAAGATTAACCATAGTGTTGCAGGGGGTCAACAGCCAAAGGCACCCCAATTTAGTGGTACCAGAACAGCCCTAAGGTCCAGCTACCAGACTAAAGCAGAGTTTATCACAGCAGAGAAAGATAAAGCAGAATATCCCAGTTTGCCTGCCAGTTTATGCCAAAACCTGCTGGAACCAAGAGAAACACCACTTCTTGTATGGATGCAAGTTGATTTAAGTAAAGCTGTTGAACTTTATACAATTCTGGACTCAACTTATTCTTCACCTCCACCTGTCCCCTTTATTGCTTCAGAGCTTAACCCTGGGGAGCGACGGTATCCAGGTAGGAGCACCGTGACACACACAGGGATCTTGACTCCACTGCAGGGGAACCACCAGGCCCCTAAGTAGTCTCTGTTCAAGTGATTGCTGACCCACAGAACACCAAGAGATCAGACAAAGCTGTTGTCATGGACAGGCTGAGGTCAGGGCAGGCTGTATACATGCGATCCGTAAAACAGTCCTAGATCACAGTAGAACGGAGATCAGGAAGAGGCTAGGTAAGGCATTGAAAGGTCAAATCCAGGAAACAGGCAGAAGTATGTACAAGGGCAGACATCACACAGGATACTAGCTGAGGGGAGCCTATTGTTCGGGCACAATGGAAGGTGCCTTATATAACCCTGGGTGACCAACCATTGAATGGTGACGTTCAAGGTTGATGCCTAGTGGCCTTTTAAGAGCCAGAGGGAGTGTGACCACAGGGAACAGGTCACAGCCTGTAATAGACTTGAAAAGCCTTGCTCCAGAAGCCGGTCTGCTGGTCAACAGAAGTGGAAGAGCCCCGGGACCCAACGACAGGTAAACTAGAGAACAGGTGAACAGGTGAGCAGATGGCTGGCTGAGCCTGAGTGCAAAGCAATGGTGAGAACAGGCTGTCGCTATAAAAAGTAGCATGCACTATTAAGGTCAGATTTTTACGCCCATTAAAATGAATAAGTGTAAGATAGTAAAGGACAGCACCAGTCTGGTCCAGTCATCCACTTTTTACAGCTGGTGCAGGGAGGGGATTTAGATTGCTCATCTAAAATACCTATAAATGGGGCCATGCCACAGTTCCCTGCACAGCCGGGTGGCCAGGAGCGCAGGCGAAAATTAGTGAATGGAATGCAGAGTTACACGAGCACTGTGTGCCATTCATTCACACAATTGGTGTGGGGGTACCAGAGGCTGGACTCCCATAGTGATCATAAATCACTGGCATATCCGAGCAATATACCATCCCTTTATAAGATGGAAGAACCCCTTTAACAATGGTGGCCAGTGGGTCTCTGAATCCACCAAGGTTCCAAACTCTGCCCTTTTAGCTTTAGGAACAATGCAATGCTTTGCGATACTTTGCAACACTTTGTTTTGGAAGCGTTCGTGCCAAGCACAATGATAGGGATTGTAGCTATTGTCGAATATCTTTTTTTCCATTCCCTGAACAACAGATGTCAGTGTGAACAACAGATGTCAGTGTTATCAGCTCCACGATAAGGCTGCGGCTCTCGTGCCTCGCTGCTGGCCATGGTGACTCACACTGCTCAGTAGGGAATCTCCCTTAATTGTACTCTGCGTCTAGTCTTAATGAGGATTACCCAACATTACCATTCATAGTGCTTGGGAAATAATATTTAAGTTTTATTAACTCCTCGATGGCGTGCTGTCACATATCACCGTCGTCAGTGCTCCATGATTACATGGGCTGAATGTGCACAGTAACTGACTCCACCAAAAATGCTAAATTCTGAATGGAAGGTTGTCACAGCGACACCCCTGTTAACAGCAACACTGCACTGTGGTAGGATCATGTTTCTCGTCATTCCCTATGAAAAATTATGGAATAAAATAAATCCAACAAAATATTTTTCCAATTTTTTTTGTAAGCTGATGGTTCACAATTGAGGTTAGATGTACGGGTCATTGTTTACGTCACTTATTGTTTCGCTGTTTTTTGTGTGCGTTTTTCGTTAGAATGCAGTGCCCCTATGAGATACCCGCCTTATGGTCTAGGCTAGGGGTGTGTGGTCGTTAGGTTCCTTCTCTCCCCTGAAACCCATAGCACTGCACAAAAGGCATATATTTAGTTGGCCAAAGTATAATTTGGCAAAAACCTGGCATGCGATTGCCGTGGAATCCACTGCAGATTTCTAAGTCTGACCATCGGATTTCTGTTGTTGACTTGCAGTTTGTCATGTCACGGAAGAGAGCGTTGATTAGCCCCATGAAAAGTAGCTATCCTGGCTGCCGTCGCCACATGGACTTGCACAAAACTGCTTCACATGGTTTTCAAATCTGCTAGAGAAAAAATTTGCAGCATAGAAAGGTCTGAATCTTCACCTTTTATCAGATTATGGTCCAAACATCTGCATCGATAAATTTCCTATTATATCTTCACTTTAGTCAGAGCTCAGCTTGTTGGACACAGAGTTCCAAATCCTCTGCGTAGACCTCTATTTAGAGGAGAATATGGGGGCACATTTATTAAGACTGGCATTTTAGACGCTGCTCTTCATAAAGCCCTGCGCTGGATTGCTAAAGTTATGTCTCCTTTCCCGCCCACGCGTGCCCCCTTTTTTAGACCTGGCGTGAGCAGGGAACAAGTCACAGATTCTGTCAGAACATGGCATGCGACAGAATCTGCGCAAGATGTACGCCACAAAAGGGGTGTATATCTGTTCGTAAATTACCCCCGTGGTGTCTACCCGCAGCCACAACTAGAGGGAGCATCACAGCTTACAGCATACAGTTTCGTCATTGAGTTTAATGCATTACTAGTATGCAGTAAGCTCCAAGGCTCCCCCTAGTGGTGGCTGCAGGTAGATAGCATGTTGTCTTTTAGGTCTAGGACTATGCTGGTGGTGTGGAGCTCTGTATCAGAAAAAATGAAGCTGTGACAGAGAGGAAGATTTGTTAAAAAGTTAAATCAGCACAAAATCTTTAATTATTTAAATTAAAAAGTGGTATTCCAAGACAATAGTGTCAACAGAGGCACAAAAATCAGGCAATTGTAATAGAAAGGGCTTTACGTACATTCTAATTAGTTCACTTAGTATTTGTTATAATCTCAGTAATGACCCTTCACCTGTATCAATGCCTATAATTTGTAGTCGTGCAATTTTTAAATTGCTGCTGCTGTATCGCAAATGTGACAACTCATTTACGGTGTAGTCAACGTGCTTTCAAATTACGCTGCCGTCATAAAAGCTTATCTATAATAAGTGCTAATGGTTTGGCATAGAAATCGGAACCCGAGGGAAGGAGGCTATTTTTATTTGTATGCGACACAATTATGAAACATCTAAAGTGAATCTATTTAAGACGGTGATGTGTTTGATTTTACATCACAGAATTTCTGAAGGGTCTTTTGAGCGGTCGACACAAAGAAGTAAGGCTTTATAAGCTGCTGATTACTGCCTGCTGTGCCTACCGTAGAATCTTAAGTATTAAGAATGCAGTCCTTTCTATGCCCTAATGACACCAATAGAGGCAGGATTATTTCAGCATCAAATCAGAGACCGCAATGCCTGGCAAAAATAGGGGGGAAAAAAAAAATCCAGCATCGAGCAAACACATTGTATGGAGAAAATACAATGTAACAGCTGTGATCTTTGCTGTATTAAAGTATTATTTCATTTGCAGCGTTCGGTAATACCCAGGCCTGATCGGTTCAAATACGTTCTACAGTCCTCATGAATTCCTGATTTGTGCCGTGTACGTGAGGAGACGGATACTGCGCATTCATTAGTTAGAATCTTTGAAATGTTCAAAGACCTGGGTCACAAAAAAATACATCCAGAGCAAAAATATTAATAAAAAACAGGCAGAAGGCGAGAGGAGGGGGATGCATCTGCAGTTTGTCTTAGTTTTTTAGTTAGAGCATCTGCAGGGAGTCGATTGGCTCAGTGCATACAGCACAGCTCTGACATCACCCCAGGAGGAAAAATCACTGAAAATAATGCACTAACACAATAGATGCAAAACTTATATATGAACTAAGCCCTCATGCTGATATGATAACATCTGAGACTCTCAACTAATATATTTTGATGTGCCCGCCTACCCGAGCCAAGGTGGTCTCAATCAGGCAGGACCTACTCTAAATCTACCTATACCGTTGGGCATCTATATTCAGGAGAGCAAATCTTGCTCTTCCTCTCATTGGTTGCTTGGTGCACACATAGGTAACTAGGAGCAGCACACTATATGTGCAGGGTCTGCTCTCCTGAATGTAGATGCCCAATGGCATAGGTAGGTTTAGAGTAGGTCGTGCCTGACTGAGACCACCTTGACGCTGGTAGGCTGGCACAGATGTATTCAAAGTATATTGGCCAAGAGTCTCAGATTGTATCATATCAGAATGAGAGCTTAGTCCATATATAATATTTTCATCTATTGTGTTAATGCATTATTTTATGAGATTTTTCTTTTATAAATGTAGCTTTGCACATCCACATATTCATTTATTACATCAGGATTTTTTTTTCTGCTATTTTTTTTATCAGCCCAGGAGGAGCCTGCATCTGAGGGGAGACAACCGATTGGCTCAGAGCATACAGCAGAGCTCTGACGTCACACCAGGATGATCCCACCAACTGATCAGACTTGATGATTGCATCTACAAAAGAGAGAAGGAAACAGACCAAAGATCGGAAGGTTACATACAACATTTGAACCTGCACTACATCTAATATGTGAGAACAGTTGCCCAATGATGGAGTGAGTTTATTATGGTTTCCTATTTAACCAATTAGAATGGATTTTACTGGGAAGGCAGCAGTACTGCTACCCTACTGTAAGATGTAGCTATGCAGCTGGAGGTTTCCCGTAGCAACTACTGTACGTTGCAATACTTTTGAGAAGCGTTAACAGAGTTTGGGCAGGCCCTATACTTGGACTTTTTGTGGACCCCACCTGATCAGGAGTCTTCAGACAGCACAGGTATAGTTAGCCTGCTTCAGTATAGTCTAGAAGACTGTGGCCACAACTTATTTCCACTCCTATTTTCACAGCTACATTGGCATAAAAGGACCTTGTCAGTAGATGGTGCCAATGGAAGGTGGGCCTTGCCCGAACTCTAGTGCTCTCCTAAGACCCTACACACCTGTTTGCAACAGAATAGAGTAGGAAAATGAAGACTCACATGGAAGTGACCCCTGCATAGGCATTATTTTTAAATTCCTGGGCCCCACTGCAACATCTGTAACAGGACCCCATTTGAAATCTATAATATTGGTTCTGGGGGTAGCTGGGAGTCCAATGGGTACTAAGGCTTGGGTGTGACTACTGCCTCTGCAACAGTCATAAACTATTTCTATAGGGCTCTGGTATATTACTCCTTGTGGCTACCTAGTAGAGGAGAGTGGCTCAGGATCAGGTATTCGTACTTGCAGTAATATTTGCAAATAGTGACGCATGTATGTAGCTATGTCCCTGTGTCATGTACAGTAGGGAACGGTGCAGCCCTGTACTCCATCGGCATCTCTGTGCATACCTACTTACACGATCCACCCACAACTTGCCGATGGTCCCTGATTTAAATAAGTGCAGGGGCCTAAACCTAGTGGGGTAAGGGTCCTTTCACACTGGCGTTTTTGTTTTCCGGCATAGAGTTCCGTCCTCGGCGCTCTATGCCGGAAAAATCCTGATCAGGATCATCCCCATGCATTCTGAATGGAGAGAAATCCGTTCAGGATGCATCAGGATGTCTTCAGTTCCGGACCGGAACGTTTTTTGGACGCAGCAAATACCGCAGCATGCTGCGCTTTTTGTTCCGTCCAAAAATCCGGAACACTTGCTGCAAGGCCGGATCCGGAATTAATGCCCATTGAAAGGCATTAATCCGGATTCGGCCTTAAGCTAAACGTCGTTTCGGCGCATCGCCGGATCCGACGTTTAGCTTTTTCTCAATGGTTACCATGGCAGCCAGGACGCTAAAGTCCTGGTTGCCATGGTAAAATGTAGTGGGGAGCAGGGGAGCAGTATACTTACCATCCGTGCGGTTCATGGGGCGCTCAAGAGTGACGTCAGAGCGCCCTACACGCATGGATCACGTGATCCATGCGCATGGGGAGCTCTGATGTCATTCAGGAGCGCCCCGGGAGCCGCACGGACTGTAAGTATACCGCTCCCCCGCTCCCCACTACTACTATGGCAACCAGGACTTTAATAGCGTCCTGGCTGCCATAGTAACCTGAAAGCATTTCGAAGACTGATCAGGATCCTGATCAGTCTTCTAATGCTTCAGGCGACTTGCGTTCTGACGGATCCGGCGGGACGGAAGTGCCTGCCGGATCTTCAGAACGCAAGTGTGAAAGAGGCCTTAAAGAGTAGTCAGAAAGAGGTCAAAACCAGACAGACAAAAGCAGGACTGGATCAGAATCCGAAAGCTAAGTCCAAATCAGAGAGCTACATCAAAACCAAGACAAGATACAAGCAAAGAGTCAAGTACCAGACAGTGCCAGGAAATAACAGAGGAATAAATCGGTAGTCAGGAGCAAGGTCAGGGACAATCCAAAAAAGTCAGAATACCAAGAATCCAAACAATAGTACAATGCACGCTAGTAAGGCAAAGAAGATCAATCACAGGCACCTGATTGGCCTGGAGTTCCTGAATGCCCAACCAACCTGTCAGCGGAGCTGGGTTCCACAGCAATGGAGCGACCCTGGCTGTGTCGCAATAGGGGGGGGGGGGCAGGCTCACCACCAGTGCATGTACAGGTAAGTACATGACAACTTGTTGACTGAATAGTTTAGAGCTCTAGATATGTAAATTAGTCCATGTCAGCCAAACAATAGACAACATTAACTAATTTGCATTTGTTTTCCTATAAGGCATTGCCTAAAAATAAGTCTCTGTTCACCCACTGGGTCTCTTCAATGAAAACCTGTAACCTCTTCTGTGGTTGGTATGTTATATTCAGCGAGCATGCTGGGATCAAAAAGAAGCTGACGCCAGTGCTGGCTTAAGTATACTTCTAGCAACGACTTTGCGCTACCCAAACAACGGCCATCATTATAGGGCACATTTCATTTATTGCTACATAGGAACCAGTCTGTCCATCAGTGCGGCGCTAATGAACACCCTGCATTGTGGCCAAGTCAGCAGCTCACTCCCAAAACGTACTCTTATGGGGTCGTACAATAACCCTTCGAGCTAAACCTGCAATCAACCGTTACCGAAATCCACCTCTTGATAGCGTGAGTAATTATGCAAATACTGCGCCGCCCGCTTCCTTCCATGGCCTGATTACACTTTAGGAACGAGATCCGTAGGTGATTTAGTGCTTGTTCCGTCTATAGTCAACCTACAATTTACGATTTAAGGCGGAAATCCGAGAGCTTTATTTTCCAAATCACAAACGATTCAAACGATCGGGAAGGTAATTATTTTATTTTCCCCTCCGTGTACGGGAAAATTGTGTTCTTACAAACTGTGCGCGAGTTCTATCATTAAAGGGCAGATGTAAATGAGCCACTTTGAGCTGTGGCAAATAGGTTGTTGTTCCTTTTTCTCTGTTTCAGAATATCTTTGATTTCATATAGAGCGGTGCTGAATACAGACGTGTGTGAATAGGTTTTCCTGAAAGTAACTGATGGCTTTCTTGTAAAAGAGTTTGATTGAATTGCATCGAGAATTTAACATCAGGTCCAAATAAAGGAAGACGAATAATTCACTGGAAAGTGGAAATAAAAGGCAAAACTGCTCAGATGTATGAATTACTTCACGTCACACTTTAGTATGGTTCACTCCCTGGGAGAGGGAAGGATAAAGTTTCCAAAAGGAAAGTATCTCTGCTGTTACCTCAGATTAGGAATCAAAGACACGTGTGACCTGGGCGGTATTACTCACCATCGCTGCTGTCACTAAAGTCAGTAAGCGATGACAGAAATCCTTGCATATTTTTAAGAAACCATTTCAGGGATGTTATGCCGCCACCCAGTGACTCCGCAAACGGTGCCACCACCCAGTGACTGGCGGACTGCTCCTTTACAGTGGCAGATAATGCCAAAGAATTAAATGATAAAATTCTGTCTGACTGCAGCAGCCACTAGGGGGAGCTCACTACATGCTTATTTATACAGATCCCACTGAATTCACAACTTGCTGTACATACGCATCAAATTCCCTCTAGTGGTGGCAGCCAGCACCCTTTTCGGCAAGACATTTCTGTCTCTCTCACCATTACAGCTCCTACCCTCTCAAACTCCTGAGCAGCATATTTACAGCAAGAGACACATCGCTGCTTAACCAGGCAATGCAGGGTGACAACCTCACAGACAGTGGGGAGGTTAAGTATAAAGTAGCCACCTGGACATAAGAGACCTCATAACCGCCATAAAATCATCAGTTGCCTGCTATGGAAGAGTGTAGTGCTCTGTCACCCGTGCGGGGAGGGAGAGGGAAGGGGAGCCAAACCATCCCTAATTCATTTTGTTAATGCTTTGAGATGTTTGTATCCGCATCCAGCTATATACTACAGGGTTAACCTTTAATTGTAATCCAGCCTGTGATGATAATGACATGACTGCCTAACTTGCCCCCAGTGCACACAGCAAAAACTGAAATATACAAAAATAATACACCATTTTGGAGGTAGGCGATTCCCTGCACATGTTTAGTTTTTAGCCTTCTTTGCCCCTCCGCTCTCTAAGATGTTATTTTTCCTATTCCCGCTGCAGCACCCATAGTGTTCTCACCCTGTTATCATCCTAAATATGTAACCGGCTTCTGCTAAATGTAATTACTTTAGTGGGGAGACGTTCTCTAATCATACTGATGATTTTAAAAAATTATTGCTGGTGACTTTCTCGTAGAAGATGAATGTAATACCGTATTACCCAACATGCTCACTGCTCCGCTTCCATAGGGAGATATGATCAGTAACTGGGGCCTGTTGTCCTTTCATTTATGAACATTCAAAAATTTCTCTGTAAGGCTTGTCATATAAAAAGCACAACACGATTGGAGGTCAACCAGGCAGTGCTGAAGGACCCAAACAGGGATTCACCCTCACTTGAAACATGTGGAGCTGATTAATGTCTGTTGGCCATAGACATGAGATAATCCTTCACCACATTTGGGCATTTTTGACTGTGCAATATGTAGTTCTATTGAAGAAAGATCGATGCTACTGGTCACATGGCGATACTATTTGGTGCATAATGCAGGTTGCTATATTGTATACTGTAGCATTTTTTGGAGTAAAGTGTGAGGTGCTACTGTGGGGTGTTATACTGGATACTGCATACTGTGGAATACTATACTGTATACTGTTGGGTGTTATACTGTATACTTTTGGGGTATACTATGAGGGGCTGGAAATGTTATACTATGTATATATTTCTTTCATTTCTACCTGAAAAAAATTAAACATGGGACGGAACGTGAAAGGGTGGATGGTGGGGCAAATAGAGGAAGGGGGCCAAAGATAGGTAAACAGCCCCGGGCCTATGATACACTTAATCCTCACTGTCTAAAATATGTTCTCTAGTGTCTATGGTCAACTTTTTGAAATAAGAAATAGACACCAACCTGAACACCTCTACTGCTGCAAACTGCGACCATCCCTCATTATTCTAGATGTGCGTTTTCTTCTGCTACTATACCATACGCCTCAAATACATTTAATATTGGCGACATGAGATGTAGGCACACCAGAGGATGACATTTGGAAGAGAAGACACTGTTTCTGATCTTGGCCTTGGGATCCGGTCTTGGGGGAAGAATAATTTATACTTTTTTTCAGTGTGTCGTTTTCTTGTGTGACTCCTGGTATAATCCATCATTAAAAAGCATGTCATGTATCCCACACCGCAAACATTATGCGTGTTTCTAATTCAGTCCGATTCGGCAAACAGAAGCCTCTGGCTTGACCTTTCCCTGTGTCTATCATTCTCAGAACAGGATGAAGAATGTTCTCCAGAGACAGGAGAAGAACGTTATCTCCGCAGAGACATTTCAAATATGATTAACACGTCCATAGAGGCGATATCGCAACTTAGAGGAAGTCTGCCCTACATAATGTTTTTATCATATATTTGAGTCCACACGGAGATCAAATTCTCTTCTGCTGCGGAATTTGTTCTCTTAAATAATGCATTCTGCTGCAGTCAAGATCATTTCCATTCTTGTTCATTTTTGAGTTTTATTAATTTGTAGAAGTGCAAACCCGAGTCTTTTACTTTGTAGTTATATTTCACCCTTATTTGGGGGAAGGCCACAATTGATCTTGGCCTAGCTAGAAGAGGCAGCACTTCACTTCGAATGGTGAATTTTCTGGAAACTGAGCCTTCAAAAAAAAATCCCCCGACCCTCTAGGGCAGCAGTATCTGTGTAGAAATCTATATAAACTGCTCCCTACTTCTCTTCACTGTACTTCATGTCCGTCCAGGAAGATGAAAGACTGGGACCAGGTCATGTGTGCCCCTGCAGCCAGACAATGACCTCAGTGGTCACAAGTCACATGTCACTGATAGGTCATGTGCCATTTGGGGACATGTCACTGCTGAGACGAGTCATTGGCTGCAGTAGCGCATGTGATCCTGTCCATGCACTAAACTGACAGATTTCATGCTCCGAGGCTGTTCTTTTGCCATGCGCTGAATCGCGCAGGACAAAAACATTTTTAGAAGATCCAGTAACGTACTGGGCTCTCCATGGGGAAAGCTAGGCGGCGGTTTACGCTTGGCAGTGAGCCCGGTGACGTCAATGGCATTAAAAGGGGGCTTTAGCGCTGCCCTAGCCTGTAAAACGGCTAGGGCAGCGCTAAAGCACGCCCATCAGAGCTGGTGACGTCAACAGGAACACTGCTGGGCGGAAACCTCCACCTAGCAGTGTGCCATTGTAATAAAAAAGCACTTATCCTGCGCGATACAGCGCAGGTAAATGGAGAGAATCGGAGCATGAAATGCTCTGATGCTCATATCAGTGGGACAGGAAGGGTGAAGATAGGGATAAGTCCGGGTTCAGCTCTGAACCCGGACAACCCCTTTAAGAGGCAATTAAATGTAAAAGATATGAGAGTTAGATAGATAGATCGATAGATAGATCTTTGCCTGGGCAGGGAGAATGCGTGACGGAGGACCCAAAGCATGTGCCCCTTGTGTTCTCCTCTAATCCAACCCCTCCTACATCTAGTGGCACAATGGGATGGATAGTCCTTGGCACCTGGGCACAGTGACTTCTCTTAATGTATGTTGGCTGCTCAACCTCAAATGCCATCAGTGCATCTGAAAATAATCCAATGCCTGTCTATGCTTGTAGGAGGTCCTATAGGTCCCCTTTAATGCCCCGGCCTTTGGCACTGCACCAATCTCTGACTTCCCAGTTTAAAGGCAAAAATATTTAAAGACCACAGCAGAAAGAATCCAAATCAGACTACAGATCGTGTCTGACATTCAAGGACTCAGACGCTGCCCAGCACATTCCATGCGGGCAACGTGGACTTGTCTAGACAGATGCCAAAAGCACTTACATGCAAAAAGAAAGAGAATGTATAATATAGGAGAGAGATGCGGGGGAAATAACACAAAGAAATATTTTGTAAAATTTGCAGGACGGCGTATACGAATCAATAGGCTAAAGTTATCTGTAGATAGAAGAATACACTGCGTTCCCTGTATCAGCGCCCTCAGAGATGCTTCGGTAATCTGCAGCAACGCCTCGCTGTAATCTTCTTATTCAGAGATGCGTTATGTATTCCTTTATACATGGGGGATAATAACACGACAGTTGGCATAGCGACTCGTCAGCCGCAGCTTGGAAGCAGCAGCACGGGAGAGATAACAGCGACTGTTCAGTGGCGGAGTTACAGGATCAGAGCGCACAGACGCTTGGCGCGCACCCATGGCATAAATGCCGCTTCCGTGTTTATCATACTTGTTTAGCAGAGAATTAGATAAGGTTTGTGCTCGCTTCTCCAGGTTAACATGGCAGGATGATTCTTAGTCTGGCTCCCATGGGTTAAAAATGTGCCGGATTATCAAGTACTCCAGATTGTCAGAGAAGAAAAAGCAAAAAAAATTACCTTTGAAGAACCATCTGCGAGACATGTGGGTAGAGATGGCGGAACGTATTCACCAGGGTCGGGAGCTGCCTCCTGGGAAATCAATGGAGAAGAACATTTTGTTTTATTCATCTCTGAATGAAGACAAGCTATAGAAAACATGTCCGACCCAAGATAAAATCAGGACTATATATGTGGATCTGATGATAGAAAGTCTCTGTATATGTCTGTATATCAGAAGGTATACAGAAGGTTTAAAGGGACAGGCACCCTGGAGGTGCTGATTCCATTGTCCAACTACCTGCCCAGTGCACCCTGAAAAAAGCTCCGTCTGTCAGCTATCTTGTAGCTGTACCGCTTTAAAGGGCACTTGTCTCATAATGATCTTCTTTCAGTAGTAGATCTTTCCCCCTCCTCCTGACATTGAGCTGCCTTGAGTTTGAGGACGACTTTAAGTGTGAGGCATCACCATGCTGTATATGACGCGACGAGCAAATTCATGCCATGCACAGACTGGTTTAACCTATAGGTGGAGACACGGAATCGTTCTGAGGAAGGTGTTATTTCAATTGTTGCCACAAGGGGCATTAGATTTGTAGAAAAACCCAGTGCTGTATATACCCAGTGATGGAGGTATATGCTCCATACTGTGGGAAAAGACCTAATGCGCATTGAGCTAAAAACATATGAAATTTGCTCTCAAAATCTGCACAGTAGATCATTTTTTAAGGGTTAGGATTATCTCTGTACACACAGAAAAAACGTGTGTCAAGTAAATATTACTACTGCTGCTTTGGTCTCCAACTCAAGGACGAGGCCTCCGTCTTCAAGCCGTCCAGCTCAGTCTCATCCTGGTCACACACAGTATAGTCCCTTCATGTACAATGACTGCTATGCAGGCAGCTGTGGTCGGCCATCGCTGCCCTCATCGCGGACCTCGCTATGGACGCAGTATTTGGTCATGGTATTATTTGGTCACCGCACCATGACTTAGTCCTTCTTCTATTATCTGGTCATTAAATGACTATAATTTAGCAAATACTGCACCTATTCATGATGGTGGAGTGATACATAGGCTTTTTCCTCCAGGGGCAAAGATTCAGCTCACTGCCTTAGTCTTGTATAAAAAGAATACTTAGGCCTCATGCACACGATCGTATGTGTTTTGAGGTCCGCAAATTGCGGATCCACAAAAAAAATAAAACGGATGACGCCCGTATAGCATTCGTTTATATGCGAATCCATTATTTTTGCGGATCCATTGTAATAATGCCTATCCTTGTCCGCAAACTAGAAAAAAATAGGACATGCTCTATTTTTTTTGCGGGGCTACAGAACGGACATACTGATGCAGACGGCACATGGTGTGCTGTCAGCATTTTTCTCGGACCCATTGAAATGAATGGGTCCGCATCTTATCAGCAAAAAAAAAAAAAACCCGGAACGGACAAGGAAACGAAATACTGTCGTATGCATGAGGCCTCATCAACATTTTCATTGGGGCATTTAAAGGGGTTGTCCAGCCTTTACAAGATTGACACTGCTGTGTAGTTCCGCTGCAGACCTCCAGCGTTGGGGCTACACCCGAGTGTGGCGTGTCGGACCCCCGCCGGTCAGCTAGTAATGGCCTATCCTGAGCATATGCCACCAATGTTACATAGGTGCAGGCCCTACCTCTGAGACCTGCACCTTTCTCTAGAACAAGGCCCTCAAAGTAAATGGGACTGCACTGAGAGCTGAATGGAGGTCGGCAGCGCATGCATGGATGTTCTCTCCGTTCACTTCTGGGGGCCTGTACAGAGATAGGAGTGGATCCCAGAGGTGGGACCTGCACCTATCTGACATTAGACATTATATATTATGGTATATCCTAGTGATACGCCACCAATATCTTAGGTAAGACAACCTTTTGAAGCCTGCTCCCGGTACACAACCCAAACATGACTAATTTAGGTAAGCCCATCCATTTTTGGGCTGGAACAGGCCAAATTTCACGTCTCTTTACAAATAGGTTTGCATTCTGCCACCTGCCATCTAAAGCAAATGTCTTCCCACCTCCTCCTGGGGAATGAGGCTAAGGGAAACACACATCTATGCCCCCCCCCCCCCCCCCATTGTAAGTATTAAAAAAAAATAAAAAAAAAATAAAATAAAAAACCCTTAATTTGTGTGATATTTCTGTTGAATGTAAGATAATGGAAGGATTTCAAGGGTAAGCCTACAAACTGTGCAGAACAACTATGTGATAATGGATCTCGGGTACATTTAGTTTGTTAGACAGAAACAAGGAGGAAACAAGACAGATGCAGCGGCACAAGAATAATCTGCGGGGACTCTAGGCAGGCATGAAAGGAATATGGTTAGAGAGGCATGCCAGGATTACAGGGATCCGTGTCACTGGCTGAAATTAACCCCAGCCATGGGACCGAGAGGCTTATAGAAGATGCAATATGGCTCTGTTGACTTTATCCTCTCGCGCCCCCCCCCCCCCCCAATTCCCCGAGGCCACATATACCGTATGTGCAAAATTTTTGCCTGGAGCAACCAACCTGATTCCAGCACATATGCGGTGCAATCTTTTTAACTTGAAACTTTTTAATCCGGGAACTTAAAATGGCCCTGGATAAAATACTAAAGTGGCCCTGTTTTGTAGTTGGGTCCGAACTGATGGAAGGCGGGGCCAGCAATACCATATTGTGGAAAACCACCCAGCAATACTGCCACTGAGATTTTACATTATACATTTTGCGTTGTTCATTTTACGGCATAAATAACATGATAACTTTACTCTCTCGGTCAGTATGATTATAGCGATATCAAATACATGTAGTTATTTTACATTTTTCTACTCTTGCACTATTTTTATAAAAAAAAAACTAAAAAAATGTTCTTGCATCGCTGCATCCCTAGACCCATCACTTTTTCATTTTTCTTTCTACGGAGCTGTATGAGGGCCTGATTTTTGGCAAGACAACTTTTACTTTTCATTGGTATCATAACACTTTTTGATAGCCTTCTTTTGGCATATCAGCAAAAAACTGTATTTCTGGCATTTTTTATGGCATTCAACCACTCAAGATAAATAGAGTGGGTCATTTTGTATGTGGCAATACCAAATAAAGAGGCGATTTTATTTTTGCAATTTTTTTCATTGCAATGTTTTTTTTTTTTTGTTTTTTTTTCAATGGAAAAAGTTTATTTTTTAACTTGTAATTTTTTTTACTTAATACATTTTTTTTAACCATTTACTAGTCCCACAAGGGGACTTGAACAATCAATCTTTTGGTCGCTGCTCCATGTACTGCTTATGCAGTACAATGAATTATACTGTCAGTGCCATACTGATAGATGGCATCAGAGAGGTGCAGCCTGCTAGGCATACAAAGCAGGCAGGTCTGGGGCCTTCATTAGGTCCAAGGCTGCCATGCAAAGACATTGCTTTAGTAGAAGAGACTCTGCTAGACTGCATGAGTGAGCAGAAGAATACGCTGAGATGGGGATATTATGCCACAGACTCTTCGATGAGAGGGCCAGCTGAAAGACTGGGCCACAGATCCTGGACACCAGCCACTTGGCCAGGGTACTAACCTTCCGAGGGAGAGCTAGAGAGAGGGACAGCTAGCTCAGGCCTTTCCTCAGCACAGAACCTTCTTCTGCCAGGAAAGAGACTGGAGAAGCCAGCTTGGTGCATTGCTAACATTGTTTTGCACTTGAGTTCCTCCAGGAAAAGGGGCACATTGGTTTGCTGCAGACCCTGACTCTCTGGACTTATTGGGGTGCACCACACCTTACCATCCCCTGCACAGAGCAGCAACACGTGGTGACACCTAGATGGTGTCCAGAGAACCCAGAGTAGTGTTGGGGCCACCCCAAACCTGGGCACTGCAGTAGGTATTCCCCAGATTTTTCTAGGAGATTGCCAATATTAAAAACGGTTTGGAAACCCTGGTTTGCAGGAATTTACATGTGAGATAAGAAGGGGTTAAGAAGTGAATGCGTGTGGTGGGAGTGGTGTGATCAGGAGGCGATCACAGCGGCAGAATTGAGGACTTCACACAATCATTATCACAATCTATCAGCTCACTTCAGAGAGTGGTTATTTGATGTCAGCGCTGATCACATCGATCCATTGGGAGATCAATGCACGCCGGCCGACTGCCCGTCAGCTGCACATGCCAATTCTCATTTCTTATAATTGCTCGCACTGCGTCTCTAGCAATATCCTAAACTGGGAATAATGGATTTATCTCCCCCTAAGGAGAACAAAGATGTCATAATTAGCATTTGGAAGGGCGTATTCATGTGATTGTATGTAATTTAGATCATCCTGGGGTGCTATAGGATGGTTCAGAACCACGTGGAGTCCATATCTCGCAGCTGTAATACAGACATTAAAAGGGATGTGCAATGTCCCCAATCAGATTACTAGAGGCGGGTTAAGTTTGCCACCTTCGCGGTACAGAGCTGCAGGTCCTATATTAAGCTAAGGCTCCATGGTGCTCCATGGCAGGTGATGGGGTGCACTCGATATCCTAGCAATGACAGAGGTAAATAAGGGGGGGCGGGGTCTGGTTTTTATCACTGTAAGGGTATGTCCACATGTAGCAGACACGGGGTGGCCGAGAACCATCCAAGATTCATTCGAAAGTTTTACCACCAAACTGATTATTAATGGCCGTAAACTTCTGGAAGAAAACAGTAGTTTTAGGGTATATTCTCACATGACTGAAATGCTGCAGATTTTCGGCAGCAGAAAAAAGCCTTCCAAATGGTGCGTCTTCATTGCAGAAATGCTGCCAATTTGTCTCAAATTTGACTCTTTTGCATTCCAAAGGGTGAAGTCTGTGTTGAAAATCTGCAGCATAAGGCCTCTTGCACACAACCAGATGCCCTCCGAGACATACGGTCCGTGAGCGGCATTAATTGTGCGCACAGCATCATAGATTACAATGATGCTGTGCACGTCGGGCCGCCCGCGGGACTATTGTCCTGCACTCATATGATCATACAATAGCCCCGTGGGCGGCCCGACGTGCACAGCATCATTGTAATCTATGATGTTGTGCGCTCCCGTGTGCACGATCAATGCCGCTCCGGGACATATGGCCCGCTCACGGACCCTATGTCTCGGAGGGCATACAGTCGTGTGCAAGAGGCCTAAGTCTTCATGCACACAATGTGGAAAAACCGCAGCATAGTACAGTACCAGCAAAGAGTATGAGAACAGACAATTCTCATGTACACTTTGCGGATTTGTTTTGTGCAGAAATTGTCCTGCCGTGTGGATTCAAAAATCTGTAGCACGTCAATTATGCCTGAGGTTTTCTCTGTGGATTTTCAATTGAAGGGTGAGATCTGCGCCAAACTTGCATCAAATACTGCAAAATATACCTAATTCAGACCGGAATAGGGCATGTTCTGTGTGCATAACCCCATAGAAATGATTGGGTCAATGGACTATTTGCAAAAAATGCAGACAGCACAAGGATGAAAAATACAGACATCATGACATCATGCAGATTTAGGCTAGGGTTACACAGCAACATGTACGACTTTTTGACACCGAAAAGTCACGCAAATTTCCAAAAATGGAACAACTGCACTGCGACATCATTTTTTGTAATGATAGTCAATGGTGTCGCGCTGCGACTGAGTTACGATAGTAGCAAAAAATCCATCCAATTTGGTTTTTTGTGAGACTGTCGCGTTGCAGCATGTCGCAGTTTGATACCATTGACTATCATTACAAAAAATGATGTCGCAGTGCAGTTGTTCCATTTTTGTTGCGCGACACATCTCACCATGTAACCCTAGACTTAGGCCTCTTGCACACGAATGTATGGCTTTTTCAGTGTTTTGCAGGCCGCTTTTATCGGATCCGTGTTCCGTTTTTTTGCTTCCGTTGTGTTTCCGTTTAGGTTCCGTTTTCCCGTATGGCATATACAGTATACAGTAATTACATAGAAAAAATTCGGCTGGGCTTAAAATTTCCAATAGATGGTTCCGCAAAAAACGGAACGGATACAGAGGACATACGGATGCATTTCCATATGCGTTCCATTTTTTTTGCAGACCCATTGACTTGAATGGAGCCATGGATCGTGATTTGCGGGCAATAATAGGACATGTTCTATCTTTGCACGGAACGGAAAAACGGAAATACGGAAACTGAATGCACACGGACACACTTCCGTTTTTTTTTTGCGGACCAATTGAAATGAATGGTCCCGTATACGGAACACAAAAAAACAGCCAGTACGCTCGCAAAAAAATCTTTTGTGTGCAAGAGGCCTTCGGCTGCCGCTACACGGCGATTTTGGGCACGACAGCTGTCATGTGATGAAAGATTGCAGTGTAACAGGGCAGCCACAGAAGTAAGAGGGGTTGCAGCGTGACTCGCAAGTTTTCCTTGATCCAAGAATCATACAAAAATCGAGTCGGCATGGTCGCGGTAACCTGCAAGTCGTGCTGTGACCCCATTCATTACTATGGTCGCGCTGCTATAGTGCAATCCTTGGTCACGTGACAGCTCTCATGCCCAAGATCATTGTGCAGCCTAAGCCTTAAAATCTGTACCACAGACCAATCTGCGGATTCTTTCTGCGATGTAGTGTTGACTGCGAATATTCTAATTGCGAATTTTAATCGCGAATATCTCCATTTCGATAATTCACAAATATTTAGAATATAGTGCTATATATTCGTATTCGCGAAGTGTTGATCGCGAATATTCTGATCGCGAATTTATGGCGAATATCAGCCCTTAGCAACATCCCTAGCAACCAATAGGAAAGTTGCCTACCCCTTAGTGTTGATCGCGAATATTCTAGTCGTGAATTGTTACCGCAAATATATTACATTGCTGATTTTCGCAATCAAGTAAATAATGACTGAAGAGCACGAATTCTCGAATTTGCAAATTTATGCCGAATATTCGGCCAAAAATTCACGAAATATCGCCAATTTCAATATTATGCCTATGCCGCTCATCACTACTGCGGCGTACGGAAGAGAACTGCTAAACAGTGCATGCTGCTGCTGCAGATATTCTTCATGAAACTCCATGACAGAAAATCTGCGCTAGGTGTGAACAGACCCTTAGAAACAAAACCACACAGTCACTAACACTAAACTTGAATAGACACTACTTTGCAGTCAGAGTATATTCACATGTGCATTTTTTTTCAGGGTTTTTTATGCAGTTTTGGAAGTAAAATCAGGAGTAGATTGAATGGATGGAAGAGAAGTACTGTCTGTCTTTTATACTTTCTATCATGATCCACACCTGATTTTGGCCAAAAAAACCTGCACGTGTGAATATACCCTGAAACAACATGAACAAGACGTGATATCACTGGACATGCTCCTCTAGAACCGACGCTTCCTAATGGCATATTGACACGTTGTGATCATTTTGCATTTTTAGCAGCTTTATACACAAAATTACTGCAAACTGCCATAGTTATAAGCACAAATCACAGCCAAAAAGGGCGGTGACCCCACCATGTGAATACTCCATGGCTTTTAATGAAATATTGATGTAAGAGAAACAATTGTGCCAAGACTGCAGCCATGAGGAAACAAAGCTGCTCCTGCAGCACCATCGGGGCGCTAACATTTACGCAAACAGTGAACATTTGAAACATTTGTAATATGCATTGCCATTGCAGAGACTCACCTGGGCCAGCAGAGTCCTCTCAGGGTCAGCACTAGACAGCTCTGCTCTGCACTCATCAAACACAGCTGTGGATGGGAGGAGAAATGAGCAACCCCCCAGAGCAATGCAGGTACTGGGTGGCAAGTTTTTTTTTTTTTTTTTTGTGATTATTTCAAAATCATGTATTGAAAAAAAAAAATGGGGGTCATTTACTAACAGCATTATGCCAGTTTTTAGCGTTAAAAAGTCCCTGTTTTGCAACTCCTTAAATTACTTCTTAAAGAATGAGTTTTTGTCACCACTTGGGACAGGCAAGGGAGTAATGGGCGCTGGGGACTGGGACGTTGGGCCCGACACATTTACCATCTTTTATGCCTGGATACAAGAGTGAAAACTACTCCGTCAGGGACTGGAGTATTTTTTTTACTCCAGGCACATAGATCACCAGCGGTCTGCCTAATTTATGATGAGGCCTGAGCCAACCCTGCTGGATTTTTGTGATTTGCGTTTCGTGATTGCGGCAAACATGAGAGTCACACTGCGACCCTATTCATTCCTATGACAGCTCCGCTTCACTGCGATGTTTGGTTGTACGACAGCTATTGCGGCCAAAATTGCTGTTGGCGCTATTACTGACAGAAAGCAGCCATGTTTTTCGAGGGTGCACAGCCCTTTGATACATTTTTGTACTCCCCTTTTAAATGTCCCGCAGCTCCAGCGCAGCCAACGCAGTCCCTGCTGGTTCCAATCCCTGCTGCCCAGAAAAGATGATGTCTCGTTTCTCTTCATGTCACCGCTGCAGCCAATTGCTGGCCTCAGTAGTTATATATCATTCATGCAAATGTGACCGCCTGGCCTTAGCAGTCATGTGCCACTAATGTAAGGCCAATTTGCGGATGCAGCGGTCACATGGAGATGAATAGGACATTTGAAACCCAATGCGGTTTTGATGCAGAAGCGGGATTTACAGGTGAAGCGCATTAATCTGTTGTTAATCTTGTAAAAAACACAACTGCGTCGAAAACTGTATCAAAACTACAGTATGTTTTTTTCCCCAATGCCGTTTTAATTTTATTTTAAGTACCCCTCTACGGCTATGTGTGAACATACCCTAAGGCCTCTTTCACATGGCCGTTGTGGGTGCGTTGTGGGCAAACATGCAGGTACGTTGCGGGCAAATATGCGATTTTTCCACATGAGTGCAAAGCGCTTTAATCCGTTTTGCACGCGCGTGGGAAAAATCAGCATGTTTGGTACCCAGACCCGAACCCGGACTTCTTCACTGAAGTTCGGGTTTGGGTTGAGTATTCTGTAAATTATTTTCCCTTATAACATGGTTATAAGGGAAAATAATAGCATTCTCACTACAGAATGGTTAGTACAATGTGGATGGAGGGGTTAAAAAAAAAAAGTACTTACCTTATCCACTTGATCGCATAGTTGCGATCTCTTCCTTATTTAAAGGGATTCTGTCACGGCATTTGACCCTATAGAGCTGCGGACATGCACGGCTAGATCGCCGCTAGCATGTCCGTAATATAGCAGTAGAATAGCTCTGGGTGCTTTTATCTTCTTTAAAAAATTATTTTATTGATACGCAAATTAACCTGAGAAGGTGCCCAAGGGGCGGTACTAACCTTCCTGGTGCCCAGCCACGCCCCCATGTGAAAGAGCCGAGCACCGCCTGCGTCGGCCGAATCTCCTCCTTGCTTCAGTGAGATCACTGTAAATCTGTACTGGCATCAGCCTCAGGGAAAGAACTGCGCATGCGCGATATCGCGCATCGCGAGATTTACGGCGATCTCACTGAAGCAAGGAGGAGATTCGGCGGACGCAGACGGTTCTGGGCTCCTTCACATGGGGGCGTGGCTGGGCACCAGGAAGGTTAGTACCGCCCCTTGGGCACCTTCCCGGGTTAATTTGCATATCAATAAAATCATTTTTTAAAGAAAATAGAAGCACCCAGAGCTATTCTACTGCTATATTGCAGACATGCTAGCGGCGATCTAGCCCTGCAGGTCCGCAGCTCTATAGGGTCAAATGCCGTGACAGAATCCCTTTAATCATGTGAGCTGCTGGGTCAAGGACCTGTGGTGACGTCACTGCGCTCTTCACATGGTCCATCACCATGGTGATGGACCATGTGATATGACGTCACCGCAGGTCCTTGACCCGGCAGCTCACATGATTAAAGAAGAAAGAAGAGATCGCAACTACGCGATCAAGTGGATAAGGTGAGTTAATTTTTTTTTTTTAACCCCTCCATCCACATTTTACTAAGCATTCTGTATTAAGAATTCTATTATTTTCCCTTATGTTATAAGGGAAAATAATAAAGATCGGGTCCCCATCCCGATCGTTTTCTAGCAACCAAGCGTGAAAATCGCATCGCATCCGCACTTGGTTGCGGATGCTTGCGATTTTCACGCAGCTCCATTCACTTCTATGGGGCCCGCGTTGCGTGAAAAACACACAATACAGAGCCTGCTGCGATTTTCACGCAATGCGCAAGTGATGCGTGAAAATCACCGCTCATTTACACAGCCCTATTGAAGTGAATGGGTCCGGATTCAGTGTGGGTGCAATGCGTCAACATCACACATTGCACCCGCGCGGAAAACTTGCCCGTGTGAAGGGGGCCTAAGGATCTGTATGAAATGCTAGCATTACATTGGTATCACATACAGAGTCATTGCTAACAGCAGCCAATCCAAATCCTGCTACAGCCAGCAAGGTTAGTTTCAGATTATTGTAATGCAGCACATTTTAAACCAAAAACTACATTTTTACTTACATGTCTCCTGTGGCCCATTAGCTTTCGGTAGGTTGGGCATAGCTTACAAGTCCACTGTAAAGAGAGGTGCACCTCAGGCATCCACTCATCCACCATGCATGAACCCAGGCCCACACGTCCCATGTGGACCATCACTAGCTGCTACTCGCAGCCTTGCGGCAGTGTTGAGACCAATTGACACTTTCCTTCCTGGCTTTCAGATTATTGAAAAGCAACTTGTGAAAGATTTGGCCCCATGCTGAGACCTATTACAATATAAAATGCCTAGCAGCAGGACACTGACACCGCAATTTATCCTGAGGAGGTCACCGCAGCATTGAAGTGTAAAAATATTATATAGAAAACAGATACCGTAACGATAATTCACATTGTACTATATTCTAGTGGTATATCGGGTGTACTGTCTGGTTTTAGAAGGATGGAAACCCAAAAAGCCACCTAGAAACTGTTATTATAAGGAGGCGTCTGGTGGTATTTTAAAAAAATTGGGCTTTTAAAGGAGTATGGTTTGGATAGCGCATCTTATTTGGCGACTATATGGTAGTATTTTATCGGCTGGATATGGAAGTATTGACACTATTTGGCTGTAGTATCTGGGCTGTATATGGCAGTAATATCTTATCACTATATGTTAGTATTATGTAGGCTGCATACATGCCAGTATTATGTAGTGTCACGGTCGGGTGTGGAAGGGAAACACGACACCGAACATAGGAGGGAAAGGGTGAGGGAATAAGGCCTGGAAACTAGGGAAAGGAGATGGACACCTCCTAACTACCAGTATGAACGGACCCCAAAGTTAGGTGAGTTCATACACAGGAATACCTAATGTCCTAACTCACCCTATAGGACCCTGGTAGTAATATCAGGACTGAGACAACCTGTACCTCCAAAAGGAAGGACAAACAGGAGTCTCCCTTAGGCCTTAATACAAATGACAGGGAAATGCAACACACAGAACTCAAACAAAATACAAAGAGGGAAAGGAAAGACTTAACTTCAAAGGAGCAATGGAAGCACCAGGAACTCCACCGAGATCCACACAACAGCTATCCACAACTGAAACTGAAGCTATAAACCGCACAGCATAGTGGGAGAAGCAACTATGAATAAGGAAGGTTAAATGACCACATAAGCAACACCTGAGGCAAGGGGGGTGGCCATTACCAGAAACAACACAGATGCCTATTTATCCACAAGGAAACCTGTCAGATCAAACCACGTGTTGCCAGTTCTCACTGATCTCCTGCCACCTGTCGCAGGAACGTCTGTGACATGTAGGCTGCATAGGGGAGTAATATCTTAGCACTCACTATATGGCACCATTATGTGGTCAGTATATAATGACATTATAAGGATCTATCAAGACTGGTAGAGTAAGAGAGCTGGTGTAGTTTTCTGGCACACATATTGGTAAATGTGTTGGACTGCAGGTAGCCCACGTCCTGTCTTCTTCTTTTATAAAAGTGTCAAGGATGGCAGAAAACTTTTGCACCAAAAAACTCCAGAAAACTGATGCCCATAAATTATACATCCCCCCTGTCTGTTTATTATATGACAGTGTTATTATTGCACTTTGTGTCAATATTATTTAGGCTGGATCTGGTGGTATTACATGGGCTGTGTATAGCTGTATTATCTATATAGCAGTATTATGTAAGTTGGATATGGCAGTTAAATGCGGGCACTATATGTGGGTTATGCATAACAGTCTTAGCGCTATATTTGGCAGTGTTACATGTGCTGAAATTTCATAGATCTGTGTTCATAGTCCATACATTATCACAATATATGAATACATTCCACATTTTCTGATTTATTGCAAGGAGAGAGAAAAAAAGTCGGTCTATTTTTTAAAGTTATGGCTGATAATGATATAAAAACATCTAATTAAAGTTTTTTTTTGCCGGCCTATGATGGCCTATCTGGAGTGTGAGGTGTCGGACTCCCGCCGATCAGCTGTTCTGCAGTAGCTCCAGCTCTGGAAGTGCAGTGTGTGCAGGGCATGGAGCTGGTGACACCCATGTTACAAGCTCATCACTCGACCGCCTCCTTTGGGGAAGGTTTATTCTCCTGTGCGGGTGGATCGCCAGAGACACTTTATATAGTAGGTGATAAGTTATTCCTGTCAGCGGATAAAGTGAAGACTCTTCAGATTTGTTCTTCTCAAGTGTTATTACATTAATCACAACTATTGTTACCTTGTGATACTTTCTCCATCTGCAAATATACTTTATGTTGCTTAATTGAAAGACAGAGTGTTTTAGCTGATGGTCTTTTAGAAAGGATGCATGAGCCACCGGTTTGTGGAATTTGCACTTATTTTCAGAATCTATTGGGTGTGTAGGTGTAGTGCCCTGGAGCGAGGGGACTTTGGAGTATGGATGTTTGTGGACATTTGCCTCTATGCAAAGTCATCAACTACCGTATTTTATTGCACTTTGAAGGGTTAAAGGGGTTTTCCAGGTGTTAATATTGATGACCTATCATCATGATAGGTCATCAATATCTGATCTGTGGGGATGTGACACCCGGCACCCCCGCCGATCAGCTGTGAGACGAGGAAGCGGCAGTCCATCCAAGCGCCGCTTCCTGGTCTTCACACTACGCCTCGTCTCCTGTGGAGTGGTGGTGTCGTATAATTACAAGCACTCACTCCATTCATATTAATGGAACAAGTACTTTTATTACACTGCACTTCCTAGCTGAAGCATGAAGCGCTGCCTCCTTTTCATACAGCTGATCGGCGGGGGGTGCCAGTTGTCGGACTCCCGCCGATCAGATATTGATAGCCTATCCTGACGATAGGCCTTTAATATTAATGGCTGGACAACCCCTTTAACTTGCACTGTGATATATGATATTGTGTGCATTTATACTGTCTTATACTTTTGAACTGCATTTTATATGTTTATTGTTATACACAGTATCCTGTTCATTTGCAATATGTTGTCGAAAGAGTTAATACACAGTGAACCATTACTGAGAGACTGAAAGATGTTCCATCTATGCACTCAGAAGTTAGAAATCTTCCCTTACTATAATGAACTATGCAAAGTTGCTTTTTGTTTTTGTTTTTTTGGAGGGGTGCACAGACACACTGACCTTTTGACTATTTATATCCAAAGACTTTATTATGTCTAGAAAAACTGATTAGTCATTCCCACAGACTTAGTATTCAAACTCTGTACAAATCTATAACATACTAAAATTGCAACATTGTTTGTGTTTAGGTTGTGCTTCTCCATTTCACCCCTCCCACTAGAAGGCTCTACTTCATTTAGAGACTGTATATAAGGAGAGCTTGTAGAGCCCCTAGTTGTCTATAGATTCTGCCAGACAGTATGAGTGATAAGAAGAAGACACTAAGACGGGGATACTGTGCCACAGACCCTAGTTCACCAGCCCTTTGGTCAGGGAGGAGACTTGAGAAGTCAGCTCACTGCACTGCCTGTATCGTTTTGAACTTGAGTTCCTCCAGTAAAGAAACACACTGGTTTACTGCAAACCCTGACTCTCTGGACTTGCTTTACCATCCCCTTCAGAGAGCAGCAACACCTGGTGACACCTTGGCAGTGTCTGGGGGACCCAGTGTAGCATTATGACCACCCCAAGCCCGGCCACTGCACATAATTTTGCAATCATTTATTTTACTGCTGAAATGCATTTGAAATAAAGCACAAAGCAACTTTGCAAGTTATCTCGGTTAAAAAAAAAGTCTACCATTTTGTGTATTCTGCTACTATGCACACCTATTTGTCCTTGCTACTGTCTACAAACCCTGTGTTGTCTAACTCCATACTCCTATGTCTTCTCTTGCTTTAGCTGTCGAGGCAGCAGAGGCAGTCTGGGTAATTACTGCTATTCTCCCAAGAAGTTGCTTGCTGATTAATGTATTTGGGGTGAATCAATCATTCGCCTCCTCATATCCTTTATCATTAGTCACCTTAGAGACAATTCCTCAAACCCAACACCAGTTCCAGAATGTGAAAAGCATCACTGGTCACCTTTCTAACATCTAATGAGATAATTGCTGTTTAAAGGGAGTCGGTCACGTCATTTTCACCAATATAACAATTGGAAGATTGCAAACACATTCCAAACATACAGTCATGTGAAAAAATTAGGACACCCTTTGAAAGCATGTGGTTTTTTGTAACATTTTTAATAAATGGTTATTTCATCTCCGTTTCAACAATACAGAGAGATTAAAGTAATCCGACTAAACAAAGAAAACTGAAGAAAAGTCTTTTCAAGATCTTCTGTAAATGTCATTCTACAAAAATGCCTATTCTAACTGAGGAAAAAGATAGGACACCCTTGCCCCTAATAGCGAGTGTTACCTCCTTTGGCTGAAATAACTGCAGTGAGACGGTTCTTGTAGCCATCTACCAGTCTTCGACATCGGTCTGAGGAAATTTTACCCCACTCCTCAATGCAGAACTTTTTCAGCTGTGAGATGTTTGAGGGGTTTCTTGCACGTACAGCCCTTTTCAAGTCACCCACAGCATCTCAATGGGATTCAAATCTGGACTTTGACTTGGCCATTCCAGGACTCTCCATTTCTTCTTTTTCAGCCAATCTTTGGTTGATTTACTAGTATGTTTTGGGTCATTGTCATGTTGCATGGTCCAGTTCCGCTTCAGCTTTAATTTTCTAACTGATGGTCTCACATGTTCTTCAAGCACCTTCTGATACACAGTAGAATTCATCGTGGATTCTATGATGGTGAGCTGACCAGGTCCTGCTGCAGCAAAGCAGCCCCAAACCATGACACTTCCACCTCCATGCTTCACAGTTGGTATGAGGTTCTTTTCTTGGAATGCTGTGTTTGGTTTACGCCAAACATGTCCTCTGCTGTTGTGTCCAAATAATTCAATTTTGGACTCATCTGTCCAAAGAACATTATTCAGAAGTCCTGGTCTTTGTCAACTTTATCTCTGGCAAATGTCAGTCTGGCCTCGATGTTTCTCTTGGAAAGCAAAGGTTTCCTCCTTGCACACCTCCCATGCAAGTTAAACTTGTACAGTCTCTTTCTGATTGTAGAGGCATGTACTTCTACATCAACAGTAGCCAGAGCCTGCTGTAGTTCTCGAGATGACACTTTAGGGTTTTTGGAGACCTCTTTTAGCATCTTGCGGTCTGCTCTTGGGAGTGAACTTGCTGGGGCGACCAGTCCTGGGCATGTTGGCAGTTGTTTTGAAAGCCCTCCACTTGTAGACTATCTTCCCGGACAGTGGAATGGCTGATTTCAAAATCTTTTGAGATCTTTTAAATCCCTTCCCAGACTCATAGGCTGCTACAATCTTTTTCTGAAGTCCTCTGACAGCTCTTTTGCTCTCACCATGGTGCTCACTCTCACTTCAACAGTCAGGAGCACACCAAACTAAATGTCTGAGGTTTAAATAGGGCAAGCCTCATTCAACATGCAGAGTAACGATCTACTAATTATGTGCACCTGGTGTGATATACCTGTGTGAGATCTGAGCCAATTTAAGAGGGAATACATGTGAGGGTGTCCTATCTTTTTCCTCAGTTAGAATAGGCATTTTTGTAGAATGACATTTACAGAAGATCTTGAAAAGACTTTTCTTCAGTTTTCTTTGTTTAGTTGGATTACTTTAATCTCTCTGTATTGTTGAAACGGAGATGAAATAACCATTTATTAAAAATGTTACAAAAAACCACATGCTTTCAAAGGGTGTCCTAATTTTTTCACATGACTGTACCTGTGTGCACTTTCTATCTGTATTCCATGTCCAGGAAAATCACTTTTATTCTGCTAAAAAATGGCCAGCTGGGTGGACTTTGTTTTGGGCAACAATTATCTTCTTTACGTAAAGACAATGGGCCAGATTTATCATTACACTTCCATCTTACTCCACTTTTACATCTGCCCAAAGTCACTTTTAGTTAGTCAGATTTATTAATGGTCCTTTAATACTGTGATAAATGTGGATTGACAGTGGCAGTTTATCCTTCAGTAAACGGCTTTACAAAAGTCGCACGTCTTTACAAAAAAGTCGCATGTTCTATTAAAAAGTCGCATAAGATAAGCATGGTCCCCCCTGGAGTGAAATTGCGCATTTTTTTGCGACTTTTTAAATGGTTGCAATAGTAAATCCGTCTAGAGATTCATTTACATAAGACAACACGCCCACTTTCACAAAACTGGAGAGCTTAGTGCGGAGCTTGAAAAAGTCACAAAAAAATGCGCAATTTTACCGATTGCACATTTTTTTGCGACTTTTTCACTCCATTAAAGTGACTTTAGCTAATGATAAATCTGGCCCAATGTCTAAAACTGGAGAATGACATTATAGGCAAACTATCTGTGTCTGCATCATTTACATGGCAAAACATGATGGCAGTACTGTGTGTGCCCACATCATTTACATGGACATACGGGGAGGCAGTACTATTTGTCTCTGCAACATTTACATGGTGAGACAGGGAGGCAGTACTATCTGTACCTACATCATTACATGGAGAGACAGGGAGGCAGTACTATCTGCACCTACATCATTACATGGAGAGACAGGGAGGCAGTACTATCTGCACCTACATCATTACATGGAGAAACAGGGAGGCAGTACTATCTGTACCTACATCATTACATGGAGAGACAGGGAGGCAGTACTATCTGTACCTACATCATTACATGGAGAGACAGGGAGGCAGTACTATCTGTACCTACATCATTACATGGAGAGACAGGGAGGCAGTACTATCTGTACCTACATCATTACATGGAGAGACAGGGAGGCAGTACTATCTGCACCTACATCATTACATGGAGAGACAGGGAGGCAGTACTATCTGTACCTACATCATTACATGGAGAGACAGGGAGGCAGTACTATCTGTACCTACATCATTACATGGAGAGACAGGGAGGCAGTACTATCTGTACCTACATCATTACATGGAGAGACAGGGAGGCAGTACTATCTGTACCTACATCATTACATGGAGAGACAGGGAGGCAGTACTATCTGTACCTACATCATTACATGGAGAGACAGGGAGGCAGTACTATCTGTACCTACATCATTACATGGAGAGACAGGGAGATAGGAATGAGCAAATTTTATATTTTAAAATTTGTTTTCGCTCCGTGTTGTGGTATTTACTGAATTGCTTTATGGATTCCGTTACCACAGACCATAATGCAATTCGATGATGGAATACATAACGGAATGCCTTTAGAGGCCTCCCTGTCTCTCCATGTAAATTATGTAGGTACAGATAGTACTGCCTCCCTGTCTCTACATATAATGATATTGGTACAGATAGTACTGCCTCCCTGTCTCTCCATGTAATGATGTAGGTGCAGATAGTACTGCTTTAGGGATGAGCGAATTTCATATTTTCACATTCGTTTTCGCTTCGTGTTGTGGTATTTACAGAATTGCGTAATGGATCCCGTTACCACGGACCATCATGCAATTCCATGACGGAATGCCTTTAGAGGCATTCCGCTATTCATTCCATCATAATAGAAGTCTATGGCCTGCAAAATGGATACGTCCGGTTTCCGTTATGCAAGAGAGGACTCCAGCATAACGGGAACGGGACGGATCCGTTATGCAGCCCATGGACTTCTATTATGATGGAATGAATAGCGGAATGCCTCTAAAGGCATTCCGTCATGGAATTGCGTGATAGTCCGTGGTAACATCCGTAAGGCAGTACTATCTGTACCAACATCATTATGTGTAGAGACAGGGAGGCAGTACTACCTGTACCAACATCATTATATGTAGAGACAGGAAGGCAGTACTATCTGTACCAACATCATTATGTGTAGAGACAGGAAGGCAGTACTATCTGTACCAACATCATTATGTGTAGAGACAGGGAGGCAGTACTATCTGTACCAACATCATTATATGTAGAGACAGGGAGGCAGTACTATCTGTACCAACATCATTATGTGTAGAGACAGGGAGGCAGTACTATCTGTACCAACATCATTATGTGTAGAGACAGGGAGGCAGTACTATCTGTACCAACATCATTATATGTAGAGAAAGGGAGGCAGTACTATCTGTACCAACATCATTATATGGAAAGACAGGGAGGCAGTACTATCTGTACCAACATCATTATATGTAGAGAAAGGGAGGCAGTACTATCTGTACCAACATCATTATATGGAAAGACAGGGAGGCAGTACTATCTGTACCAACATTATTATATGTAAAGACAGGGAGGCAGTACTATCTGTACCAACATCATTATATGTAGAGACAGGGAGGCAGTACTATCTGTACCAACATCATTTACATGGACAGACAGGGAGGCAGTATTATCTGTGCCTATAGCATTTACATGGAGAGACAGGAATGGTTATGTGTCCTATGATCTATTATCAATAAAATATGGAAGTGTTCCCCAAATAATGTTGTAAGTGTAACTGTCCCCAATCATGTGGATTATATGAGCCCAGTAAATGTGTGTGCCTGTTCATGATAGCGTACAAGAAATACAATTGTCATATGTATAATAGGATTAGAAGAAACCAGAATTAATGTTATCAGAGAACCTTGTTAGCTACTGTCACCGTCTTTGTGACTCCATACGATGCATGGTCTCCGCATCACTTTGCGGCTTGCTGCTTGTATTGGACTGTTTTTTAATTGGAAAATATAAAGTGGTAGTAGAGATGTTGAGAGCAATGAATCAATAGGAGTTTATTTGTATGCCACTTCAGCTCTCAATCACTAATCTGCCCTCTGCAGCCTTCTCTTTCCACTGAAATGTAATTAATTAATTGTGATAATGTGCAATCTAATTTGCAAAAAAAGATTTAATCAAAATAATGGTATGAGAGAAGCAGAAGGTTGTAAATGAAAGCAGAGTGTCCTCCGCGGGGCGTCGGGACAGAGAAATATGTCAATAACAGTTGTATAATGTAATGATTTTCTCAACCTTAAGAATTGGAATAGATTAAAAAATTGGAGGATAGAGTATGTAACTTTAAACCTAATCAACTGATCATAAATGATGAAGTATTCACAGGATTGGCCCATCGGTCAGTCCAATGTACATGGACCTTGGGACACTTCTAAAGACAAATGCTATATATTATTCACAGGGAGAGACAGGAAGACAGCATTGTCTTTGCCTACCTCATTTACAGGGAAGCATGCCGTCTGTATCTACAGTATTTACAGAGAGACAGGGAGGCAGTACTATCTGTACCTACATCATTTGTAGGAAGATGAAAGGCAGTACTATCTGTACTTACATCATTTGCAGGGAGATGAGAGGCAGTACTATCTGTACCTACATCATTTACAGGAAGAGACTAGAAGGCAGTACTATCTGTACCTACATCATTTACAGGAAGAGACAGGGAGGCAGTACTATCTGTACCTACATCATTTGCAGGGAGATGAGAGGCAGTACTATCTGTACCTACATCATTTGTAGGAAGATGAAAGGCAGTACTATCTGTACCTACATCATTTGTAGGAAGATGAAAGGCAGTACTATCTGTACCTAGATCATTTGTAGGAAGATGAAAGGCAGTACTATCTGTACCTAGATCATTTGCAGGGAGATGAGAGGCAGTACTATCTGTACCTACATCATTTACAGGAAGAGACAGGGAGGCAGTACTATCTGTACCTACATCATTTGCAGGGAGATGAAAGGCAGTACTATCTGTGCCTACATCATTTACAGGAAGAGACAGGAAGGCAGTACTATCTGTACCTACATCATTTGCAGGGAGATGAAAGGCAGTACTATCTGTACCTACATCATTTACAGGGTGAGACAGGGAGGCAGTACTATCTGTACCTACATCCTTTACATGGAGAGACAGGGGGGCACTACTATCTGTACCTACACCATTTAAAGGGTGAGACAGGATAGCAGTACATTCTGTGCCTACATCATTTACAGGGAGAGACAGGGAGGCAGTACTATCTGTACCTACATCATATACATGGAGAGACAGGGAGGCAGTACTATCTGTACCTACATCATTTACAGGGAGATAGTGAGGCAGTACTATCTGTACCTACATCATTTACATGGTTAGACAGGGAGGCAGTACATTTTGTGTCTACATCATTTAGAGGGAGAGGCAGTACTAGCTGTACCTACATCATTTAAAGGGAGGCAGTACTGTCTGCACCTACATCATTTACAGAGAGACAGGGAGGACGTACTATCTGTACCTACATCATTTACAGGAAGAGACAGGGAGGCTGCACTATCTGTACCTACATCATTTACATGGAGAGACAGGGAGGCAGTACTATTTGTTAGGGGTCGACCGATATTGATTTTTTAGAGCCGATACCGATACCGATATTCTGTGAACTTTCAGGCCGATAGCCGATATTTTATACCGATATTTTGCGCATTTTAATTTTTTGATTTTTTTTTTTCTGTTACCGCGTCCGGCGCTTTTAAAAAAAATATATTTTAATAGTTTGGACTTTTTGGTCACGGCGATATGTTTTTTTATTTATTGTTTATATATTTTATATGTAAAATTGGAAAAGGGTTAATTTATACTTAATATTTTGGTGTTTTTTTACTATTTTAAATTTTTTTACTTTTTATTTTATTACTATTTCCCCCCCTAGGGGTAGAACCTGGGCTCTTTACATCCCTTGTCCTATTCACCCTAATAGAGATCTATCAGGGTGAATAGGACCTGACACTGTCCCTGCTGCCCTGTGCTATGGGCACACAGCAGCAGGAACCATGGCAGCCAGGGCTTCAGGAGCGTCCTGGCTGCCATGGTAACCGATCGGAGCCCCAGCATTACACTGCTGGGGCTCCGATCAGAAGAGAGGAGGTGGGGACCCTGTGGCCACTGCCACCAATGATATCAATACTGAAGGGATGGGGGGAGGAGGGGGATGGGGAGGAAGCACTGGCCACAAATGATAAGGTTTAAGATATTCAAGCACATTGCCCAGACCCTGCCTCTGATAGATGGCTGCGATCCGCGGCAATTAACCCCTCAGGTGCGGCACCTGAGGGGTTAATTGCCGCGGATCGCAGCTCTCTATCAGAGGCAGGGTCTGGGCAATGTGCTTGTAATATCTTAAAACTTATCATTGGTGGCCAGTGCGCCTCAGCCCCGCCTCCTCTGCTCTCATTGGTGGCCAGTGCGCCCTCAGCCCCTCCTCCTCCTCTTCTCTAGTCTCCACTGGCAGCGCGGCACAGGGGGAAGGAGGGACTGCCTCCTTCTCCCCTGTGCTGCTGAGGGAACATGGCCGCGCTGAGAGCAGCGCGGCAATGTTCTGTTAGAGCACAGTTATCGGTATATCGGCCTGGTTAGGGGCCGATACCGATAACTGTGCAAATCATCAATATCGGCCGATAATATCGGCCAAACCGATAATCGGTCGACCCCCTACTATTTGTATCTACATCATTTACAGAGTGAGAGGATGGCAGTACATTCTGTGCCTACATCATTTACAGGAAGAGATATGGAGGCGGTTATATCTGTACTTACATCATTTACAGGGAGACAGAGAGACAGTACTATCTGTACCTCCACTATTTACAGGGTTAGACAGGATGGCAGTACATTCTGTGCCTACATCATTTACAGGGAGAGACAGGGAGGTGGTCCTATCTGTACTTACATCATTTACAGGGATGCAGTACTATCTGTACCTACATCATTTACAGGAAAAGATAGGGAGGCAGTACTATCTGTACTTACATTATTTATATGGAGAGACATGCAGGCAATACTATCTGTACCTACATCATTTACATGGAGAGACGGGGAGGCAAATCCTGGAAGCTGCAATCTGCTTTAACAAATAAATAGACCCTACATGGGCATCTGCCACATCTAAAAATAACTTCTTGTTATTTCCAATTAGTTCCTACATTCGTTACCTGCTCAGAGAGAAATAAGCTGGTGAGAAAATTTGAGGACCTCTGTACACCACATAACAGCCATAATGTAAAAAATCATCCAGAATGTGATCCCCCATTAATATGGGTAAGTATTTCAAAATTATGTTTTTATCTGAGTAAATAGGTTGCTGTATTGTAGTACTATTGTTAGCTTGGTGTTGTCACTGGGTTTGATTTTACTAGTTAATAGATCGTTGTTTTTGTCCCACAATGTTCTTTGCTTATTGTAATACCCATTTTTTTAATAATCTTTGGGCTTTAATCTCAAAATTGTTTTAAATCAGCTTACTTCTTATAATCCACAGAGGTGCTACAGTTCCCCTAATGACGTGGATGTGAACGGTGCGTATGTAAGACTATGATGCCTGCAGTGGATTCTCGATGCGTGAAAGATATGATGAGATGCCCAACTTCCCCCTGAAGAGTCAGATCTAAAAAATTAATTTTGTTAGGTTTATAGTGATCTGTAAACTGTAAGTTGAGGGGTTTGTCATTCAAATACTGTGCAGGCACATCTCCCTGCTAAATAATGAGCAAGTCATCGATGTATCTGCCACACCAATAAACGCACTCTCTAAATGGGTTACCTATATCATAAATGTATTTTGCTTCTCATCAGATCATGACTACAGTAGGTTTGTCAATGAGGGAGAATCCTTTGCCACCACTGACACACCCTAAGTCTGAATGTAAAGTAATAGGCTTCAAAATGAATGAAACCACCTGTAAAATGAACTCGCACAAATATAGAGTATATGGGCTACATTTGGTAAGTGATACTTCTAGGACTACAGGGCCACCTCATGATGTATGATTGTGTATAATGAAGACACATGACGGGTTACCCATACCAATCCATACCTCATGCCCTTATAGTTATACCCCAACCAAGTCTTGTATCAAAATAAAAAATTAGACAGGATGGCAGTATTTTCTGTGCCCAAGTTACATATCAAAAGACTGAGAAAAAATACTACTTGTGTCTACAGTAAGATTTGAAGGTTATCTCAGGACAGGCATTGGTGGCATTTCACCAGGGTTTCATCTTGTGAACCAGGCTGTCCACTAAACAAAAATGGCAGCAGTGCTAGGAATTGCAATGCCCTCTCTGGCTGCATGTTTGTATGATTATAGTCAATGGCAAACCATATGGCCAGGGTGTCACGGATAGTGGGGCAGGGGAAAACGCCAGATAACCCACAAAACAGAATAGACAACACTCTAGGCCTCAGAAGCAAAGGAAGAGGGATGGTGACCTCCTAGTAATCCTTAGGCCTTTCCCTAACTCCCGCCAGTATGAGCAGATCCTGATGGTGGAAATGCTCATACGCAGTATACCTAGGCCCTGCTGAAACTGACAATCCCTAGGATAGGTAGCAGGAGACGAGACAGCTGGTTCCTTCCCAGATGAAGGAACCTGCGTCTCCCTGAGGCCTAGAAACAAAACACATCAGAGAACAACAAACTGAAAAGGCAACTAGTACTTAGCTTTGAGAAGTATGGAGAAGCAGGAGATCCAAAACAAACAAGCTCTAGCAACTCCAATAGGAAATATCAACCGCATGGTAAGCAGTGTGAGGCGGACCTTAATAGAGCCTCATCACTGATAATGAGCAGAACCTGAGGAGAGGTGAGATTCTGCCAAACAACAACATTTTAAGAGGAAAACAGAGAGACCTGTCAGATACCCTCAAGTGCAGCAAGTCTATCCGATCTACTCACCTCTGTCACAGGAGGGACCGTTACACAGGGTCAGACTGTGAACTTCAAGTGGCCCTGGAAAAAACTAAAAGTGGCCCCATGTTGTAGGTAGATCCAGATTGATAGAAGGTGGGACAACAGAGGTAGGCGGTTTCTAGCAGTACCTTAGTGCATTACAAAAAAATGGCCTTGTTAGAACCAAATGAAATACTGCCGCCTGCGTCACAGTATTCAACTGTATCACTGTCCTGGAGACGGTGATACAGTTGAATCCAGGAGGGACCTGTGGTAGCCAGCTAAGTGCATTAATTAATGCTGAGAGGATCAGATCCTTATGTACCCAGCTGGAGGCCACGAGGAGGGCTCTAGAAGCCACCTGGGCATTGGCCCACCAGAAAATTTCCCTTTAGGGTCTATGGCCAGTCCGCCCCTGCATATGGCCTTCAGAAAAAGCAATGGGAGTCAAAGTAGTCAGTACCCCGTTGATCAGCATTGATGGTAGATCCTAGCATGGATTGTCATGATGCAAACCTTTTATAAAGTTATGAAGACGGTTCTAAAAATTCTGTATTAAGGGAATTTTACTGCGTTTTGCCTACAGTAACCCAAATGCTGAGCAGAGCCAGGCTGAGCTTACTGCTGAAGTCTGAGCGTACTGCAGCTTATCGCTAACTAGGGACAATGCAAATATTTATGCAAAGTATTAAATAATGGGCAACTCTATGGTTTCTGTTTTTTGTAATAAAATGATAGGGAAATGCGAGGATAGTATTGTCAACTTTATCTCCTGGCTGGTATGATAAAACTGCAATCCGTGTATTTGTGGATATAGAAGAGAAATATAGAAATGGGGGATGTCCTATTATATTCTACATTCTGTAACCAAATTCATATCTCTCACTGAGACAAATGTGAGATAACGCAGAGCTGGAAGCTTCATGCAGTAACATGTGTAGCTAAAGAAAAGATGGCAAATATTAAAAGGGACAGACACAAAAAAATCTATCACTTCTATATAAGATGACGGGACAGTGTTTAGGGGCCTACCTCTTATGTATTCCCTGATGTCCTGGGGCTTATTGTCCCATTGAGTTCTGTTTAGTGGCTTATGTCCCTAGTTCTTGGTGTACTGTGGCTTATTGCCCCATTTACTAGTGTTTAGTGGCTTATCTCTCTATTTCTGGGTGTCCTATGGCTTATTACTCCATTTACTAGCGCTCAGTGTCTTATCTCTCTAGTCCCTGGTGTCCAGCAGTTCAGTGATCCATTTGCCAGTGTTTAGTGACATCTCTCTAGTTCCCGGTGTCCTGTGGTTCATTGCTCTATTCACAAGTGGCTTATCTCTTATCTATTCTCTAGTCCTGTGGCTCGGTGCCCTATATGCTAGTGTCTTGTGACTTATGTCTCTAGTCCCTGGTGCCTTGTTGCCCCATTTACTAGTGCCTCGTAGCTTATCTGTCTAGCTTCTGGTGTCCTGAGCCTCAGCTCACCATTCACTAGTATATAGGGGCTTATCTGTTATCTATTTCCTTTCCTGTGGCTCATTCCCTTATATGCTAGTGTCTTGTGATGTATCTCTCTAGTCCCCGGTGTCTTGTTGCCCCATTCACTAGAGTTGAATGGCTTATCCCTTATCTATTCCCTGGTGTCCTGTGGCTCAGGGCCTTATATGCTAGTATCACAAAAATAAACGTGGCCTAAATGGGTGGGACTGCTCCAGACCCCAAACACTGTGGCGTGTTTCTAACTGGGGGGGCAGTTCCTCCGCATGTGGTTCGCAGCGAACGGCTATCCCCAGCAAAAATTGCATACAATGGAGGATACCGGCGCGAACCACAAGCACCACACAAACATCCTACACAAAATAAAACATGTGCGGATGGAAATATATAAACACATAACTCACAGAAAAAAGATGCACCACATGGATAAGCAACTGACAACACTGGCTAATCCCTCACTCTGGTGTTAAAAGCTGAGAGATTCGCCAATATTTCCAATCAGGAACATATCGGAGCCCCTTTAGGCACCACTACACGGTATCTCAGCATGACATGGGGTCCTACCACTAGACTACCTATGGTGTGTGAACAAGGTCTGAACAGGTATTAAGTAGCCTACAGCCCCATCCCACTCACCTGCACTGCAGGACCAACAATGCAATGGGGAACACATGAGGCCGCAAGCTACACCTACAACAGACCATGTGACATCGGCTTCCAGGTGCAACAGAATGTTTACAAGCCATATGCAATGGCACATTCAATACATATAAAACAAGAATCACAAAATAAACGTGGCCTAAATGGGTGGGACTGCTCCAGACCCCAAACACTGTGGCGTGTTTCTAACTGGGGGCAGTTCCTCCCGCATGTGGTTCGCAGCGAACGGCTATCCCCAGCAAAAATTGCATACAATGGAGGATGCCGGCGCGAACCACAAGCACCACACAAACATCCTACACAAAATAAAACATGTGCGGATGAAAATATATAAACACATAACTCACAGAAAAAAGATGCACCACATGGATAAGCAACTGATGCGGAGGAACTGCCCCCCCAGTTAGAAACACGCCACAGTGTTTGGGGTCTGGAGCAGTCCCACCCATTTAGGCCACGTTTATTTTTGTGATTCTTGTTTTATATGTATTGAATGTGCCATTGCATATGGCTGGTAAACATTCTGTTGCACCTGGAAGCCGGTGTCACATGGTCTGTTGTAGGTGTAGCTTGCGGCCTCATGTGTTCCCCATTGCATTGTTGGTCCTGCAGTGCAGGTGAGTGGGATGGGGCTGTAGGCTACTTAATACCTGTTCAGACCTTGTTCACACACCATAGGTAGTCTAGTGGTAGGACCCCATGTCATGCTGAGATACCGTGTAGTGGTGCCTAAAGGGGCTCCGATATGTTCCTGATTGGAAATATTGGCGAATCTCTCAGCTTTTAACACCAGAGTGAGGGATTAGCCAGTGTTGTCCGTTGCTTATCCATGTGGTGCATCTTTTTTCTGTGAGTTATGGCCTTATATGCTAGTGTCTTGTGACTTATCTCTCTCTAGTCCCTGGTGCCTTGTTGCCCCCTTCACCAGTACTTAGGGGCTTATCTTTCTAGTCCCTGGTGTCCTGTGGCTCAGTACCTCAGTTGCTAGTCTTTAGTGACTTATCTCTCTAGTTATGGTGCTCTATAGCTGAGAACTCCATTTCCTAGTGTTTAGTGATGTTATTTCTATAGTCCCTGGTGTCCTGTGGCTCGCTGCCTCAGTTGCTTCTGTTTTTTTTTAAACTCGTTTTATTGAATAATAACAAGTAGAGCATTGTACAAGGCAAGTACATCAGTACATAGCAACGTATACAAGAAAATTATATAGGAATAATAAAATAGCATATACACAGTAGAGGCAATCATATCAAGGCAGAGAAGCCTCCAGATTACAAAATCACTGAGTGTGAACCATACGATAAGTATCTCCAGAGAACAGCAAGTCCCCTAGTCAGCAGAGTGCATGTGAGAAGCTGTCACAGTTAGAGGAGAAGCGCACCATGAACCCCAAATTTTGTCAAATTTCTGGGGGCAACCTCTACGGGTATACATTATCCTCTCAAAAGGTACAACCAAGTTAACAAGTGTTTTCCACTGACTAACCGTGGGCGGTCTGTCCGCCATCCAGCGTATAGCAATTGCCTTTCTGGCCAGGAAGAGAGTTTCCTCAAAAAGGTTAGTACATGGGTCGAACGCGTATCATCCTCCACTATTCCCAAAAGGCAAATTTTAGGGCATGTGGAGAGTGTCCCCGGAACTAGAGTGGACAAGACATCTATCACAGACATCCAGAACGGTTTTATATAGCTACAATCCCAGATGAGATGCCAGAAATCTGCATACTGATGTGAACATCTATGACAACCGGTGTGTGGAAATCTTCCCATCTTAAACAGTCGGGACGGTGTGAGGTAACACCTGTGTATGATAAAGAGCTGAATCAATCTGTTAGTGAGAGATGGAGATACAAACGTGGGTGCTAGCAATGCTTCGTTCCAATCGTCTGCTGACAAATCAGATATATTCCCTCTCCATTTACTTTCAGAACCCAGGGGAGAGTTCGACATGCCCAGGTGCAACATATGAGTGTATAGGACAGAAATTAGTCCCCTCGGCCCCTGCGTTCTGAAAATGCCAATGAGCGGGTATGTGGAGACAGCACGTTTAAGTTCCCTGAGTTGGGTCTGAATAGCATGGTGTAACGGAGCTCCGTGTACTCCGACCGAGTACCCTCCGTTGATGGACGCTTCCTAGCTTGCGCCGAGGACCACAAGCACCACACTGGACACCACAGCCACCGCAGACTCCACAACCGCCGTAGCTTAGCTGGAGCCTCGCCGTCTTCCGTCCACCCTAGATTGGCTTCTGTCCTTCAGTAGAGCGTATCCGAAACAAGCTCTTAAAAGGGCTAAGTGATTAAAGCTCAAGGGAGTATGTAGAACATAGCAATCCCCAGTGTGATATAGCAGTTCCCTCCAATAACGAGTCAAGGCTGCGATTTGAAGGTCAAGCTAGGACTCCTGTCCTGGGGGCATACAGCCTCTTTTATTTACAATCCACAAACATAGTACGGCCCACAGGGGTTTGAAATACAACCAATCAATCCGTACAATAAACACAGGCACTCCCACACAAAATACAGCAACCAATCAATATACAGCCAGATATATCACAACCCCACATGCATGGTCTATTGTGCTGGCTGATTAGGTCACAGGCGACGTCCATTGTGAATGTTGATTAGGTCACAGGTAATGTCCATTGTGGATGTTGATTAGGTCACATGTCCATTGTGAATGCCAACTGTCACTGGGGCCATAGTCGCAGGGTAAGAGGCTAGCAAGCATGCCTCTCCAATGACCAGGGATAAATGGCAGTTTGTCACATATCTCCCCTTTGGGGGGAAGACTAACCAGGCACCTGACCTCCTGTCGGTCAGTGCCTACGTTAGTCGATCCACCAACCCACAATAGACAAATGCCAGAGTAGCCCACCCACAACAAACAGGTACAAGAGTGACCCACCCACAAGAAGCAGTTACTGCACCCGGATATTCCTCTGGGGTGCTGGGGCAACATGCTGTGGGGACTTGAGGGAGGGCAGAGGCCGACTGCACTCTGCCCAGCTGCCAGCTCTCCTACTGGTATAACCTGCAGGACCTCAGGCTCTGGACAGGGGACAAAGGGAGGGCAGAGGCCGACTGCACTCTGCCCAGCTGCCAGCTCTTCTGCTGGGGGCTGGGAACATAGTCCGGCTTAGTAGCCAGGGGAACATGGGCGCCAGTGGGGGTTAACATCGCCTCTGTTAACCCTGGGGCCAAGTTAGGTGTTAGCTGGGGAGGAGAGTTTGTACTTACCCCTCCTCCTGTTGTCCCGGTGCGGGTAGTTGGGGATCTGGACAGGCTGTCCAGCATCCCTGTAGGTCAGGCACAGAGACCACGGTCCCATCTGCGCCGGCTGGGAGATTGGTGTCTCCCTTGTTAGGATAAGCTGCCGCTGGGGAGAGGGGTGCTGTGTTCCTCTCCCTGAAACTCAGGCTGCCACTGGAGTGGGAGACCGCCTGTCTCCACTCCCGTAACATTGTCCTGCTGCTGGAGAGAGGACCAACTGTCTCTGCTCCCTGTAGGACACACTGCTGCTGGGGGAAAGGACGACACCTTCGGCCCCTGGACTTCACACTGCCGCTGGGGGAAGGACGCCACCTTCGGCCCCCTGGACTTCACACTGCCGCTGGGGGAAGGACGACACCTTCGGCCCTCTGGACTTCACACTGCCGCTGGGGGAAGGACGACACCTTCGGCCCTCTGTAACTTCACACTGCCGCTGGGGGAGGAAGGTCGACACCTTCGGCCCTCTGGACTTCACACTGCCGCTGGGGGGAAGGACGACACCTTCGGCCCTCTGGACTTCACACTGCCGCTGGGGGGGAAGGACGACACCTTCGGCCCTCTGTAACTCACCCTGCCGCTGGGGTACAGGGACAGAATACTTTGCCATCTTTGCCCGATGTTCTGCTTCCTCCTGCAGATCCCTTGCCAGTTCTCTCCTTATTTTCTGTACAAGTTCCTCTGTTAGGTAGGGCCTGTAGAGATCCAACCGCCCCTTCAGCATAGCGTCAAACCGTACGTGACTATACCAATACTCAAGGTTTGCTTGGTGTTCCCAGGATGCTGCTCCTCGCACTAGGGAAGCCATCCCACCGCTGGCCACCAATGTGACGGAGCTCCGTGTACTCCGACCGAGTACCCTCCGTTGATGGACGCTTCCTAGCTTGCGCCGAGGACCACAAGCACCACACTGGACACCACAGCCACCACAGACTCCACAACCGCCGTAGCTTAGCTGGAGCCTCGCCGTCTTCCGTCCACCCTAGATTGACTTCTGTCCTTCAGTAGAGCGTATCCGAAACAAGCTCTTAAAAGGGCTAAGTGATTAAAGCTCAAGGGAGTATGTAGAATATAGCAATCCCCAGTGTGATATAGCAGTTCCCTACAATAACGAGTCAAGGCTGCGATTTGAAGGTCAAGCTAGGACTCCTGTCCTGGGGGCATACAGCCTCTTTTATTTACAATCCACAAACATAGTACGGCCCACAGGGGTTTGAAATACAACCAATCAATCCGTACAATAAACACAGACACTCCCACACAAAATACAGCAACCAATCAATATACAGCCAGATATATCACAACCCCACATGCATGGTCTATTGTGCTGGCTGATTAGGTCACAGGCGACGTCCATTGTGAATGTTGATTAGGTCACAGGTAATGTCCATTGTGGATGTTGATTAGGTCACATGTCCATTGTGAATGCCAACTGTCACTGGGGCCATAGTCGCAGGGTAAGAGGCTAGCAAGCATGCCTCTCCAATGACCAGGGATAAATGGCAGTTTGTCACACATGGCGTAACTGCAGATACCTAAAGAAATGTGGGCGTAATACTCCAACCCTAGTCTGTAGTTGAGAGAAAGAGAACAGAATACCATTTTCATATAGATCCCTCAAACAGTGTATCCCATGACTCTTCCACACAACCTCCCCTTCACAGTGCAGTAAATGAGGGAACATCGGATTGCCCCACAGCGGGATGTCGTCTGGCAAGTCATTATACTGCTTCATCTTCGCTGCCCTCCATACTTGATGTGCCAACCTGTGTATCTGTAAGAGATTGCCGGACACTGAGGAAGTTCCTTCCAGCACTGGCCAGAGACTGAGGAGTTGTAGATATGTCTGCAAATAATACTCCGAGTTAGGAAGGGTACCAAATAGCGCAACTGACCGGCAATAAAGTACAAAAATAGGTCTGGCAGAGCCGCACCTCCCCGTCCCCCCGTCCCAGCTTCTCTGTAAAGACTGTAGGGCCAATTTTCGCCTGTTCTTCCCCCAAATAAAGGTCGCCATGGCTGAATGGAGTCTGTCAAAAAATGCCCTGGGGAGAGGGGTACAGGCATGTTCTAGTAAATAGAGCGCCTTGGGCCAGTTGCTTCTGTTTAGTGGCTTAACTCTGTGCTAATGTCTAGTAGTTTATCCTCCTAAACTGGTGTCCTGTGCCTCAGTGCCCCATTTGCTAGTATCTACTGGCCGCTGTGCCTTATCTCCCTAGTCCTGGTTGTCCTGTGCTTCAGTATCTCATTTACTGTTATCTAGTATTTTGCTTTTCCAGTTTCAAAGATATATGGGTGAGGTCTATGCTCCTATTCTCATGTATCCAGTTAAATTGGTTCCTCAGTTCATTAGCCAGGTCCCTGGTGTCCAGGAGCTTGTTTCCGTACTCCTTAGATTATATTTGTATCCTTCTACAAATACTGTATACAAGTCTGAATAAGCATGCAAATACAATACATGCAGAACGCACTGAATAGCATTACAGAATAAATTGTTACAAATAAGCAAATCAGTGCATAGAGAAATGTATTTCAGAGTATTGGCTAATTGAGAGCTGTTTGCATCGATTCCCTGGCATGCCGGGATAAATGTTCTTTTGAATATATTACTATAAGCACTGGGATGCCAGAGGCTCAGCTCCGGTAGGCTCTACATCCCCCCATTCATTAGCAGTGCGGAGGTGGATGTATAGAAGTTATTTTTAACGTCTCTTTCATCTCTTATTGAATTTTTTTCAATAGAAATTGAACTCGATGATAAGCGCTGGACTTTTTTACATGTACAAATAGCTTCAAATCACAAAAACGCAGTCCTGTCATTGTGAAAAATGACAATAACTTGCATTTGTCAGATAATGTCAATCCTTTTTTAGTGTGAAGTGAGGTTAGTCACAAGGTGAACAGTTACATAATAGGAAATTGCATAAACATTGTATAATAACTGAGCCACAGACCCTTTAAGTCATCGCTTTGAAAAGCTACAGGCAGAGCCGGCTGCTAATATCTATAAGAATGACAATAATCCTATCGCTTAAAGGGATCCTCTGATAATTATCTCCATCTAGGGGCCGAGCGCCACATTCAATGTCTCATGGCCCCTGTTTGCTACAGAGAGGTGACCATACAGTATGTGCACACAATGCCAAAATGCACATTGGAATCAGTTTACACGTAGCACAGTCAAGGATAAGACCGGCACTCACTTGGATGAAATTTCTTTGCTTTATTGGTCACATATACAACATCTGTGACGCGTTTCGGCTCAAACAAGCATTTACACGTAGCAGATTTACCCATGGATTTAACGACAATCAGTGCTTATGGGGGCGCTCTGCCAGGGTTTGTTATGTAAACCATAGTATTGTAACCCTGAAACAGCGGATGAGGCTTAATGCCATTTCAGGGGGTGTTAAAGGGTCCGACCTTGACATATGGAGTAGCCCTTCAATAGGTGGCACTAAAGAGCCAGCTTTTGCCCTCCTGGATGAGAGCTTATTTGCATTCCGTTTTTCCCAGGGAGCACTGCACTGCCAGGCCTATAAGTCTTTCTATGCCAACTGAAAGACTGTCCCCTGTTGCCAGAGTTTTTATAACATTCATTTTTGCAACTCAAAATGGGAATGAACTTGCTAATAATGCACAAACAACACCCCAAAATTGTTATAATTATTGGGGTACTTCTTAGCTCAAGGTTCAGCAACCTTTAGCAGTCCAGCTGTTGTGCTTGCTCTGCTGTACTCAGAACTTCCATAGAACAGAATAGAGCATCCTGGGAGTTGTAGTTTCACAACAGCCGGAGTGCCAGAGGTTGCTGACCCCTGCTCTAGCTCTAGCACCCATGGTCAATACTGTTTCTGGGTGCACTCTGTGGTAGGCACTATTAATAGGGGCTTCACGGGGAGACTACGGACAGAAATGGCACAGTTTAAAGGGATGCTCTAGCTGTTCTTTTAGGGTTATAAGCTTTATAAGGGTTTAGTCACAGAGTGGTTGGCATGTCACATCTAAACAATCCCTAAAAGTAACCAGCTAAGATAAATCAGATGTATATTTGTGAATCTCAGTACCGAACCTCTTTAAGGGTCCATTCACACGACCGTATTTCTTTCAATGGGGCCGCAAAAGATGCAGACAGCACACTGTGTGCTGTCCGCATCCGTAGTTCCGTTCCGCAAAAGTATAGAGCATGCCCTATTCTTGTCTGCAATCGCGTACAACAATAGGCATTTTCTATATAGTGCCGGCCATGTGCGGTCCGAAAAACACTTACGTTCATGTGAATGTAGCCTGAACGAGTATTCTGGCCACCTGTTGTCATGCACCCTATTATGGCATCCCTACAAAGAGCGTCTCTCAGTCTGGTGGACCAGACATGTCCTTGCATGACATGGACAGCCTGTTGATTTAAATGGACACAGTGTAGTTCTTCAGTTCCCCTGCAGTGGTGCTGTAGAAGAATTAAATACTCTCTACCAGGTTCCCTTGCAAATTACAGTAGATCGCTAGAGGCTCCAGCAGCAGGACAACCTTAGATAAAGGAATTAACCACTTTTTAAAGTGCAGCCGAAGCGCTAGACCCATTTTCATGTATTTCTGGGAATTGCATTATGAGCACACAAAGGAAAGAAATGCAAACAGATCTCGAGGATGAATTCCGAACAAGTGAATCAACCTCTGCAGGATTCATAACATTTGTTCGCACGCCGCGCGGGGGAGACGTCCCACGGTGTGTCAGGCAGACTTTACTGTTTTATGATTTTTTTTCCTTTTTAGTCGCGTTGCTGCAAGAATTCAGATAAGAATTTGCTCAGAAGATGATGAAATACACAGTATCAATAGTCTAGGATCAGCATAAAGAAGGAGGATTTAATGGGATTCTGTCAGAAAGCTCAAATCTTTAAAAGGGAATTTTTAATCAAAAACATTTCGGATTATACGATTAAACTTGTATGAAAATCTTACTCATGTATCAAAATTTCGTCTTCATCATTGCAACCAGTCAGAACTCAGCTTACATTTTATTACCTGCAATGCAGAAATAAAAGCTGAACCCCGACTGGTTGGCTGTAGGGCAGCTGCCAGACACGAGGTCCTATACATGTCTGTTTTTAGAAGGAAAGAACCTTTAAACTACAATTTTGTTACAGTACTCACCTCTCTGTGGTCCAGCTCCGTGCTGGTGGCTTCCTGATCTCTAAGCTTGGATGCATCCAGTTGCCAAGGCAAGGAATTAAACAAAGACCAATGGGATTTAACTTTAAAACAAAGACCAATGGGATTTAACATTTAACTCTGGGCAAACAATTAACTCTTTTAGCAGTGATCAGCTGGGTCACTTCAGTACAACACATAGGAATGAATTATTCCATAGGGAATGCAAGTCGTTGCATGACAGGAGAGGTGACAGGTTGTCTTTAAGTGGTACTGCCCTTTTGGACCTTGTCTTAGCATGTTCACAATATTTACTTGCATTGTTGCCTGCTGGATCCTAGCATCCTGCCCTTTTGGATTTCATAACCTCGACTAAGGCTTGGACATTCCTGACTTACTTATTATCCTGTCCATGCCATGTCCATCATCTTGCCGATCAATTTCCTAATATTGTCTTTGCTCCTTCTTCTAGTTTGGCTTCAGATCTTCCCTGGTACTTCTGCAAGGCTCCAAACACCTTCTAGGTAGTGCATTTTAGCTATCTGAACCTATGCCTCTGTATTCATCACCACATTCTTTCTTGACATCTTCACCGATGCACTCCTATAGCTGGGAGTCTGACTAGAAAAGTCCACACCTCCATTAGGAGGTTTAGGCCTAATTCACACGTCCGCAAAATGGATCCGCATCCTATCCGCAATTTTGCGAAAGGGTTGCAGACCCATTCATTTCAAAGCGGCAGGAATGGATGTGGACAGCACACTATGTGATGTCCGCATCCGCATTTCCGCATCCGCGTCTCCATAAAAAAATAGAACATGTCCTATTCTTGTCTGCAATTGCGGACAAGAAAAGGCATTCTCTATATAGTGTCAGCAATGTGCGGTCCGCAAAATGATCCGTGTTTCCGCAAAACACAGTTGTGTCATTAGAGTCTCCCCCATCTTGGTGAGTTCTGTCACAAATTGGCTATGTTTCTTGATTTAAAATCGACGCAAAATGTCAAGTAACTTTCCTAATACTTTGCTGATGTCGGGTTACATGATGTCTTCTCCAATGAAGGTGACCCTGCTGGGATCCACGGCAGGTATTTTCCCTGGGTAATATTGCAACCTCTTCACCTATTATTTCCGCACCGCTGGAAGTATAAAAATGGAAGCTTTATACAGTGTATATCTGCATAATTATCAACCAGTGTTGGAAGGGTTCATTTGTTCCTCTAAAAAAGCTTCAAAGTTTCTATAGATGATGTGCTTTGCATAAAAAGAACATACAAATTACTGCTCTGCATGGCTGACAGGTATCAATTTATTCTCATTTGTTAAGTGAAAAGCAATATCTTGTATGCCTCAGTTTGCAGCTTTTCTGTGTTCGTCACAGATTTCTCTGTGGGGATTTCAAACACTGCGCCTTTTCAGTTGACAGCTGTTCCACATTGCACGCTCTCCGAGGAGAGTCAGCCTCTGGAATTAAAAGGCTCTTCTAAAGCCTGGCACTGTTGTGAGGCACAGAAAGGCTTGTCACTCTTGTCTCATGTCAACCATCAGCACCGAAGCCAATAAGACGTATGAGAATCGACTTCAATGGACATGACAGCCTCAAATCTCTTTGTAACAGACACTTGGGTCCCTGCTCGGCAACCATTACATGAGTCGTCTGTTCTAGAATAGCTTTCACAATCACAAGTCATCCCAAAATATCCCCGAAGGTTTCACCCTCAGCCTTTATAATCTGCTTTATGCTTGGGAGCACAGCACAATTCTGCAAATGGCTTTAGGAAAGTACAATCTTGAGTTGCCCTATGGCTGGATGACTGGTAGATTAAATTAGATGAGCTGTTTTGGGTTACTATTCGATGGTGTATGCTAAATCCATCTAAACACAATATTCCCATCAGGAACTGGGTGCACTGGGTATCTAGACCTCCAACACTACAGAGAGCATATGGCACAGGCCTGAGCAGTGGCTAGCCACTACTGCACTTGACAGACTTAGGTTTTCAATTTAGAGTAGATTACCATTTTTTCAGACTATAAGAGGCGCCTAGGATTTGGAGGAGGAAAATAAGAAAAAAACTATTTTTCATCAGACCTCAAATCAGACCCCCATTCTTCATCAGAGCTCAGATCAGACCCCAAAACCGAACCTCCAAGTTCCATCAGCTTCAGATCAGACCCCCATCAGCCTCAGATCAGACCCCCATTAGCCTCAGATCAGACCCCCATCAGCCTCAGATCAGACCCCTATCAGCCTCAGATCAGACCCCCATAAACCTCAGATCACACCTCCCCATCAACCTCAGATCAGACCCCCCCATCAGACCTCAGATCAAACCCCCCCAGCAGACCTTAGATCAGACGTTAAATGATATAAAGTTACCTGGCTTGCCTCGGATGGCGATGCCACTCACTCACCACTCTCTGGTCTTCTTCCAGCTCAGGCTGCACTGTGACCTGACATTGCACAGTGTAAGGTCATAGTGCGTGCCTACATGCACTATGTCATGATATTGAATTCAGAGCCGAGCCAGGAAGAATATAAAGGGAGGGTGAGTAGAGCCAGTGCAGTGCTGCCCTCACTGCTACCTGTGCCTCCCACATTCTGATGACTGCTTAGATAATGGAAGTGGTCAGTAGAATTTGGACTATAAGATGCACTGCCACTTTTCCTTCTGTTTTGGGGGAAACAAGTGTGTCTTATAGTCTGAAAAATACAGTAATACTTGCACGTCCCGTCTTCACTATACTTGCTCCTGGGTCACACTCTTTGACTCCCTACAGCACCTCTCTTTCACAGCCAATGGCATACCTACTCAGGCCCAGACCTCCTCCCAGTCTCACGACATATGCCCTCATTGCACATGCCATCACCAGGCTCGTATATTGTCTTGTTTGAGCTCGCACCATGGAGCCTACAGTCTTCTATCCCAAGCTATGCAGACTCCCCAGGCACTCCATATGTTCTCTGCCACACACGGACTCACTTCCAGCCCTGTAGCTCTTTTCAGAGTCTAAGATGCTACAGTGGCATCTAGTGGAAACAACTGGCATTGTAAGCTTCAATGATTTGATTTGCAAAAAGTATACAGCAAAATGCAACATAGTATAATTTAGTATACATGGCATTAATATACTTTTGTATTTACATGGGGGAGATATTGTGGATAAAAAGTGGTTTCCCTTTTCAAGGAGCACCGGAGTGTTCTATGGGATATAAACCGTCAGTAATCTTAAAGAGACTCTGTCACTTTGTCATCCATGTAAAGCCTAGACCAGTGTTTCTCAGCTCTCAGGATCCCTGCTACTGTCTACCAAATCAATATCGTCCACCAATGTCACAGCATTACTAAATGAATATCACAACATTACTAAACCTTGGCACCAGGCTAAGAACCATACCACAGATACTTGGCATTTGGCATTTTGGCCAACACAAATCAATGTAAAAGCAAACAAGGAATACAAGTAGCAGCACACTGCTCTATGCGTTAAGACACACTGGAAACATGAATAAAAGTAAACCATTACTGCTATACTTCCCATATGAAAATTAGAAGCTTATTCTACACATTTTTGATCAAAATTGTCAGTCCAATCTACCAACAACAAGGTGGCTTCCAACAGACGGGACCTACGCTATCAGACTTATCTCCCCTGGGCTTCTGGCCTTCAAAATTCAGGACAATGTAAAATGCAGCTATATTATAACATAGTAACATAGCATATAAGACCGAAAAAAGACATTTGTCCATCCAGTTCGGCCTGTTTCCTACAAGTTGATCCAGAGGAAGGCAAAAAAAAAACCTGTGAGGCAGAAATCAATTTTCCCCACTTAAGGGGAAAAAATTCCTTCCCGACTCCAATCAGCTAATGAGAATAACTCCCTGGATCAACGACCCCTCTCTAGTAGCTATAACCTGTAATATTATTACACTCCAGAAAAACTCTGATTAAAATCCCTGGGCAGGTAGGTAGGGAGTGCAGAGTCCAAAAGGGGGCAGACGCAAAGTATTTATGGGTATGAAAAAGTTAGCTCGAAGTTCTTAGTTACAGTTGCCGGGTAGTAGACCTGTCTTGTTTGTGCTGCTACAAAAAGAGAAGTCTTCTCCAGAAAAACACCATTCCTGAATGAAAGCTGCCAGAAAAGCAACTTTACTAAGAAACAACCTCTGTAAGTGCAGCCCTTGGAGCACTGGAACAGAAAATAGCCACCAAAAGGACTATGGCAACCCTCACTGTCTCGGTCAACTACTCCCACCCTCTCTATCCCTCTCCATTCACCACTATGCATCCCCTGCGGCCAGCACTCTGCATTGGTAGCTTATTAATACCTATTAGCATCTTAAAGGAGCTTTGATGGTCTACCTTCCGCCCAGGACTCTTGATCAGCACTAGTGCTGAGGGTTGAGGCTCCACCAGTCAAAATATGAATGGTTATCCTTAGTAGTAATAATAAAATAAAGCAGAGCAAGAACTACCAGTGTAGCCGCTGCAGCGGCTTCTATATGGCCTGCAGTAGCAGGGGGGCCCATCCGGGAATCGTACCAGTATACACACAGTACACACCAGGTGAGGCCCGGCCTGCTGACGCCATCCAGCTCAGCTGCTGACAGTATCCTGTCTGCTGCTGCTGGGGACCAGGGTTGCCAACTTCCCAGAAATTTCTGGACAGTCCATAAAAATAGGTTACCTTTCTCCAGTGTCTGTGAAAAAAAAATATGTTGTAGAGGTGGAGCTCCGCACACTATAGGTGCTTTCACACTAGCGTTTTTACTTTCCGTCCTAGAGTTCCGTCCTCGGGGCTCTAGGACGGAAAGATACTGATCAGGATTATCCCAATGCATTCTGAATGGAGAGAAATCCGTTCAGCATACATCAGGATGTCTTCAGTTCAGTCTTTTTGACTTTTCAGGACGGAGATAAAACCGCAGCATGCTGCGGTTTTATCTCCGTCCTGAAAAGCCTGAACACATGACTGAACGCCTGATCAGGCCTTAAGTCCCATTGACTTACATTGGGGCCGGATCCGGCATTCAAAAAAGACTGAAGGACGGATCCGTCCTTCAGGTGTGCGCATGCGCAGACCTTTAAAACTGTGAAAAAAATACAAGATGGATACGTCTCTCCGCATGGCAAACGGAGAGACGGATCTGCACTTGCAATGCATTTGTAGACGGATCCGCAATCCAGATCCGTCTACAAATGCTTTCAGTTGTCATGCGTTGTGACGGATCCGGCGGGACGGAAGTGCACGCCGGATCCACACAACGCAAGTGTGAAAGGGGCCTATGTTTGCTGGTGCCAGCAAGGACTTGGTAGTCGTAATCGGAGAAGAGAAGATTGCGGCACACAGATTCTTCATTTGCAATTTATACCATTTATTAGTGTGACATCATCATATATGAATCATGATCCAGTTACATCGTGCAGTACAGAAACCACTTTTGCTAATCGCGCTGACCGGACGTTTCGGTCCTAGATGGACCTTCTTCAGCGGTCTAGTTATCTGTTTCTTGTGGCTGGGGTGTGTGGTGCTGGATCGCAGTGGGACACATCTGGGTATAGCTACTTTGAGGGACACAATGTGTGTATTGTTACTGTGAAAGGGGCACAGTGTGGGCACTACTACTGTGATGGAGCACAATGTGGGCACAACTACTGTGATGGGGCACAATGTGTGTATTGTTACTGTGAAAGGGGCACAGTGTGGGCACTACTACTGTGATGGGGCACAATGTGTGTATTGTTACTGTGAAAGGGGCACAGTGTGGGCACTACTACTGTGATGGGGCACAATGTGTGTATTGTTACTGTGAAAGGGGCACAGTGTGGGCACTACTACTGTGATGGAGCACAGTGTGGGCACTACTACTGTGATGGGGCACAATGTGTGTATTGTTACTGTGAAAGGGGCACAGTGTGGGCACTACTACTGTGATGGGGCACAATGTGTGTATTGTTACTGTGAAAGGGGCACAGTGTGGACACTACTACTGTGATGGAGCACAATGTGGGCACAACTACTTTGAGGGGCACAATGTGTGTATTGTTACTGCGAAAGGGGCACAGTGTGGGCACTACTACTGTGATGGGGCACAATGTGGACATAACAACTGTGTGCTGGCACAAAGGGGGAATAATTACTATGTGGGGGCTTTTCAAACGTTGTGAGATATGAACAAAACACACAGGACTGTAAATACTAGGTATCCTTGGAAACGGACATGGTGGCACAAATGTAGACACTGCTTCTATGCAGCATGGGAAATTGCTTTTCACTCCTGGTGATGTAGAATACTTCACCATTATTGAACATGACTACAAATAATATTATAACTTCAAACAGGTCCATATTGGCTCCACGGGACCTCAGAAGAGTGTTGTCTTCACACCGCACATTACAACAAACCTTTTTCAACTCAAGCAAGAAGGTCAGTATTGCACCTGGTCACCTTCCCGAGAGCCCTTCCTCAAATGACCCTTCCTACCATTCCCATTTGGTCCACTACACCATGGGACCCAACAGTCCTCAAGGCAGCCAACCTCCTTCTACACATTGGTCACCAGTACCTCATTCAACACAGCCCTTCCTATACCCAGTTGTAGCCTCCCGCAGGGTTGAGTCCAGAGTCACCCCACCAATCTTGACTGTACTCTAGGTTGATGTCTCTCCCTGAATTTCTTGAAGAAAATAAAGAGAAAATAGGTAAGACATTTATACAAAGAGGATATTAAAAAAGGAAAAATCTGAATAATTTGTAAGAATTATAAGAGGGAGATCATTACAAAAATTCGAGGGTAGAAGGACAGATTTGTTTTTGCTATTACATATGACAAACACACAGATCAAATCAAAAGGATTTTGTATAGATATTGGGGAATATTACAGAGTGATCCCAAATATAGCTGTTTGTTCCAGAAAGAATTATGGTTGCACATAGAAAAGGAAAAACAATTATCTATGAGAGCAGCTATTTGTGGTAATAGTAAGAAAACAGATAAACTAGATTAGGAACAGCAGAGAAGGGGACATTGCCCTGTTTGAGGTGCCAGTATTGTCATTCAATTATAAAAGGTGATATTGGGTATCATCCGAGAAATGGAAAAAAGATACAGTTTAGACATTTTTGCACGTGATGCAAGATCAGTAGTTTATTGTATAAATGGCCTTGTGGCATGGGATACATTGGGCAGACATCTAGACTGGTGACATTGCTGTTAAATGAGCATGAATTCTCCATTAAAGGAGTCACTAGTCACTAGTGGGGTACCTCAGGGGTCAGTACTGGAGGGGTCACTGTAACTAGTGGGGTACCACAGGGGTCAGTATTGGGCCCTATTCTCTTCAATATATTTATTAATGATCTTGTAGAAGGCCTGCACAGTAAAATATCAATTTTTGCAGATGACACTAAACTGTGTAAAGTAATTAACCCTGAAGAGGACAGTTTTCTGCTACAGAGGGATCTGGATAGATTGGAGGCTTGGGTAGAGAAATGGCAGAGGAGGTTTAACACTGACAAATGTATAATTATGCACATGGGAAGGAATAATGCAAGTCACCCGTACATACTAAATGGTAAAACACTCGGTAACACTGACATGGAAAAGGATCTAGGAATTTTAATAAACAGCAAACTAAGCTGTAAAAAACAGTGTCAGGCAGCTGCCGCCAAGGCCAGTAAGATAATGGGTTGCATCAAAAGGGGCATAGATACCCGTGATGAGAACATAGTCCTACCTCTTTACAAATCAATAGTCAGACCACACATGGAGGACTGTGTACAGTTTTGGGCTCCTGTGAACAAGGCAGACATAGCAGAGCTGGAGAGGGTTCAGAGGAGAGCAACTAAAGTAATAACTGGAATGGGGCAACTACAGTACCCTGAAAGGTTATCAAAATTAGGGTTATTTACTTTAGAAAAAAGACAACTGAGGGGAGATCTAATAACTATGTATAAATATATCAGGGGTCAGTACAGAGATCACTCCCATCATCTATGTATCCCCAGGACTGTGACGAGGGGACATCCTCTGCGTCTGGAGGAAAGAAGGTTTCTACACAAACATAGAAGAGGATTCTTTACGGTAAGAGCAGTGAGACTATGGACTCTTTACTGTAAGAGCAGTGAGACTATGGAACTCCCTGCCTGAGGAGGTGGTGATGGTGAGTACAATAAAGGAATTCAAGAGGGGCCTGGATGTATTTCTGGAGGGTAATAATATTACAGGCTACACCTACTAGAGAGGGGTCGTTGATCCAGGGAGTTATTCGGATGCCTGATTGGAGTCGGGAAGGAAAACAGCAGATGGCTCTATACAGATACACACATTTTATTAAATAGCTCACTGGCTATACTACATTTTTTATTACATGCAATTACACAAATATTCAGATTCAGGTGCTAGTTTGGAAACTGTAGAATATTATTCGTGGGACAACCCCTTTAAATTATATACGGAAGAAATGGATTAGGCTACATTCACACGTCCGTAAGTGTTTTGCAGATCCGCAAATTGCGGATCCGCAAAACACGGACACCGGCAATGTGCGATCCGCAATTTGCGGACCGCACATAGCCAGTACTATAATAAAAAATGCCTTTTCTTGTCCGCTGCGGAAAAGAATAGGACATGTTCTATTTTTTTCAGGAACAGAATTGCGGATCCTGAAAAAACGGATCCCGAAAAAACGGATGTGGATCCCGGGAAAACGGATGCAGATCCCGAAAATGCGGATCTGCATCTGTTTCAGCCCCATTGAAAGTAAATGGGTCCTGAAATTGCGGAACGGATGCGGACCCAAATTACGGACGTGTGAATGGATCCTAAACCTGATGGAAAAGAACAGGTTGAAAAGCAGCAATATGGGCTAACCAGTGCAACACCATAATATCAGTGAACTTAGATGGCAAATATTGAACTATGTGTACAGCAAGGAAGGGGTTAATTCCAAGAAGCTTCTGCAGAGGGAGGTATTTTGGTTTCGGCATCTTGAAATGCTGCATCCGAAAGGCCTGAATGAGATCTGCAATTTCGGTGTATTCTTGTAAACTGGAATTAATGAGATATTTACGGCTATGTCATTATTTAATTTTAGATAATATATGTTTACTTATTATAAGTAAATGTGGACTGAGATTTTTGCTAGCAATCATGTGACCAGGTAAGGATCTTATGAGATGATGATATACGCTTGACAAAAGGGGGTGTGCCCTAAAAACATTGTGTGGCAGATGCAACAAGCTGCCCTGATCCTGATGCACAAATGTGTATTATGGATAGGGTTCAGCGATAACGAACTGCAAAGTTCGGGTTCGTAACGAACTTTGCGAGTTCGGTTACCCGCACCCGAAATGGACTTTTTCACTGAAGTTCGGGTTCGGTGCTTCGGGTGATTTTATTATTTTCAATTATAACATGGTTATAACCGAAAATAATAGCATTCTTAAGATAGAATGCTAAATAAAAAGGCTCACCAGCGCGGTGACGTCATCGCAGGTCCTTTTGCAGGTCCTGCAGAAAGAAGAAAGAAGAGGATACTGGCTGCGCGATCAAGGGGATGAGGTGAGTTTTTTATTTTTAACCCCTCAATGGCCATTTTATTTAGCATTCTGTCTTAAGAATGCTATTATTTTCAGTTATAACCATGTTATAACGGAAAATAATAAAGTGAAGTTCGGCTCTCCATTGACTTTAATGTGGTCCGGGTTCAGGGTCAAATTCAGGTCCCGAACCCGAACTTTGACCTGAAGTTCGGCCGAACCCGGCAAACCCGAACTTCCACGGATTCGCTCATCCCTAATTATGGACACCAGCCGAGTGCACGTGTTTGGAAGTTTTTGGAACACAGATGATTCCTGGATGAAGATAACTAACAGGTCACTTGGACTCAGAATTTTAATATTGTGGAATCTAGCAGAAGGACCCGACTTTGCACGGGTATATTTAATCTATTTCATTTAATGTTTTTGTGTGTCGTTAAAAGATATCGACAGTATCCCTGAAACAGTGACCTCTACAGCACCCCCACCCCTTAACACTGACCCCCCCACAGTGCCCCGCCACTTTAAAATTGGACCTTCACAGCAGTCCATCCCATTAACTTTGACCTTTACAGCAGCCCACCCCTTTAACATTGAGTCTCACAGCACCCCACTCCCTTGACAGTGACCTCTACAGGAGCCCACCACCTTAACAGTGACCTCCTGTCACGGCCTTTGGTGAGCGCCGTGACACAGTTGCTGTGCATGTTGTTGCCGGCGGCATTGTGTTGTGGTTGCAGCATGTAGGTGCCTCCTCCTTTCTCCTGGGGCTTTCCTTGTCTGGTGCTGAGGGGTTAATTTGTAACTGGTGAGGATTTAGGTGTGTCCTGGGTGTGGCCACTGGGTTTATATTACCAGTGGCTTCCAGGATGGAGTCAGTGGTACTCCAGCCTTGTTTGGTGTTGGAGGTTTGCTCTTTTCTTGGGTGCTGCTGCCCAGTCCTTGAGGGCCACCTTGTTGGACATACTGTCACGGTGGGGAGTGGAGGAAAACTCCCCACCGTACAAAATAGGAAATTTGGGAAAGCAACTCAGCCAGGACACTGGGAAAAGGGGAGCAGGACACCTCCTAATGCCACCCTCATCCTATCCCTGACCTCCTAACTGTATGAACGGCCCTCGATGGTAGGGGGGCTCATACTCTCGAACCTGGATCCTACTGACCATAACAGTCCCTGCAATATGGAATTCAGGAATAAAAGACAACTGGTTTATCCGGGACACGGATAAACCAGAGTCTCACACAGGCCTAGCAACAGGGAAAGCAGACAGTAGCAAAACCCAGATTGGCAGGCAAAAAGCCAGCGCTAACAACACACACTGGAAAAATAGCACTTACCTGCCAAGATGACTGGGTGGAACAACTGCTACTGGCTAGTGGTTCACCCCTCTGGGAAACCATGGAGCCCCCTTCTGGAGGAACCACACACAGGGAAACATCTTGCATACTTGAATTAGGAAAAATATCTATATATTAGTTAGAGCCTAGACAGGCAGGTGTTTATTTGCTATGTTTATGTTTGTGCTGGTGCTGAAGTGCCAAAATAAAGCACCATTTGGACTTTAACCCCGTTGTCTGAGGAGGAATCTGTCATTGACGACCCCCTGTGAGAGAGCGATCCCTTACAATATGTTCTATATGAAGCCACCGATTATGTATCTACTGAAGTTTGACTTAATTAATAAAAAGTGAAATTAATATTTATTTGAGTTGGTCCTGAATATACACAGAGATTTATCCATTATGCAGCTTCTTCATAGGCTTTTTGTTACTCATGCCACCTTACATCCTACCACCTCTCTTGTGAAGAACAAGTCACTCCAGCCACATGACCACCAACAATCCCGCATTGAACAAGCTGCTATAGTCAACCTCAACCAACCAGTTTGAATTTGGGCTAAACCTAAAGCCATTATCCCTTTTACCCCTACACAGGGATCTGGACTTTGCTGAAGGAGAGCTACCAGGTCGTTACCTTCTGGAGATGCCTCATTGTGGTGGCCATCAGGATCAGGAGCATCTGGGGACCAGGCAAAACTCATTAACAGTCAAAGGTTGGGGCAGGCAGAGTTTGTGTGACTCCAAGAAACAGTCCAAAGTTCTTGGCAGGCAGCACAGGGTCAGAATCCGGTAGTCAGGCAGAAGTCAGTACACGGGCAGACATGCAGATTATAACACCAGTGCAGTAACTAGCAACCTATTAAACCTATTGCTCAGGCAGTGATTGAGACAAACAGCACAGCATATATAGCCAAGCTAAATAACACATTATAAGCCGCTGCACACTGAGCCAAAGGAGGGTTAACCCTTGCAACACTGCAGAATGAGATGAAGTTCAATGAAGAATATATCCAATAAACACACAGGCACGCAGACCAGCTGCTGGAACTGCGATAGACACAGGGTGAAGGAGCGGCATCCGTGCCCACCCAAAGTAGTGGGTAGCAGTGGGCTGACGTAAAAGCAGGTCTTCCAGGCACCATGCACAGAGAAACCCTACTCAGCCCCCTGGCACCAAACTTCTCCCTATTATCAGCTCCTCTCTGTCCCCGCTCTTAGCATTGCGGTGCAGCGTTTCAGCATCACAACGCACACAGCTATGTCAGTGCCAAGTTCTTCTTTCTGTTAGCTCACAGCTGAGAAACCATCTATTCGGACTGCCAGCTGCCATGACAGAGCTTGGCAGTGCTGTTAAATATCACAGCCCACCAGTTCCAACAAGAATCTAAAAGTGCACAGTCAGTGCATAAATACATTTTATTTACATTTGGAGATGAGCAAGGTTCTCAAAAATTCAATTTGTCTGCTTCGATAAATTTTATAAAAAAATTTGCTTTGTAACTAATTACTTTGTCACAAAGGGCATTACTTTGTAAATAGAGGGTGCTATTTACAATGGCAATTATACCCCCCCCCCCCCCGTCATTGAACCCCTCAGATGCCGCGTTCATCGTTGGTCGCAGCATTTGAGATCCATATTAATGCATTTTACTGTTTGAAAATTAAAAAATAAATAAATAAATTGTACTTACCTCATCCATTTGATCACAAAGAGGCTGCCGTGGCCATCTTAATTAAAGATCTAGCATAAAATCGATTCATTACCATGGAGAACAAGGAAATTTGGCTCCGCAGATAATCAAATTTGCCTGAAATTCGGATCAAAGTCCACTTTGTTAACTTCGATTCCCTCCACACTAGTTACATCATATGTAAAAGGCATTAACAACAAAACAAGATAGAAGAAATGGTCAAGATAAGGCACCTGTGATGATGTCAATGGGCTTTGCAGGTTGCCCCTGCAATTAGATAGGGATCGGAGCAAATAGCAATGGGGAACAGACGAGAAGCATTTGAGGTAACATAACTCATGGCTTTTAGTAAGTGCAGATATATCCAAAAGCTATATCAGTCTGGTGACTGACTCCATTGACATGGCAGTGCTGCACACAGCAGATTAGCCGATGTACGCTATTGTCTGTGTAGACAGTAATATGTCGCATACTGCATATTCACCAAGGAGGCCACATGTTCTCTCTTATTTTTTCTCTGGCAAGTTCACTTAGGATCCCCGGTATAAATTCATTTATCCATGGAGCAATAATGGCTTGAACACAAATCATTTTAGAACTCATTAGACATCATCATAAAGAAAGCCCAGATATGAAAAGCTCCAAATGAACTTTTAATTTAGTCCATAGTTGACAGAAGTGATGTTTAAAAGATGAAAGTCACTTATGAGGGAGATGCTTTTTCTTTTGCAGTCCCAGCCTAATGGATTTACTTATGCTCCAAGCTCTTAGCGAGGCTTGGCTCGTAAAATGTATGCAGTCTTCGTGCAGCCAGGAACAACCTGATCTATTCATTTTCTTTCATAAATGCTTTTGCCCCCCTGTAGAGTGTAATTTTTCTCCAACAGATCTGTAAATGCTCAGCATCAGAGTCCTTAAAGGGGACCTGTCCCCAGGTGGTCATTAGTTAGTTCCTCTATAAAAGCTGCACTAATTGGTGCCATTGCATTGGCCAGTGACTCCCAACCAATGACTCCCCGGCTCTCACATGCTAGCCGGAGAGCCACATATTGTAGTTGTCAACAGGAAACCCATTAGACCGTCTTAAATATTAAATCAATAGAAGCTTCTTCTGCTTCCTGCAAGCTTAATGAATGAGGATGCTATGGCACTATGTCAACCAACAGGTTTAACTTTGGGCTACTCCTAAGGGCGTTATCCTGCCAGTCTGCTGTTTTTCACCCTTTAAAGGGGTTTTCCACTTTCACAATACTGGTGATCTATCGACCGGGCAGGTCATCAATATCTGATCGGTGGGGGGGCACCTCCGCCGATCAGAGAACGCAGAGCTCATACAAGCACTGTATTCTCTTCAATGTTTACCTGCTCGCCGTTGACATTGCAGCTCTATCCTGGCTCCATCCTATTCACTTGAAGCAGGTAAACATTGAATAGAACAAAACACTTATACAAGCTGTCTGTTCTCTTCAAACAGCTGATCGGTGGGGGTGTCAGCAGTTGGATCCCCCCCCCCTCCCTCCCGCCAATCTGATATTCATTATCTATCCTGAGTAAGGTCATCAATTTTACAAAAGCAGACTTTGCTGCAGAGGAATCACCAGGCTGCTACCTCCTGGAGTAGTCTCTGTATGAGTGACAGCTGACTCAAGGTGAGCCAAGAGACACTAGTACATGGCACCGAGAAATTAGGAAAAAAATGGCCAAACCCAGCACAGGCAGAGTACTGCAGCATGGCAAGTGTTCTGAGGTTAGGACAGGCAGTGAAGAGGTCAGGTCACAATCCAGTAAACGTGCACAAAGTCAGTACACGGGCAGACAACAGAAACAGTACACATTCACAGGACACTAGCAAGCCAGTAAACCTTTTGCTCATGCACTTTCCCACAGGAGAAGATGCCTTAAGTACCCCAAGGTGGTCAGCAATATACTGGAGAAGATTAGGCTGCCAATGTACTAGTCCTTTAATAGCTGGAGGGAATGCATGGGCTACATGGGCAGTGGAAGAGAGGCCTTGCTGGCAAGAAGGAGGAGGGACAGAGAAACCCAAAGGAGTCTCCTTGCATTAACCCCTGCCACAGAAGAAATGTCCCTTTCATGAATATGAACAGACAACTATGTAAAGTATAGTCACACTGAGTTCTCAAAATCCTAAACTTCTACCTCCTATTTTATCTAGAAGAGATGTTCTACAAAGATGAATGTTTAAAGGTCCTATAAACCAGCATGAAAGATGACCTGTCACCATTGATACATTTAAAACTCTGCTTTTACTGTTTTCTGCTGTACACAGGGGGGCTGGGGGGGGGGGGTTATTAGTTATTCCTTTTGTAAGTCTGTATACAGAGATATCTGCCAGTCACTGAAGGCTGTACATGGGGATAATCTTAAAGAGGACCTGTCACCTCAAAATACAAAGTAATCTGCAGGCAGCATGTTATAGAGCAGGAGGAGCTGAGCAGATTGATATATGGTTTTGTAGTAAAAGATTCAGCAAAACATATAATTTATACATTGAGGAGGTCATTTATTAAGCTTAAATGCGCCTATATTAGGCATATTTCAGGCGCAGATTGCGGCGCAACAGCTCGTTGCGCCACAATTTGCGACTTCTCTCCACTCACGCTAAGTCTAATAAAGTGGGCGGGGGAAGGGGGGTGTTCAGGCAGGCCCATCTCATTTAGAAAAAGGCCTAAATGTAAGACGGCTCGGAAGCTATCTTATATTTAGAACTGGTAGAGGATCCCCCGAAGTTATGTAGAGGCGAGCGTGAGAACCACCGTCAGCTTAGGGGTTTATTAAGACCCTTTAGTTAGGATTGCATTTGTGGTGTCAGGTCCTCTTGAAGTGGTTTGAAAATGTTGCTCTCCAAGGTGCTGAAAAGCGAATTATGATATGTTAACCTAGCAGAGTGAAAATGAGAGCTCACTGTAATATCATAATAGCCCCACAAGTATCAAATAAATACATTATTGATCAAATGGTGCATTACAGCCTGAACAGTATCAAACAGCATCTGATCATAGGCTATCTATTATTTGTCTCCTGCTTTATCTATCTAATATCTATCTCCTATGCATCCATCTATCTTTCTAGCTATGTATCTACCGTATATATCTTATCTATCTCATAATGTCTATCTACTTTGCGGATGGAAATCTCTTGTTTTAAACGACTGCTCAAGACATGTCCAGATATGAAAGCAAGTCCGAGGAATTGAAATGTCTTTCCTGAATTTCCGTTGTACACCATATCATACGCAGAAATGCGGCTTAGCGATTTTGTCTTTTGATTTCTTCACATGATGGACAAAAAACATCTACCTCCTATTTTATCTAGAAGAGATGCATCTTCTGATTTCCTTTCCAGTTTCAGTCTTGGGAATGCAAATCAGGCTAAATGAGTGTGAAGTCATCCCTAGTGATTTAATAATATCAGACCTTTATAGCTAATTGTGTCAGGAATGAGTGATTCATTCCTATTGTGGAGGTGTCAAATAAAATTGCCAATTATATCATGGAAACAAGTTTAAAATATAAAGTCAGCCTTGTATGTTTGAAATGCAGCTATTACAACTGCACAATATGGAGTGACGCATCTTCGAGAATATACTGCACTGTACTGCCAATTTTAGTACTCCCCAATAAAACGGCTATAATATCAACTTGTATTTTAAAGCTTTTTTTCCCCAAGATCTCTAGAAACTGAGCTTATAAGACACAGAAAAGTGTATCTGAAGGCTCATCACATGATACCACTATATGTGTAGCTCAGTTGTTTTTACACACCCAGGGCTTTCTGTGGGCAAGATTACCTATGTAAAGGGCTATAGTTCCCATGATTCCTCTTCCTGCTCATAGACATTACCTCTGTAAACAGCTGCTGCATGCCTCTCTAAGGTAGTGATATCATTAGGGTCCATTCACACATCCGTGTGTGTTTTGCGGATCCGCAAAACACGGACACCGGCAATGTGCATTCCGCATGTTGCGGACCGCACATCGTCGGCACTATAATAGAAAATGCCTTTTCTTGTCCGCAATTGCGGACAAGAATAGGACATGTTCTATTTTTTGGAGGGAACGCAATTGTGGACTCGGAAGTGCGGATCCGCAATTGCGGATGCGGGCAGGACATAGTGTGTCAAACCATTAGAAAACGTGGTGTGGTGTTTAACAAGCAGGATATGCTCAACCCATATGTAGTTGTGCATGTATATAGGGGAGCACATCCTGCACTTGAAGTCCGTTGCTAAGGGCAATCAATAGCAAAAAATGCATACAATGGAATCTACCAGCAACGGACTACAAGTACCACAATAACCATCCTACATATGATAACGATAATGTGGATGTGGAGAACAATAAAAACATAACCATAGCAAAGGCAGGTGCACTCTGCGGCAACACTAAACCCTCACACTGATGTTAAAATTGAGAGGTTAGTTCGATACATCCTACTGGGAGGACATGTCTTAAGCTCGGACACCACGCCAAGGTCTCTCAAGTAGCTCGAGACCCTACCACTCAACCTACCTGTGCCGTATGGGCGATACTAGGGGCCGTTGGGCATTACGGGAGTGTAACATAGTGTGTCCCCATAGAAATGAATGGGTCCGCAATTCCATTCCGCAAAATGCAGAACAGAATTGCGGATGTGTAAATGGACCCTTACTCCTTGTTTTCACACACAGCTCTGCTAGTGAGACACTGTTCTGCTGCCCAGAATGTGAAACAGGATCCCTCAATAAATAGGGAGGATGGGGGGAAGGCCAGGGAGACACGGAAATAGCAATTAGGGAAGAGAGATATGATATATAACCTCCTGTACTACAGAAGGGGAAGAATTAGATAACCTTGTGTTCAGGGTATGGATCCTCTTAAGTAGGCGGTAACAGGAGCACAGTCATAGGGGTGCAAGTGATACGGTCATACAGAGGTATTTCAGGTACAGATAGTACATTAGTAAGTGATACATCTACTACTTACACACAGGTTTTACAACTCATAAAACCCCTTTAAAACATGTCTAGGTTATTCTGACACAAATGTATTATATTACAAGTAAGTTGTTGACTCAGGGCAAATACTTTTCTTATTCCGGATTAAGACATTTGGATATCATAGAGATATCATATAGGGTTAACCCCTGCAATTGGCACCATATGGCTTTACCTTTAAAATCTATCTATATAATCTATCTAATATATCTATTTATTCTTATCTATCTAAACAAAAACTTCATAGAACACCATGAAAAAGCTGATGGGAGCATGACTCCACGTAATGTAACCAAGGGAAGAGTTAAATCACAAGATTAGATGGGAAGTTTAGTTTGGAAAAGGCCACATAAGAGGCAACCTGATTACTACGTATAAATGCTGTATATCTGAGGATGGAGATTTGTCTAAGGAGATTGTAATTCCCAGAACAGTGCAGTTGACAAGAGAACATTTTCAGTGTTTATAAACACAGATGGTAGCTCATATTTTTTGTTTTGTTTTTGCTTTGTTTTTGTATTATAATAATAGGAATGAAAAGCTGTAAAAGAGAAAGATAAAATATAAGGAGCGGTCAGAACAAATGAAAAAAGAGTAGAAAGAGTAAGAAGATATGAAAGGTAAAAAAAAAATCCAAGGAGAGAAAAACAGACAACAGGAAGAAGAAATAAAGAGGTAGAAATATGAAGTAAAAGATAAAAGACATAAAATAAAAAATAGATGAAAGGAAGACTAGAAACATGAAGACAAAAAAGAGGTAGGAGAGGAAGAATACAAAGAGCAAGAGGAACAAGAAAATAAGACATGTAAAAGAAGTGGTAGGGAAGAATATGAGAAAAAGAAGAGACAGAAGAACAATAAGTGAAAGAGAGAACAGGAGAAGAAACAAGTAGGATAGGGAAAGTGTAAAGACAGAGGAGAATAGAGAAGAGTAAAATGAGATAGAGAGAAATAAAGAAAAGCAAAAGTAGAAGAATAAATGAGAAGGTGAAGAGATAAAAAAGTGATGACAAAAAAAGAAAAGAAGAAAAGAGCAAGAATAAAAAGAGCAAGAAAATCAACATGAAGAAGGGGAAAAGAAGTCATAGGAGAATGAGGCCAAATGAAGAGAAGGAATGAGTGAAAGACGTAAAGAAAAGAGAGGTGGAAAAGAATGAGAAAACAAGAGAAGAAAAAAGTAAAAAACTAAGAAGAGGTAATATAAAATATTCTAGTATTTTTATTACTCCCAGAAAACATTCTGATACCAGGTTTTCCAAACTGCCAGGTTTCATCATTCATTTGATTACCACACCAGAAGCATAGAAAATGTGTGTTTGCAGCTTGTTTCATTCATTTAATACATTCTGCTTCTACTCTATGAGCATGTGGTGAAAAATTCACTGCTTCACACAATCCTAAGGGATGGCTCAGGCTCATTCAGCAGACAACTAAGACAGGATCCCCTCTCTCTCCAAGTTTATTTGTTTGGGAGGTAATGGATATGTACACACTGCTTGACAGTCCCAGATAGCTAAAGTGTCTGCTAGGAACTGCAGTCAATAAGATGACACAACTGTCAGTAATCTTCCACTGAGGTGATGTGCCACCAGGGCTCCTAAACTACAGCTCAATGTAATAAAAAAGGCCTGACAGTGACCTGCAAATCCCATCATAAAGCTACATATTCTCAGTAAAATAGAAGAGATATAAGAGCAGAGAAATAGTATATACAATCTATAATCCTACTCCTATGTACAAGAATATAATACTGCCTCCTATGTACAAGAATATAATACTGTTCCTATGTACAAGAATATAACTACTATAATGCTGCTCCTATGTACAAGAATATAACTACTATAATACTGCCTCCTATGTACAAGAATATAACTACTATAATACTGCCTCCTATGTACAAGAATATAACTACTATAATACTGCATCCTATGTACAAGAATATAACTACTATAATACTGCTCCTATGTACAAGAATATAATACTGTTCCTATGTACAAGAATATAACTACTATAATGATGCTCCTATGTACAAGAATATAACTACTATAATACTGCTCCTATGTACAAGAATATAACTACTATAATACTGCCTCCTATGTACAAGAATATAACTACTATAATACTGCTCCTATGTACAAGAATATAACTACTATAATACTGCCTCCTATGTACAAGAATATAACTACTATAATACTGCCTCCTATGTACAAGAATATAACTACTATAATACTGCTCCTATGTACAAGAATATAACTACTATAATACCGCCTCCTATGTACAAGAATATAACTACTATAATACTGCTCCTATGTACAAGAATATAACTACTATAATACTGCCTCCTATGTACAAGAATATAACTACTATAATACTGCTCCTATGTACAAGAATATAACTACTATAATACCGCTCCTATGTACAAGAATATAACTACTATAATACTGCTCCTATGTACAAGAATATAACTACTATAATACTGCCTCCTATGTACAAGAATATAACTACTATAATACTGCTCCTATGTACAAGAATATAACTACTATAATACTGCCTCCTATGTACAAGAATATAACTACTATAATACTGCCTCCTATGTACAAGAATATAACTACTATAATACTGCTCCTATGTACAAGAATATAACTACTATAATACCGCCTCCTATGTACAAGAATATAACTACTATAATACTGCTCCTATGTACAAGAATATAACTACTATAATACTGCCTCCTATGTACAAGAATATAACTACTATAATACTGCTCCTATGTACAAGAATATAACTACTATAATACCGCCTCCTATGTACAAGAATATAACTACTATAATACTGCTCCTATGTACAAGAATATAACTACAGTAAAATAATCCTCCAGTCTCGTGTAGAGCAGGTCAGGATCCCACTTGTATAATATTGATGAGTGGTATTATTTCTTTACAGTTGAGTTCCTCCTTTGCTACATGTGTAATAAGTGATGTTCTCAGCTCCTCATGTCCTCCTTGCTAAGGAGAATTGACAATCCTTAACCTCTCCTGACCTCAGCCCCAGGCACTATGTTTATCTGAAGTATGTGAATCACCAAGGCAGTGATTCATTCATTCTCAGTCTTAACTCTATACTAGAAGACCAGCAAGTATTGAGAATTAATTGAAGGCTCCTGTTCAAAAAAGTTTGCATAGCACATATTCATGCACAGTTGTAGGAGTGGCGAGTAAAGGCTTTATTACACAGCCTGGTCTGGCAGGCAGTCGCCTGCTTGCTAGTGGAGGAGACTGATATTACATGCAGCGATCTCCTCCACAGCATCGTTATGCCATCGCTCATCTCCATGCTGTAAAGTGGTTTACCGGCTGCAGATCTAAGATCGCTATAAGATACCGCAATCTGCTGCCTGCAAACAATAATTTTTTAACATGTCAAAAATTATTACACTGCCAAATAATCGCTAACGAGCGTTCATAAGATTATATGCCGAAAAACCGTACAGTGTAATACAGGCTTTACTTGTAGCAGTGCTAATTTTGTCTTTTGGTAAACAGGTCTGTCAGATCCTCTATACTACCCCACACAGGAGAGGTGACAGATCCTCTATACTACACCACACAGGAGAGCCGACAGATCCTCTACACTACACCGCACAGGAGAGCCGACAGATCCTCTATCCTACACCACACAGGAGAGCTGACATTTCCATTATACTACACCACACAGGAGAGCCGACAGATCCTCTATACTACATCACACAGGAGAGCTGACAGATCCTCTATACTACACCACACAGGAGAGCCGACAGATCCTCTATACTACACCACACAGGAGAGCTGACAGATCCTCTATACTACACCACACAGGAGAGCCGACAGATCCTCTACAGTACACCACACAGGAGAGTCGACAGATCCTCTATACTACACCACTCAGGAGAGCTGACAGATCCTCTATACTAAACCACACAGCAGAGCTGACAGACCCTCTATACTACACCACACAGGAGAGCTGACAGATCCTGTTTACTACACCACACAGGAGAGCCGACAGAGCCTCTATAATACACCGAACAGCAGAGCTGACAGATCCTCTATACTACACCATACAGGAGAGCTGACAGATCCTCTATACTACATCACACAGGAGAGCTGACAGATCCTCTATACTACAACACACAGGAGAGCTGACAGATCCTATATACTACACCACACAGGAGAGCCGACAGATCCTCTATACTACAACACACAGGAGAGCTGACAGATCCTCTATACTACACCACACAGGAGAGCTGACAGATCCTCTATACTACACCACACAGGAGAGCTGACAGATCCTCTATACTACACCACACAGGAGAGCTGACAGATCCTCTATACTACACCACACAGGAGAGCTGACAGATCCTCTATACTACACCACACAGGAGAGCTGACAGATCCTCTATACTACACCACACAGGAGAGCTGACAGATCCTCTATACTACACCACACAGGAGAGCTGACAGATCCTCTATACTACACCACACAGGAGAGCTGACAGATCCTCTATACTACACCACACAGGAGAGCCGACAGATCCTCTATACTACACCACACAGGAGAGCTGACAGATCCTCTATACTACACCACACAGGAGAGCTGACAGATCCTCTATACTACACCACACAGGAGAGCTGACAGATCCTCTATACTACACCACACAGGAGAGCTGACAGATCCTCTATACTACACCACACAGGAGAGCTGACAGATCCTCTATACTACACCACACAGGAGAGCTGACAGATCCTCTATACTACACCACACAGGAGAGCTGACAGATCCTCTATACTACACCACACAGGAGAGCTGACAGATCCTCTATACTACACCACACAGGAGAGCTGACAGATCCTCTATACTACACCACACAGGAGAGCTGACAGATCCTCTATACTACACCACACAGGAGAGCTGACAGATCCTCTATACTACACCACACAGGAGAGCTGACAGATCCTCTATACTACACCACACAGGAGAGCTGACAGATCCTCTATACTACACACACACAGGAGAGCTGACAGATCCTCTATATACTACACCACACAGGAGAGCTGACAGATCCTCTATACTACACCACACAGGAGAGCTGACAGATCCTCTATACTACACCACACAGGAGAGCTGACAGATCCTCTATACTACACCACACAGGAGAGCTGACAGATCCTCTATACTACACCACACAGGAGAGCTGACAGATCCTCTATACTACACCACACAGGAGAGCTGACAGATCCTCTATACTACACCACACAGGAGAGCCGACAGATCCTCTATACTACACCACACAGGAGAGCCGACAGATCCTCTATACTACACCACACAGGAGAGCTGACAGATCCTCTATACTACACCACACAGAAGAGCCGACAGATCCTTTATACTACAACACACAGGAGAGCTGACAGATCCTCCATACTACACCAGACAGGAGAGCTGACAGATCCTCTATACTACACCACACAGGAGAGCTGACAGATCCTCTATACTACACCACACAGGAGAGCTGACAGATCCTCTATACTACACCACACAGGAGAGCCGACAGATCCTCTATACTACACCACACAGGAGAGCTGACAGATCCTCTATTCTACACCACACAGGGGAGCCGACAGATCCTCTATACTACACCACTCAGGAGAGCTGACAGATCCTCTATACTAAACCACACAGCAGAGCTGACAGACCCTCTATACTACACCACACAGGAGAGCTGACAGATCCTCTATACTGCACCACACAGGAGCGCTGACAGACCCTCTATACTACACCACACAGCAGAGCTGACAGATCCTTTATACTACATCACACAGGAGAGCTGACAGATCCTCTATACTACACCAGCCAGGAGAGCTGACAGAGCCTCTATACTAAACCACACAGCAGAGCTGACAGACCCTCTATACTGCACCACACAGGAGAGCTGACAGATCCTCTATACTACACCATACAGGAGAGATCCTCTATACTACACCGCACAGGAGAGCCGACAGATCCTCTATACTACACCGCACAGGAGAGCCGACAGATCCTCTATACTACACCACACAGGAGAGCTGACAGATCCTCTATACTACACCACACAGGAGAGCTGACAGATCCTCTATACTACACCACACAGGAGAGCCGACAGATCCTCTATACTACACCACACAGGAGAGCCGACAGATCCTCTACAGTACACCACACAGGAGAGCCGACAGATCCTAAGTAATTATTATAGGCATAATAATTTTTGGATAAATAGAAATAATTTAAATAATTCAAACTATAGGAATGATGCAGTACAAGGCGATGATACTAGTTATAATAGTAATTAGGTATGCGTTTGAAGTTCGTGTGCGGTATTTACTGAATTGCGTTATTCATTCCGTCATAATAGAAGACTATGGGCTGCATAACGGACCCGCTCATCCCTAATAATAATAATAAGATGAATGAATATTATTTTTGTAATGTAGTTTGCTTAATTGTTATTCTGTCATTGACACCATGGTTATAATTGCCCAGTGCAAGCATTCATTTAGGTCCATCATCATCATCATCTTCTTATAAGAAGCATTACAAATCCACTTCGTGTTTTGTGAGGAGCTTAGTGAGTGAGAAGCAGCAGTGTCGGAGGCGTGCTTATCCCGAGCTGTGGAGAATAATCCTTATTTCAGTTGTTGCTATGAAGAGATGGAGTAGTTCTGGCTTGAGAAGAATTGATGCTGGACAGCGCAGGCGATGGCTTCCCGTTATCCGCTGCTTTATGATTCTGGAGCCGCATGAATAGTGAATTGCTTTGTGTTCTGTGAGGCAGGAAGGTTCCTGCTGCCTGCCACTCATTGGAGTAAGACATTACACTTCTTGGAGAGCAGCTGATTTGAAGCTAATTTGGGCATCTGCTCCGCTTAGTAGTTTCCCGATGAACTGCTGAGAGAGGGAGCTGGCATCTAAAGGGCATCACATTAGTACAATTCCAGAAGTTTGGCTTCAGAATCCTTGGAAGGCAATAAATGGTGGAGATGTAGTGTTCGCTCGATAATTATTCCCTTTGGGTTCAGCAATCAAGGTTAGTATCTCGGTGCCAGCTTGGTCACTATAAATAACATCATGCCTAAATTGTGTTTTCGCTGGTAACCAGTGTTTTGTATTTTAGGTACCTGGAGGAACAAGTGGTGATGGACCTGCCAGTTCTTCTTCTGTGCTTCATCTTTTCCCAGTCCATAGTGTCAGCTACTCAAGGTAAATCCAATTTGCTGCCTTGTATTCATTTCCCAATCAAAAGTGTCTAGCGACCTGTTGCTCCACAGTGGAACTATGAGTCTCATCATCCTCTTTCAGGGGATGGTAAGAATTGTGTCCAAAAGAGTCCGAGGACTCAGTAGTGGTGGGCTCCACCTATTTTACTCTACATACATTTCACTTTTGATGAAATGACATTTTTTATGTGTAAGAATAAGAAAACAATTGTGTATGTGGAATTTTTTTGGTGTTTGATGCTTCCTACTAAAGGGTTAATATGGATCTGAGGTTAATTTAATTTGGTTTGTTTTGTTGCAAAAGCCTTAAAGAACTTGATATTTGTTTTGTATATTTTGTTTCATTGTCATCTAATATTTCATTATTTCCATTATTACATTTTTACAAAGTAACCAAGTATCGCATTCATGATACAACCGATTGTAAGGAAAGGATTTGGTACCATATCTGATTGTGAAAAGGGAACTCCACCTAAGTGGATCTTCTGGCTTCCTACTCATATGGTATAAGGTAATGCTGGTTGTTGGAGGAGAGGGGCTGAGGTCAGCCAGGGGTCTTCCAACCGAGTGCAATGGTTTGAGGGATTCTGGACCCCCCTCTACACCGGTTGGAAATAACTAATTCTCCACTAAAATGCTAATTCAGCTACTGTTGGTGCTGGTTATTATCACTTATTCTTTATGGGTTATGTGTTATGTCAATCCCAGCACTTACCTGAGTCACGGTGGGTGTCTGCAATGATAAAGGAGGACTATACCCTCCTATGTAAGCACCGTGAGTCCACACCTGTAAAGCAACAGGGAGAAGATGTAGAAGTGCTTTCATATTCCCTTACAGGTAGAATATAGCCTATTATAAGCCCCTATAGGATGTAATAAGGAGGATGTAACCATTTATAGAAAATAACCCTTCATAGGAAATAACCTCGTAGAGGATATAACTATGTACTGGCTCTTAGCATACATAAGATGTAACTCTGTATAGGATAGCTTTGGAAGAGCCTGTCATTTTTTCCACTGTCTGGCAAACAACCCTGAATAGGATCCAGCCCTGTAAAGCATCTTACTGTGTGCATGATATGAGCCTATAAAGGATATAATCTAATGTTAGAGATAAACCTGTATAGTCTATAGCCCCGATATACTGGAGGATATAACTATATATATATAACACTCTATAGGAATCCACCTTGTGCACATCTGCCCATTTACGAATAATTGCACCCTATTACCTTTTGATATGCCCGGTATGTAAATGCGCCGTGCCTATATATATATAAATATATATATGCATTGTGTGAACAGTCTCCCTCGGATTCGCCTCTTTTAATAATACATCAGTACTCCATCTACATGGTAACCTTTCATCCCATAATTCAGCCAGCAGCGATGCTACATGTGAGAGACCCAGCGAGCGCCGGCACCGTTCAATATCCTGTTGATATATTGCACAGATAAATCTGACTAATTTTTGCCCCCGCCCTCACTCCCTGGGATCGAATGCAATATTGAATTATTTAATGATGCCTCATTAATCTTACAAAATTCCAATATAATCGGTTACGTGTCCCTCCAATGTGGCTCAGACGGGGCGTAGAGAGATGCACCTACAAGCAGGGCGGTATTGTTGTCGAGGCAACCATGCGAGTATCGGGCACAGGTCCTGACCTAACTAATAGGACCATGCACATACCTTTCATGCCGCAGCCATTTTCCGTTTTTTTTATATTTTTTTTGCTTTTTTATTCCCTGCCTTTCCAGAGCCGTAATAGTTTTATATTTTACCATTCACATAGCCGTATGAACGCTTGTTTTAAGTTGTACTTTCTAATGTCACAGTTTAATATTGCATACGACGTAGTGGGAAACTGGAAAAATATACGAATGGGGTTTAACTGGAAAAATAATGCAAATCCGTGAGTTTTATGGGTTTTGTTTTTATCGCATTCTCTATGCAGTAAAACTGATTTGTGCTGATTTATATAGTTTTTCTTGTGTTGTAATAAAGAAAAAAAACTTTTGAACTTTTTCTTTGCATCACCGTATTCTAAGCCCCATAACTTCTTTATAGTTACATCTACGGAGTGTGCGAGGGCTTCTTTTTTAGTAGGGAGATCTGTAGTTTTTATTGATGTCATTTTGTAGTGTGTGTGACTTTTTATTCAGTTTTTCTGAACATGGCAAATCAGCCATTTAGATTTTTTCCCCCTGTTACAGTGTCCACCGTACAGGAGAAATACATTTATAATTTAATAGTTTGGCCATTTTCCACATTGGTGATCCCTATGCTCTTTATTTTTTTTATTGTTTATTTTTATTTTCAATACTTTAAAACCTTTTTTTTTTTTACTTTTTCTTTTACACCTCTTTTAAGTCCCCCTAGGGGACTTGAACATATGATCATCTAATTGCTTCTCACATAGACTGCAATGAATAACCAATACTGTTCAGTACGTTCCTGTGGAGCCCTGTCACAGGCAGTGCTCCATAGGAATGTGTTAATGTGGTACCACAAGGAACAAACGGCTTCCCTGACTGCTCAGCGGAGAGACGTTCGGGCCCTGAGAGTGCAGTACTTCTGGAAAAGACTCTCAGGTGCCTTGGTTGCAACTGACCACGGCATCTAAGGGATTAAATGTCCACAATCGGCATTATTGAAGATCATGGACATTGCCGCTGGGTCTTCTGTGCATCTGTGCTGCTATCTGGAAGTATAACAGCGCATGCACAGTTGCTACTCCCTGACTGCTCAGTGGAGAGCCGTTCGGGCCCTGAGAGTGCAGTACTTCTGGGGAAAAGACTCTCAGGTGCCTTGGTCACAAGTGACCACGGCATCTAAGGGATTAAATGTCCACAATCGGCATTATTGATGATCATGGACATTGCCGCTGGGTCTTCTGTGCATCTGTGCTGCTATCCGGAAGTATAACGGCGCATGCACAGTTGCTACTCCAAAAGCAGAGGCTTTGTGCCACTACTCAGAGCAGCATACAGGAGTAAGATTGTAAGGGCCAGCCAAAATGATGACCCTGTCAATCAAGTGGCAGGTGAGCATCTTTAGTCTTGCGGACACCCACTCGCAGGAGTAGAACTCGGGTTGATGAGACAAATTGATTCGCTCATCTCTACCTGGGAGTCCTAGCTGTTTAGCTTGTTGAAGATAAAGAGTGGATACAATTGTAACAAACCCTCACCTGTGAGAAGTACATCATAAGGTCTGTCCAGGTTTTCAGCCTCTTGATATAAACGATAAAGAACTGAAACACTTGGGGTAATTTAGTATGGCGGACATTTCATTCATCATTCTTAATAAAATAAATAAAAAATGCGCTGAATTACTATTATATGACATGTATGAAAAAGCGCCGGCCTCTAAGGAAATGTTGTGCATCTTCTTTTGTGCCAGCAATACAAACCTACTCCAGCCATGAGCTATCATTGAAGCCAATTTCTGGCATAAGTTACGTAGTTGCTAACAGTCCTGAATGTGCAGGAACTTTCCATAATTTTCAGAGACTGTCCTGGCAATTTCAAGCTGATCTGGACAGAAATGGGTGGGGCTTTTCTGAGCCCGCCCATAAATGGCCAGCCCAAGATGGGTTTGGGCATTACCAAGGCGAGGCTTACACACCCATATTTGCATTAAATTATAGTAAATCTGTCAGGCCATGTGAGTCCCCCCTCGCTAAGCCTTGCCCAGTTTTTTTCAAATGTGGCGAGTGCAGTGTACAAGTAGGAAAAGTCACAAACTTTTGCAAGATGTGCTTGTTCAAAAATGTACAGCTTTTATGTGCTAGAGAATTGGCGTGTAGCCTTTTATAACCCTCCTTCCCTGCAAAGGTATACTAGCAAGTTGACTAGTTTTTCATTACAGTGGTGTCTGTTCCCGGGAAAGGTGAGTGATCATCAATATGGATTCCCAAAGAGGTGAGGGGAGAATATCTCAAAAGGGTTGTTTCCAAATATAACATTGATGGCCTATTCTTATGAAGGACAATCATTGAGTGATCAGCCGGGGGTCTGAACCCCGGGTAACCAGTGATCAGAATTATAGCGGTACTGCAGAGTTTACGATATGGCGGTTGTATAACAATCCCATTGAAGTGAATAGGCAGCGCTCTATGTAATGACAAGCTGTAATACCTGGATAAAAAAAACAGTAGGGTCTATATTGCTCTATAAAACATAAGGGCCCACTCACTTTCTTGAACATGGGGGTACTAGACATATCCTTTAAATTAATCAGTGACCAAGACAGAACCATTTAAAGGGGTATTCCAGTCCACTGGAGGGGCGACAAATGTTAGATCAGTGGGGGTATGACCACAGACCCCCAATGTTTGGTAAATCCTGGGTTCTTCGTCCCCTGGCCACACAGTCATGGCATAGAGCAGAATTACTCAAACTCATTGGAAGTGACAAAAGCAGCTCAACAAGGCGGGGACCGGGGTCCCCATTATACTGAAGGACTTAGTGGATAGGGATACCATTTTTGGCTGAAATACCCCTAAAAAAGGAAGTGCTGGACTGAGGGCAAAGCCTTGGGGGGAGACCCACTAGAGTTGTAGGGAGTGGACATTGAGGAAAGGGAGGACATGTGATAGGGGAGCGAGGAAGGGAGGTGTGGAGTCTGTGCAGGGTGTTATATGGGGGAAAAAGCGCGGGCTGGCAGCCATTTTGGTAGCCACCGCATTTGGGCTGCACTGTTTTCCCCCTGTTTTTCCTTTGGCTGCAGTTGGCCCATCCGACTGGTTCTCATCATGGCAGCCATGGAGTTGGTGGTAATTGTGGTTCTGGTGTGGTGGGGATGGAGCCATTAAGGCTCTGGATTCCCCAGATGCAAAAAAGGGCTGTGGTCTGGCAAAGATCTGCCCGGATTTATTGGTCTTGGGCCCAGGGTTTTGTTTATTTTGCCTCCAAGATGGCGTTCATTGGCTAGAGGTAATGTTACAGGGGTTAAATGGGCAGATTTATGTCAGAATTTGGGGCCCCAAGGACTAACCCCGTTCTTTTTTGTTTGGGAGGGGACCTTAATGGATTGAGGCCTGTAGGTGATTCATGATATTACATTTATATTATTTATGTTTGTTAATAAATGGCTACTGTGGCCAGGCCGCTGATCTGATTGTGGCTATGTTGTCAGATGACTCCTGCCTCAGGAGCTGTTCAATGTGGTGAGGGGGCAATAGTGTACGAGGGGCTAGTCAGGACTGTCAGATGTGAGGAAAGTAACCGCACCCTAAACCCCTAGGAGCCGAGGATGCTTCCCTACATGGCTTGGTGTATTTGACATTTACAGCTATGGGAAATCCCTGAGAGATCCCATGGTGGCCATATTAGTTGTAAGGGCTCATGCACACGACCGTATGTATTTTGCGTTCCGCAAAAAACGGATCCGCAAAGAATACGGACGACATCAGTGTGCATTCCGTATTTTGCGGAACGGAACAGCTGGCCTCTGATAGAACAGTCCTATCCTTGTCCGTAATGCAGACAATAATAGGACATGTTTTTTTTTTGCGGAAAACGGACATACAGAAACGGAATGCACTTGGAGTAACTTCAGTTGTTTTTGCGGACCCATTGGAATGAATGGTTCCACATACGGTCCACACAAAAAACCAGAACGGACACGGAAAGAAAATACATTTGTGTGAATGAGCCCTTAATTTTAGGGATTTTCGCTTTTGTGGTTGAGAATTGTCATCCGTGAAATCCACAAATCCATATCTTATAATTGGTTGGCTGAAGGTTTACCGCGTTCTTGTACCCCGCAGTGAGATGACACTTGCTTTCTGATATTCACACTAATTTTCTAGCTGTAATAAAGCAGAATAAAGCTGTGAACTGTCGCTAAAAATACTGCTGTGGTCTCCAGAGGACTGCAGGTGTATCTGGCGACAAACTCAACTCTGCTACATTCATACGCAGAAGTTTTCTTAACATGGGCTCTATAGTCGGCATATAAAATCAAGCGATTTGTGTCATACATCGAAATAATTATTTCTCAATTTATCACTTACCAAGGGAAAACATCAATATGTGATTAGTTGGCCATCCGACACCCAGCCCCCCGCCAATCAGCTGTTTGAGTAGGCACCGTTGCTTGCAGTAGCGCTGCAGCCTCTCTCTACATCCCCAGCACAGCACTGTCCATTGTATAGTGGCTGTGCTTGGTATTGCATTCAGCCCGATTCACTTCAGTGGGACTGAACTGCGCCTAGGCCTGTGATAACTAACCTCCGACACTCCAGCTCCGGTTAAACTACGGCTCCCAAGATGTACACTTGCTTGGCTGTTCTCAGAAATCCATAGAAATGAATGGAGCATGCTGGGAGTCGTAGTTTCACCACAGATGGAGTGCCGGAGGTTAGCCATCACTGGGCTAGGCCACGTGACCGAGGAACATGGCTATAGGAAAAGCTGGAGAAGGGCATGGTGCCTACTCAGACAGCTGATCGGCCAGGGACCCCCACCTATCAGATACTGATGGACTAACCGGATGAAATAAAAAAAAAAAACTTCTGTCTGGGGTTTTAGAAGGGGTAGTTCTGAGATTTAAAAAACACTGCACCTCTCCTGCAGCAACATCACATCTTCTGTTCATGGGCCGTGTGTGGTAATCACTTGAATAGCTCTGAACTGCAGTACCAGACACAACCTATGGGCAAGAGTGGGGCTGTTTCTGGTAATAGAGCTAATCCAATACAATACCTTTAAGATGTGAATCTTGTTTTTTTTTTGTTTTTTTTGTCTATTGTGCTGAAAAATAAGTGGAAATAGCAAATAGGATACTGAAGATGTATATGTGACGTGATGATCTATTTTTATGTCTGGATCACTGATGCCTCGGTCTCTGGGTGATCAGTAGGTCTCGCTGTTGATATTCATTATAAAACAGAAGAAACGTGACTTACGTGCGGTGCTTAAGAAGCCTAGAGAGGCCTCACAATGAAAGGATGTTTTCTCTCATCTGTGCGGAGTCGTGCAGAGCGCTTCCTTCCAGCAGAAAAAGAGAAGACAATAATTGGGTGTCTGCAGGTATTTATAGCTCTGCAGATGACAACCAATGTCGGGTCCAGGGGGGCAAGGTCAGGAGGCTGCTGACGAGCCTGTGCCTGATACACGCGCCAATTATTAATACTCCTAATAACAGCCGTGAGAAAGGAAGGAATATAAGAAGTAGTAATAAATCTACGCTTAATTATTCTATAAATGTGAAACAAGCAACAAGGGTCAATTTAGTAATAGTAAGGCCTCATGCACACGACCTTATGTTTGGTCCGCGTCCGAGCCGCATATTTTGCGGCTCGGGCGCGAACCCATTCACTTCAATGGGGCCGCAAAAGATGCGGACAGCACTCCCTGTGCTGTCCGCATCCGTTGCTCCGATCGGTGGCCCCGCAAAAAAAATGGAGAATGTCCTATTCTTGTCCGTTTTGCGGACAAGAATAGGCATTTCTACAATGGGCCGCATTCCGTTCTGCAAATTGCGTAACAGAATGCAGAGCAGCTTCCGTGTTTTGCGGATCCGCGGTTTGCAGACTGCAAAACACATACGGTCGTGTGCATGAGGCCAAAAAGTAATTGGGCTACCTGCACACGTTGTGCACTACGTGCGCTTTCTCCATGTGGATTTTTGCGCAGAAAAGCGGAACATAATACATTAGCAGCAAAGTGAATAAGATGCGCTGAATCTCATATACAAGTTGCATATTTTGCATGTGCAGATAGTGCCCAGCCGTGTGTATTTTAACCCGTTGGTGACCACCAATGTGCCTTTTTATGGTGGTCACTAATGGGTCTTAGGCTAGGCCAACTCCTTTTCACGGTGGTCCAGTCTAAGTGCTGCAGGGGTCTCTTGTGCAGCGGAGAGCAGGAACTCAGCTCTCACATGGGAACTGGGCTCCTGAACTAATGGTTCGTACTGCCAGAAGCACCAATCCGGGTTGTTTAACCACTTGGATGCCGTGGTCAATAGCGACCATGGCATCTAAGTGGTCTAGAGTAATTGATAGCAACACTGTACTGAATTAAGACTGCAACTTTTTTGCGACTTTTTAAAAAGTTACAATTAATGAATCTGGCTCACATCTCATTAACCTCTTCTGTCCAGTGCACAGTGGAAGGAGGAGTTTTAAATACAGCGCCCACTCGCAAGTGCAGCGGGCGCTATAGTCAACAGGTGTCCACTGTTTCAAAGAGCAGAGGCCCAGGGCTAATGTCTGCGACTGGTGATAAAGCCAATCGCAGACATCTAACCCTTTAGATGCTGCAGTCAAATGTAATCACGGCATCTAAATGAAGAAAAGCACGCCCTTCTGGGTCAGGAATGGCTTCCCCATGAAGTAACTGGAGGAGACGTTCCTTCGCTCTGATGTGCTGAGACCCAGAGTATCAAAGCTGTAGTTCCCATGGAGCCCTGCAGGTGGCAGCGCTCTCCATAGTACAAAAGCAAATAGAGCTCAGATTGTAGTTCTATTGAGCTACAGTGTCCATCACATATTCGGGCCTCCTAGGGGGGCTAAAATAAAAAAAGTTAAAAAGTTTAAAAAATATAAAAAAATTAAATCACCTCCTTGGCACGGAATTAAAATAAAACATAAAGATCTCTGATCACTGCAAAGGCATCACTGCATCCCAAAATGCCTGAACTATTAAAATAATTATCCTATGTGGCGAATGGAATATCAAAAAAATAAAAATAGCCATTTTTTAATTGCTTCACTTCCAAAAAAATTGAATAAAATGTGATCAAAAAGTCACACACTCCAGAATGGTGTGTACAAAAACTACACGTTGTTCCTCAAAAAACATAATCCCCCATAGAGCTCCGTGGAGATAACTATAAAAAAGTTATGAGGGGTTAGAATGTGGCAATGAAAACAAAAATTATTTTTTTCAAAGTTTTTTTTTTTTCAGTATTAAAACTATATAAATGTGGTAATGTTGTAATCTTACTGACAGAAAGAATGAAGAGCACAGGTCAGTTTTACTGCATAGGGAACGCAGCAGAGACAAAACCTGAAAACTGTGGTGGAATTGAATTTTTTCCACTTCCACCACATTTGTCATTTTTTTCCCACTACATTACATGCAATATTTTGTGATGCCATTAGAAAGTACAACTTGTCCCTCAAGTGAATGCAGGAATAAAAAAGTTTTGGCTGCAGGAAGGCAGGGAGGAAAAATCATCTGGGACTCTAAGGCCCCATTCACACGAGCGAGTTTTCCGCGCGGGTGCAATGCGTGATGTGAACGCTTTGCACCCGCACTGAATCCGGACCCATTCATTTCAATGGGTCTGCGTACATGAGCGTTTTTTTTCACTCATCACTTCTGCGTTGTGTGAATATAGCAGCATGTTCTATATTCTGCATTTTTCACAAAGAAGTGAATGGGGCTGCGTGAAAAACGCATCGCGTCCGTAAGCAAGTGCGGGTGCTAGGAGATGTTGTTTGTAAACCTTCAGTTTTTTATCAAGTGCGTGAAAAATGCATCAAAACGCATTGCACCCGCGCAGAAAAACTGAACGCAATCGCAGACAAAACTGACTGAACTTACTTGCAAAATGGTGCATTCCCTGAACCCATCCGGACCTAATCTGTAAAGTTCGTGTGATGGAGGCCTAAGGGTTAATACTACTAGTAATAAAACATAACTAAATTTTGCCTCTGCTACCATTAAAGGGGTTGTCCGGGTTCAGAGCTGAACCCGGACAAACTCATAATTTTACCCAGGCAGCCCCCCTGATGTTAGCATCGGAGCATTTCATGCTCTGATGCTTTCCCTTGCGCTGCGCAGGATTGCGCAGGACAAGGCCTCCTTTATTTACTATAGGACACTGCCGGGTGTAGGCTTCCGTCCAGCAGTGTGTTCGGTGACGTCACCAGCTCTGATGGGCGGTAGCCTCCGCCTGGCAGCCCCATGGAGAGTCCGGTTCGTCACCGGAACTCCAGAAAATGCCTTTGCCCTGCGCGATTTAGCACAGGGCAAAGGAGAGCATCGGAGCATAAACTGCTCTGATGCTCAAGTCAGTGGTGCTGCCTGGGTGAAAATGGGGATATGTTTGGGTTCAGCTCTGAACCCGGACAACCCCTTTAACAGTAATAGATACAATAATTTTAGCAGTAGAAATACTAGAAGTATAATAACATATCAAAGTACTCCTGTTAGTAATAATACCAGTAGGATGTATCATTAGTATTATTACCTGGGTTGAGTGAATCGAACTATCCAAAGTGGACCTAAATCTGAATATCTGGGAAAATTTGATTCGCTGTAAAGCCAAATTTCCTCGTGCTTCTTGGTAACGAATTCATTTTTCCTGATCACTCACCTCATCTATTTGAGCGTGAAGAGGCCGTCGAGGCCATCTTGATTGAAGATCCCAAGTGTGATGTATAACGTCACCACACCAGCCAGCATGATGACGTCATTATACACCACATGAGGTTTCACGTGGTATCTTCAATCAAGATGACCGCGGTGGTCTCTTCACACTCAAATGGCTATGGTACTTTTTTTAACTGATTAACCCCTGAAAGCCCTCATTTTTAATCTCAGATGCCGCAATCAGTGATGAACGTGGCATCTGAGGAGTACAATGACAGAGGGCGGCGCAATCGCCATTTCCCGTCATTATGCCCACTACTTACAAAGAAATGCGCTTTGTGACAAAGTAATTTCTTTGCTGAATCCACTTTTGTAAACTTCGCTCAACATTAAGTATTACTATTACTGTAATCATTAGTATAACTATTAGTTACTGGATTTCTTCTTCTTACCAGTAGTGCTGATAACATTATCTCCACACACAGTAGTACCAATGGTAACAATAGTACAATATATTTGTATTATTTGGTAATTATTTGCTGTTACAGTAATAATGTAAATAATAACTACTAGTCGATCGGGGCTCGTTATAGCCCTGCATTGATGACATCTAGCTAGGATATGCCTTCAATGTCCAATAGGTGCGGGTCCCACCTCTGGGACCTGCTCTAGTCTAGCAAATGGGGCCCCAGAAGGGAAGGAGAGTATACTGCACATGCTATGGGATCGCTCAGCTATTTTCTGAAGTCCCACAGCACTGAATGGAAAGCACACAGTGCAAGAATGGCCACCTCTTCATCTGCCCCCTGGACTGCCAGAAATAGTCAAACCAGCGCTCAGCTAGTTTTGGAACTGCCACAGTGCTGAACAGAGGGTGGCAGCCAGGGGCACAGCTATAGGGGATGCAGAGGTAGCAGTCGCCACCGGGCCCAGGAGCCTGGGGGGCCCAAAGTCCCTTGTGCCAAATAAGAAGACACCGGTATTATAGAAAGTGCATACTGGCATGCAGATACACCTCTGGCTGGAGGGAAGGGGTTAGGTCAAGAATTTGGCATGGGGGGGGGGGGTGGCATTTTAATTTTTGCCTCAGGCAGCACGAAGGCCATGTGCTTCCCTGCCCCTGGCCACAAAGCACTGAGGGAAGGGAGGCCCAGGCTGAACTCTTGCACCAGGGCCCATGAGCCTTTAGTTACGTCCCTGGTGGCAGCACATGGTGGCTGCTCATCTGTTCTGGAGATAGGAGCAGGTCCCAGATGTGTGACCCGAACCTATGTGACTCCGATGTCATATTCTAGAGATATGCCATCAGTGTCCCAGATGGGCCTTACCCCTTTAAGCTCTTCTTGGAGGAGGGTCTTAGATTCACAACTAATTTAACAGAATTGATTTAAAAATGAAAATATACAAACAGATCTCAAAATTTTATAACAGCCGATCAAAATGTTACATTCATTCATGTAAATCCCGGCAGACTGTGCAGCACCAACCCCTGGAAGTGACGGCCCATTGGCGGTCTTTATACGACACCATTATAGGAGAATATTTCATCCCTGGCTGTGCAGACGGTTGGCAGCAGAAGACATTACTGTATATCATGTGCTGTCGAGGGAGAGGGGCGGCTGAGCATCAACAACAATCTCGTGGTAAATCTAATTTAGGCCACCTGCACATGGTACTGGTGAATGTAAATAAGATCCACTGATTTCTGTATGGATTTAGGGTACTTTCACACTAGCGTTGGTGCGGATCCGTCTGTTTATTTGTACAGACGTATCCGCACCTCTAATGCAAACGTTTGTATCCGTTCAGAACGGATCCGTTTGCATAAGCTTTAAAGAAAAATGACAAAGTCCAAAACGGATCCGTTTTGACTTACATTGAAAGTCAATGGGGAACGGATCCGTTTTCAAATGCACCATATTGTGTCACTGACAACGGATCCGTCCCCATTGACTTACATTGTAAAAAAAAACGGATCCGTTAGGCTCCGCCTCTTCAGACGGACACCAAAATGCTGCATGCTGCGTTTTGGTGTCCGCCTCCAAAACGGAATAGAGGCGGAACGGAGCCGAACTGATGCATTCTGAACGGATCCTTATCCATTCAGAATGCATTGGGGCTTAACTGATCCGTTTTGGACCGTTTGTGAGAGCCCTGAAACGGATCTCACAAACGGAATCCAAAACGCTAGTGTGAAAGTACCCTTATGTGCGTTTCTGCAGCATATCCGCACCACACTCTGCGATGTCTAACAGCAGCTTTTGGTGCGGATTTGATGTGGTTTTGCCCCAGATCTCATCCTTCCATTGAAAGGGGTGAAATCCGCAGCTAAAGCCACAAACATAATGGACATGCTGCAGATTATGAAATCTGTAATGCAGGTAAATACTTTATCTGCGAACACTTGTGGAAGCTTATATACTGCAATACGCTGTGGTTTTTCTGCACGGGAATCCGCGAGGAAAAAACGCACGTATTCCGCAACATGTGCAGGGGGCCTTAAGCGGTTGGTTATACTTTGCCATCCTTTCTCTATGCTCCAGTACCTCAAATATAAAAAATAAAGCAGCTTTGCAAATGGTCTTGAAGGGGTTCTTTACCTTTTTCTTTCTGATAATCTATCCTTTAGGCTCCATTCACACATCCGCAATTCTGTGCAGCATCTTGCGGAACGGAATTGCGGACCCTTTCATTTCTATAGGGACACACTGTCTCCCACCCGGATCTGGAATTGCGGATCCGCACTTCCATTCCGCAAAGTAATAGAACATGTCCTATTCTTGTCCGCAATTGTGCGCAAGAAAAGGCATTTTCTATGAGAGTGCCGGAGATGTGCGGTCCGCAAAATGCAGAACGCACATTGCCGGTGTCCGTGTTTTGCGGATCCACGGATCTGCAAAACACACACGGACGTGTGACTGGACCCTTAGGCCTCTTGCACACTAAAGTTTTTTTTGCAAGTGTACGGGCCGTTTTTTTGGGCTCCGTATAAGGTCCTTATACGGAACCATTCATTTCAATGGGTCCGCAAAAAAAACTGAAGTGTTTCCGTGTGCATTCCGTTTCCGTATTTCCGTTCCGTTAAAAGATAGAACTTGTCCTATTCTTGTCCGCATCACGGAGAAGGATAGTACTGCTCTATTAGTGGCTAGATGTTCCGTTCCACAAAAAACGGAATGCACACGAATGTCATCCGTTTTTTTTGCGGATCCGTTTTTTGCAGACCGCAAAACCATATGGTCATGTGCAATAGGCTTAAGATAGATTATCAGCATCTGATCAGCAGGGGTCTGACCCCTAGGACCCCCGCTGATCAGCTGTTTGAGAAGGCAGTGGCGCTCACAGTTGTGTAACACCCTTTTTTCTGCTTCCCGCAGGCCAGTGATGTCACAACTCTTTCCCTGCTCACTGCAGCTCAGCAACATTCACATCAATGGGGTTGAGCTGCGCTTGGTCACGTGACATAGTTGTGACGTCACTGGCCTGGGGGAAGCAGCGAGAAGGCTGCAGCACTGCTGCGACTGATTGGTGGAGGTCCTGGGTGTCGGACCCCTGCCGATCAGATACTGCCGATCGATTCTGAGAATAGATCATCAGTAAGAAAAATGTAATGAGCCCCTTTAATTAAAAATCTTATACAGTTTAATGCACACAGCTCATATGCAGATGTGTTACCGTGGCTACAAACAAAGCATGTGTTGACAGTCAGATTTTTGCAGTCCCTTCCGTTTTGCCTCTTGCTAACCTACCGATGGATGAGAGTATGACAACAGTGCCAGACTGCACAGGGTTTGTTTGAGGCCTGTAACCATAGAGACACATAGGTCTGCAAAGGAGCTGTAAACATAATGGTACAATATTTTCAAGACTGTACATAATCGATTAGTATTTTGGAGTTAGTAACTTTGAAGAAAAATGTTTGAAAACGTATTCTTGCCGTTTAAAGAACAGTGAATGTGAGAAATTTTGCTTTTAAATCGAATTTTTGTAATTTTGATGGGAAGTGATTTTTTAATTATTGGATATCTGGAAAGGGTTACCGAAAATGCTAATTGATGGGAACCCATTTGTCGTGCCCTTGTAGGGTGGGGTATAAGGTGGGGTCTGGTAAAGAAAAGACTTGCTGTGGGAAAAGGTGCTGCTTAACACCACGGCTGATCTTGTCCGCATCCAATCTGCATTTTTTGCGGGTTGGATGCGGATCCATTATTCCCAAAGGGGCTGCAAAAGATGGGGACAGCACAGCCGTATGCCTGTATTATGGATACTCTATAGAGGGCAGGACGTTTCGTTGTAGATGGCACACGGAAACCCTACACAAAAAAATAGAGCCCACAATGTACCCAATACATAACATGTAGTATTAAAAAAAATTAAAAGATCGCTAAAATCACATGAATTAAGGAGAGGTGACGGAAATAATGCCATCCAAGACCCACGGTACTATGTACAGCTGTAACTAGTAACAAAGACAATACAACATCTATATAAAAATCGTAACACTTATGTACCAGTGGTAAATAACACCAAATAAAGATATCTAGAATTCACCCATGAAGTACGTATGGTCACCGTGTTGTGTGGATACGCAATTTGCGGACAGAAAAAACAGCTATGGCACCCCTTTAATTAATGCTGCGTGGTGCTTCTGTTGGAGAGCGGAGCGGCTGTCATGGAACAGCACCACCATCTGCTCAAGAACAGGAGCCTGGAAGAATGCAAGTAACCAGTGCACAAGCAGGGACTGAGTACACCGCAATATATGTATCAGTGTTAGGTAAAGTATTATAACCTGTTGTGTAATATGTGTCTTCTAGGAGCATGCAGGGCAGGCTGCCACCCTACAAACGGCTACTGCGAGGGTCCTGGAGAATGCAGGTGTGTACTGTGCAGGAGATATCCTTTAACAATAGGCATTGTATCATTTGTGTTCTAGGATTCTGTATCATGCTATGCCCCCTTGTGCCCTGTACAAGGTATAGCACAGTGTATCAGTTTTGGATTGAGTGTTCCTTTAAGGCCTCATGCACACAGCCGTTGTTTGCGTCTGCGTCCGAGCCGCATATTTCGCGGCTCGGCCGCGGACCCATTCACTTCAATGCGGCCGCAAAAGATGCAGACAGCACTCCGTGTGCTGTCCGCATGCGTTGCTCCGTTCCGTGCCCCCGCTAAAAAAATAGAGCATGTCCTATTTTTGTCCGTTTTGCGGACAAGAATAGGCATTTCTATAATGGGCCGGAACGGAACGCGGAGCAGCTTCCGTGTTTTGCGGATCTGCGGATTGCGGACCGCAAAACACCAACGGTCGTGTACATGTAGCCTTAGTCTTGCATTTCTTTTTTGCAGGTGTCACACTGGCTGGAAAGGACCGTTCTGTGACCAGTGTATGCCATTCCCTGGTTGCGTCCATGGAAGTTGTAATAAACCCTGGCAGTGTATCTGCGACGAGGGCTGGATCGGCAGCCACTGCAACATCGGTGCTCGAATCATTTATACAAATTCCCAATTGAAATTTTAAAAGTTTGACTAAAAAACAGGTTGTTAGTGTCTCTTGAAACGTGTCATAATGAATTTACATACTATGCATTACAACAACTTATCCCCTATTCACAGTATATGTCAGATTGGGAGGGGTCCGGCTGCTGGGACCCCCGCAGATCACCAGAATAGGGGCTCTTGTTCTCCCATTTGAGTACAGCAGCTGACGCACATTTCTATGGGACTGCCGGAGATGGCCAAGTGTTCAAGTATCCCTGGCAGACCCCTAGAGATGAATGGAACGAGCGGAGACGCTCATGCATGTCCGCAGCTCCATCCCTCTTGTGACTGGCAGGAACCCCAGCGGTCAGACCCTGGCCGATCATTTATCCTCTATCCTGTGGATAGGCGATATGTTTTTGTAATGAGACAATCCCTTTTATTACAGGAACTAGTCATAATCTGCTACTTATTATTACTACAATGAAAATCTGTTAATCCAGAAATAATCATTCAGAAAGTCTGGTTTTCATTCCGCACAGATATGCAATATGATATGGAACATTACTGAATAGAAAGAATCAGCGAGGAGATTTCTCTAACTTTTAAACCAGTTTTATCTATTTTTCCATGTCTGATGATCCAGAAAATACGATAATCCAATGATCAGGCCCCATTGATCAATGAATGCTACCAATAGAAAAACTCAACTTACAGGCATGCATCTCATATCTGATGGATGATGAAACACAAGCTACCAGCTAAAAGCAAAGGAAAACTGTGACAACAGCGCCACCTGCAGTTTAGGCTGGAAATTAATGTTTTACAGATTTTGTTTTCTCTCTGGGTTTCTATATTACCTTTGGTGTTATTTATGAAATACACCTTTTGCCCCTCATATGGGCTATACCTGCCCCATTACAGAGCAGTGCGTGCCAGCTGTGCCCAGCCAGGGTTTGGATAAGGTGCTTGGCAGAGGAGTGACTTAGAGCTCCAGGGGTCCAAACCAAAATTGCCAACCTACTATGTGCCACTCTGTTGGTATCTCATGTGGTATAAGGGCCTTGGGGCCTCTTCAGTTCCATTGCCCAGTTGTGTCCGCTACCCCTACATCCCTGGTGTATGAGCACCCGAGGCAGAAATATCAAACCAAATCCAATTAGAAAAACACATGAGAAACCCCCATAAAGGTACAAAGAGCAGAATTTTGAATACAGCTTTGTGTGCGAACGGAGCAGAGGTACATGACATAACTGGAGCAGTGCACTGTAGTGTATTAGAAATGTAACGTATGTGTATTCCCTGCAGATATCCATCCATGCGCTGCTGTTCCCTGTTCCAGTAACTCTACCTGCATCGAAACGGGTGACGGTGGATACATCTGCCTCTGTGCTCCGGGATTCACAGGAAGAAACTGCATGGTTAAAAGGGGACCCTGCAAAACCAATGGGTAACTGATCGCTTTTAACTACAACTAAGTAGATGAAATGAAAAGGTTACTTCAGTAAAACTGAAAAATCTGGAGTGATCCTAAGTGATGATATCCCCTGCATATGTTATACATAGAACAGGGCAGCTCTGCCCCTTCTGCCCTGAGTTATGCATAGTACATATACTGATTAGGTTGGGCAGGTTCATATAATGCCAGACACCGGCACGATGGTGGAGACAGGAGGAAGCCAATTAATAACGGAAATACATTCTAATTCAAAAGATCTTGTGTAACTAAGGCCTCATGCACACGAACGTATTTTGGGCCCGCGTCCGGGCCGCATATTTTGCGGCTCGGGCGCGGACCCATTCACTTCAATGGGGCCACAAAAGATGCGGACAGCACTCTGTGTGCTGTCCGCGTCCTTTGCTCCGTTCCGTGGCCCCGCCAAAAAAATATAGCATGTCCTATTCTTGTCCGTTTTGTGGACAAGAATAGGCATTTCTACAATGGGCCGCGTTCCGTTCCTCAAATTGCGGAACAGCTTCCGTGTTTTGCGGATCTGCGGATTGCGGACCGCAAAACACCTACGGTCGTGTGCATGAGGCCTAAGGCTGCATTCACATTTCCAAGATGATCCGGCTGCCTGATCCAGCATAAACTGAATGCGGATGGGACCCGCACATCCATGTGGCGGCACAATTTTGCAAGGAAAGCCAAGACTTTCCTTTTCAAAATCCAGAGCCCACGGAAGTTTCATGCCGCCACGGAAGAGTGTAAATGCAGCCTGAGATGATTAAACGCAGCAAATACGGGCAATTTTTGTAGCGGTCTTTTGACACACTTTTTTTTTTTATTTAATGCATCATGCTCTGGCATTTTTTTCTTCGATTTCTTGTTTTTTCCCATAGAAATGCATTGTTTTGCTTTTATTTTGACATTTTAAAAAAATGTATATGCCAAAGTGTGTTACATTTTTAACGACTTTTCTTTACCAATGCATTTTTTGCATACTGCTGTAGACATTACAGCACTGCATATAAGAAAAAAAAAAAAAGATTCAAAATGGTCAATGCTCAAACACACCAAGTGCCACAAAAAAATCTTAAATAATGCTGCACAAGTCAGGTGTTTATGGATGTGCTTTTGGACAAAAAAAATGTAAATTATCATGTTTTTTCTGAACAAAAATTTGCTGCAGCCAGATATTACATGTTGACCAATAGGAAGTTCTAAAGCTCCAAATAGAAACAGCTTTTTTTGTGGTGGTGTTTCAAGACAGTTAAAAAAAAAATTTCCCTTGGTGTTTTTTTTTTTTTTTTCTAAATCACAGCATTCTCTGGGTGCAATGTTTTTCTGGCAGCCACAGACTTCTCTAGAGGGGGAAAAAAAGTCTGACAAAAATGCAAGTAAAAAAATGCATGAAATGCATGGTGTTTTTTACAATGTAGTCAAGGTAGGTAGAGCTATATGGGTCCCATCTAGGGTAAGTGCTGATCGGTTCTGTCTCCTATAATAATAAATCACCTTCTATATTCTTTGTAGTGAAATTCCTTGTAATGTAGTGAACCAATGAAACAATGAATAATCTGACTGCAGATTCTTACATTCCCGCGAATGCCCAGGAGTAATTTCGGAGTGGCGTCACCAAACTACCCAACAATAACCGTATTCATCTGTTCAAATCCCACTTCTGACAAGTGTTTTACCATGAATTGGATGATTTGAGAATAAATAGGTTTAACATGCTAAGTTATATAAATATAATATTAAATATAAGGTAAAACAGACAAATCACATACAGAATAAATAATAATCAATCACATGACCTGTACAGTACAATATTGGGAGGGCTTCTGCCCCATGGTGACACAAGAGACCCATAGACCTACAGCATCCTACCTGGATGGTGTTCTCGATGGAGTTTGCACAGTAAGGGTACTTTCACACTAGCGTTAGTGTGATCCGGCAGGCAGTTCTGTTGTCGAAGCTGCCTGCCGGATCCGCCTTTCAGTGACAACTGACAGCATTTGTAGATGCATTGCAAGAACGGATCCGTCCCTCCGCTTGTCATGCGGATGGACGGATCCGTCTTGCAGTCTTTTTCACAGTTTTCCCACGGATCCGTCCTTCAGTTGTTTTGCAATGCCGGATCCGGCACTAATGCAAGTCAATGTAAATTAATGCCGGATCCGGCATTCCGGCGACTGATCAGGCATTTTGGACGGATATAATACCCAGCATGCTGCGGTATTATGTCTGGCCAAAACGCCTGACAGTGACTGAACGGAAGGCATACTGATGCAAACTAAACGGATTTCTATCCATTCAGATTGCCTGGGGATATGCCTGATCAGTTATTTTCCGGCATAGAGCCCTTTTGACAGAACTCTATGCCGGAAAAGAATAACGCAAGTGTGAAAGTACCCTGAGATCTCTGAGATAATCACTCAGGAGTGTGGCCTTCTCAGCACAATGGGCAGCTTGTGTATGTTATCTACTTATTCCTAACTCACTACATTACAAGGAATATAGAAAGTAATATAATAAAGGGGACAGAACCAATCAGTACTTAATTATGTATGTAAAATACCCTTACAAAACAGGGTAATTCTTATATAAAGCAGAGAAATTAAAGTTCCTGGACGCCGCTGAACTGCTTGTCGTGCATTTATTATATTGCTGAGTACATAGAATGCGAATTGCCAGTTTCAAAAAATGACGTTTCGGCAAAAGCCTTCCTCAGGAAACTGGATGTGCCGCACTATAAGTGTAAGGCCTTATTCACACGTCCGTAGTGTGTTTTGCGGAAACACGGAAACACGGATCCGCAAAACACGGAAACACGGATCCGCAAAACTCGGACGGCTGCAATGTGCATTCCGCATTTTGCGGACCGCACATTGCTGGCACTATAGAAAGAATGCCTTTTCTTGTCCGCAATTGCGGACAAGAATAGGACATGTTCTATTTTTTTGCGGAAACGGAAACACGGATGCGGAAACACGGATGCGGAAACACGGATGCGGACATCACATAGTGTGCTGTCCACATCCATTCCTGCCCCTATGAAATGAATGGGTCTGCAACCCTTCCGCAAAATTGCGGATGGGATGCGGATCCATTTTGCGGACGTGTGAATTAGGCCTAAGCCGATATTGGCGCTGAACAGAGGCTCTGTGGCCTTGTGGGCGATGCAGTGTGGGGCAGAAGTGCCGCATCTTATATAAAGCACTCATGATGTCATTGCGGCTGAGATCAAGTATACCTTGGCATTAGTTTTATGCTATCATTAAAACTTTTAAAGAAAAAAAGAAACAAATTTGATTAAACTTATCACTGAGTTGGGAGGTTCATGGTCCCTTGTGCTCAGTAAAAACCTAATGCATGAGTATAAGTGTGTGAGAGAACTGCTGCCTTGGCTGCATTAGTATTCAGTGCAGTGATTATAATTTGGGATGTGCCTATAAATCCAGGAGAATGTTTGCCAGGTTCCTGAATCTCCAAGACGTGGCCCTAATGTTCTACACACCGGAGGACTCAGGCAGGACGTGTTGATGCCATTAATATGGAAATACACCCAGCTGTCTCCTGTTCTGAGGACGACTGTTCCGCTTGTCTCATTAGTTCAGACATTTGAAATTCAGATCCAATTAAAATGTTTACTGTCCTTCTAAACAGCTAAAAATATAGCAGTATTATAGTAGTTATATTCTTGTACATAGGAGGCAGTATTATAGTAGTTATATTCTTGTACATAGGAGCAGTATTATAGTAGTTATATTCTTGTACATAGGAGGCAGTATTATAATAGTTATATTCTTGTACATAGGAGCAGTATTATAGTAGTTATATTCTTGTACATAGGAGGCAGTATTATAATAGTTATATTCTTGTACATAGGAGCAGTATTATAGTAGTTATATTCTTGTACATAGGAGGCAGTATTATAGTAGTTATATTCTTGTACATAGAAGCAGTATTATAATAGTTATATTCTTGTACATAGGAGCAGTATTATAGTAGTTATATTCTTGTACATAGGAGCAATATTATAATAGTTATAGTCTTGTACATACATGTTGGAAATAATGTGTACTGTGGTAGAACCATGAAGTTTTAGCCTGTCCCTTCTTCTGACAGTTTTTCAGATTCACTGACTGACTTTCCATGTGTGATTTTATATTTTTCTACAGGTCTCCTTGCAAGAACGGAGGGACCTGCATAGACAACAATGGCTTTGCTTCTCGAGCTTCTTGTCAGTGTCCTTTAGGCTTTGAAGGCAATAACTGTGAAGTAAAAAAAGATGGCTGCAACCCAAACCCTTGTGCAAATGGTGGTAATTGCACTGATGTTGACACAGGATTTGAGTGCAAGTGTCCAGGAGGGTTCAGGGGTCGGTCTTGCACAGAAGTCACATCATTGTGTAGCAGTAATCCCTGTGCCCATGGTGGAACCTGTCATGAGAAGATCAGAGGATTTCAATGCGAGTGTCTACCTGAATATACAGGCGCTTCATGTGATGTACCGAATACAAATAAGAAGGTCCATGCAGTGGTCAATCATTATCATTTTCAGTCCCACCACAAGATTTTTCCACACCAACGGCACGAAGTCTTGAAGATCACAATGAAGGAGACAGTCCACAATATGGACCCGTTCCTCAGCAGGAGTCAGATAATTTGCTTCATTGTCCTGGGTCTTCTTACTTGCCTCATTGTCCTGATCACGACCGGAATTGTTTTCTTCTCCAAGTGTGAGACCTGGTTGGCCAATGCCAAGTACAGCCACCTTATCCGTCAGAAAAAGGATTTCTACATGAAATCCAACAGAGAAGAGGGCAATGACGTCAAAATAATTTTCCCTGAAAAGGTTAAAATTGCTAACTATAACAGGAATTACACCACTATTTAATGCAATGGGTTATAAAGGAGGGGTCAAAGATTAGACCACCATTCGGTTGAGTCATCGCAACCTATTCCAGTGTTTCTTGCGTACCATATCTTCTGAGCAAAGGAGAAGGGCTCTGAAAAAGTTGTTTTTTGGGTTTTTTTGCCACATGAACCCTTGTTGAATCAAGTCCCAGAATGAAGAGAAAAACGGTCCAGCTTCACTGGAAAACTTGAGGCTTTATTGAATCCCGTGCAGATAAAAACCAACGTACAGCAATGCAAGAAATCAACCGGTTTCAGATCACTATAGGTGCGGATCCTTAGTCATGATATGCATATCATGACTAAGGATCCACACCTATAGTGATCCGAAACCGGTTGATTTCTTGCATTGCTGTACGTTGGTTTTTATCTGCACAGGATTCAATAAAGCCTCAAGTTTTCCAGTGAAGCTGGACCGTTTTTCTCTTCATTCTGGGACTTGTTGTGCGCCAAGGTTCAGGGCGAGGTCCGGGCTCCTGGTTTCCTGTGGACGAGCGCAACATTCTCCAGTCTTGTTGAATCAAAGTCTAAAGCTGCCCAAATGCACAAGATAAATGCTGGCCTAAATTTGACCATTTTAGATGTTGATCATGTCGAAGTTTTAAATGGAAAATTAAATCATGATGGCCAAAACGATCATCTGTCAGGATGGATTTATTTGGCTGTTGCCGCCAGAAAATGCAAGTTTATGGCATGATTGACCAGATGCAGGCCTTGGTGCTGGCCCACCTTGTTGTGGTTTATGTTGTCCGTACCTCACTAATCTACCAGGTTGGTGGTCAGATCATTTGAACAACCGATCGGCCATAATTCAGCTGATACTTATCTAATGTGTATGACCGGCCTTAGTCTAATCCAACAATATAAGCGTTACTGCACTTACTGCACTTAAAATAATTGTCCAGGATTAGAACATGTCTGCTTTCTTCCTAAAACAGTGCCAACCCTGTCCACAGGTGGTTTGTGGTATTGCAGCTCGGCTCCATTATTTCTGGATAAAAACAGCCAGGTTTTTGTAATCCTGTACAATCCCTTTAACACATAGCCCTTTAACCCTTTAATATATAACAGCCTCCCTTCCGACAATATCAACATCATAGTCTTGCCAAAAGCTTAGATATGAAAGATAAGTTCTCCCACTGGACAACCAAGCAGCACCTCATGAGTTATATATTCTTTTTTTTTTTAAAGAAAAATAGCAGCCATCAACGTGAGATTGATGAGGGTGCAACTTTAGGACCCCCATGAATCTGCAGAGACCCCTACAGTATTTTTATGGCACATCCTTTTGTCTAGCTCTGCCTGGTTCTGCAGTTCATCCCTATTCTAACAAGCACCACAGCACGTTTATTCTGATTGTGCACAGATCTACCACCGATCACCAGCTGATAGTCTACTCTTTATCCATGTTTTCCCTTCTGAAAAAAACTCTTAAGGCGTTAAAATTGATTTTCTTAACCCTACAAGGCAGATGTTTTAGTAGGCAGGGAAAGAAAATCAGTGACAAACCAATGTGTGGACCAATGTGTATACTTTCTCTACAGATGTGTCCTTCTTTAGCTTGGCTGCTGGTTCAAGTTTTCCCCAGATAAGAGGCTTCAGCAGCTGTGAAATAAAAATTTGCATCTCAACACTCGACAGAGTAGCAATAGTTACTTTAGTAAATCAGGCCATCTCGAGCTTCTCCTCTTGACCAGGAGCCAAGCTGACGATGGACTCTTCTATATGGCAGATTACTGAACCCCTCAGAGTTTGTGATACTGGGAGAAATTAATGCATATTGTTTGAAATGTTTTAAAACAATGTTTCTTTTCAATTTTTGTTCAATTCAGTGGAAGATGCACTTTTGTAAATAATTCTGCATTGTTGAAAGATGGTTCTCTGGTCCATTTAGATCTATATCCTATTCTCAGGATAGGACATCACTATCTGATCGCCGAGAGTCACATGCCGATCAGCTGTTCTACACCATTCACTTTAATAAGAGCAGTGCCGCAGTTACCAGCTCCTTCCACTACACTGTAATTCCAGCAATGACTTCCGGCGGGAGAGCTACTGCAGTGCAGCTAATCGGTAGGTGTGCAAGGTATCACCTGAGGATAGGCCACCAATATAAAAAGGCCAGAAAGTAATTAAAAAAAAATTGGCTTCACACACAGTTATTATGTGTTCCTCATAGCGCTGCAATGAGTATTCGATTAAATCGAGTAATTCGCCGCAAATTTTTTTTTGCATCCAGTATTATTATATGTGACCATGGAGCGGAAGTGAAGCGCTTGCTATTACTTTGTTGGGGACTGATGGCAGGGGGTCTGATGAGTTTTTATAAAGTAAAACAGTCTATTAATTCATTTTTTCTTATTCGAGTACTCGATTAATCGTAAAAATAATCGGTAGAATACTCAATTGCTAAAATAATCGTTAGCTGCAGCCCTAGTTCCTCATCTGCTTCTTGTAATGGTCTGGTTTCTACATTACATCAACTCGGGGATGTCATCTACATAATTTGTCAGACTACACCCCCTAGTGGTATTTCCCTTGCCCTGCAGGTACACATAGTCATGTGACATGTTACCCAGATTTAGCAGAATGCTGCATTATGAGATCTAAATAATAAGGTGCTTCTAATACTCATTCTGAAGTTGTCAAGCCCAATCTTCGCTGGTTTCCTACTCAAAGTTATCAGTGTTACTTTTATAGGATGATTGGAGTTTTCCTTTAACTACTTGGTCAGATCTTGGAACTATCATAAAATTCTATGCCCGGCGTAGAAAAAATGGGGCCTCTCATGCAAAATCAATAATGGACCCTTACTGTGCTGATTTATGTTGATGCCCTTTTTTGTTAACATTGCTGTAGTTGTGGATGTGAGGAGCCTCATGCAGGTTCATAAGACCAGGGGGACAGGGTTAGAGCTGACCCCCATGTTATATGTCCCATCCATGGGCTGCCTGTATGTTACAGATGTGTTATTCAGGGGATGGTAAGACGCCACCCGGAGGCTTGTACATAGCTGTGCTCCCGTGTCTTACCAATGTCCCGTGCTGCTCCATTGATGTACATGTAAATTGCTGCTACCAATCAGAAACTGTCTTTCTAAACATAATAAATCTATAAAAGATACAACGTTTCTACAAATATCAAGTGTCAGATTGTGTAGATTTAGAATATTCTTAATGCATATTTCCCAAAAGACCTGGAACACAAAAAGGGCAAAGTCTGTGCAAATTTACATCGAAGGGGATTTTTTGCCAGTATTTAGAACCCGGAGGAGGGGGTTAAAATGGTTGGGTATAAAGTGCGCTCCTGATACCTGCACAGTAGGTGGGCCCATCCTGGTGTGATGTCTAAAGCTTTGAGACAATCAGATGTCTCTTATTTGCTGCTTCCCCTCTCCTTATCATGCTATGTCCCTGCAGCACCACCTCCCCTTCCTCCCCGTCTACAATTTACAGTGTTGAGGAGGTTTAAGGATATCTATAGAGATACTGCAGGCAAAGATCCTCTCTTCTCCTCATGTAGTTTCATTGAGAATCTGCAGCTGCACCTCCCTCCTCCCTATCTACAATTCACAGTATTACACTAGGTGGAGTTTCTGGTGACTGAGGAGGTCTCAGAATATTTATAGAGTTCCTGGAGACAAACATCCTCTCTTCCCCTCGTGCATTTTAATTAAGAAGCTGCAGCCGCACCTCCCTCCTCCTCCTGCTTCTTGTCTTCTTTTTACTGTTCATTAAATTAGATTTTTTGAGTCCTGAGTAAGTTTCTGAATATTTAAAGAATTGAAGCTCCAGGCTGTTGTATGGTGAGGAAGATGTCAATTTTTCACCTAAACTGATATATTGAAATATTGAAATGGATTTAAATGTAGCAGTCCTGGGCAATACTTCTAAAGGGAACCTGTCAGATGCATTTGCAAAGCAATTTAATCCGTGCATGCACCGTATGCAAAGGGCCAGGGAGCCTTATCTCCAGGTGATGAGCTGTCGTCTTGGCGCATGTGCAGTGAAGCAGAGCGTGCTTGCCCTGGAATCAATGGTGCAATGTGCATGCAGCGGGACCCCAGGAGTGCACTAGGAGTTTAGAGATTTACCCGTTGAATTTCCCACCATTCCAGCTTTGCTGTCCCAGTCTTGGCATACAGGGATGACATCACTTCGAAAACCCCTGCAACCAGTCATTGGTCTCAACAGATTGGAACGGCATCACTCGATTGGCGAGAGATTCAACGGGTAAGTGATTATTTTGTCTTTTTTAAACCATCCCCTGCCTGTGTCCTTCTTTTTACTAATCTTGGACAACCCCTTTAAATATTTCATTCAACGGGAATATGAGGACTGAGACTAACCAGCTGCTATGAGGAGTTCATTCTACACTAGAAGCTCTGGACGTGGCTGAGGCAGTGGACGTCATATCCATAGATTTTTCATGACATTTGAGGTTCTGTCTAAAGGGTTTGTACAGTAAACACTTCAATTCGTTCAAAGGTAAACTAATTCATAAGATGCATCAAAAAGGACATCAATGCAAATGATAAAAATACCTACAGTAGGTAAGTCACACTGTTACTACTACTACTGATAACCAGTACTCAACTCCATCTCATTATCAGCATAGTAAGGACAACCCCCTCTCCTGACATGTCTCTTTTAATACCTATATACATCCCATGTGTAATGACAAGTCTGGAGCATCTATTCTTATGGCTCTATGTTATGCCATTCCTTTATTATTCCTGCTAGAAGTTTTGAATGAATTACAGTCAGTTTGCAATGAAGGTCCAGCTGGATGTTACCAGTAGGGGGTCTCCCTGCACAGTCTGACACTGGCAGCACTGATTGGATATTGTCAGACTGTGCAGGGACACCCCCCAACTGGTGACACCCATCTGGATCTTCATTGCAAACTGCTAACAATTCATAAGAATAAATAGATGCTCCAAAATTGTTTTTACATGGGGGATGCAAGTCGTTACTAAAAGAAAGATGTCAGAGATGTCAAAGGTCCTCTTCAATATGATGCAATAGGCCCCTATGCAGCGGGACATGTTGCACATATGGTCTCTAGCTACTAAAATCTACAATTATCCTACAGAATAATAACCCTATTACCTTTCCACCATGTTCTCAGTTCCTCGGTGTCTTTAGTCAAGTTATTAAAAATGAAATTCAGCCATTGCTTTGTTCTTTGTATCCCGAAAATCTGAGTGATAACCATTGAGCATTCCAGCCCCTCATTGTCAGCCTTCTTCTACTTATTACTTATAGTGTGTGAGAAGCAACATCAAATAAATCTGTATCACCAGTTACCACCAGTGTTTCCAGTTTGGCCACATTGTCCACAGGGCTGCATCACCAATTAGGCGAGGTGAGGCATTCGGCTCAGGTGAGGGTCCCCTCAGACAAGTCGAGGGAAATGAGCGCTTCCATTGTGGAAGCGCTCATCTCTCTATATTCAACTATATCGCTGTCCTCAGGACGGAAATACAGTTGAATGCTGCGGCAGATCACAGGAGCGATGTCTCTTTGTCCAGTTCCTTTTGATAGGGTTCAGGCCTTGTGCCTGCAGTTTATCATTGGTTGGTGGGGTGCGATGACATCATCATCATTGCCCCGCCTCAGCCTGCACGGCATTGCTGCTGACAGAGGTAGTTAATTTCCTTTAGTTTTTTCACTTGACACCATGCTGTTGGCCCACTATAAGGAAGGAGAGAAGAGGAACATAATGGAGAGACCTACTGGGGGCACACATTATGGCATAATACTGCGGGCACACAATAGGGGGGCACTATGGGAACATTAGCTCAAATGGGGGCACTAGGAGGATGTATTTTTTTTGTATTGGTACATAAGGGGGGCAATGTTTGTACTGGCGCACATTTTGGGGGACTATGAAGATATTAGCTCTACTGCAGGCACTAAGGGGGGATTTTTGTACTGGCACACAGTAGGGGACATTGGCACACAATATGGGGGCAAAATGGGGACATTGGTTCTACTGAGGGGACTGAGAGGAGGTATATTTTGTACTGGCACACAGAACAGGGGCATAGTTGTACTGGCGCACACTATAAGGGATGTTTTTTTTTACAGGCACACATTTTAAAGGGGCATTTTTTGTACCGGCTCACATTTTAAAGGGGCATTTTTGTACTGGTTCACATTGTAAGAGGGCATTTTTTTACTGGCATACATAGAGGAAATGTAATTTTTGTCTCGGGCAGCAGAAAGGCTAGGTGCTCCTCTGATTGTCCATTGGATCCTGAGGTACAATAAAATGATTCTTCTCTCTTACCAGAGGCTCAGCCGACAGCTCTTTCACGCCTCATGCTCCACGCTGCGCTCCTTCAAGCTTAGCTCAGCTGCATTGTCTTCTGGAGTCTGAGGTAGTCAGAAATCCAGCATTACTCTCAACAAAGGCTTAGACAGGCTGTATCCTTTCCTCCTACTTTACACCGCAGCGCTGCTTGTTCAGATTGGCCGATGTGTATTAGCACAACTTCAGCAAGAAGTCAGTGCACAGAGAGATAATTTCATCTACAGTGAGGACAGGATTATAAACTACAAGTGGCTAAAACCATCCATGAGAAAAAGATGACCAGGGAGGAACCTCAATTTTGGGAAAATGAAATGAACCGTAATATTTTACAAGACGCACTTGAATGACTCTGTATTGCATTTTTGTTCTGAGTGGTTGGATGTTAGCCGGATCTTGGTTACTTCATTCTCTGCACAGGCAGAGGTCCCCGAGATCAATACTGCTTCTAAATCATAATATAAGGCTCAATAGTGTACAGCCATTACATTATAAAAAGGGAATATGCCTTTAATACAAGAAAATACAAAACAATATTAACTGGAACAATACAGCTTGATATTTGGATACTTCTCCTGTTGGCCGACATAATGTCCCCTGCTGGTTAACTCAGTCTCACTTCTTGGCAACAATACAGCACAATGCCACCTACTGGCCAACAATATAACACAGTGTCACCTGTAGGCCAGCAATACAGCACAATGCCACCTACTGGCCAACAATATAACACAGTGTCACCTGTAGGCCAGCAATACAGCACAATGCCACCTACTGGCCAACAATATAACACAGTGTCACCTGTAGGCCAGCAATACAGCACAATGCCACCTACTGGCAAATAATATAATACAGTGTCCCCTGTAGGCCAACAATACAGAACAATGCCACCTACTGGCCAACAATATAACACAATGTCACCTGTAGGCAAGCAATACAGAACAATGCCACCTACTGGCCAACAATATAACACAATGTCACCTGGCTGGATGGTATGCTGTGCAGCGACAAACAGTAAAAAAGGCTGCAGCGTAGAATCAGTACTAAAGCCCCTTCATCAGGGGCATAGCTATAGATATGGATCGATCAAGGGGTGTAGCTATAGGGGTTGCAGTGGCCCCTAAGCCAGGGGGGTCTGCAGGAGCCCTGTTGGCAGTAGCACACTGTCAATTATGTATCACCATCTTCAGGACGGTGATACAGTTAGATGCTATGATAGGACACATGATCAATGTCTCCCTGTCCCGCCTTTACCTCTGATAGGCTTCAGACCTACAGGCGCAGGTGGCCGACACGATGGCGGCCTTAGCCAGGCAGTGTACAGCTTAGGAAACAGGCCAGAAGAGGACTGCACTGCATCACCGACAGCCGCATGGAGGTAAGTATTTGAGTTTATTGTCTTTTATTTGGCACCATGCTGTTGTGCCACCATGCGGTGGAGGAGCACTACGGGGGCATCTACTGAGGGCACTAAATAGGAACATTTTGTACTGGCACACATTATGGGGGGTACTTTTTGTACTGGCACACATTATGGGGGGTACTTTTTGTACTGGCACAGATTATAAGGAGAATTATTACTACTGGGGGACTATGGGGAACATAACTAGCAGTATGGGTACAATGGGGCATTATTACTACAGGGGGCACTGTTAATACTAAGTGTACTCTGGCATAGGGTTGTTTCGGGTATCGAACTTTCGATACCCAATCGATACTTTTCTCTGGTATCGAGCTCGATACCAGGATAAGTATTTTATCGATACTGGGCTGTGCTACGTGGCTGCGCCGCTCTCAGCGCGGCCATGTTCTCCTCGGCAGCACAGGGAGAAGGAGGCCGTCTCTCCGGCCCCCTGTGCTGCCGCTGCAACCAATAGAGGGAGAGGGGCGGGGCGGAGCGGGGGTGTGGGGCGGGACGGAGCACTGGCCAGCAATGCCTAGTACCGTTTCATATATAAATGCAGGCAGAAGACACATGCTGCCGGCACCTGCCTGTGACCCAGCACTGCGATCAGAGGCAATTAACCCCTCAGGTGCCACACCTGAGGGGTTAATTACTGCGGATCGCAGCGCTCTGTCACAGGCAGGTGCCGGCAGCATGTGTCTTCTGCCTGCATTTATATATGAAACGGTACTAGGCATAGCTGGCCAGTGCTCCCTCCCCCCCCCCCCAGGCTGTTCCATAAAATGTGGAATGCACGCAGATTTTTTGGGCGTTTTTTTTTCCGCGTGGTATCGAGTATCGCAATACTTTTTTATGGTATCGATACCGAATCAAAATTTTGGTACCGATACAACTCTACTCTGGCAGATAATTATTTTTATTAATGGGTCTTTAAGGGGGCACTATTACTGTGGAGAAGACCACCCTGGCACAATATCAGCTTAGCACAATTATTTTTGGGGTCCATTATACTATTAGTACCAGGGACACTATATTTGCTGGGCACAGTTATTTTTTTGGGAACTGTGTACCAATAGTTATTGAAGGGAGCACTATCTGCATGGTGTTAGTATTTTCAGGGGTATTGTTTATGCAGTATAGTATTGGGGAGCACAGCAGGGACAGTATTGAGGGTGCCAGGATGATGGAAAAGTAGGAATCTAAGATGTCTGTGTGTAAAACTCTGCAGAGACGAGAGATGGCTGAGAGAAGTCATCATGGTGGTCTGGTCTGAATGGAGAAGATGAGGTAAGAGAACGTCTACATCAGGAGACGTCAATGGATGTAAGAGGTATGTGGCGCTGTATTCTCCTGTATGTTTTGTAGCGCTGTATGTAATATTTTCCAAGTATGTCTTTCAAACAGCTGGGATGGGGGGAAGCGGTTAGGTTGAGAAATTGGCAATGGGGGTAAGGGGGGGGGGGGTGCCATTCAATTTTTTGCCTCAGGCAGCAGAAAAGCTAAGTGCACCCCTGGTTGGATGTGGATACCATCTACCTTCCTCAACATATCCAAGTTATCTTTTGTCTCAGGCAAGGGTTTGAGATAAATAAAAGTTTATGAATTGGTTCCAGGAGGTTGTTGGTTTCTGAAACAATAGGCCTTTGTTTGGGTTTGAGCTTTTGTCCCACTGCTAAATTTGACCATTTTTTTTTATTTGTAAGAAATCTGGTCTTTAAGATTTTCTCCACAGGCCGGGACCATACAGAATCTTTTAATTCCCCACCGGAATGGGAAGCACCGGGATTTTGAATGAACTCCAGGAGGAACAGGACGGCCACGATGAAGGTAAGTATCCTGAGTTTTTTATTAACTAAATCTTCTAAATTTCCTCAATACCTGGAAATTGACTTGTTTGTCAAATTAGTTACAGCTGAAATCAATAAAATCTCTGAATGTATTCAGGGACATAAGGGTACGTTCACACGACGACAATTGTCGCGCGACAAAAAGTCGCACTATTGTCGCGCGACAATTTTTATAATGGGAGTCTATGGTGTCGCAGTGCGACATGCGACATGCTGCGACTGCGACACGAAAGTCGGAGAAAATCCATTCAAGATGGGTTTTTCTGCGACTGTCGCGTCGCAGTCGCAGCATGTCGCATGTCGCACTGCGACACCATAGACTCCCATTATAAAAATTGTCACGCGACAATAGTGCGACAAAATGTCGCGCGACAAATGTTGCAGTGAAGTTGTGCCCTATCGTGTGAACGTACCCTAATACTACCAGAGAGCAAAGATTGGCCCTAAAACAACTGAAACAGATGGCAGGAGATAACAGGGTTTTAATATTGATGAGATCGGTGGGGGTCTGACACCCGGCACCCCCGCCGATCAGCTGTACGAGGTGACAGCACGCACAGTGTACACATGCAGTCTCTCTTCTCTCTTCCTGTTCACTACTGCTTTGCCATAGACAGCAGCGGTGAGCAGGAAGAGAGAAGGGAGACTGCACGTGTGCACTGTGCGTGCCGTCACCTCGTACAGCTGATCGGCGGGGGTGCCGGGTGTCGGACCCCTGCCGATCTGATAATAAGGATAGGTTATCAATATAAGAGCGCCCAGAGAACCCCTTTAAACCCTCGGATAAGGCCTCATGCACACGACTGTCGATGCAGAGCAGGTAAGCTTGAGCGCTGTGTTCTCTTCAACCTGTTCTCTTCATGCAGTTGGGCCCCCACCAATCTGATTTAGGAAATGCCAGCAGTGGAGCCCCCACCAACCTGATATTGATGGCCTATCCTGAGGATAGGTCATCTATGAAGGATAAGCAGACAAACCCTTTAAATACAGAAAAGCTGCAGCTTTGCCTCCCTCCTCCCCAATGTCTTTCTCTTCTATTTACCGTATTACACTGGAGGGATTTTCGGGGAACTAAGGAGGTTTCTGAACATTTACAAGGTCCTGCAGGCAAGGAGCGAGATCTCCAGGCTGCTAGTAAGGAGTTAGGATCCCCTAATAAGATATTTTACATTTTATATATTCACCTTTAATTCTGACTGATTTAGGTCTCATGCACACGGCCGTTGTTGGGGTCCGCGTCCGAGCCACATATTTTTCGGCTCAGGCGCGGGCCCATTCACTTCAATGGGGCCGCAAAAGATGCGGACAGCACTCAGTATGCTGTCCACATCCGTTGCTCCGTTTCGTGCCCCCGCAAAAAAAATAGAGCATGTCCTATTCTTGTCCGTTTTGCGGACAAGAATAGGCATTTCTACAATGGGCCACGTTCTGTTCCGCAAATTGTGGAACGGAACGCGGAGCAGCTTCCGTGTTTTGCAGATCCGCGGTTTGCGGACCGCAAAACACCACCGGTCGTGTGCATGAGGCCTTATATGAATTAATTCATAACGAAATGAGCATGATCCTTTTAAATCGCTAATCATGGGAAGTTGGTAAAAATAATTGTTTTGCTGCCCAGGGTTAGAGAGTTCATCCCATCTGTCACAGCAATACCACATTTTTTTTCTGGCCTCTGCACCTAAACCTAAAATACAGTATGTAACCCCAAGGCGTAAACTAATAAGAGCGCAGCGCACTGGTCCACTCTCACGTCTGTGGATGTTGAAACAAGGTCATGACTACCAGCGCTGACATTAGACGGTGTCGCAAGAGCAAAGCCGAAAGATTTGTGGAGCAGTAGAAACAGAGATACAGCACGTCTGACTACATGTCTCAACTACACCAACTGTATATTGAGGAAAACAAACCTAGTAAGGCTACATTCACATCTGCGTTGTGAGGATTCGGCAATCTGTATGCAAACGGACAGCATTTGTAGACGGGTGCGGATCGTCTCACAAATGCATTGCAATAAAGGATCCGTCTCTCCAGTTGTCATCCGGAAAAACTGATCCGTTATTTATTTTTTTAACATTTGTAAAGGTCTGCGTATGCGCAGACCTGAAGAACGGATCCGTCAATGCAGTATTTTTAATGCTGGATCCGGCACTAATACATTTTAATGTAAATTAATGCCGGCAAGTGTTCCGGAATTTTGGACAGAGATAATACCGTAGCATGCTGCGGTATTTTCTCCGTCCAAAAAACGTACAGTGACTGAACTGAAGACATCCGGATGCATCCTGAACGGATTTCTCTCCATTCAGAATGCATTAGGATAAAACTGATCAGTTCTTTTCCGGTATTGAGCCCCTAGGACGGAACTCAATGCTGGAAAAGAATAACGCTAGTGTGAAAGTACCCTAACCCTCCCTCCTGCTCTATAGTCATTCCATACTCCATACCCAGTGTAAGAAAGCTGGATAACAGGGCTGTCACAGAAAGCATGACCCAGATCTTCCAGGAATTGGGGTATTCATATCTTATAAAATTACTGTGCATTGCTAGTACCCCCGCTTATCAGCCACCCCATCTCCTTGCCATATACCATTTACTATAGTGATAAAACTTGGCAGAGGAACAATGAAAGGTACTTAAATCGCAGAAGACAGGCTTGTGTGAACTTCCATTGATCCGTTTCTTTTTCCATAATTTATTCAGCTTCGTCAATCAATTCTCAACAAGTCTTCATATATTTTCTGGCAATGCAGGAACGTGGAGATGAGAAAGAAGGTTAGTACAACCGAAAAAGAAAATACAAAAACTATAGATTGTTTGGTTTCCATTCACAAGTGTTTTGAAGTTGGTGATTTGGATCATACCATAGGGCTGATATATATCCACTTCCCTATAGCCAACACACTCTCATTATTAATGTCCGGTCATTGTCAGAACCTGGTCACAGGTCGAAGTACAGTTCACCTTGAAAACCCTTTTATAACGCACAAGTCTAAAACGTCTCCACATGTCATGTGTACAAGTATCCACTAGGTGGCAGTCTTTCAACACAAAACACAGTCTTCAACTGAATGCTGACCTGGAAATGATCAGTTTCATCTTAGTATCTGTCTGTCATATCTATCTATGCACCTAATGTCTGTCTGTCTATCTATCTATGCACCTCATGTCTGTCTGTCTGTCTATCTATCTATCTATGCACCTCATGTCTGTCTGTCTGTCTATCTATCTATGCACCTCATGTCTGTCTGTCTATCTATCTATCTATCTATCTATCTATCTATCTATCTATCTATCTATCTATCTATCTATCTATCTATCTATCTATCTATCTATCTATCTATCTATCTATCTATCTATCTACCAATCTAATCTTATATCTATGTATCTATCAATCAAATATCTATTATCTATCTATCTATCTATCTATCTCATTTCTATCTATCTGTCTATCTTGTTGGTGGGTTCAGCGATGACAGACTTCACAGGATTCAATGATAAAAAAAATTATAAGGGCACTAACCCTTCTGGGCACTAACTATGCAGAAGTTCACCTTACCTAGTTACCTCAATGCAAACAGGGGAATTGGCTTTGCACAGCCCATGGGTCAAGCAGTATCCAGGCACTGGCTGTATTCATTCCCCCAGTTATAATTCCAGCAGCTACACCTGGATTTGCCTCAGTCTAGGGAAAAGGAGTGTACAGGAGTGGGAAGGGAATGGCAAGTCCCACTACGAACACATATCTGCCATTCCATAAAAATCCAGCCCATAAAAACGTTAAAGAAAAGTGTCATAGCAAACTATACTTTGATGAAACAACCCAGCTTTCCTGGATTCTTTTTACATCACCTATTTAAGCATTCTGGGTGTGATGTTCACCCCTCCAGTACTTTACCAGACACTTTGTAACACACATATCTATCTATCTATCTATCTATCTATCTCTCTATCTCATATCTATCTATCTATCTATCTATCTATCTATCTATCTATCTATCTCATATCTATCTATCTATTTCATATCTATATTGTTTCTATCTGTCCTTCTATCTAGATGTCCATTAGCACAGTGTAATAATGACATCTTGGCTATGTTGCTGGAACGATCCATCACCTCCACCCCCAGCAGCCGTACAATAGGGAATATAACTCATATCCCTTCATCTTTTTGCCAACATATTCCTATATCATCTGATTCCCGTAACAGAAATTTTCTGGTAAATTCTGTATCAGAACCAAAAGAAGGGGTGTCTGGGGGCTAAGTGGAGTGAGGTTTTGGCTGGATGGGGGTCGGGGTGACTCAGTTACTGGGTGACTCAGCTTATGACCTGGGGTCACAGAAGCCGGGTGTTATAACGGCCTCACATCCTGTAATACGAACAGTGAAATCCAAAACCTGTAGGCAGCTTCCTGTGCAGTTCCAGTAAAGAGCGTCTATGGCTGACCCCAGCTCGGGTCAGCCCACCTTCGTTTTATATAGTCTGTTAGTCTGGGACTAATATCATCGACTATTGTAACTGCAGAAATGGTGTTTATGGGTTCCCCTTCTTTTTAGGGGGGCGGGGGGAACAGACTTTAGTTATGGAAATTTCATACAAAGTTCTTTCAGTCCTGAAACCTTGGAATGGTCTTCCCCTGGTCATGCCCTGTGTACTTGGGGAGCTAAGACTAATTACCTTCATTGCTCTATAGAGTCAATTTTCCTGTACATGAGCACACCTCTTCTACTAGTCCTCACAGTGTTTCACATGGTAGAACTGCACTTTGAGCTGCAGAGCTGCTCTTCATACTTAGGTTACATTCACATGACCACAGTGTTTTGTGGTCCGCAAAACGCAGATACTGGCCTGTGTACTTTCTGCAATTTGCGGACCGCACGCGGCCGCCGCTATGATACAAAATGCCTATTGTTGTCGGAAATTGCAGACAAGAATAAGACATTCTGTGTCTTTTTTGTGGGGCCGCGGAACGGAACTACGGATGTAAACAGAACACTGTGTGATGTCCGCATCTTTTGCAGCCCCATTAAAATGAATGGGTCCGCACCCGAATGGATACGGAGCCATTCATATGGTCGTGTAAATGAGCCCTTACTGTGAGAATATGAACCATTATCAGTTACTATGCAAAGCTGGCGATAGTCACCCAAATGCAAAGAATTATATAGAAAATCGTCTTTCCTCCCTCCATTCCACCTGTCAGTCTTATCTCATATCAACTAAGAATTCAAAATCATGAGACATTTAGGCCTAATCCTATAATATAACAGGTAAGTACCCATTCCTCCCTATTCTGCACAAGACACATAGCCCATCATATATAAGATATGAGATAGATAGATAGATAGATAGATAGATAGATAGATAGATAGACCCATCTGCCCAGGGCTTTCACTCAGAGGTATCATGTAGATGGATTCTATATTACCCTGAAATTTTGTAGGCCAAAAGCCGAGGAGAGGTAAGTCTGGTGTCTTTACTAAATACTGTTGTAATCACACATAAATATGCGCAGTTTAATGTATCAATTAATGACGCACTGTTATGGGGGATCTGTGGATGACATTGTTATGGAGGATCTGTGGATGACACTGTTATGGGGGATCTGTGGATGACACTGTTATGGAGGATCTGTGGATGACATTGTTATGGAGGATCTGTGGATGACACTGTTATGGAGGATCTGTGGATGACACTGTTATGGGGGGATATATGTATGACACTGTTATGGGGGATCTATGGATGACACTGTTATGAAGGATCTGTGGATGACACACTTATGGGGGATCTGTGGACGACACTGTTATGGGAGATCTATGGATGACTGTTATGGGGGTCTGTGTATGGCACTGTTATGGGGGATCTGTGAATTGCACAATGTTATGGGGGATCTGTGGCTGACACTGTTATGGGGGATCTGTGGATGACACTGTTATGGGAGATCTGTGGATGACACTGTTATGGGGGATCTGAGGATGGCACTGTTATGGGGGATCTGTGGATGACACTGTTATGGGGGATCTGTGGATGACACACTGTTATGGGGGATCTGTGGATGACACTGTTATGGGGGATCTGTGGATGACACTGTTATGGGGGATCTGTGGATGACGCATTGTTATGGGGGACCTGTGGATGACAATGTTTTGGGGGATCTGTGGATGACAGTGCTATGGGGGATCTGTGGATGACACACTGTTATGGGGATCTGTGGATGACACACTGTTATGGGGGATCTCTGGATGACGCATTGTTATGGGGGATCTGTGGGTGACACTGTTATGGGGGATCTGTGGATGTCACTGTTATGGATTGTGACTCACAATGGATATTGGGGGCCAGCAAATTACAAGGAAGGCGGGGTGGGGGGATGATTGATAACATACATATCTAAATGGCTGGGGGGTGAGGGCTTGACTTGAGCATCTACTGATCAGAGCATTAGAATAGCAGGAATAAATAACATCTAAATGTCTGCTGGGGTAGATGGGGGTAGGACAAGGGCTGATGGGGAAGGGCGACTGGGTTAGATAATCTATACTGACATACATATGACACACACACACATACTGACATACATTTGACACACATACATACTGACATACATATGACACACACATATATACTGACATACATATGACGCACACATATATACAGACATACATATGACACACACATACATACTGACATACATATGACACACACACATACTGACATACATATGACACACACATACATACTGACATACATATGACACACACATACTGACATACATATGACACATACACACTGACATACATATGACACACACACATACTGACATACATATGACACACACATACACACTGACATACATATGACACACACACATACTGACATACATATGACACACACATACATACTGACATACATATGACACAGACACATATATACTGACATACATATGACACACACATATATACTGACATACATATGACACAGACACATATATACTGACATACATATGACACACACATACATACTGACATACATATGACACACACACACATACTGACATACATATGACACATACATACTGACATACATATGACACACACATATATACTGACATACATATGACACAGACACATATATACTGACATACATATGACACACACATACATACTGACATACATATGACACACACATACATACTGACATACATATGACGCACACATATATACAGACATACATATGACACACACATACTGACATACATATGACACACATACATACTGACATACATATGACACACACATATATACTGACATACATATGACACACACATATATACAGACATACATATGACACACACATATATACAGACATACATATGACACACACATATATACAGACATACATATGACACACACATACATACTGACATACATATGACACACACATACATACTGACATACATATGACACACACATATATACTGACATACATATGACACACACACACATACATACTGACATACATATGACACACACACACACATACATACTGACATACATATGACACACATACATACATACATACATACATATATACAGACATACATATGACACACATACATACATACATACATATATACAGACATACATATGACACACATACATAAAAACACACAATATGCACATTACATTACTGCCATTCCATTCCCTTTAACCCCTTACATTTTCTGCACATACAGTCTCTGGTGACTTGGAGGGAGAGGCAGGATGCAGAGTATTCCTCCTCCTCCTCTATCCCGACGCTGCTCTTCTCTCTGTGCTGGGGGAGGGGGTTGTGACTCTCTGGTGCACACACAGGCAGGAAGTCAGGGGCTGGGGAAGGTACGGAGCTGCAGCACACTGCATTAGACTGAGGGAGGGAGGAAGAACACCACTAGGGGGCGCAGGACCGGCTGTTACAGCAGCAGAGCGCAGAAATGGATGCTCTGCTGCTAATACAGCTACACGGCAGCAGCAGGGACTTGGTGAGAGTGGCCTGCGCCCTGAGGCTTGAGCGCCCTGAGGCTGGAGCCTCCTCAGCCTCTGTGTCGGCCCGGCCCTGAGTCTGGTAGTGCAGATCCCGTCTGTTGGAAACCATCTCGCTGGTAGATGGGCTTATTTTGATAAAAAAATGTGCTCAAAGAACTTCTAATTTTTATATAGTAAGTAGAGTTGAGCGAACACCTGAAAGTTCCGGTTCGGGACCCGTACTTGACCTCAACTTGACCCCGAACCCCGTTTAAGTCAGTGGGGACCCGAACTTTGGGGCACTAAAATGGCTCTAAAAAAGTAATGGAAAGGGCTAGAGGGCTGCAAAAGGAACCAAAATGGGGGGAAAGAGCTAACAAAATGTGGATAGGGAAATAACTTAAAATAACATAAAATACATAAAAATTAAAAATAATAATCTTGAACTAGGAGGAGGAGGTCCATATGGAGTAGGAGTTTGAAGAGGTGGTGGACGCGGCGTGTAGGTGGATGCGGCGGTGTAGGTGGAAGCGGTGGTGGAGGAGGTAGTCGCCAACAACACTGTTTTTTGTTTTGTTAATTTGGGTAGACCCAAAACATGTGAAAGTGCGCTGGAGTGTAACAATGGCTGGTATATATGTCTATTCTGCACAAAGTACGGACAAGTCCTGTAGGATCCATGCCTGGTTCATTTTAATGAACGTGAGCTTGTCCACATTGTCTGCGGATAGGAGGCTGCGCTTGTCTGTTATAACGCCCCCTGCCGTGCTAAACACACGTTCAGACATACACTGGCCGCAGGGCAGGCCAGCACCTCCAAGGCGTAAAGGGCAACCTCAGGATATGTGCCCAATTTGGAGACCCAGAAGTGTAATGGGGCAGACCCATCAGTCAGTACATGTAGGCGTGTGCACACATACTGTTCCACCATGTTGCTGAAATGCTGCCTCCTGCAAAGGCTACTTTCACACTGGCGTTAGGTGCTGATCCATCTGGTATTTGCACAGACGGATCCGCACCTATAATGCAAACGTTTGTATCCGTTCAGAACGAATCCGTTTGCATTTGCTTTAAAAAAAATTGTCAGACGGTACAAGCTGCGTTTTGGTGTCCGCCTCCAGAACGGAATGAAGACTGAACGGAGCCGAACTGATGCATTCTGAGCGGATCCTTATCCATTCAGAATGCATTGGGGATGAACTGATCCGCTTTGGACCGTTTGTGAGATCCCTGAAACGGATCTCACAAACGGAATCCAAAACGCCAGTGTGAAAGCAGCCTAAGACGTTCCATATCAGCTGGTGGTGCTGGTTGTTGTGGCGTGGTGACAAAGCTTTTCCACATTTCGGCCATGCTAACCCTGCCTTCTGAGGTGCTGGCGGTGCCCCAACTGAGTTGGCGACTTCTTCCTCCTCCTCTGCCTTCGCCTTGTTCTTTTACTGAGCCCCCGCTGTCAGGTGGGAATGCCATCAGCAGCACGTCTACCAGCGCGCAGAATATATTTCCCAGTCAGGTATGCAGTGCAGGGGTAGTTTGAAAGAAAAATGTGGTACAGATCACCCAGCAATCTAAACGCCGCCAAATTTACAGAATATATTTCCCAGTCAGGTGTGCAGTGCAGCAGGGACACACCCTCCGAGCCACTTGTGAATGACTGGCCTGATAACCGTGGAAATGTCCACCCACAATCCATGAGCTGGATTTACTGATTATATTTCACTCTCAGAAATGGAGTGCAGGCCGCAAAGGTACTTTATGGCAAAAAAAAAGTGACATTTTTTTTTCACCCACAATGTCACAGTTGTTTATTTACTGATTAAATGTCACTATAACAGATCTAACAGATGGATTTACTGAATTGATTACACTGCCACATATGCAGCACAGGGGTACTTTACAGAAAAAAAATTGAATATGTCACCCCCTGGGTCCCTGAACTCACAGACGGATTACCTATATTATTTTCCCTTCCCCTGGCACATATGCAGTGCAGATGCACTTAAAAAATGGGTATATGTCGCCCTTTGAACTACAAGAACAGGATCAAATGATTGTCCCTGACACATATGCAGGTGCAAGTGTACTGCACTTGCACAAAATGGCTCCTGACGCCCAACTAACAAGCAGACTGATTAAAACTTATTTTTCTGTGTCACTGGGCTCAGGGCAGGAAACAAAAATGTTGCACCCACAAAAAAGAAAATCGCCGTAGATCGCAGACTTAACACTAAGCTATGATATCAGATTCATTCCTAATCTCTCCCTCACAGCAGCAGCATCCTATCCCTACACTAGTAAGAGCTGACGTGACGTGCGGTGCTACGTGACTCCAGCTTATATAGAGGCTGGGTCACATGCTGCACTGGTCAATCACAGCCATGCCATTAGTAGGCATGGCTGTGATGGCTTCTAAGGGCACACAGCTTAAACGCTTGTTGATTGGCTGCCCTGCAGACTTTCAACCATCTTTATTACACGGCTGAACACCGAACACGAACCCAAACTTTTACGGAAGAGTTCGGGTTCGGGTCGGGGTACAGTTCGGGTTCGCTCAACACTAGCCATGAGTCTTTCATTTCTTGTTTGAGGGATTTTCATCCATTCCTCCTTGCAGACGTCTTCTAGTTCTGTGAGATTCCTGGGCCGTCTTGCATGGTCATGGTAAAACCTTCAGCTTACGTCTTTTGAGGTCATCTATTGTGGATTTTGAGGTGCGTTTAGGATCATTATCCATTTCTAGAAGCCATCCTCTTTTCAACTTCAGCTTTTTTTTACAGTTGGTGTTATGTTTGCTTCAGAATCTGCTGAAATTTCATTGAATCCATTCTTCCCTTTACCCATTAAATTTTCCTTGTGCCTTTGGCTGCAACACAACCCCAAAGCATGATTGATCCAGGCCTATGATTAGAGTGGAGAGGTGTTCTTTTCATTCAATTCTGTGCCCTTTTTTCTCCAAACATACCTTTGCTATTTGTGGCCAAAGGGTACTATTCTAACCTCATTGTTCCACAGGACTTGTTTCCAAAATGCATCAGGCTTGTTTAGATGTTCTTATGCAAACTTATGCTGAATTTTGTGGTGAGTACACAGGAGAGGTTTTCTTCTGATGACTCTTCCATGAAGGCCATATTTGTGCGGGTGTTGCTGAACAGTAGAACAATGCACCACATCTCCAGAGTCTGCTAAATATTCCTGAAGGTCTTTCACAGTAAAGTGGGGGTACTGATTTGCCTATCTGGCAATCCTATGAGCAGCTGTCTCTAAAATTTTTCTTGGTCTTCCAGACCTTCTCATGACCTCCACTGTTCCCGTTAATTGCCCTTTCTAAATTACATTTCGAGCTGAGGAAATGACAACCTGAAAACACTTCATCTTCCATTAGTCTTCTCCTGCTTTGTGGGTCTCAACCATTTTCATTTTCAGAGTGTTAGGCAACTGCTTTGAACAACCCAAGATTGAAAAGTTTAGAGGAGTCTAGGTATTTATAGAGTATTGAAATTTGCATTACCTGGCTTTTTCTAATTATGGATATGAACAAGCCTTAACCCTATCGGCTTGGTCAAAGTTATCTGAGTGCGGAAATCTCCTTGGGTTCCTATACGTTTGCAAGGTACTTGTTTCCTTTTTCACTACAAATTTGTACAAAACCAAAACAATATGCTTAAAATGTTAAAAAGTGTGTTTAATCTTTAACTGTATGCCATTTGGAGATCATTTAATCTTCAACTTGCTTAACTGCTCACAGTAACAATAATTTTGACCAGAGGTGCCCAAGCTTTTGCATACCACTATAGATAGATAGATAGGAGATAATATATATATATATATATATATAAGATAGATAGATAAGCAAACTAATAATATCAGTGACTTTTAAAAACAAAATATTTTTCTGCTGTAAAGTTCCATGTACAGAATAACATTGTTTTTTGAAGGACGTAACTTGAAATATTTGGCACGTTGTAAAGCTGGAACTCCATGGCAACGTTATCTGGATCCTTCAACAAAATAAAAAAAGACAAAACCAAATCTTTGCAATCTGTACCCATTAATTACTTGAGAAACTGGTTCACTATCTGCCTGCTTCTTGTGGGGGATAATTTTAGACGGTCGTGTTTTGTATTGTAGATGATACGACTGTGTTGCTGGTTATTGTGATTTATGTTATGTAATTGTAGCAGTTCCCTGATGTGTTTCAATGGGGTCCATCTGGCCGTGACAGTTCCACATAATACCACCATACAGTGCTCAAATAATACCACCATATAGTACTTACATAATGCTGCATGGGCAGCTAGGTGGCTCAGTGGTTAGCACTGTTACCTTGCAGAGCTGGGGTCTTAGGTTTGAATTCAACCAAGGACAACATCTGCAAGGAGTTTATATTGTGTTTGTGTGGGTTTCCTGATACTGAACTTAGATTGTGAGCTCCACTGGAGACAGCAAGTCATGATAATGTAAAGAGCATTGGAATATGGCAGAGCTATATAATTGAGTAAAATAATACAGTGTCCACATAATACTACCATGAAGGACTCACATAATACAGCTTCAGAGTGCCCACATAATACCACCAAACAGTGCTCACATAAAGGGGTATTTCCATCTCATCATGTGGTGGTATACCGCCAGGATATGCCATCTCTTTATGGTGGGTGGGGGCCTGACCTCTGGCATCCTTGGTGATCCTGAGAATGAAGGGGCTGCAGCATAGTCTTTTCTTCCCCCATAGGAGCCCCATGGACTCGTGCTGCGCAGAGAAATGTAACAGTCAATTCGAATGACTGCAGCGGATGATAAAGAGGTGGAATATCCAAAGTGGGATGGAAATATTCCTTTGAACACACCATAAAGTTCCTAAATTATATTGTTATGCAATCCTCACATAATAATGCCATACACTGAGTAATAATACTGACTTACAGTGACAACATAACATTCATATCAACCCCAAATAATACCCACATCAGATAGATAGACAGATGGATGAATAGATAAATACTAGATAGATAGATAGATAGATAGATAGATAGATAGATAGATAGATAGATAGATAGGAGATGATAGATAGATAGATAGATAGATAGATAGATAGATAGATAGATAGATAGATAGATAGATAGAAGATGATAGATAGATAGATAGATAGATAGATAGAAGATGATAGATAGATAGATAGATAGAAGATGATAGATAGATAGGAGATAGATAGATAGATAGATAGGAGATGATAGATAGATAGATAGATAGATAGATAGATAGATAGATAGATGATAGATAGATAGATAGAAGATAGATAGATAGAAGATGATAGATAGATAGATAGATAGATAGATAGGAGATAGATAGATAGATAGATAGATAGATAGATAGATAGGAGATAGATAGACAGACTCTGTGTATATATCATATAATAATTAGTAATGAGCGGAATAGGCAATATTCGAAATTGCTATATTTTGCAAATTTTTGGCCGAATATTCGCCATAAATTCGCAAATTCAAGAATTCATGTTCTCCAGTCATTATTTACTTGATTGCGAAAATCGTCAATGTGATATATTCGCAATAAAAATTAGTGATTAGAATATTCGCGATCAACACTAAGGGGTAGGCCACTTTCCTATTGGTTGCTAGGGATGTTGCTAAGTGCCGATATTTGCGATAAATTCGCAATTACAATATTTGCGATCAACACTATTCGCGAATACGAATATATAGCACTATAGTCCAAATATTTACGAATTCTCGAAGTGGCAATATTCGCAATTAAAATTTGCGATTCGAATATTCGCGCCCAACACTAATAATAATCCCTGTACTGAGGAGCGATGTCCTGTGATAGAAGAAAGGTAACACACTAAGGGCTCATGCACACCACCGTGAAAAGATGCAGACAGCGCACTGTGTGCCGTCCGTCTGTATGTCCATTCGCCCTGCAAAAAAATAAATAAAAATAGAACATGTTCTTATCTGTATTATGCACAAGGAGAGGACAGTTCTATTGTGGGCAGGACGTTCCGTTCTGCAAAATGCGGACTGCACACGGCCGATATCCATGCAAAATACGGAACGCACAATGGTGTGCCTGAGCCCTAAAAGTGACTGTCCTGTGTGTTGTTTCTGAGACCTTCCACGCGCGCAGCTACAGGAGGGAGACGCTATGTGGAGAACATGGGAATTTTGACCTTTAAAATTGTCCCAGGAACACCCGCTGCCCCCACCTCCACCCCCCACCTATTTACCTACTGTAATTTCCCATGTATTTTAGTACAACTAATAGGATAATATCGCCTGTTGCTAGGCTGCAGCTACAAAGGGAACATTACTATGGAGGTGGGTGTGCAGGATCTACCTTCCCAAACATTTTACTTTTTAAAATGTTGTGTATTATAATGAGAGATCATCAAAACGATCTCTGTCATGTTCTGTGCAGAGAGGATGGCGAACAGACCTCTGCACAAAATTCATAGGGGGGGGGGTGGGGAGGGGGGGTTGTAATAATTAAAAGTTTTGCAGCTTTCTACTACATTTTGTGTCTCAATTTCATGCTGTCAGTGAATGGAAATATTCTTGTTCACATCCAGTGGCTGAAAACCTGCCCTGAGTACCTCCAGATGTTAAAGGGGCAGGATTTGTTACCAGGTCTCTCAGGTAATGAGCTCCTTATCACTGGAGCAGTAATAACATGACGCTCCTGGTCCCTGATGTAATGCACAGCAGAGGGCGCTGTAACTATGGCGTTTGGGGGAAGGAGATTTATCCGAGACTGGAAGTAGATGGGCAGTGTAGTTACATTCACATTTAAGCAATGTGCGGCTTTGCGCTTGAGGAAGTCACTCTTAGTAACAGACAAAATATCTGGGCCACCCAGTCACATGCGGCGCACATACACTAGTGAGCAAAAGGGTAACAATGTTTTGAGCCTTTGACTTCCCGGCTCCACATCTCACCATCCACTGCAGCTTTGAACCCGAGACGCCCATCATTTTATAGACAGTCATCTTGGCTATCTCATACATACATTGGACTTGTAACTATTTAGCATATAATTAGTTCTGCAGATTCTTCTCATGTAACTGCTTTGTTGCTGTTTTGCTTCTAAAATTCAAAATTTGAATTATTTTGTAAATCCACCTTTGGCTTTCAGCACTGAATCCTTCTGGGCATGTTCTCAATCAGATTCAAGCATGTTTCGACAAAAATTTGTTACTCCGCCAAACTTGACAGTTCCATCAATTTCTCGATCCGTTAGCCCCCTTTTCCCTTGCACCCCTCAGAGCCCGGTCTATTGACTTTCGTCTCATCGCTCCTAATCACCCGTTTCCGATCTTTTACTGTCCACACTTTTTGCAAACTTGAGCCGACGCTTCTTATGACAATATTGAAGTCGAGGCTTCTTCACCTTTTTTTGGGCCCCCATTTCAGACTTGAGTAATGTGCGTTGCACGGTGCTATTATGGACGCCTGTGATCTCACTATTACGAAGCATACGACCCACCTCCACCGCCAGAACCGAGAGACCTTGTGATGGGCCGACTTGTTGGCTCGGATATTTTGCCTGGACGTCCACCTCTTGGCTTTGGAATGGATGGACGGACTTCATTTCGTATTCTTCCACCTGTCAGGGCCTCATATGATGCAGTTTGGCGATTTTCTTGGCTGAGATATCGCTATCGATGAGCTGGATGAGGCTGTTTATCTTTTCTTGGAAATCTTCTTCATGGCGGCTCCTGGATTCGAACCCGTGACCTTTCGCTTGGGAATCAACCTAATAACACTGAGCTATTAGGGAATGTGAGAACGGGTGGTAATGTGTAGTCTACAAGAAGAAAAGGATGGTTCCACCACCAGGAGCAAAACAGTAACAATGCAGTGACATGAGAAGAATCTGCAGAACTAATCATATGCTGAATAGTTACAAGTCCAATGTATGTATGAGACAGCCGAGATGACTGTCTATAAAATGATGGGCGTCTCACATTCGAAGCTGCGGTGGATGGTGAGATATGGAGCCGGTAAGTCAAAGGTTCAAAACATTGTTACCCCTTTCACAAGACTCCAGTCACACCCCAGAATAAACAGACCCCAAAATAAAAATAGACCTCAACAGACAGACCCTAGATCATACTCCCTACAAAAATATGGACCCACAATGCTCCTCAAAATACAGACCCAGAATCTAAATTTAATTTGAGCTTTTTTCAGTGGAACTATGTTTATGTGTGTCAGTCTGCACCGCAGTTCCCACATTCTGTTCACGATCATCTCAATGGAACCCTAATAAGATATTCTCCCATCAGAAGTCGTTATCATTATTAACCTTGTAGATGACTCAGAGGCAGAAATCGTTGCCAGCTTCAATTAAATTGCCAAACTGTTCCGTTCCCAAGCCCGCTCTGCCACTCCAGACATTAGCATAGAAAAAGCAACAAAATAGCGATTAAATCAGACTAATTGTTTACTTTAAGAAAAAAAAAAAAAGCAGCGCAATATTTAAGCCATTTATAAATAGGAGAAGCTAAAAATAGAACCCAAAAAATCCCCAATTAATGAACTATTTTAGAAATTGCAACTTTAAGCTTCCCGGCCCCTCGCCCCACAATGGAGCCTGGGGGTAAGCTTATCAAAGAATGTACTCTGTATTTGTTTGGAGAGGTGTTTATGGAGGTATTCGTATGCTGCTGACCCCGCTGGGCGAGTTGTAATACGAGCGGCTATTTTAAGGTATTCACATAAAGACATTCAATCATTAATCCCCTAAAACGTCTCAGACCCCGAGATTATTATAGCCCTAATTTGTAAGACATTGGCCGCTTCTTTTTAATCCCGCCGCTTTGTTGTGTTCCTAATGCTCTGTACTTAGTGAAGGACATGGGGTCATTGTTGTTTTGTCCATTTCTGATCCTTTCGTGTTTTCCAAAAAGTAAAAAAAAATAAAAAAGTAGGTGAACCTCTGTATTGCTGCCATTTCTGTCCTGCAAAGTGGACTGCAACGTTTCCTAGACTAATGGTTAGGAGTGAAGAGCAAGGATCATGGTGTTCTGCCAGATTTCTATACCTCGGCAGAACGCTATACCGGAAGTTACGCGGTCGCACAGGAATCACTTGGAGGAGGGTGTGTGCGGCGCTGCGCACATCCACTGGAACAGCAAAAAATCATTGCAGCGCCGCGGGGTTAGGTAGATTTTCCCAGCACAAAATGTTTCATCAGATCTTCCTACCCCTGAGTGCGCATGCGTGCAAAAATCATCAGGAGCAGTTCATCCTTACCGCAGAGCTGAGTGCAGAATATTGAGGTCACCACATAGCAGAGCTGAGTGCAGAATATTGAGGTCACCACATAGCAGAGCTGAGTGCAGAATATTGAGGTCACCACATAGCAGAGCTGAGTGCAGAATATTGAGGTCACCACATAGCAGAGCTGAGTGCAGAATATTGAGGTCACCACATAGCAGAGCTGAGTGCAGAATATTGAGGTCACCACATAGCAGAGCTGAGTGCAGAATATTGAGGTCACCACATAGCAGAGCTGAGTGTGGGATATTGGGGTCACCACACAATATACAGCGATATATTGTGTTATGCCTAGTGCAGGCAGGGAACATGGGCAGTAACAAGGAGTTGGTCCTTCCTGCTATAAAAGTCTTCATTCCTCTGGGATTTCCTTTCGATTCGAGAACATGGATTCTCATGCATGTTCTTCTACATTGGAGGTCCCCAAATATATTTTTATCTAATGATCCGGACTGGGTTATAGGGCGGGCACACAGGACAAACGCTCTGCGGTCTCCATTAATTTGAACCAAAGGATTTCCCAGAGATCCTATCCAACTGAGAAGAGGTGGAAGTCGAGTGGCTACACATTTTGGTGGTTTTCAATTTTGAAGCCTAAGCTAGTCAATGGTCTGGCTGTCTCTGTAGCTTCCAAAGATTTCCGCTGGGAGGACAAAGTGCATGGTTGCTCACCTTAATATTAAAGGCTACAATGAAGGGTCAAGAAGGGTCCAGGGGCCTTCTGCATCCTTAATACAATTCAAGTCTGACAGATGAGCTGTGGTTATGAATTTGGAAGCTCAGAGCTCCAGACGTATTCCTTCTCCAGCAGACTCTGTACATGGAGCTTCTCAAATGGGCACAAAGAGGTCTCTGATATCCACCGTCCATATTTCTTCCATCAGGCTGATGTGTAACTAATCACTCCACAGAATGGGGGCCATTTAATAAAAATAGTTTTCCCCAGTCTTTGCTAGCCCCTGCGTTGTTGAAGGATGAGCCTAATATCACTCCCCAGTGGTGAGGATGATGTAAAAATGCCCTTGCAACAAAATATTATTTTACAGGGGTTGCAGAAGTTGTCACTTTTGGGGGCACCAAGGGTGGCATTTTTTACTTAGGGGGCACCAAGTGGGTCATTCTTTATATGAAGGGGAGGCAAAGGGGGCCATTCTTTATACTGGGGAGGGGACACAGGGGGCCATTCTTTATACTGGGGAGGGGACACAGGGGGACATTCTTTATACTGGGGAGGGGACACAGGTGGCCATTTTTTATACTGGGGAGGGGACAAAGGGGGACATTCTTTATACTGGGGAGGGGACAAAGGGGGACATTCTTTATATTGGTGGGGCACAAAGGAGGCCATTTTTTATACTGGGGGTACTATAGGTGGCCATTCTTTATACTGGGGGCACTATAGGGGGAGATTCTTTATTCTTGGGGGCACAAAGGAGGCCATTCTTTATACCGGTGGGCACAAAGGAGGCCATTCTTTATACTGGAGGCACTATAGGGGGCCATTCTTTAAACTGGTGGGCACAAAGAAGGCCATTCTTTATTCTGGGGGGCACAAAGGGGGTCATTCTTTATACCTATGGGCACAAAGGAGGCCATTCTTTATACCTATGGGCACAAAGGAGGCCATTCTTTATAGTAGGGGGCACTATAGGTGATATTATGAATACTGAGGGTAGTACAGGGGTTGGAATTAAAAAAAAAGTAAGCCAATTAAACTCTTCCGTTTTTAATGGCTGTTAAAAACTGATGCAAAATGGCCATTAAAAATGGGCAGAGAGACGGAAAATGGATGCACAAATGGTTAAAAAATGGCCATGAAAAACTGACAGTGTGTCTGTTTTTAATGGTCGTGTGGATGTAGCTGAAACGGTAAAAAAGCAAGGCTTTCCCTGCAGCACAGAGTATTTCAGGAGATGTGTCTGCTGATCCTGTGGGAGGCAGTGACTCATGTGAGTGACTGCATGTGAGAGGAGCTGGTCCATGATGTGAAGTGGGGAGCAGAGACACCTCGGGCTGAGTATGGAGTATCGCCAGACGTAGTAAACTATCCCTGGAATATGTTCTTGTAATATTTACTCGTTTAAATTAATTGCAAATCTGCGGCTAATTAAAATAGGATTGTGAGCGGAGCCTACAGCATGAGGATAAGCGTTCAGTAGCAGGAGTGTGTACGATCAGAGCGGGGACGGCTGCCAGGTGATGCATGCTCTATAGCAATGACTAATGAGGGGGAGGCATGAAACTGATTATTTTATAATCCAAGTCTTACAAATGAGCCAGAGATTATGGGAAACGTTCTGTAAAATTTTGGGAAATTGTGTTCAGCGATGTCTGGTATGTCTGTTGTAGAACAATGTGATCATACAATAATGACACTGTGTGCGGCGTACAGTGCACTGTCCGTCGCCTGCAGGCAGCGTTGGGCAGGTTTGGGTAATTAAGCAATTCAGCACAATTACAGTCCTACTGGGATACGGTCCATAAATCTAGTCTGTACTCTACAGCCTCATGTAGGCATGGGTTGGGGTCCTGCAGCTGTTGTGGGGGTAACAATAGGAAGCTGTCGGGCAGACTTGGACTTCAATGGGCGGCAGACCTTGACAGGTCCCTCTGGGCAGTGTGCAGGACAAAACCTTTTAAAGGGGACCTGTCAGCGAGTTCATTGCTATACTGAACTTTCTGAGACGTGCAAGGACAGCAAGAAAAATGGGGAGATGGTTTGTTTATGGGGGGGGGGGGTTGTATCTCTATTTAGTTTACTTACAGAATCTGTCAGTAGTTTTGATGATGCTGTCCTGCTTACAGCATCAAGTTTATATTGTCACGACTCCAAAAATTATATGTCTGTCCTGCTCTTCCCTGCCCCTACGTAGTGATGTCAGCAGTTTAGCATTGTCAAAACTGCTGACAGACTCCCTTAAATTCTGGGCAGCAGAAGGATTATCACAATGGGGCAGCAATCATAATAGTAATTGGAAGGGATGTAATAATACAGGCTTGTTATCTGAGAAAGATGGCCAGGAGACCAGACTGCTGTCCCATGAGATAATGAGGGACACTTACCAAGACTGACATTCCCATACCCCAGTCTTGATCCTTCAGCACCAGAATGAGATGCTCCTAATTTACTAATAGGCAGGTGCCTCTTAAAGGGGTTTTCCGAGATTTTTTTTTTTCTTCTGATGATCATGGGGGTCCGACACCCGGGACCCCTGCCAATCAGTTGTTAGAGAAGACAGCGGCGCTCCTGTGAGCACGGCGTCCTTCTCTCTGCTTTTCCTAGGCCAGTGATGTCCCGTTCGGAGTTCACGTGGCCTTTGAGCAGCTTAGCCTCATTCAAGTAAATGGGGCTGAGCTGCAATAGAAAGCAGAGCCGCTATACAATATAAAGCGCTGTGCCTGGTAAGCTGCGAGAAGGCCACGACGCTCACAAGAGTGCTGCTGCCTTCTCAAAACAGCTAATCGGCAGGGGTCCAGGGTGTCGGACCTCCACCAATCAGATACTGATGACCTATCCAGAGGATAGGTCATCAGTAAAAATAAATCAAATTACGTATCTCTCTGACAGTCCGTGCACCAGAACCTGGAGTCTTCCCCAGCTAGGGACTTGGTTATATTTCCATATTTCCATGTGACGTCACGTTCATAGGTCACAAGGCCTAGGTGCTACTATCTAATGGATGGCGTTGTGCTTGGTAAGCTGTGAGGAGGCCACGGCGCTCACCGGAGAACCGCAGCCTCTTCGTACAGCTGATTAGTGGTGGTACTGGGAGTTAAACCTCTGCCAAATTGATATTGATGACCTGTCCTGAGGATAAGTCATGAATATGTAACTCTCTGAGAACCCCTTTAAGGGGACTCTCCAGGTAAAACTGAAGCACTGTCTTAGATGTTACATTATTTCTTATCTGCCCTTTAAAAATGACACTTTCTATACAAGTTACAATTCCTATTTTCACCACTAGGTTGTGCTATGGCTTTTTGTTTTGAGGGGGTTTTGCCTTATAAGGTATCATGTAAAGACTCACAAATACGCAGAGAGGGGTTTGTGTAGTCACATTTCCCTATTGATTCAGTGGTTTTATTTATTTTTTTTAGTTAGGAAGGTTTTGGGGCTCATTAACTGGCACTTTTTGTGTATTTTATCCATATTTATTAAACTACTAGAGCATGTCATTGAACGGAGCAGATGTGTGGCCTATTTTGCGTTGTGATCTCTCCGCTGATGTTTATTGTAAATAAAACTGAATCACTTCTTGATGTCTAACGCCCCATTCACACGTCCGTGTGTGTTTTGCGGATCCACAAAACACGGACACCGGCAATGTGCGTTCCGCATTTTGCGGACCGCACATCGCCAGCACTCTCATAGAAAATGCCTATTCTTGTCCGCGATTGCGGACAAGAATAGGACATGTTTTATTTCTTTGCGGAACGAAAGTGCGGATCCGCAATTCCGGAGCCGGGCAGGACATAGTGTGTCCCCATAGAAATGAATGGGTCCGCAATTCCGTTACGCAAAATGCGTAACAGAATTGCGGACGTGTGAATGGAGCCTAACACGGGGTTCAGACCTGAGCGTTATTGAAACGCGCGTTTTACGCGCGTTTTAGCGCGTTTTTGCAAATAGGAAACGGGCTTCATATGCGCGTTCGTGATTCTGGAGACCAATAGAAAAAGGCATATTTACACTTTAACGCGCGTTTTACGCGCGTTTTACGCTCGTTCCCATTGAAGTCTATGGGAGGAAAAGCGCGACAAACGCCCAAAAAAATGATCGAGCTTATGCGTCGGGCGTTTTACAGCGCGTTTTTACGCGCTGTAAAACGCTCACGTGTGAACCACTCCCATAGGGATGCATTGGTTTTCATGTGTTGAGCGTTTTACAGCGCGTTTGAACGCGCTGTAAAACGCTCAGGTGTGAACCTAGGGTAAATGAAGTGATCTCAGACACCCGCCACTTTAAACTGCACAAGGACCAGACATGGTCAGAAGTGCTGGAAGATAAGCCTGATGACTCCACAGCAATTATAAGCCACTAGTTGCAGTACAGTATAAGAAAGAGCAGCACACAATCGAAGAATGGAGCATGACTGATCCTGAAGTCAATTTGCTGGACTTAGGCTACTTTCACATCCGTCATGGATCTGCAAAAACGCTTCCGTTACAATAATACAACCGCATGCATCCGTCATGAACGGGTCTGGTTGCATTATGTCTTTTATAGCCTTGAACACCATTGGAAGTCAATGGGGGACGGATCCGTTTTCTGTTGTGCCAGATTGTGTCAGAGAAAACGGATCCGTCCCCATTGACTTACATTGTGTGCCAGGACGGATCCGTTTGGCTCCGCTTTGTCAGGCAGCGTTTTGGTGTCGGCCTCCAGAGCGGAACGGAGACTGAACGGAGGCAAAACTGATACATTCTGAGCAGATCCTTCTCCATTCAGAATGCATTAGGGCAACACTGATCCGTTTTGGGCCACTTTTGAGAGCCCTGAGCGGATCTCACAAACGGAAAGCCAAAACGCGAGTGTTAAAGTAGCCTTAGTAATACCAACAGTCTGAGCTAAAAGAACACTCAATGCTTAAAGGAGATGTGCTGAGAAGGGTACAAGGGGTTAATTTGTCTGTCTATCTACACTCACCAACATTGAATTGAAATTGCAAGGACAAGGCGTAAGGTTATGTAAATCGAGAAAGTAACAGGTCTCACTGAGATCTGCAAATGATCCCATTTTCCAGCACCTAGCTCCAATCTGTGTTATGTGAGAGGGGCATAGAAGCAGATCGAAAGTAATGTTTTTTAGCCACATGAAACCTCAAAAATCGGATCAGGTTGTGTGTGAAGATTGTGTGATGTCTCCTGTTTGTCAACATGCCAGTTATCGCCACTTGTCACAAACTGAGAGGGACAGAATCCTTGAGAGACCTCGGTTTATCACTCCGGACAAAATGTAGCTTCGCTTGTGTTGGCAAAAATCCTTGCACCGGCCCTGGCAGTGGCAGAATTATGTGTAGACTACATGCCGGGGGTGGACAGAGCAGGAAGTCTGCGAGGGGCAGCTTCAGCCAATAGCTGTACAGCAGGAAGTGATGTCAGAGAAGGAGGCGTGGCACTGGCAACTTATGCGGTAAGATCCAGTAACTTTCAGCAGTAGTAGTTGTCATTACTTTTGTGTTAAAGCCCATCTGTCAGCAGATTTGTCCCTATGACACTGGCTGACCTGTTACATGTGCACTTGGCAGCTGAAGGCATCTGTGTTGGTGCCATGTTCATATGTGCCCTCATTACTGAGAAAACTGACGTTCATGGGTACAAATCTACTGACAGATGCCCTTTAAGGGCCTTGATAACTTGTATCTGAGGGAGACAGGGAAAGAATTCACAGCCGTGGTATGTCACATGAACTTCAGGTCACTGATATTGAAAACTTACCAGGAGTTTCACTTTAAGGAGATAAAAAAAAAAATGTAAAAAATATTTTTTATATATATTTTTCTTTATAGTTAAATTATTTTTAAAACAGTCCATTGCATACCTCCCAACTTTTTGGACGTTCAAAGAGGGACACTTATGGTTCATTGCGTGAAAGATCCATTTTCCTGCAAATCTATACAGGAATAGTTTTCTCTTACAAAACAGCGCAACAATTATCCGAATATAAAAATTTCAAAAATTCAAATAATGAAATAATATAGAAGACAGGCTCCAATATACAGAGAGGAACCAAACGCTTTCTGGGTGAATATTGTAAATGTAATAATGCAAATCTATCCCTCAGATCAAAAAGAGGGACATTTATGGAGCAAAGAGGGACTTGGGTCAAAAAAAGGGACAGTCCCTCTAAGGCCCCTTTCACACGGGCGAGTTTTCCGCGCGGGTGCAATGCGTGATGTTAACGCATTGCACCCGCACTGAATCCTGACCCATTCATTTCAATGGGTCTGTGTACATGAGCTTTTTATTTCACGCATCACTTGTGCGTTGCGTGAAAATCGCAGCGTGTTCTATATTCTGCGTTTTTCACGCAGCCCTAGCCCCATAGAAGTGAATGGGGCTGCGTGAAAAACGCATTGCATCCGCAAGCAAGTGCGGGTGTGTTGCGTTTTTCACTGATGGTTGCTAGGAGATGTTGTTTGTAAACCTTCAGTTTTTTATCACGCGCATGAAAAACGCATCAAAACGCATTGCACCCGCGCGGAAAAAACTGAACAACTGAACGCAATTGCAGGCAAAACTGAATGGCTTTGTCTGTGAAATCGCACAGTTTTCACTGAACGCATCCGCAACGCATCCGGACCTAATCCGGACACGCTCGTGTGAAAGGGGCCTAAAAGGGGGACACTTGGGAGGTCTGCATTGTAGTCACAAATTAATATTTTTTATAAAGTGCAAACCCTCATTTCACCATGTTTTCTCCTTGAAAAAAAAAATGGCTGCATAATTTGTTGCTTTACAACCGCTTGCTGTAAAAAACAAATCATTCATAGGACTGAAGGCCAATAAAAGCATCAGAGACGAGGCGCAACTGACGGCGCGTCTGCTGCTGGGTATAAGTCTTCTGGCAAGTAACTGCGGCCCTCGCTCCAGGTGGTTCTCATCTCTATTAGTTCGTACAAGGTCCTGTTCAAGGAAGTGTTATAAATCAACTGATGGAGAAGAGGGAAGTTCCAAAATTAGTCTTAAATTTTAGGTTGGGGGGAAAAAAAAATAAGTGAAACAACAGGAAATATTGAGGATTTTGCAATATGTGGAAATGTGTTATCCAAGTTGAAACTGAAATGCTATTTTCAAGCCGTATGCACTTTATTACTTTACTGATATCCACATATAATGTGGGTAACTTCCCAAATACTTTACAGATTTACAGTTGTTGTATCTTGTCTTGAAACTCCTGAATTGTTGGTTGCTACTTGGAATTAGTCAGCACTGTGATGACGAAAACCCCCCTAAGGTTTTCTTATACGTTTCACTCTGCTGAATTTTATGGGAGATGCAAATATTTGCTTCATGCAACTTCTAATAGTGACATATCCCGCAATGGGCCACAGCAACATATGCACTGTACAGACACCAAACCAGCAGCTGCATAAGCCCTCATGCACACGGCAGTGGTTTTTTTGCGGCCTCCGTTCCGTTTTTTTTGCGGATCCGATGGCTTCTCATTCATTTCTAAGGATCCGTTAAAAATGCGTATGCCTCTTCAGTTGCCTGTCCGCGTCCGCTATCCGCATTTCACGTCCGCAAAAAAAATATGGCATGTCCTATTCTTGTCCTCAAAAAAAAGGTTTGCGGACCCATAGAAGTCAATGGGTCCGCAAAAAATGCGGATGACCAACGGAAGCCATCCGTTGGTCATCCGCATCCGTTTTTTTTGCGAATGGTTGCTTGGAAACCAGGGCACTTGTACAGGTATTTTAAGAAACTGGTTCAAGCCTTCCATTTTTTTTGCGGATCCACAAAAAAAACGGAAGACACACAGAAACACAACCTACAAGGTTTGCGGACACACGGAACATATGTGGATGTGAAAAAAAAAGGAAGACGGATTCGCGATTTGCGGACAGCAAAAAACAACTGTCGTGTGCATGTAGCCTAACTCACATAATATTCTGGTGGTCTGCTGGAGAGAGCTTAGGAGCTTACTGAATACATGTCATACAGTCAAGCTCAATAACAACACAGCTCCCCCCAGTGGTGGTTGTAGGCAGCCAGAATTCGCTTCTTATTACACCACTTTTTGGACAACTTACTGTAAACCAATTTTTTGCACCCAAATTTTGGTGCAATTGTGGCATTATTTGGTACAGTTAGGCCACACCCCTTTGATAAGCCTCACTTCTTTTAAAACTCTTTTCAAACCATCTAGTAAAGCACAAAATGTGTCAAAAATGCCTAATAAATCTGACATATACATGCAAATTAAGCTATAATTTTATTTTAATGCCATTCTACCCCCGTGACTATGGGTGGCAGCCATCTTGCAGCTCTTGACATTTACTTTACAGCAGGTATAACACTTACTCACAGAAACAATTCATTGACTTCTATGTCAGAATGTAGTGAGCATGCTCAGTCACTTGCCGTAACAAGGCTGATTGATTGCATGACTGCATAACTTGACTTCACCTATAAGGCTACATTCACACAAACGTATTTTGTTTTGGGTTTTTTTTGCGGATAGGATGCAGACCCATTCATTTCAATGGGTCCGCAAAAAATGCAGACAGCACACCGTGTGCTGTCCGCATCCATATGTCCGTTCCGTAGCCCCACAAAAAAAAATAGAACATATCCTATTCTTGCCCGCTTTGCAGACACGGGCATTGTTACAATGGATCCGCAAAAAAAATGGATGCCATTAGGACTTCATCCGTTTTTTTTGCAGATCCGCAATTTGGGGACCGGAAAACACATGCGGTCGTGTGAATGTAGCCTAATAGTCATCTTTCCCTAGTCCTAACTGATTTGCGTAGAGCATTAGGTAACAATAAATTAGGTCACCATGAAAGATTTGACAGGCACTAAATATAGAATAATAAATATCCTGATAAATACAGAAAACTGGACAAGGATGGGGATGGCTGGAGTCAGGGGCGTAGCTATAGGGGGTGCAGAGGTAGCAGTCACTACTGGGCCCAGAAGCCTGAGGGGGCCCAAAGACCCTTGTGCCACATAAGAAGACACTGGTATTGTACGAAGTGCATAATGGTCAATTTACACCTCTGGCTGGAGACACCTCAGGCAGCATGAAGGCTATGTGCCACAAAGCACTGAGGGAAGGAGGGCCCAAGCTGAACTTTTGCATCAGGGCCCATGAGCCTTTAGCTATGCCCCTGGTTGGCGTCCATCAATGGGAAAGATGGCTGACAGCAATGCTGTACAGGTGGAGAGCAATGAATGTTGGTACGATGAATAAAACCTAGCAGAAACGGACCCTGAACTGCTAAATCCATCTAGACAGACAGAAAATCAGCAAACAGAAAGCTAAATTCACAAGCCTGGAACCACAAATCCCAGGATGCAATCAAAGAAAGCCAGCGAGCTAAGATTCAAGAATCTGGAAACAAACTGCACAGAGATTTCACTATGCCCAGCAAAGAGTCACAGAAGCTAAAGTTATTTTAAGGGAATGTGTTACCTATATTTTGTTCTGCCAGGTAAAACCAGACAGCAAGACAGATCCCTTTTTTTCTAATCTGTTTTTTTTTTTCTGATTGCAGATTTGTATTTTCTAAACATGATTATGGGGGCTGCCATCTTGCCTGAGATGTTCTTAACAGCATTTAGAGATATGCTTTACAGCAGCCACCATGAGCCATAGACACAATAGACAGGAGGGGACCTCATTGACTTCAATGGGGCAACAATTTTCAAGGAATGCTCCGTGACCTGTACAGAGGTCAGGAGGGAGAAGATAAGTTGTGATATCACCTAACCTAGCTTGTATATGGTGGATCCTATATATACAGTATCTCACAAAAGTGAGTACACCACTGGTACAACCCTGAAGATCTGACACTGATACAATGTAAAGTAGTCAGTGTACAGCTTGTATAACAGTGTAAATGTGGTATGCCCTCAAAATAACTCAAAACACAGCTATTAATGTCTAAACCGCTGGCAACAAATGTACACCCCTAAGTGAAAATGGCCAAATTCTGCCCAATTTGCCATTTTCCCTCCCCGGTGTCACGTGACTCATTAGTGTTACAAGGTCTCAGGTGTGATAAATTTGGTGTTATCGCTCTCACACTTTCTCATACTGTTCACTTGAAGTTCAATATGGCTCCTCTTGGCAAAGAACTCTCGGGGGATCTGAAAATAATAATTGTTGCTCTACATAAAGATGGCCGAGGCTATAAGAAGATCGCCAACACGCTGAAACTGAGCTGCAGCACAGTGGCCAAGACCATACAGGAGTTTAACAACACAGGTTCCATTCAGAACAGGCCTCACCATGGTCAACCAAAGAAGTTGAGTGCACGTCCTCAGAGTCCTATCCGGAGGCTGTATGAGTGCTGCCAGCATTGCTGCAGAGGTTACAGGGGTGGGGAGTTAACCAGGCTGTCAGTGCTCAGCGTCATATCCAGAGGTTGTATGAGTGCTGCCAGCATTGCTGCAGAGGTTACAGGGGTGGGGGTCAGCTAGTCAGTGCTCAGCATCATATCCACAGGTTGTAGGAGTGCTGCCAGCATTGCTGCAGAGGTTACAGGGGTGGGGGGTTAGCCAGTCAGTGCTCAGCTTCATATCCATAGGTTGTATGAGTGCTGCCAGCATTGCTGCAGAGGTTACAGGGGTGGCGGGTCAGCCTGTCAGTGCTCAGCGTCATATCCAGAGGCTGTATTAGTGCTGCCAGCATTGCTGCAGAGGTTACAGGGGTGGGGGTTAACCTGTCAGTGCTGGGAGCTGGTCATGCATGTGTGGACATGCAGTGCACATGCTCAACCACTGCTTCTTTTAAACTGGGGACACAGGATCCCTGTTTTTGTGGCTGGTGGAGGTCCCAGGGGTTGGATTTAAGTTAGCCCTCCTCCAATTAACAGAGGATAACTTGTTCTGATTGTAATACCCCTTAAATATTCACTTATTGTTACCCAAATCTATTGCATCCCCCCAAGTTTCTGTTACCCAGAACCCCAAACCCCTGTGTGTACTGGGGAAGACAGAGTGTAAGAGGTTGCAGGACTATGTTACGTAGCGCAGCCGAGATGCTGTGGTGTCCCTTGTACAGGGCCAATAAAGTGGATTACCCCAGCTTGCCACACAAACAGCAACTGTGGTTGACCACGATTTATCGCTCCTGTTTTGACATATGTTTCATTTTGTGTGGGCCAACGTGACTTACATTTCTACCCCCCCACCTCATAAGTGATGGTTATCCGGCCCTGGGAGATGTCCTGTACTGTAGGCAGCGTGTTTCCCATAAATGACATTCTTCTGTTGAAAACATGTTTTTGCTTTTGTGGCATGTGAATATTTCTCCATTTTGTACTTTAGCCTTTCCAACCATTGGAATGTGCGCAACAGAACATATTTCACTACGGCCAACACACTTGGACAAGCCCCGAAGCCAAGCGAAGCCTTTGTGGGTTCTACCACAAGCAACTGTACTGCTGCTTAGGCACAACATGAGTAATATTTAGGACAAGATGTGTTTTCAGAATCTACTCAGAGTTGAAGGCATCCCCCGCCTACGATCTGTTCCGGGAGGCCCCGAAGGTTGCAGACGATGGTGCAGCACTGTTAACTGATCACATGACTCATGTTATATGCTATATGTAAGCCTTGCCTTCTTTTAAGACACTACGTACCCTTTACCCGTCACTCTGTTGCTATGGGTTACCGTTGACCTTGTTACGATGATGATACCACCTAAGTTGAACTGTTCTGTGACACGCTAGCTTTGCACTGTATTGTTAAAATCTCTCTCCACATTTAACAAGGTTTTCCAATCCAAATATTTATAGTATATCCACAGGAAATGCCAGAAATATCCAATATGTGTATTAAGGTGTTTTGGGGTCTGGCCTTGGATTTGTATTAAGTGTCTCGTCTAGGATCTAACTGTAATAACAGGGTTTGGTCTGGGATTAGTATTTTTTTTTTTTAAATGCTTTGCAGTAAGCTCTGGTCTGTGGTCTGTATTTGTTTAGTAGGTCTGGGCTCTGCATTTGTTTATGAGGTCTTGTCTGGGACCTGTATTAAGAAGTGTCTGGTCTAGGGTCTGACTGTAATAAAAGGGTCTGATCTGGTGTCAGAATTTTTATTTAGGTGGTCTGCAGTGAGGTCTGCATTTGTTTATGAGGTACAGTCTGGTGTCTATATTTGTTTATGAGGTCTGGGGTCTGCATTTGTTTTTGAGGTCTGGTCTGGGGTCTGTATTAAGAAGTGTCTGCTCTAGGGTCTGACTGTAATAAGATGGTCTGGCCTGGGGTCAGAATTTTTATTCAGGTGGTCTGCAGTGAAGTCTGTATTTGTTTATGGGTCTGGTCTGAGATCTGTATTTGTTTATGGGTCTGTATTTGTTTATGGGTCCGGTCTGGGGACTGTATTTGTTTACAGGTTCTGGTCTGGAGTCTGTATTTGTTTATAGGTCTGGTCTGGGGTGTCTGTCTTTGTTTATAGGGTCTGGTCTGGGGTCTGTATTTGTTTATGGGTCTGTATTTGTTTATGGAGTCTAGTCTAGGGTCTGTATTTGTTTATGGGTCCGGTCTGGGGTCTGTATTTGTTTACAGGTTCTGGTCTGGAGTCTGTATTTGTTTATGGGTCTGGTCTGGAGTCTGTATTTGTTTATGGGTCTGGTCTGGAGTCTGTATTTGTTTATGGGTCTGGTGTCTATATTTACGGGTCTGGTCTGGGGTCTATTTTTGTTTATGGGGTCTGAGGTCTGCATTTTTAAGGGCCCTGATCTCCAGCCCATATTTCTTCAGTTAGGGGCCTGTATTTAAGGGTGAAGGGGTTATATGCCACTTTTTTGAACCTCCCTGGTGTCTCTTCTAGATCAGTATGCATTAACTTCCTCCATCTGCTAATCACTCATGAACTACTAATTAGAATCTCTATTCTCATGCTGATTGTTCTTATGCTGGCTGATGGTTGTTGTCATCTTTGAACCTTTTTTCAGATGACAACTTTTTTGAGGGGTAAATGCTGTTCCACTGAGATGATACGTATGAGTTGCAGGAGTACAATATTTTTGTATACTTCCTTAAAATCTTCTTGAGATTTTGTGCTGTCTAGTTAAGAAATCCCTGTACTGAGTGCTTAGTTATGTGGCTGCAACACGATTACATTTAGGTTATAATAACAGTTTGGCTTAAATCCTCTTTGCTTCATCTAGAGATTTGCAAATAAGTAGGAATTTTGTTTCAGAAGGAGCAACTAGAAGAATCTTAAAGGGAACCACCACCTAAATAAGAAAAATCCGATGAATATGGCAGTAATGGAGAAAAGTGGGCTTAGCGTACAGATAACTGTAAAAGAGACAATTTGAATAATCCTAAACAAATTGGCTGCTATGTGACACTGTGCCTAGCAACCAGAAAGTCTCTGACAGTTTATCAGAGTATCAGATAGTTCTTATTATCAGATACACATGCATCTAAGGCTTCAATATAAGGAGGGCAAAGGGGTAAATAGCAAGGGCATCCTCAGGTCTATCTGCAGGCCTTTGCCATTCTGAGATGGATTGACAGCAAGGTCTGCAGATATATTATCTGGGCACGGTATTGCACTGTTACTAGGAAATTGTAATAGTGTTAATTGAGCACTGTATTGTGCTATAATTGTGGACCCCACTGGGAAATTTATACAAACTATAGCAGGGGGAACGGTGGAGCACCACAGCATCTAATGAACACACTTCTTTAATTTTCCAAAATTAGAGTTAAGTGTAATTAGTTGCTATGAGTAACTGCTCACCCTATATTGTGGCACACATTGAGCCCTACATGTTGTATCATTTATATGGCACAAGGTGTTATTATTTTGTCAGTGTAAGGACTCATGCACACGACCGTTGCCGTTTTGCGGTCCGTTTATCCTGGATCCGTTGTTCAGTATCTGAGTTTTTTCTCTCTAATTTAAGTCCTCTTCCGTTCCATTATTGCACAAAACATATCCGTATTGCTTCCGTATTTGATCAGTTTTTTGCGGATCGTATACTGAAACAGTAACTTAATAATCACCAAACACATGAGCAATATGTGCTGGGCATAGCACTTCTACAGTATGGATCCGCAAAATACGGATGAAATACGCATGACATACGGATGTGTTCTGTGTGCGTTCCGTATTTTTTGTGGGCCCATTGACTTGAATGGGGCCTCGGACCGTGATTTGCGGACAACAATAGGACATGCACTACTTTTTTGCGGAACGGCCCTACGGACAAACGGAAGCGGAATGCACATGGAGCAACTTCCGTATATTCTACAGCCCCATTGAAGTGAATGGTTCCGCATACGGTCCGCAAAAAAACGGAACGGAAGCGGAAAGAAAATACGGTCGTGTGCATGAGCCCTAAACATGATGGTATTTATGGTCAGGTGGTATTTTGTGGTAGGTTGCTAAATTGTAGTATTATTAGGACACAGTGTTGTGGTATTATTCCGGCAATCTCTGTTTGCATAATTTGCACACTGTATGGGGGTATTATTTGGTTACTTGTTTGTGGTATTATTTGGAGATATAATAGTGGTATAATTTTGGTACTTTATGTTGCTATAATTTGTGTATTTGTATTGCAGTATTATATTACCACTGTATGATGGTATCGTCTGGACATTCTATGGTGTCATTATTTGGGCATTGTATAGCATTATTTACTAGTACTGGACATTCTATGTTGGCATTAATTGGGCACTACTATTCACAGATTGCATTTTTTTTACATTTGGAAACTACTTTATATGTTGCAAAAAGGTTCAAGGAATCCAGCTCCACTTCGGTAAAGGAATATTTATTTTGCTTGCGGTAAAATCACATCCAGTTACGGTTACAAAAGTCTTGTCTACGCGTTTCGGGCTACAAGAAACAATTCAAGCCCAATTGATTTTACCGCAAGCAAAATAAATATTCCTTTACCAAAGTGGAGCTGGATTCCTTGAACCTTTTTGCACTATATTACCCGGGCCTGACACGGGTCCTCCGTGCTCACAGGTGAAGGTGGGGCAAATGAGAGCTGCTGAACTTTCCTTTTTACTATACTTTATATGTTATTATTTTTCAAAGTATAGCAGTATTACGTTAGCACTGTGTGTTAGTATTATCTAGATATTCTATGTAGCATTATTAGTGCCCTGTACAGCAGTATTCTATTAGTACTGTATGTTGGTATTATCTATATATTCTATGTTGGCACTTTATGGACATTCTATGTTGGCATCAATCATGCCCTGTACAGCAGTATTCATTTTGTACCACTTGGTGGCATTATCTGGATATTCTATGTGGCATTATTTGTGCATTGCATAGCAGTATTCTGCTAGTTCTGTATGGTGGTATTATCTGGACATTATATGTTGGCTTGGCACTATAAGGCACTATTATTTAAGTATTATATGTTGGTATATTTGTATACCATATGGCACTCTTTGCGCTCTGTATGGCACTTTTAAGGGCTGTGGTTTTTATGTTTTACCTGTACTTTGACTCTTTTTTAAAATTTCTTCTTCCAAAAAGTGGAATGGGGTACACAGTGCTTTGCCCAGGGGCCTCCGTAGACCCTGTTAGGACCTTGGATGCATGAGTAGGTTTGTGGATATGATACGTGTACATCTGTTTTTGCTGCAATGTCGCCCAGAACAGCAAACAGCTACTTTTTTTGTAATTATGGCAGATTAATTACTCTGCTATAAAATGATGTGGATATAATTGCTTGTTCTTTCTGCATAAGTATGATGTACAAGAATGTAGAAAGTGATATAAATTTTATGTGATGAGAACTGGGTTGTGCATTTTGGCAGCATGACAGACGCAGCAGAACTGAGGAAGAGTTACAGGGACCTCTGAGAACTCTTTTAGTAAAACCTGACAAACAGCAAAAAGATAAAATGAGTGACACAGGTACAGCGTGGCCCTATCCTTGCCCAAGTAATACCACCATATATAGTAACCAAGTAAAGGTATCATACATAATTGTGCCATATACTGTAAGTCACCGGCCAGTTCACCATGATGGAACTCTATTGACACAACAGAGATGAACTAAAAATGTGTCTCTTGTGTGGCCGTAGGGGGTTCAAGACCCTAGAATCCCCCTGATTTTCTGACGGTACTTTCGAAGATACTGATATAATCAAGAAACAGATGACTGCAAAGGTAAAGGGGTTGTAAAAGCTCTTTAAAAAGGGGTCAGAATGTACAAAGTAGAAAGCAGCGCTGAGCCTTTAAATGGTCAAAACAGAAGTGGCGGGGGATCAGGGAGGTGAGTTTGTTGATTTTTTAAAGACGTTTGACCTTTTTTTTTTTATTGAAAAATGTACAACTCCTTTAAAATGAACAGGGTGGAATGTTCTGAAGAATTTTAGACTTAGATCTTCCAGAAACAGCGCCCCACCTGTCCACATTCACTTCATTGGAGCAAAGCTGCAATACCAGACACAACCCATATGTGGCGCTGAACCTGTTTATCACCACCTATCCCCCATTTTATGGTGTTCATTAGGGGGCCCTTTTCTACAGGATCATCTTTTTTAGAATGCAATTAGTCCTGTATGGGCGTCTTGGGTGACGGCTTAACTTCTGGCTTATTATCCTGATCGTTTAACCCTGTGCTTACTGTAGAACATAATGACCATTGCATCAGGGCGGATGGGCCATAGACTCTACAGGGGAATGTTCTGGTGGGCCGATGCCCACGGGTCCTCCTGAGCCCTCTTCATGTCTGCAAGGTAAGTAATGATCTGTCAACTCCCAGAGTTACGGTAATTAACACTGGGGGGCGTCAAGTAGTTATATACCGACCACAGGTGCCCTCCTTATACCTGAATTCAACTGTATTGCCATCCTGAGGCAGCTGGCACTGGCCACCCCAGAGGGGCAGCTTTTGAGGAGGCATATTGTGCTGCACTGTGGTTTTTGATGCTGCTGGGGCAGTTAATTATGTTGCACTGAGTTATTTGGCTCTGCTGGGTGGTATTTTGGGCCACAATATGGTATTGTTGGCCCCTGCTACTTGTGTTGGGTCTGCCTTCTGTCAATTTGAACTAGCCTATAACATGGTTATTTTTTCAGGACCACTTTAAGTTCCCACTCCGCCCGGTATAGCATTATAAGAGGGGTGATCCCCCTCCGATCAGGTCACCAGGGTTTCTGATGATGCAACCATGGACTCTGTACTCCCAAATGGTGCCCAAAAAAACAAAGATGAAACTAGACCTCATAAAGTCTTAGGGTACTTTCACACTAGCGTTATTCTTTTCCGGTATTGAGTTCCATCCTAGGGGCTCAATACCAGAAAAAAAAAAACGGATCAGTTTAATCCTAATGCATTCTGAATGGAGAGCATTCCGTTCAGGATGCATCAGTTCAGTCCCTCTAAGTTTTTTGGCCGGAGAAAATACAGCAGCATGTCTCCGTCCAAAATTCCGGAACACTTGCCGGAATGCCGGATCTGGCATTAATTTCCATTGAAATGTATTAGTGCTGGATCCGGCATCAAAATTACGGCATTGACAGATTCGTTCTTCCTTTCTGCGCATGCGCAGACCTTTAAAAATGTAAAAAAGATAAATACCGGATCTGTTTTTCCGGATGACCACCGGAGAGAGACGGATCCGGTATTGCAATGCATTTGTGAGATGGACCCGCATTTGGATCCGTCTACAAATGGTATCCGTTTGTATACAGATTGCCGGAATCCAGAAACGCAAGTTTGAACGTACCCTTAGAAATAAAAAAGTTACAAGATGACTCGCAGAGAGGCAAAAATTTGACTTGTTTGGTCACTAAGAGGTTACTAAGGAAAGTCCTACTATGCCCTATTAGATAATGGGCTTTACTTAAAATGATCCTAAATTGCGGTGTTTGCTCATTCCATTCAAAATCTCCCATCTTCCATCAAATAATCCTCAGCGAGATACTGAAATTTCATCTTTGTTCAAAAATGGCATCGGTGCTCCGGGGGCAAATTCCTGCAGCCAGTCATCTGAGGTGTTTTTGTTCCACTCTTACGTACTGGTCTCCAGTTTGTAAGCGAATCTACTGGACACATGTATCTTTTCCCCATTGTCAGGTTATTAAAAGTTTATGTGCACTTTCTGTGGTCACTGGGCTTCGTATAATGAGTCCCGTAGCACTGAGCAGTCAGTCAAGCCGAGTCTAACGTAAAGACCTGTGGGAATTTCCGAGTACGTGCACACTCCTCTATACAGTACAAGGAAACTTTCCAAGAATTTGCATTTTATGATCCGATCAGCATAAGCTCTTTCTGTTCTAACACCAGGTCGCCCCCAGACCTCCTCCTATCCCAAATATTTGCTTTTTGTGTCAATTTTATTTCATGGTTTTTGCTCATTCCCTGCCGTTTTTGTATTGTCCACGATCCGCCACTCGTCCCGCTGGTTTTGTTGCTTTCACCGTCTAGCTTTTATGGATTTGGATTTAAAGTGAACCTGTTACTGATCGGGGGCTTTTTGTGGTGTTTTTTTTTTAAATACGCTCCCCCTACTGTTACACCATGAAAAGCTTCTATGGCAGGCCTGTGGACACTTAAGCTGGGATGAGTCTTCGCTTTATATTTTGCAGTCTCAGCTTTCTGCTTTGTGGTCTTTAGCACTACTCTAAATATATGAATCTTCTAAATTCTGAATATCTTATTAGGTGTCGTCTTCCTCAGCTTTCATTCCGTTATATTTCACTGTTTTTGCCTGCAGGATTTTTGTAAATGTTCAGAAACCTCCTCAGTTTTCAAAAAATCCACCTAGTGTAAAACAGTAAATAAAAAGCCATTGCAGCTTTCCACTTACGGTGCCTGCACGCGATGCATGTTTTTTGCGTGGAATTCATGCGGAAAAACCACAGCATAATACACTGCCTGCAAAGTGACTGAGATTTGACAAATCTAATGTAAACTTTGCTTTTTTTTCTTAGGTGCGGAAATGACCTGTTGGGCGAACTTTAAAATCTGCAGCATGTCAATTGTTTGTGCAATTCCGTACCTTTTGTAGAGTGGTTTTCCCCATAGACTTCAATGGGGTTGTTTACATTAACAGAAAATCGGCAACAAAAAAGACACAAAAACGCACCCAAACCGCAATGAATAGTGTGACTTTATATGCGTTTTTTTGTGTGGTTTTGAAGCAGGTTGTTTGCAGATTTTCTCCATATAAATCTGCACCGTGTGCAGCCACCCTTAGCGTATGTTCAAATGATGGACTTTACAGAATCCAGCGCATTTCTTTGTGTATTTTTCAGTATAAAACTACATTTCCAGCTTGTGGATTTTGGTGCAAATCTGCGCCAAAAACCATGCAGAAAACACCCCGAAAAGGCATGGGCAAATACAGAGCTGTTTTTTTATGCTTCTCGTTCATTTTAATGGAAGATTCAGCGAAGACTCTGCCCCAAGACAGGGCATGATCCCTTAGTTTTCAAGTTCAACGTGGAAAAAAAAACAAGTGCTGTTCCCCATTGAAATGAATAGAAGGCTGTTTTGAAATGTGTTTTGGAGCTCATTTTGAGGCGGAAAAACTCCAAAATCAACACCAAAAAACTCTGTGTGAACTGGCCCTTAGAGTTTTGATGGTTGGGGGAGAGGAGCGAAAGCAGTAATGGGTGATATAATGATGTAGGATCAGTGGTTTTCCATAGGAGTGGGCTATTTTTTAACAATTGTCCAGAGTCCTCCACCATCCTGTTTCTACCATTCTTCAAGGCATGATTCCGAGGGCTCATAGTATAGTACAGCACTGAAAGGGCATGTTCACACGCCAGATTTAGCCTCTGCAAAATTCATTGTGAATTCTGCGGCAGAAACCGCCACAGTCCCTGCTGTGGTTTTTCCCTTTGAATGTCACAGACCTGCTTAGCCTTGGATCTAAAGTGCGAACAGAAATCCGCTTCCAGTATTGGACACTGCACGCTGACTTGACCTTTCTTGGCACGGTTGCGGCTTTAAACTGCAGCAAAATTCTGGTAAAAAATAGGATGTGTTCATCATGTGGTATCTTCACATGGATCTTGGCGGTAGAAATTCGCTACAAATCCACTTCCCATTGCTTTCCATGGAAATCTACGCTGCTCTTTCTCAGATTTGTTTTCTGCGCGGATTTGAAATCAATGTCAATAAGTAACACGAGTTCTTGGATTTCTGACGTGGATTTCACATTAGATTTTTCCACGACTATAAAATTGTGTTAACATAGCCATAGAAACCATATGCTCAGTAGATGGCAGTTGTATGTAGGGAATGTATGGCAGTATTATGTACTATAGGTGCTGTAGTTCTCAATAGTATTATAATAATATAGTATTCGCACAATAATGGTAATCCCACATGGGCACTATATGGGCACTATAGGACATAGTTATGGTGATATTATAAAGGCATATCATGGCGGCATTATTGTCCCCACAACCTTCTTCATTTTGTCCAGGGGTCATCTGGCCCTATGTAGGACTGCCGGTAAACAGTGACAAGTTCAGCTCTGCTATGTCTGATCATCATCCCCGCCCCTTACTCCTATCATGTACACAAACATAAAATAAAATGGGGTAGATTTTCTAACCCTGTCTAATTTTTAGACAGCGTGGGTGTGTACGTGTCACACCCTGCACTCCTGAATGCTGTCTTCAAAAAGTTTCAAAATAGGACTCGTTTTAGCGACATTTTGCGTTCCTACACCTTTCGCTCCAGTTTTGAAAAAAAGGGTGTGAAAGTGGGCGTGGCTAGCTATGTTAATTCATTTTACCCCCGATTTAACAGCGATTACTAAGTCCCAAGAAAAGGTGCAAGCTTATTCCAGTGGGGGAAGGGGGGGGGGGGGTAAAAAAACTGGAGTATAATTTCTAGGCAAAAGTGCCCTGTTTAAAGAACAATGTGCGACGTTTGATAAATATGGCAATAATTGCTCCAACGCGCATTAAAGGAAAACTCACTTAAAAATGACTGCAGCTGATGCGGATAATGAATCTAGAGCGCCTTTACACAATCTTAAACCACCTATTGGTTGGCTTACTTTTTTAATTCTGTACCACAATTTTGGCGCAAAATATTACATGTTAACCCACGGCCCCTCCCCACTAAATCACACCCCTTTCACATGAAGCCACGCCCCTTGGCTTACTTCATTCATAAATATGTCTAAAATGAGATACATCAGCTTGCATCACATATTGGAGCAATTTATGTCAGGGTTCAGGTGCAGCCTCAATAGACAACGGGGCACATTTACTAAGGGACTTGTGACTATTTTAGGTATACAATAGTCGCAAGTCCCTTTTTTCAACAGCCGGTTTGTCCGCTCGTTGGGGGCGTGATGGGAGTAGCGCAGGGGCATGGTGGGGGCCGTGCTGGAGCCAGGACTCCAGCCCTAGTAAAGTTACTAACATTTACACCTGGAAACACTACGCCAGCCCCCGACAGGTGCAAGGACTGCCACATATGAGTCAAATCTAATGGCAGCATGGAGGGGGATAGTAAGACTGACGTAAACAGCTGATCTTAGTAAAAGCACCCCAATAAGGGGTAATTCTAGGGCTGGCTAGAATCAGCAGAGGCCTCAGGACATTTTATTTGGGTTCCGGCAGAGACTTCAATTAAAGCCGAAGACAAAAACACCATCTTGGCACATAGAAGGTAGCTGTCATCTCTGCCGCATCACATGAGCCTGCCATTTTGAAATTCATCTCGTGTATTGTTTCAGAGCGGAAAAACAAATTTGCAGACTTCTTTGCTTAGCACCTGTCAGGCTTCATGTCAGAATATGAGGGGGAATGCGCACGAAGCAAAGACAGAAGTTACAGCGAGAGGAGTCGCTCGCCGCCTGCTGCTGCTGCTGCTGCACAAATCCTAAGGTTATTTCAGGACAGGATGAAACTTTATGTAACTCTGCACATTTCACATAAGAGAAAGAGCCGCCACCTCTAACAGCGGCCGCGTGCAATTCATCAGAGCTTCATTATTATCCTGGGGACGCAGGATGCCGTAATGCCGCTGCTTATCAATATTGTGCACTAGCAAAATCTAAACCCCTGAGTCGTCTTACACATATCGATACCTGGGAAAGATGGGTGACCACAACCTCACTATTGCTCCTGAAAGGATAAATTGCCTGTGATATAGGAAAGGGGGATAAATGACTATACGGTGAGGCTGACCCACCATTCAGGAGTCTTGGCTGACAACCCATATGGGAACTGTCAACGGTTGTCATTCAGTAACTAGCTGAAAAGGATTTTAGTAGCCTGCACACACTAGGATGTCCTGAGCTGCAAATGTTCCTGATTATGGGAAGGTGGGCTATACTGCAGCATTTACTGGTCATTTACAAGTGAAAGAAATTGTCTGACAACATTCCCCTTAATTCGCACACCCTCCCATCCCTTGATGAGAACATGAGCATGGCCATTGATTAATTACACTAAGTGTCTTATATTTCTTGTTTTCTATGCTTCAGTTTTCTGATACAGAGGTCCAAATCTTCTGCATAGACAATAGAGTTAAATGATAAAAGTCTGCCTCCCTGCAGCCGCCACTAGGGGGAGTGCACTGCGTACTCATTTATTATTCCTTTCAATGTGAAATCTGTATGCACCAAGCTCCCCCTGGTGGTGTCTGTAGGCAGCCACAGTTGTATCGGTGTATCATACAGGGCATTTGGAGCTGAGAAGAACAGAGCTGGAACCGTTAATTTGGGGGCAATTTTGCTACATTGAATATACCGTTGCCCTATTACGAGCCTAGAACTGTAGGATTGGCATGTTGTATTGTTCCAGGATAATAATTCCAGTAAAAAAGCCTTCATACCATGCAAACATTCGTACCTTCTGCCCAGAGGTCAGTGGAAATGGACACTACACTGGCAATCTATAAATCTTGCCTAGGCAGCAGGCAATGATTGGCAATAGCCATTGGTATTGTATTTGTTGTGTCGATTGTTTGGCACACGTCGCCAGCCTGGGTGCATTCTGCCAAGATTTGCTGCCTCTCAGCTTCTCGACTTTTTTTTCTTAAGAATTTATCATTTAAATTGCTCCTTAGAAACTGGCACAGAGGATCCAACAGTGAGAGAGGTAAATCTTATTGACCTAAAATTGATTTTCAGACGCGAGTGTCCTCATTTCAACCCTGTACACATGTATCTACTCAACAACAAGCCTGGTGCGAGCCGCGAGACAGTGCGGAAATATAAGAAAGCAAATATAGATATGCATGCAGTCTTTATACTGATTAAATCTTTCTCTCTAGATAGATAGATAGATAGATAGATAGATAGATATGAGATAGATAGATAGATAGATAGATATGAGATACATAGATAGATAGATAGATAGATATGAGATAGATAGATATGAGATAGATAGATATGAGATAGATAGATAGATAGATAGATATTAGATAGATAGATATGAGATAGATAGATAGATAGATATGAGATAGATAGATAGATAGATAGATATGAGATAGATAGATAAACAATCTTAACCTTTTCTCTATGCAGATGAAACGTTAAAAATAATGAAATATAAGATCTGTTCTCTCCGTCAAGAGGCTGCTGCTGATCATTTACTGTGGTTTGAGGATTAATTATAATGAATATATGATATGTTATTATCCGGTAATTATCTGCCTGGAGGGTGTAGAATCGATAGGCCCAGGCAAGCGAAGGCGCTCTGCTTGGTAACTCCATCCCTGACCTTTCATTTATCATTGCTGGTAAAGATGTGATGACGTAAGAGCCGTCTCCTCGGGCCCAGCTGCGCTGCCATGTGCTTCTCATACTCCCAGCTTCCTGACAATCTGCACCATCAGCAACCTTACTGTGACATTTCACATTCTTTCCAGGAATCTCACAGAGCTGAGTTTCTGTGGATTATGTTAAGGATTTTATGTAAAGGCTGGAGATTACCATTCGTTCTGTTTATACAGGATAAAGACATGCAATGTTGAGTGTCCTACCACCACCATTCCCAGAAATTTTTTGGAAAGAGAAAAATGGTCCAGACTTCCAAAAAGTCTAGCTAATAAACCCGCCAAAGAGTTCTCCAATCGTAACGCCATCATATAGTGTTTCCTGCCAATTCTTCTTCTTATAGGTCTTTCTGTACCTAAGGTTCACAAGTGATAGTAATCCCCCCCTTTTGGTAACTCCGCTTTAATCTCGATGCCTTTAGTTTGGCAAGCCCCATATTTTGACAGAGAACATTACAAATGTGGAAATCTTGACATGAAGAAAACTATCTAAGTCCATGTGTCCCGATATAAGATACAATACAACCTGTATGTTCTATTTTCCACAAAAAGTAAACATAAGGAAACTGAACCCTTAAGACATGTTTTATATATCATTGTGATTTTTACTAAAGATTTTAAAGAACAAAACAAAGTAAAGTAATCCTCCTCCAAAAACCAGCCACAAATATTTAATGCAGTTGGATATCTTAAGTTTAGTAAAGACACAGATAGATAACCTTAATCAAATCTATGTAGGTCTCCAACGGCAAAGTTTTGGAAAAAGTTGATCATCTCCCCTTTGACATAGATTATGGGTGGACTTTGTTGGCAGAAGTGAAAATCTTTCACAACCTAAGGAAAAAGATTGATGGTGGACCGCAGCTCTTGGTAGATCATGGAGCTCCTTTAGACATTAGATTGTTGGTGGACCTTATTGGCAGGATCTGGAATGAAGAGCTGTCATCTCATTACAGATTAACCAGGGGCATAGCTAATGGCTCATGTGCCTTGGTGCAAGAGTTCAGCTTGGGCCCCCCTTTCCTCAGTGCTTTGTGTGTCTTCTTATGCGGCACAAGGGTCTTTGGGCCCGGTAGCGACTGCTACCTCTGCACCCCCTATAGCTACGCCCATGGATGTATCTTGTTGATAGGACCTTGAGTGGAGCTCCCCAGACAGAGACAGTTCGTAGACTTTGTTGATAGGACTTTGAGTAAAAGTCTCTCAGCTCCTTGGCACTTACATTGTTTATAGGCCCTTGAGTTCAGGTCTGTTGGCTGCTTAGACATTAGATCGTTGGTGGACCTTATTGATAGATCTTTGAGTCAAGAAGATCCTTCAGCTCCTTTGACATTCTACGTAGACTTTGTTGGTAAGACCTTGAGTGAAGATCTATTAACTGGTGATCCTTCATGAACATTATGGTATATAACCTCCTGCCCACCAATAATACCGTCTGAGGTTAGATAGCTGGTAGAATTTGTTGAAAATTTACAAAACAACCAAGTGTATAATGTATATAAGAGTCTTGATGGGGTTTACACATTCCAAATTTTTTCTTTTGAACTCAGCAAGGATTATGTTGGTGAACAAAGGTCTTCGAGTGACTGCAGGCACAGCAATTATTGTTCCTGTTTTACATAGGATAATTATCTCGTAAAAACAGTCTGACTGATTTTATAGCTTTTGGACTAAGGTTTTGGCCAGAGAATTTTAGTTAAAAAAAAAAGTTCAAGGTCTTAAGGGAATCGATGTTCCTGGAAAAAGGTCTAACTTCTATGAATATACCACACCGCTTTTTCTCAGAATGTGTGGTACAGAATTTGCGACTCTGAACCAGCGATTTCTACACACTACCACGTTCTTAGGTTTTGTGAGTTGGAAAGCACCTAAGATGGCCCATCTTGCCAAAGAATATCCCTGACTCACTGTAACTTTCTCAGCCCACATAAACATTGGACAAAGTTGCCATTATAATTTGTGTCATAACTTGCAACTTACTATTGACATCAACCTATAAAAACATTCAGCCAAGCAAAGAAATTTTTAAATTTGCCATTTTTCATAAAAGAAAAAAAAAATGACTTTCACGGGATATACAGCTACTTCTGCCCATAGACTGGAAGATCTCCACCATGTCAAGATGGCAGGAGGGCCCATCACTAAAAATAATAACAAGAAGGGTGTTGGATCTCCTCAAAGAGACCAGTCCTGTGTGGAGACTTCCTGGAAGTGCTCCGTGGCATGGATAATTTTTGGCAATGCTCCATGGGTAAATAACATGCAAAGAGGTACCTCCCAATGAAGGAGAACCATCATGCTAGCACCACCTTGTGAAAGTGGCTCCCTATGAGTCAAAATTTTATGAGGGGCAAGCATCCCGAAACAGCTGTCTACGGGTGGACATCTGGCTTGGAATTTTCCCTGGTCATATTCTAAGGCTGGTTAAAAAGTCAAATTTTGACTCATAGGTAGCCTCTACCACAAGATACCTCTTTTCAGAAAAATAATAAGGGACTCTACTGCTTTTTGAATTGAACGCGTAGGACTAGGTGAATATTTACTGGTAGTGTGGTACATAATGGGAAGGGACATTTTAAGAGGCGTGATGTAGGTGCTCTATAACTGACACCCTATTGCCATAAGATGAACACTTGGACATCAAGTAGTCCATATACCACTATTCTTGGACAGAGTCCTCCTGCTGTCTCTGCCCGCCCCTGCTCAGATGGTACCATGATGTACAGGCATAACAATTGTTGGCAGAGCCATAACTTGAAGATCCTGGGAAGCAATGCAATATCTGTAACAGCTGGCACCTACTATGCTGCTATTTATAATACTGGTGTCTTCCTATGTGGCATTTGGTTCCCTCCAGGACCCACAAGGTCCAAGATGTGACTGATACCTTTGTACCCTGTATAGCTATGCTATGTTCTGCTGGCTAATTTAGATGGACAACTGCAGAGAAGATTCACTCGTATCCACTGATATGCAAAACAGAACATTTATAATAATTCCATAAGGACATTGACGCATTTCCAGTCATCAAGGACTGTTAGTCATAACTACAACCAGCGATTAAGTTATGACTAAGCATCTTTAAAGATTCAAAACGCGTCATTATTGAAGTTATGGTTCAGTTTATTATTAGTGAACTTTTTTCTATTGGCAAGAACGGAAAAATCGTAGGGGATCATTTATAAAGACCGGTGTTTTAGACACTGGCCTTTACATAACTTCGGCGCATCCACCGCCAGTTTAAATGTAACACAGCTTCCCTGCTGGCTTAAATTTAGACTATTTTCTATGCCTAAAACAGGTGTAGAAAATGATAACTGAGACGGGCCTACCAGCCTGTCCCCTTCTCCGCCCACACTACGCCCAATAATAACCTTTGCGCCGCAATCTGTGCCAGATATACGCCAAATAAACTGGCGTATAGCTGATAGTAAATGACCCCCTCAATGTTTTGAACAAACCTTTTTAAACTCAAGCATTACATGGTGCGCATTGAAATCAACAAACTCTTCCATGGAGTAATCCATGGAGTCCTCCAGCGACAGAGACACTCTTACTAGTTCCTCTTCACTCCAGTTAATCGATGGGGGTCCCAAATAAGGGTCTCATGTCCTCTCTCTCAGAATACACTATTAGACTGGAACTGTTAATAGAATGATACGTAGCTCAGGTAGGTATGATGTAGATTCAGCATCAATTGTGGTTTTTGTAGAGGAGTTTGACTCTTCCTTTCCAATGGACAGCAGTATGGGTCGAAGGGACATGGGGACTCGAGCCTCACCTTTGTGTGGGAGAAGGGGGGGAAACATGCATTGGCCCACTATTTTCTATGAGGCTATGGGTCCACGAGACATGAGGACCTGAGCCTCACCTTTAGGATGAGAGAAGGGAGGAAAACATACACTGGCCCCCTGTTTCCTTGGATGGCCCTATTATAACTTTTTGTCCCCTAGGTTTTCTTCATTATCCTAATGAGCTGACAGAAATAAAACTCCATGTTCGCCTTCACAGAGCTTATTTTCATGAGCCCATAGTAAAAATATGTGATCCTCGCCGAGATAGGGTAGGCCTCTTCAGAAAAACATCTAGGCAAAGCCAACGAAAAAAAAAAGTTCCTGAATTCCCCGTCCTGTAGACTTCCACTTCAGTTATCTATTTATTTAACGAAATATTATTTCCAGTTCAAATATGAGGGCAGGAAAGGAAGTCAAATAGAACGGGCCGGGCCTGGCAGACGATTTAAGCATTTATGTTGAGCACTTACCAAATAGATCAGACCATGACATTCTGCAGGCTCCTCTTTTTATCAGTCGTTGCTAAAAAAAAAACTAAACCCAAACTATAATTTTTTTTTCTTGTCGTGTTTTGATGTTGTTACGGAACAAACTCTCATTACGTTGACGGTTAGAAATGTGCATTCCACTAAACGAGGTGGGCGAAATTTGGGAGCCAGTCTGAGCATTCCTGAGACACAACTGTGCCCAAAGAGACCAAGTTGGATGTAAGTAATTTAAACAGACATTTTATCCAGTTCTAACGAATGTGAAAAACATCCCTCACCTCACACACAGACCTCAAGACCCGCCGAACGCTCAAGGATGGATTTTTACTATATTAACAGATCTTTTAGATCTTTGCCCAACTGTTACAAGTTATTCCTAGTAGAGTCCGATACTTTTTTGTATATTTCATTTTTATATTATTTTTATCTGCACCAGCTCATCTGCACCAGCTCATCTCATAAACTGGGAGGGGGTAGTAGGTCACTCACAGAGCTTCCAGTGGTGGCTTAGCTCGGGGATCAGGTATGTTGGATTTCATGAGTTGGGAGAGTTGGGAGTCCCCATTACATAGATGGTTCACCAATCATAAGAAAATTTGTGGGTTTGGCCAACGTTAATATAATCTTTATGGGCAGAGATGTAGCCACTGGATAGAGTATGCAGAAGAAGCAGTAACCCCTAACCCTTGTGAAGACATCAGTTTCTAAAATGGTAGCTAGGAGCCTCTACACATTGGTGTCTATACTTCAGGGTGAATATTTTTTTCATGCATACTCCACACATCTATAGGAGGAACCCACAGATAGGTGGCTGGGCAAATACGGTTTATGTGGAATTTGCTACCATCTACAATCTAGTCTGTACTTAGCAACACTCTTCCAAAGGTTGAAAAAGTTTTGGTAGGTACAAATCATCCAAACCATCAGAATAAACATAAAGAATAAACATTAAACATAAAATGCATCAACATAAAACTTTGAAACAACTTTGCAAATAATATTAACACTTCCTACTGTTTTGCATCTACAGGTCCAAAGCAGAATCTATGGGGGTCATTTACGATCAGAAATACGCATGTATTAGTTGTATTTCTGGCGCAGATTATGGCGCAAAGGCTATTTGCACTGAAATCTGCGACTGTGACTAAACATGGGGGCTGAGAAGGAGAAGCGTCGGCAGGCCGTCTCATTCATCCTTTTCTCCGCCTGTTTTAGGCGATCATCTGTATGAAGAGACCGCGGTGCTCTTGCTAGCACTGTGTCCCCTTCAATGTTTACCTGCATGACGTCTAGATCGCAGCACCAATGCAATGCAATTCCAGCTTCTTCTTCCATTCAGCTGTAATTACACTGCAATGTCGCTACAAGGGAGTTGGCGTGCAGGTAAAAATGGAAAAGGATGCAGCGCTTTCATGACCGCCACAGCCGCTACAAACAGCTGATGGTGAGTCGGACCCCCGCTGATCTGATATTAACGACCTATCCTGACGAGAGGTCATCAATATCATGACACTGCACAACCCCTTCAAAGAAATGTCATTATTATGCTAGTGATAAATAGTGACAAGCTTGGCTTGAGCAGTTACTTTTAAAAATGCCTATTAGCTAAATGTCATATCCACTTCACAGGCTTTCCCTGCAGAATGCTTCCGTCCACCCTATCCCTTCTTTCTTGGTATCGTTGACCTCTGGCACTAAATCAATCAGCAATGTATCACTCCTTCTTACCGCGTCAAATTTTCCATCGTAAACTGTAAACCTAACAATTTATTTTATTGTAACTGGTGACAAAATGGCAAAGAAAATGCAAATAAATTACAAAACAAATCATAACAATGTAATAATAAAATAGAATAATGGTAATAAAACAAAATACGATAGATGTTATAATAATGACAATAATAATAAAATACTAGAATAATAAAAATGGTTATGTCTCATATTCTGATCATTAAATTCCTCAAAACAACAGTTTATAGTCTATCCAGCGGTAACCATGTCCGTGACCCGAGGGAAAACATTGGGTCTCATCACTTGAAACCACAAGAGTGTTATGTGTACATGCAAATTACAAGCTGCAAGCATCTCCATGAATCATGCTTTCCTGGGTAGGTCCTGTATGCAGAAGCTGAAACCACTAATGTGTAAATACGAGACAGGGATGCGGTTCACTCATCTCTTACATCTCCTGAAAAAAGGCTCACTCAGATAAACAACATTGTGAAATATTTTATCTTCTCTATTGTAATTATCCTGCAATGGTCTGTAAAAGACGGGGCCCAAATCATTGACATAACCATAACTAGAAGGAAAGTTCCGCCTTTTTCATAAATGTCAAGGGCCTAAATCTATCTCGCATGGATTTTAAGTCATATCATGTCTTACATTCCTGTCGCAACCAGAACTTCATTCAAAATGTTATCAAAGAGCATTGCATTGTGGGAAATCAGAGGACAGTCGCACAGTTAAAAGTAGGCTAGGGCTGTAGGTTTCACATGTCATGGTCATAACGCAACGTAGTGATTTTTGTGAATTCACACGAAGAAACTAATTTTGCATAATTCCTGGGAAAAAGCCCCATGCACATTGGAATAGCCTTACCGAGGTACCGCAGCACAGCTCCCATTCAAGTGAAACTAAACAGGGTACAGAGGCTTCTGCTCTGGACAGTTTCTGGCACCACGGTTGCCCAAAAACAGCTGATCAGTGGGGTGTTGGACCTCCACTGATCTGATATCCTGAGGCTAGGCCATCAATATATTTAAGGGTTAGCTTAGGGTTACTGTAGGTTTAGTGAGTTAGGGGTGATGAATTAAGGTTAGTAAATGAGTAAACAAAGATGCACACCCTATAGCCGTATATGTGTCAAGAGTGGTGAGGAAGTGAGGCAGAGCACACGTTCATACACGGCCACCTCTCCATTCACCTCTGTAGGACTATAATGACTATTTACAGAACTTCCATAGCAGTGAATGGAGAGCAGGTGCGTTGTGCTCTCCTTCACTTTGGGGGGCCCGTTTTGGAGATAGAAATGGTTCCCAGAGGCGGGCTGTCATTGATGGTAAATCTTAGCAAGACGCCATTAATGTCCGAGATGCACAACTGCATTGTGACAACTTGGAGTGCTGTCCCTCTTTTTGCATATAGCTGGATTAAGGTTAGTGAGTTAAGCCTTATTCACTCGTCAGTGCTCCACGGACAACACATGTCCCCATTCATTTTAATGTGTATTCACACATCAGTGTTTTAGCGCAGACCGCGCGTCCGTGTTTTTAGCATGGATGCATGCTCTATTTTGTCCGTTTACAGATCCATCACGCCCATTATGGTCTATGGATCAGTGAAAACCACGGATGCCATCCATGTTTCATCTGTGTTTCATGGATCATTAGGAACAGATGCTTTAAAAATTATTTTTCGGCTGTTCCGTGTCAGTGAAACACACATGACACATGGACCCAACACGGATCCATAACGGACAGCTTCACGGAGGCAACACTGACCACCTTTGATGGATTTAAGCACAGACACAGATGTGGGAATGAGGCTTTAGGCTTAGTTTTAGGGTCAGTGAGTTTATAGTGAGTTAGTGGTAATGTGTTAAGGTTACTGATAACCTATCCATTTGATCTGTGGCAGTCTAACACCTGGGGCCCCCGCTGATCAGCTGTTTGTGAAGGCACCAGTGCTGCTGTGAGCGCCGCAGCCTTCTCCATGCTCACCCAGCACAGTACATTGTATAGTGGCTAGGCTTGGTATAGCAGCTTAGCCTCATTCACTTCTATGGGGCTGAGCTGCTCCTAGGCCACGTGACCGAAGAACAACGATCTCACTGGCCTAGGAAAAGCTGAGAGAAGGCCACGGCGCTACTGCGACCATCGCTGCCTTCTCAAATAGCTGGACAGCAGGGGTCCCGGGTGTCGCACCCCCACCAATCAGATACTGGTGGCCTATCCTGAGTAGAGATTCAGCTGCAACAAGAAATTAAATTTGTTACAAATTACTTTGTCACAAATCACTTTCCATTGTATGGAGCGGGGGCAATAACATAGTAACATAGTAACATAGTATATAAGGCCGAAAAAAGACATTTGTCCATCCAAATGATGGGGAATGGCGATCACACTGCCCCCCTGTCAGTAAACCCCTCAGATGCCGTGTTCAATGCTGATTGCGGCATCTGTGACTCACAATAAGCTGTTCAGGGGTTAAAAAAAAATTATACTCAACTCATCCACTTGCTCACATCACTGATGATGTCACTGTGTGCACCCAGTGTGATCATGTGGTGAGGTCATCACGCTCGCTGCAGGTCCTTTGGTCCTCGAACAAATGGATGAGATGAGATATTTCTTTTTATTTTTAGCCACCATTTTAGAAAAAAAAAAGTTTAGTTACCACGAAGCGCAAGTAAATTCGGCTACGTCGGATACTTCGATTCGCTGAACACCAATCCTGAACATGGATCATCAGTATTAAAATCTTGGATAACCCCTTTACGGTTTGGGTTACAGTAGCCCTAACCCTGATGCAATAATAATATGCCTTCTGTCATGTACCTTAGTTAATAATATCAACACCTATCGAACGTAATGTTTTGGCCATTTCACCTTACTGAACTACAACTTTTGTCCCGCTGCCCATATTGTGTTTGAAACATCCAAACCCTGAAGGTTAGTGACCACCCAGCTGTAAGCGCTATCCCCCGGATCATCCCTGTCCACATGTTTAATGAATAAAAAAACACTTGTTTGGCAGAAAATTTAAATATTAAACCAGATGTTTTTTAGTGTCAGAGCAGAGAGCGTCCCCCACATTGATGTGGTTTCACTTGGAACAAAAAATTGTCTGGCGGAGAGGCTGACACCACATGAATTTTTGATGCTGATTCCTCCTTGTCAGGTTTGTTCTCAGTCTTCTCACGCTGCTGTGGCAAATGTTCCCCAAATGGTTGTATTGCTACTATAATTCTTATTTCCCCTGTGCCCTGCATACATTTATTGCTGCTACGTCTGGTTTCAGTTATGACAGGAGATATAGTCTTAGCTGAAGAAATCAGAGAGATTGCATACATTTCTGAGCCAACTTCATCATAGTACTAAACTCTCTTAGACTCGCAGTGTGTCAGGATTGTGAAATTTTTGACATCAGATTTACTTTCTTTGGTGACAACAAAAACAGGGTTTTTTTTTTTATATCTATTGTCCTTTTTTTTGGTGGCATGGTATATGGAAAAATGAAGTTCTTAAAGGCAAAGTGGATCAATTTGTTCTATGTGGTCTATTATTTACTACTTCGCTTAAAACCTCAAAAGATCCATTATAGAAGAATATGTAAAAATATAGGGATAAAATACTAAAGCTACATAGAAAGACTCAAAGGGTGAAGATTTCATTTAGATAAATTCTACATTGAATTGACAGTGTATAAAACAACGCACTTCCCAGCTGGACTAGTTCCTTCTTCAGGTCTACACTGGTAGAAGAAATGTTTTAGGAAAATACTCTAAAGAGCCTAATATTCTTTCATTGGCACCATATAACACAATGCATCTGAAAGCTGGACAAGCTCCTTGATCAGATACTATGATATGGATGAATGATTCTTTTTTAGGGCACGATTTAAAAAAGTGAGAAAAGTCGAACCAAAAAAGCTTCAAAGGAAATTCAAAGCCTTAAGGTTTTCTTCAATAGATACTGTTGTACTTTAATCGACAGTATAAGAAGCAACGCCTTTCAGAGCTGTTCTATATCCTTAAGTAAATAAAGGAAATCTGTCACCACATCGCTCGCTATGAAATCATCTTACATGCCTGATATATTCTAATATTGTTGGTCCCATTTCTATTGGTGGCCCTATTGTATTTATGTTATATAAATTAGCCTCTGGGTGCAACAAGGGCAGTGGCAGCAGAGGTTCACCACAGTAAACAGCCACAGGTTGGTACATGGGCAGACAACAGGAACAAACACCGTATTGCTCAGGCAAGTAGAGAGGGCGGTCCAGCAATTATAGCAAAAGCTGATTAACAATTAAAAGCAGCCGTACAGCTGTATATATACTCACCATCCACTGCAGCTTCGAACGTGAGTACCATAATTTTATAGACAATCATCTTGGCTATCTCATACATAAATTGGACTTGCAACTATTTAGCATATGATTAGTTATGCAGATTTTTGTCACGTGACTGCATCGTTACTCTTTTGCTCCTAAAATTCCAAAGTTAAATTTTTTTAGTATTTTGTAAATTCACCCTTGGCTTTTAACACTGCCTGAATCCTTTTGGACATGCTCGCGATCAGATTCAAGTATGTCTCTACCAAAATCTATTCCCAGGTCTCTTCTACACGTTCCCAATGTTGGTGCATAGTGGTCGACTTACTTGGGTACGAATACAGCTTTTTCTTCAACCCTATCCACAAAGGTTCGAGAGGCTTCCTCCATCAAACTTGACAGTTCCTTCAATTTCTCGATCTAGCCCCCTTTTCCCTTGCACCCCTCAGAGCCCGGTCTATTGACTTTCGTCTCATCGCTCCAAATCACCCGTTTCCAATCTTCTACTGTCCACACTTCTTCACAAACTTGAGCCGACGCTTCTTATGACAATATTGAAGTCGAGACTTCTTCAACTTTTTTCGGTTCACCATTCCAGACTTGTGTAATGTGCATCACACAGTGCTATCATGGACATCTGTGATCTCACTATACCGAAGCATATGAGCCACCTCCACCGCCGTGTTCGTCGCGCCAGAACTGATAGACCTTGTGATGAGCTGACTTTGACTCCGATATTTTGCCTGGACATCCACCTCTTGGCCTTGGAATGGATGGACGGACTTTATTTTGTATTCTTCCACCTGTCATGGCACTCATGATGCAGTTTGGCGATTTTCTTGGCTGAGATTCCGTTATTGATGAGCTTGATTCTGTTTCTCTTCTCGGGAAATCTTCTTCATGGCTGCTCCTGGATTTGAACCAGTGACCTTTCGTTTGGGAATCAACCTAATAACACTGAGATATTAGGGAAAGAGAGAATGAGAGAACAGGTTGTAATGTGTAGTATACAAGAAGAAAAAGATTGTTCCACCACCAGGAGCAAAACAGTCCAATTTATGTATGAGATAGCCAAGATGACTGTCTATAAAATGATGGGAGTCTCACGTTTGATGGTGAGATACGGAGCCTGAAAGTCAAAAGTTTAAAACATTATTAGCCTTTTGCTCGTCAGTGTACAGCAAGGAGAGGAAGGGAGTGGTGGTTTTTACAAAAATGGGAGTAGTAGTAGTTTAATGTATAATGTTCCTAAAGGAAGTAGCGGAGCAGCAATGAGCGGAGCAGCAATGGATGCGGCCGCTGATGTAACACAAGGTCTTCAGTAGATAATATTCAGTTATTGGCAGTGTATAAAACAAAGCATTTCAAAGCTGGACAGGCTCCTTCATTAGGTACTACACTGATGGATAAATTAAATACATATGGAACACATGTAGCTATTTTTAATCTTTCTAAAATACATTAAATCAGTGCACAACCTATGAAGTGAGACAGTTCAGCTCCTAAATGCATTGTTTCATACACTACCAATGAAAGAATATTATCTATTAAAGACCTTGGATGTTTGACTCTTCATTTGTGCGAGCAAAATCTTTTGAATTCTCTTCTCAGATGAACCATAGACTGTTTGAGTATTTAGGTAAGGCTAGGCATTCACTGAAATTTGTGGAGTTACTTTTTTCATTTTGCTTAGTTTATTATAAAAAAAATGTTGTTTTTTGTTATTACCATAAGACATAACAAGTCTGACACATTAAAAGTGTTTTTATACTGATGATCTATCCTCTGGATAGATCATCAGTATTTGATTGGTGGGGTCCACCACTCAGGACCCCCACCGATCATCCGTTTGAGAAGGCATCGGTGCTCCTGTGAGCGCCGCAGCCTTCTCACAGTGCTTGGTATCGCGCTCAGCCTCATTCACTTAAAAGGGGCTGAGCTGATCCTAGGCCACGTGACACATGAACGTATCGTCACTCGGCCTAGAAAAAGCAGAGAGAAGGCGCGGGCAGGGGTGGATTGGCCATAGACCTTACAGGGAAATTTCCTGGTGGGCCGAAGCACAGGGGACCACATGAGCCCTCCTCACGGCCGGCCACTGAAAGTTTTTGGGGATGTATTTTTTGTTGCTGGCGGCAGCATTTTGTGATGGACTGTGGCATTTGGCTCTATTGGGGTGGTATAATTTGCCACAATATGGTATTGCTGGCCCCGCCAACTTGTGTTGGCCCTGCCTTCCATTAATTTGGACTAGACTGCAAAACGGGGCCACTTTTAGTATTTTTTCCAGGGCCACTTTAAGTTTCCAATCCGCCCCTGTCCACTGGGCTTACAGGAGCGCCGTCATCACAAACTGCTGATCAACAGGGGTCCAAGTGTCGGGCCACCACCAATCCGATGCTGATGGCCTATCTTGAGGATAAGTCATTAGTATTAAAATCTTGGAAGATCCCTTTAAATAAAAGTAGAGTATATGTGGGCAAACAAAATGATCTAACACTATTGTAACAAGGACATTACCTGCACACATTCTAGGAAAGTGGGGATGGGTAGAAAAAATTCTAATCCATTGAGGATGGATCAAAAAAAGTATGGCTTTATGGGTAATGTTATGTTTTAGTTCATTGGGGATAAATGTGGAATGTTTTGTTCAGTGGGCATTGAACGGAAACATCTGGTCAAGTGGAGATGGAAAGGGAAACTTTCAGTCAAAAAGAAAAGATAAAATATAGATCAATGAGGACGCATACAAATAGACTGATCTAATGAAGATATATAGAAAAGGTTCAGGTCCAGTAGAGATGGGTAGGAAAAATGCAATGGTGATATAATGGAATGTTTTGTCCATTAGGGAGGAATAGGAAAACATCTGGTCCAGTACAAATGGACACGAAAATTTCTGGATTAATACAAAAGATGGGACAATTTAGGATAGGTAGAAGGGTTATGGTTCAGTAGAGATGGGCAGGAAAAATCTTGTACAGTGAAGATGGAGAGGAATGTATTGTCCAGTGAGGAGGTATAAGAAAAGTTCTGGTTCATTAGGAAAGGATCATAAAATGTTTGGGTCTAATGGGGATTGATAGGAAAAAGTCTGGTCCAGTGGGGATGTATGTAAAAAGTACAGGTCCAGTAGGGAAGATGACATTTTCTTCTCCAGTGAAGATTGATAGGTTGCATAGGAAAAATGCTCATACAGTGGGAATGGATAACAAAATGTTCTAGTGCAATGGAGATAATTAGGAAAGCTTCTAGTCCAATACAGATAGATGGGAAAGAGTTTGGTCTAATTAGCTTGTGTGGACCCTAAATCCCGGGGTCCTCTTTCCTTTCAATAGCAACCACCCATCTATTCCTACTACACAACTGCTGCACTTTTTATGGAAGCTTGAGCTCTCCTTCTATTACTGTACTGCAGAACATAAATTTTCACATAGTGTCAAATGAGACAAAAGTCATAATCATATTCCATGCACCCTGTATCCAGTACATACAGATAAATGTACTGCTACATGTGATTATTAACTCATTTTGGACATATTTCAGGAAACTAAATATTTCAAAATGTTGCACTGACTCCCGATAGGAAACCTTCACTCCAATGAAAACTGCCAAAAACGATGAGAATTCAGCCCAAATGAATCATTTACATAACCCCTTAGAGTCTATTGTCTTTTGTTTCTTCACTCTTGTTTTCCGGATCTCTTTCAATAAATCCCAGCTTGGAAGATACATCTAGTACACAACGTACGAGAACAGTCATAGGCTCTGGAATTCTCAATGACCAGAGAGTGAAGCAAGACTTTTGGATGGCCAAATAAATCAATTGTATTGTTATGTTGATTCAATCTGTGTTAATAGCTGGGGCTATGAAAATGAAGCACCCAGGACAGAATGGGATTTAGTATTAAGTCTGAGGTTTAGTGTGTTGCAGTAGGTGGTTATAGAACGCTCCTGGGTGTTATGTTATATATCATCTAGTTAGACTGTTATTTAAAAATAAAAAAGGTTTTCCAAGACTTCAATACTGATGACCTATCCTCTGTATAGGTCATCAGTATCTGATCGGTAGGGTTAGGACACCCGCAGATCAGCTGTTTAAGAAGGCACAAGTGCTCCCTGTGAGCGCCGCAGCCTTCTCTCAGCTTACCAAGCACAGCGCCATAGTGGCTGTCCTTGGTATCGTGCTCAGCCCCATAAACTTCAAAGGGGCTGAGCTGCACCTAGGCCACGTGGCCGATTAAATTGATGTCACATGGCCTAGGCAAAGCTGTGAGAAGGTCGCAGTGCTCCTGCAATGTGTCAGACCCCCAACAATTAGATACTGAGGATAGGTCATCACTCATCAGTATTAAAGTCTAGGAAAACTCCTTTAATATTATTTACAGATATGGACACTTAGTTTCCAAGTTATTCAATGGCAAAAAATCTAGTATTTTTCCTAATGGCTAGTACTTGGGGGTGCTGGTTCATTAGTAGTGAAAACAGTAGTGGTGAAAAGTGGTACTGCATGTTGCACTATTAGGGTGCAGAGGTAGTAGTTGTATGCACATCTATCTGGCACATAAGAGCCTCCATGGCGGGTCAGGGTCATGTTATGTATTTTTCTTTGGGCCAGGAGCTTCAACTTACACCTCTGTCTGGCACGGTGGTCTGGTGCTTTATGGTGGGCTCGGGTCCAGACAAGATCACCAAGCTGTAACTGGTTGAGTTTGGGTAACCTCAGAAGCATTTAGTATTCGTTTTGAGTGGGTTTGACTCTTTGGATGTTTGGAAGATAGAGTATGGGGCAACCCAACAACAAATGGAAGGCCTTCACAGTGAAATAGATATTTTGAAAAGACTTCTGTGTCAGTTCCTACAGATGTATAGATTAAGGGTATACTACAATTACACTGCAATGGGGAAGGGGTTACCATGCTCCTCTTCTTTCTCTTGGTGTCTCCCAATCAGCTCTGTAGTATGGACAGATATTTTCCATCAGAGGGGAAGGAAGGGTGGCCACAAGAGGTGGGCCATCAGAGAGGTAATGCAGGATAGATGATAAATATTAAGGTTCCATATTCGGAATAGGAGATGTAGTGCCATAGAGTAAGGGTACTTTGGACTATAGTGGGCATTTGCCTCTATTGCTACTATTTAAAGCCATGAACTCACTACTTTATTGTATTTGGTTTAACTACACAAACATAGAAGAGGTTTCTTTCCTGTAAGAGCAATTAACTTTCTTCCTGAGGAGGTGGTGATGGGGAACTCACTAAAAGAGTTACATTTCTGGAGTGAAATTATATTACAGGTTATAGTTATTACATTTCTGGAGATGTCCTTGATCCAGGGCGTTATTCTGATTACCTGATTGGAGTCAGGAATTATTTCTCCTAAAATGTGTGCAAATCTGCTATGAGCTGTGAGTAGGGCTGTAGTAGGCTTGTTAAATCTAGCAAAGTTCTTTTGGAAGTTGTAGAACTGAGCAAATTCTAATGAAAATCTGTAAGACTGTAGTGAGAGCTTGCAGATTGTGGACATCAGAGCTCCTGTGATGTTAAGGGCGGTTCTGATGAGTTTGTAACAGTGCAATGTCAAGATGGTTATTTATGACACTGGCAAGAGAGAAAAGCGCCCAAGTGTCTACAATGATCAAAATATCACTTGTGTTAAATGTTCCGAAATTTTGGTACCCTAATGCTGTATGTGAGTCCTGGCCATAGAGATTAAAGCAGTAAAGGATGGTAAGTATGATATATCAAGGACTGTTTGTCAGTTAATGAAATAAGCATTGTACCTAGTATGTGCCAATAGATCTGTTGCTAGCACTAAGAAGATGAAGGTGGAAAATATATCTGTTGAAATAGTTCTGGTTTCTAGTCTGTGAGAAGATATTTTGATGAGAAAGTTTAGAGTAAGTATTGTCTGGTATTTGTATGATGTAAAAGAAGAATTCCCTGCCTTTAAACAAGGTTTGGTGTGTCTGGGCTGTTATGGGACAAAGACACAGATAATGGTATTTTATGGTCCCATTTACCTTCTAGTCTGATTGTATAGCTATCTGTTTATCCCTGTGCTAGAACCAGAAAAGTTGGATCGATTGATTTTTGCGGACATATAGACACATAGCTGATCCCAACCCCCAGCTTTCACAGAGAAGACTTGTTACAGATAAGAGTCAGGAAAGAGGGGCTAACCGCTGCATGTGGGCTAGCAAACATTCCTTAGATAAGAGATGTTGGATTCTGCGCAAAGCTAAGTGACTATAAAGAAGGGAGGGGGTATGAGGAGTAAGATAAATAGTCTAAGATTGTTGAAACGTAGGATGTGTTTTAGTGAGTGTGTGCAATAACTTTTTACAAGACACGATTTACAAGAGTACAATTATTATAATTTTTTTTCCCTTTTTCCAAGCAGCTAATTGTAAGGTGTGAACCCAGCCTTAAAGAAAAAATATTATATAGGTGCTCCACCAATTGAGTAAGACCACGTGGCATATAAAATTACTGGCTTTTAACAAAAATTGTTTCTGTCTTGTTATAAGCTTTTGATTGATTACAGAGTGAAGACCAGAAGACGTTGGCAATTAATGGCAGAAGTAGTCAACAGCAATCATCAGCAATTCTGGATGTGGTGTGTGTATCTGTTTTCAGAAAAGCTGTGTGACTGTATAGTTTCAGGAATATCAGACAAGCTGTGTAGCTGAGAGTCATAAATCATTCAGTGGAATGTGAATGGGTGTGACTTTTGTGTTGAATATGTGTGCTGGTAGATGCTCAGGAAAGCTGTGTGTGGTGTGAGGGTGTGGTTATTAGTTGTGAGTGGATATGAATAAATGATGCTGCAGCAAGAAATGAATAAATTAAAATGTGAATGTGTATGGAGTACAATATTTTTTTTTATAATACACAATGGAAATTGTAATTTTTCTTGGGAGATTTTTGTAATTTTATTGGTGCAAATTTTTTAAATTGCACTCTACATTTTTGATATTCATTCAAACGTTTCCTATGGGCCCTTTATGTGTACTATGGCTATCCAGGGGTGGCCCTCAAAGGTTATCGTCTGCCCAAGACTTCCTGACCAACCAGCAGGGCTGATGAAAGGACCAGCAGACCAGTCGGGGAGGAGGTCTAAGTATCAAGGTTCCTCCCACAGACAAGGTTATGGATTGTCTTACACCCCCTAAAAAGAGTCTCTGAAAGCTGCACTTAGGATTGTGTTTACACCTTCAATCCTCTCGTACATCAACACAGAGAAAGGATGGGTAACAGACTGAACTTTGTAACCACATAGGAGTTACAGCACAAAACAGACCATGCCATACGGTACACAGAACACCAAAAAATGGAGAATGGACTTTGCACCAGAGACTTTGTAAATTTAGAATACAAGAAGATCGGAAGTGAAGAAGACCTCCGTGAAAGACACTTCTTGTTAGTCTAACACATAGTTTTGTTATTTTAGATTTTTAGATTTTTTTTTTTTTTTAGAGATCTAATGGTTCCATTATGGTTTTCTGTCCAATGAATAGGCTATATATTTTGAATAGGTCCTGATGTCAGTTGTTGAAAATGAATTAAAGTGAAACAACCAAGAGTGGAGTGTATTGTAATGGTATTTTTTAAATACTGACTGGTTCAGTCCCTTTTTATTATGTTGACAATTTTGTCTCTATTATGTTACTTTTAGTATTTCGTTTAAAGATAATCCTTGTAAAGTAGTGGGTTAAGCATACTGATCCCCTTTCTGTTGATAAGACCATATTCCTGAGTAGTGATCTCAGAGACACATCTCAGGACATGCGTGATACACAACGAGGGCAGGGCAGAGGTGTATAACTCTGGTTACACACATATATTAGTGGGGACTCCACTTGGAACTTCATCATAGGTAGGATGTAAGTATTGATTGTACACCCTGGGGTGTTGGTTATGTGTTATAAAGTGATAGACAGCCATGTGTTATAGCATGGCCAACCGGATCTCTACCTCATATTGCATACTTAGGCTAGTAATGTTTATTTACTTTTTATTATTCTCTATGTGATTTGTCTGTGTTATCTTATATTTAATCACACTTAGTAAATATATTTATTCACTTAGCCTGTGTAAGCTTACTCATTCTCAAATCTTTTGAATTCACATTACATTTATGTCTGGAAAAACTGTTTAGTCATTCACATAGACTTGCATTGACACTCTATAGAACTCTATGACAGACTGAAATTGCTAAATTGTTTCTGTTAAGGCTGTGATTCTCCACTTCATCTCTCCCACTACAAGGTTTTAGTTCAGTTAGTAATTGTATATATTGAGAGCAGTTAGAGCTCCTAGTTGTTTGCAGATAGGAGCCAGTGTTTAGTAGAAGAGAGTCTGCTAGTCTGCACGAGTGATCAGAGGAAGACACTAAGATAGGGATACTGCCACAGACCCTTGGTTACAAGCTCTTTGGCCAAGGTACCCACCTTCTGACGAGAGAGAGAGAGAGAGGGGGGGGGGAACAGCTTTGCTCAGGCCTTTCCTCAGTACAGAACCTTCTTCTGCCAAGTAGGAGACTGGAGAAGCCAGCTCAGTGCCTTGCCTTTATTGTTTGACACTTGGATTCCTCCAGTGAAGAAGCACACTGGTTTACTGCAAACCCTGGCTCTCGGAACTTATTAACTCTCTGAACTCTCCATGCCTTACCAACCCTTTCAGAGAGCAGTGACACCGGTACCACTGTAGAGATCTATGGGGTCCTTGATCATTAGTTTTTTTTATATATGTTTATGCAGGTGGTTCCAGTGTTCTACTAACCCCATCTACATTCATACTGTAACTTCAATAAGGAGAGAGGATTAAGGAGCGTGTTAGGCTTTGGAACTATGTTGTATATTCCTCTTGTGCATCTAGAATAAAAATTAAGCGACTTTCTAAATAGTCTACCTTAAAAAATTAAATTTTGCCTTGTGTACGCAGCTCCTATGCAAACCTACTGTATGTGCCTCAATGTTTACTGACTGCAAATAGACTCTTTGAGCAGTGTAATCCTACAGTCATACTTCCTTCTACATTCTTAGAAGACATTTGAATCTGACAACACAGGGTATTTTTGTAGTCTGTGACCATGGAGATACATAGGTTTGAATAGGAGCTGTAAATACCAAACAAAAGAAGATTTATAATCAAAACTATTTCCACAGATGCATCATTTTTAATTTTAGGTACATTTAGCCTATAAAACAGTAAGATGGACATGCCCTTTAAGGAATAAAAGCAATTTTAATGCATCTTGTGGCTAACCCTTCTATTCAGGTATGTGTTTGTTGGCTTGTACTATTAAAAGGGAAACTATGGATAAGTGTCAAGTAGAGATAACAACTATTACAGCACTCAGTCAGTTCTGTATCTCTTGTATTATATTCATGAACTGAGAAAATCAAGATTAAAAAAAAACTTGAACAGCATCAAAGGGCACACATATATGGTCGGTGGGTGCAAAAGCTGTACACATAAAATGACAAGAGATTTTAAACGGCAAAGTTTCTTCATTTTTATTTTAGACATATTGGAGCTATGAAAAATGATTGCAAAAGTATACAACCCCTTAACATGTCTTTAAAGCAGAACAAGAAAACATTCAGAGACGCTATTTGTAACACCTGTTTGCCAAGTGTTCTCTTGTTCTGTACCTAGAAAACTGTTAAACGAAATAACAGACGGTATCATTTGACCAGGTCAGCTGTTTACATGTCACAGACATCTGGAATAGTGGTCTGATTCCATGGTGTAAATAGTTTGGAAAGTTATGTGATTTCATTTACGGATCAAAAATTATATTGTTCAAGGAAGAATTTCCCAAGACGATTGCCTTTACTGTATATGACAACTCAGCGCAGCACAGTATACATTCTCTGTTTTCTTTTCAAGAATGTCTCCCGTTTTATAGTGTGCTTCTTGCCAGCTCTGAGAGCTATACCATTACAGGATTCCTTGTCTGCCAGCAGTAACTTCTATCCTGGCTCCCACTGCTTTATTACTCTGTAACTTAACTATTATGCGATGCAGGAGAGATCCATCATACCGCGTTCTCCTCACACTAGTAGCTTTTAATTGCTGATTATGTTGGACTTTTGCCTGGAAAGGCAAATTCCAGGGGATCCCAGACTTTTCCCTTCTTATTTGTACAGTAATTCTGGGAGTATTACATTAGATGTATTCTTGTAAATATGAAGGCAGCATTATGGAAGACATATTCTTGTACATATGGGGGCAGTATTATAGTTGTTATATTATTGTACATAGGAGGCAGTGTTATAGTAGTTATATTCTTGCACATAGGAGCAGTATTATAGTAGTTATATTCTTGTACATAGGAGGCAGTATTATAGTAGTTATATCCTTGCACAAAGGAGAATTATTATAGCAGTTATATTTTTGTACATAGGAGCAGTATTATAGTAGTTATATTCTTGTACATAGGAGCAGTATTATAGTAGTTATATTCTTGTACATAGGAGGCAGTATTATAGTAGTTATATTTTTGTACATAGGAGGTGGTATTATAGTAGTTATATTCTTGTACATAGGAGCAGTATTATAGTAGTTATATTCTTGTACATAGGAGCAGTATTATAGTAGTTATATTCTTGTACATAGGAGGCAGTATTATAGTAGTTATATTCTTGTACATAGGAGCAGTATTATAGCAGTTATAATCTTGTACATAGGAGCAGTATTATAGTAGTTATATTCTTGTACATAGGAGCAGTATTATAGTAGTAATATTCTTGTACATAGGAGCAGTATTATAGTAGTTATATTCTTGTACATAGGAGCAGTATTATAGTAGTTATATTCTTGTACACAGGAGGAAGTATTATAGTAGTTATATTCTTGTACACAGGAGGAAGTATTATAGTAGTTATATTACTGTATATAGGAGCAGTATTATAGCAGTTATATTCTTGTACATAGGAGGCAGTATTATAGTAGTTATATTTTTGTACATAGGAGGTGGTATTATAGTAGTTATATTCTTGTACATAGGAGCAGTATTATAGTAGTTATATTCTTGTACATAGGAGCAGTATTATAGTAGTTATATTCTTGTACATAGGCGCAGTATTATAGTAGTTATATTCTTGTACATAGGAGCAGTATTATAGTAGTTATATTCTTGTACATAGGAGCAGTATTATAGTAGTTATATTCTTGTACAATGGAGGCAGTATTATAGTAGTTATATTCTTATACATAGGAGCAGTATTATAGTAGTTATATTCTTATACATAGGAGCAGTATTCTAGTAGTTATATTCTTGTACGTACGTAGGAGGCAGTATTATAGTAGTAATATTCTTGTACATAGGAGCAGTATTATAGTTGTTATATTCTTGTACATAGGAGCAGTATTATAGTTGTTATATTCTTGTACATAGGAGCAGTATTATAGTAGTTATATTCTTGTACATAGGAGCAGTATTATAGCAGTTATATTCTTGTACATAGGAGCAGTATTATAGTAGTTATATTCCTGTACATAGGAGGAGAATTATAGTATTTATATTCTTGTACATAGGAGCAGTATTATAGTAGTTATAATCTAGTACATAGGAGCAGTATTATAGTAGATATATTCTTGTAAATAGGATCAGTATTATAGTAGTTATATTCTTGTACATAGGAGCAGTATTATAGTAGTTATATTCCTGTACATAGGAGGAGTATTATAGTATTTATATTCTTGTACATAGGAGCAGTATTATAGTAGTTATAATCTAGTACATAGGAGCAGTATTATAGTACTTATATTCTTCTACATAGGAGGCATTGTTATAGCAGGTGTAATCTTGTAAATAGGGGCGGCAATATAGTTTATAGACCAGATAGATCAGATATACAGATTGGCTGAGGTATTTTGGAATATGCATAGGAGCAGTATTATAGTAGTTATATTCTTGTATATAAGAACTGTATTATAGTATTTATATTCTTGTACATAGGAGGCAGTATTATAGTAGTTATATTCTTGTACATAGTAGCAGTATTATAGTAGTTATATTCTTGTACACAGGAGGAAGTATTATAGTAGTTATATTCTTGTACACAGGAGGAAGTATTATAGTAGTTATATTACTGTATATAGGAGCAGTATTATAGCAGTTATATTCTTGTACATAGGAGGCAGTATTATAGTAGTTATATTTTTGTACATAGGAGGTGGTATTATAGTAGTTATATTCTTGTACATAGGAGCAGTATTATAGTAGTTATATTCTTGTACATAGGAGCAGTATTATAGTAGTTATATTCTTCTACATAGGAGGCATTGTTATAGCAGGTGTAATCTTGTAAATAGGGGCGGCAATATAGTTTATAGACCAGATAGATCAGATATACAGATTGGCTGAGGTATTTTGGAATATGCATAGGAGCAGTATTATAGTAGTTATATTCTTGTATATAAGAACTGTATTATAGTATTTATATTCTTGTACATAGGAGGCAGTATTATAGTAGTTATATTCTTGTACATAGTAGCAGTATTATAGTAGTTATATTCTTGTACACAGGAGGAAGTATTATAGTAGTTATATTCTTGTACATAGGAGCAGTATTATAGTAGTTATATTCTTGTATATAAAAACAGTATTATAGTATTTATATTCTTGTACATAGGAGGCAGTATTATAGTAGTTATATTATTGTACATAGGAGGCAGTATTATAGTAGTTATATTCCTGTATATAGGAACAGTATTATAGTAGTTATATTCTTGTACATAGGAGCAGTATTATAGTAGTTATAATCTTGAACATAGGAGCAGTATTATAGTACTTATATTCTTCTACATAGGAGGCATTATTATAGCAGGTGTAATCTTGTATAAAGGGGCGGCAATATAGTTTAGAGACCTATCAGATAGACAGATTGGCTGAGATATTTTGGAATATGCATAATGTGTATTGAATTAATCTAGATACAAATGAGATGCGCCTCTCTGTCTCCATGTCCAATATAATTAAAATCATCTCCACAGTAATCTCTGCGTATTTTCAGTGGGATCAAACGCTACAGAATAGGTATGGAGAACACACGTGATAAATACATTCAAAACTTTTATAGAGAAGAACATATGTGCTTATTTGTACATAAGATCAATCGAACATTTGGCTCTGCAGCTGCGATTGCCGCACGGGAACCACATTGATAATGATGGTCATGTCAGCATTAATCAGCAGTCCTGCAGAAAACCCCCAGAGCACATATGGTTTCCCAGTATAGAGATTCTCCCCCATCTATCACCGTTAAACTTTCATTATTTCCTCCACGGCTTCTGCATGTAAGCATTTTTTTTATGATTGCCGTAAACATTTCCAGAACGTCTCATCCTATCTACTGTAGCCTAATATCTTATTGTACTTTTATCTCCTTCTTCTATCCATTTTAATTAAGGAAGGACTGTGGCCTGTACGTAGCGTGTTCAGGACACATAAACATTTAATGACTGGCTTGCGTAATTCAGGTGGTTACCGTCTTCTGTAACGTCTCTCCTTATTTAGTTTCATGGAGGGTTAGGATTAGAAAGATTGTGGATAGTTACTTTTATTCCAGCAAAAAGCTCATTAGACACTCTATCCCCAAAATTTTATTTACACCCATTATGGAGATCCTTGGGAGTCTTCATCACTGCTGCCTGTTCAGGTCCCGAACTCTCCCTAATGTGAGCCTCCCAGGAAAAATTCTCTGTATGAGCCTCTATACACTACTCACAAAAAGTTAGGGATATTTGGCTTATGGGTGAAAATTCAAAATGAACCCAAAATGCACTCTAACCTTTACAGGTGAAGTTAATGTGACCTTCTCTAAAGTTTTAAATGCACATGTCCAACTGTTCAATGTTTCAGACTTTTTGCACAAGTTGCTGTTCTCGAACAAGGATCCTAATGGCAAAATTCACGACAGGTGTTTGGTCTATGGATCGCCCAATAAATTTCCTGGTTCAACTAGAATTGGTATTTGAACAGTCCTCCTCATCATGCTGTTTACATTTTGACATCATGAGACCAAGACGACACCTAACAATTGATCAACAGTACCTCGTCATTGCAAGGCTTCAGGCAGGATGTTCTCAGACGGAAGTGGCCACTGGGCTTAGAGTGTCATCAGCAGGTTGTAACAGAGATACAGAGAGACCGGAAGAGTCACAGAATGGCATAGCGGTGGATGTCTTTTGGCCACATCCCACACTGATGACCGCTTCATTGTGAACAATGCCCTGCGGAACTGGATGATGAACGCCACACAACTCTAGGCACATTTAAGGGAAGTTAGAGGCACCCAAGTGTCATGTCAGACCATTCAAAACCATTTACATCAGCGTGGTCTGCGTGCTAGACGACCTGCAAGGGTACCTGACCACACCACCAGGCACAGGTGTCATCGTCTTGCATGGGCCAGGGAGCATCTACACTGGACGAGGGACCTGTGGGCCCCAGTGCTGTTCACTGATGAAAGTTGATTCATGATGAATTCTCTTTGAGCACAAATCGCCTCTTGGAGGATACAATTCTGAGGAAGTCTATAGACTACATAGTACAGAAAACACCTTCCAGCATTAAAAGATAACTTTTAAATAACCTGAAGATAAGCTTCAACAACCTTTTCACTCTGATACCAGGTCAAGTCTTGATAAATGCGGACAAATATAAAATAAATAAGGCAACACCAATGGAAAAGGTTAAGCCCTCTCTACTTACATTTAGTAGACATGCTCAGGAACCGTGGGGACATGATGTCATATGTTGGATAGCCTGGTAGGAGGGAAGATATAGATGATCCCTATTAAACCCTGGCCTCCCTATCTATCCCTTAGCCCAGGGAAACCCCCTGATGGTGAGGGTCCCCTGTCCGCATTCCTAATACTGCTGATTGCCCTAGTAAGACCCTTACCAAAGGAATAGGATAGACCAGGAGAAACAAAAGATATAATGTCTACAACAAAACATTTGAAAATAGAGTATAGTCCACAAAGTAAAAATATACGTCCCGACACGGCGTTTCCCCAGCAAAACACTGGAACATCTAAGGCTGGGTTCAGACTTGCGCGTATTTGATACGCGCGTAAAATGCGCGTTTCTGTCGCGTGTATTACAGAGCGTTTTTGCAAATAGGAAACGCGCGTCGTACGCACGTTCGTGTGATTGACTACTGTGGCGTCAATCACAATACGCGCAACAAAACGCCCCAAAGAAGCTCAATAACTTTTTTAAGCGTAGGGCGTTTTTCAGCGCGTTCAAACGCGCTGTAAAACGCTCAAGTGAGAACCAGGGCCATAGGGAAGCATTGGTTTTCATGTGTTGAGCGTTTTACAGCGCGTTCGAATGCGCTGTAAAATGCGCAAGTGTGAACTGAGGGTAAAGGTGCACTAAAGGGGTCATAACTGTGTGGGGGGCACAAAAAGGGAAATAACTGTGGTGTGGGGACATCTAAGTGAGATTAACCGGGTGGGGGACATCTAAAGTGACATAATTATGAGGGGGCACTAAAGGAGGCATAACTATGTGTGGGGGCCATAGAAGAATGTATAATCTAAAGGGGCATCACTGTGTGTGGAGGCACATGAGGGGGCAGCTCTGTGAGGGCATAACCTTGTGGGAGGGCATTTAACGGTGCATAACTCTGTGGGGGTCCACCAAAGAGGGCATAACTGGGTGGGGAGCTGGACATAACTGTGAGGAGGGACACTAAAGGGTGCATCACTATTAGGGGGGCATCTTTGTCTGGGTCATTTAAGGTGGCATAATCTATGAGGGAAATGTGTGGGGGGAACTTGAGGGGGGAGCACTGCGTGGGAGCCACTTAAAGCATTAAACTGTGTGGCGTATATATTAAAGGGGCATCACTTTGTGAGGGAGGATTTAAGAGTACATCATACTGTGTGAGGGGCACATAGAAAACATCACTTTGTTCAGTTTTTTTTTTAAAGTGCCTGTGTGAGGGGCACTCAAGGTATCACCCTTTTTGAGGGGGCCCTTAGGGGTATCATACTCTGTGGGGCACTAAAGGGATATTACACTGTCAGAGGGGCATCATTATTGTTAGGGGCCCTGAAAGAACATTATTACTGTTTGGTTGGCAGAAAGGAGATAAGGTGGGCTTAGAGGTGTGGCTTATTGTAAAAAAAAATTAATGCACTGCTACATGCCACTGGTGTTGTCCCTACTTACACTATTTTTTTTTTTTGCAGCTCGGACCTTCGTCCTACAGCAGACTCAGGTACAGTATGTGGACTGTTACAAAAAAATACTTGAGTACCCCTGTCCTAGACCAATATTTTATTCACAATAGAACATAAAACACATATCAGATGTTGAAAGTGAGACATTTTTCCGTTTCATAAAAAAAAAAATAGCCCATTTTGAACTTGATGTCAGGAAGTTGGGGTGCGCCATGTCTACCACTGTGTAGCATCCACTCTCCTTTTAACAACTGTCTGTAAACATCTGGGAAGTGAGCAGACCAATTGAAGGAATTTTAGGAAAAGAATATGTTACCATTCTTAATGATTGAGGGGGGTGTTCAGCACCGGTATGTAGCCATAAGCCATAACAGATGAGCAAAAAATTCGATTTGGCCGATTTGCCGAACTTCGACAAGAAATTAAATTTGTCACAAATCATGATAAATCAGGTATACCCAGACCACTCTGCCTTATCATATTCATCCCACTTGGTGGCCCAAACTCAGTGTGAAGGCTTGGAACCTAACCTGCAGGGAGTGTGCAGCAAGACTGCAGGGAGAGTGCACGGAGAGTGTATCGCCATGTGCATTACGTTCTAGTACACCTACATTCATAGTTAATATATTCTGTAGGTACAGTGCCGTCGGTATTACAGGTGTCATTTATTGCCGTCTACATCACTGTGCAGTGCACCAAGATTCATAGCTAATCCCTTCTGTTAAACAAAAATAAAGGCATAACGCACCCTTAGGGTGTTTCATTTCTGTGATGTGATTTTCATATGACTTTGCTTACACCCCAAGTCTAAGTGATGTAAAAAATATAAATGCCAAATTTCCAGAAGATTGGATAATATTTAGGGGTTGCACACATTGATCACTTTTATTACAATTCTCACTCCTGTTCCTAGGAGGTTGGTCTAAAAACTACTTCAGTTTCAGGATCCCAGGGGCTTTGCATCAAGCAAGGTGGACGGCAAAGGCAATATATGCACTTAAAATTCTCCTCTTCACTAAACAGTTGAATATTTCTCAACGAGAATTGAAAGGAATGAAACGGGTTGCACATTTTGTCAGCCTCATATATGTTCGCTTATGGCACGAGGCAATTGTAAGTCGATGGGCTCCAAAGAATGATTTGGATATGCTCCAGCTTCTGAGCACTTACCCAGATGCAGACGTTCAAAAAAGTGCACTCACAGCTGCGAAGAGACACCTTTGGTAGAAACAAAGGTAGGATTGGCTTTTTTGGACGAACATATTGCTCAGGCTGGTAAGGAAAATATGACTGAAAATTTAGAAACCAAACCAGCAAAGAAAAAGGAAATGAAACGATTAGAGGGCAAAAACCTAGTTCTTTGAATTGTTTGGGATCCACAACGTGACAGAATACTGCAGTGATTCTCTAAGAAGCCATGTGACCGCTCTTAAGGTGGTCAAAGATTCCGCAGAAAGAGGAATTGCTCTGATAAAAAAGTTTAACGAATCGGTCAGGGACGAACAACAAAAACAATTCTTGTTGAGGGTAGTCGAGCATCACAGAAGAGTCGTCACCAAGCTAACAAAAGAAGGGATTGCATCGTTCAAAGATGATTAATATAACACATGTTTTGCCTATCATACTACCTATTAATCTTAGTGTCTAGTTTTAATATTATTTTAAGTTTGTGATTTCTAGTTTTCCCAATAAAAGTAATTACCATTGAAAAATCGCATTTTTGCCGACTTTTACAAAACTGATCAAAGTGTGCAACCTCTAAATATTATCCAATCTTCTTGAAATCTGGCATATCTATCTTTTACATCACGGAGACTCGGGGCGTAAGCAAAGTCTGCAAAAATTTTACACTTTATTTTTTTCCACTACAAAATGAAACACCCTTCAGAAAAGCAAAATGCCTGTGCGCCCCTGCAGTGCAATAGCTCCTTAGTGGAACAAAATAAAGAAATGGAGGAGGCGCCAATAAATTAGTGGAGGGAAAAAAAAAAGTTATTTTAATACATTGTGTGGAAGTCCAAACACATGCTTTTTAATCCCTTCTGTTAGCTATAGATTTACTGTGAGTGGCCCATGACAGAGGGGAGAGTGTCAGCACCAGCAGTGGCAGTGACAATAGTGGCCCCATGATAGAGTGGGGAGGGGGCAGCAGCAGTGGCAGTAAGGCTGTGTTCACATCACTATTTATTTTTCTGATCTGTCAGAAGAATAGAAAACTACAAAAACGAATCCTGTATTTTGAGCATCCATAAAGCCTCTTTCAAATGGTCAGTATTTGTTCAGTAATTGTAAGCCAAAACCAGAAAGGGGTCCTAAACAGAGGTAAAATGTAAAATAAATATTTGCATCTCTTCTGAGTTTTGGACCCACTCCTGCTTTTGGCTTACAAATACTGACCAAATACTGACCGTGTGAGAGAGGCCTTACGGATGCTTAAAATACAGGATCCTTTTTTTATTCTTCTGATGGATCAGAACGGAAAAATAAATGGTGATGTCAACGCAGACAAACAGGAACAAATGTGGACCCATAACAGTGTGGGGAGGGGGGCAGCAGCAGTGACAGTAACAGTCAAAATAGTGGCAGATCAGAGTAGTAGCAGAACCCAACAACAACAGTATGATAGCAAGGGCCAGTGGTATGCACATAAAATGTAACACGTAAATATCCCAATGTCCCATTGTAGGAATGGCAGAAGAGGCAGAGGATGGGTGGCAGCATCAGAATGGTGGCAGCAGGACGTGGCCAGAAGTAATGGCCCATTTTGCAGAATATTCCGGTGTGGCAGCACACTACAGTATGATCATTAGCGGGACTTTGCTGTCCCATTCTTGTCTGATGTAAGATTCTACCTGCTTAACAGTCCTACGTCCTCTTTGCTGGATTTTTCTTTTCATGATGCGCCAAATGGTTTCTACTGGTGAAAGGTCTGGACTGGTGGCAGGCCAGTCTAGCACCCAGACTCTTCCGCTATGAAGCCATGCTGACATGATGAATGCAGTATGTGATTTACCATTCTCTTTCTGAAATATTGAAGGACTTCCCTGAAAGAGATGTCTGGATGGGAGCATATGTTGTTCTAAAACCTCTGTATACTGTTTAGCATTGATAGTGCCCTTCCAGATGCGTAAACTGCCTACGCTATAGGCACTGATGCAACCCAATTCCATCAGAGATGCAGGCTTTTGAACTGTGTACTGATAACAAGCTAGATGGTCCTCTGGAGTCTGCAAGACATGGACCTTGAATTGATTCCCCTGACCACAAAATAATTTGATATTTTGCTCAGTCCATTTTAAATGATCTTTGGCCCAAAGATAACAGCCGGCTTTCTGAATGGAGTTTATATATGGCTTCTTCTTTGCAGGGTACAGCTTTAAAGGGCATCTGTCTGCAGATTTGTACCTATAACACTGGCTGACCTGTTACATGTGCGCTTGGCAGCTGAAGGCATCTGTGTTGGTCCCATGTTCATATGTGCCCGCATTGCTGAGAAATATATTTTAATATTTAAATGAGCCTCTAGGAGCAACGAGAGAGTTGCTGTTACTCTTAAAGGCTCTGCTGTCTCTGCAACAGCCGCACCCTCTGCACTTTGATCGACAGAGCCAGGCATGATGGTGTTTACACTGCCTGGCCTAGTCAATCAAAGTACAGAGGGCACAGAGAGCAGAGCCTCTAGGTGTAATAGCATTATATCATTTGCATATATAAAAACTTCATTTTTCTCAGCAACAAGGGAACATATGAATAAGGTACCAACACAGATGCTTTCCATACAGTGCCAAGCGCACATGCAACAGGTCAGCCATTCTCACAGGTACAAATCTGCTGACTCATGCTCTCAAACTTGTATTTGTTGAATTGCACAGTGAACTGTGTTCTCAGACAATAGTATCTGGAAGTGTTCCTGAGCCCATGCAGTGATTTCCAGTACACAATCGTGCCTGTTTTTAATACAATGCAACCTGAGGGCCTATAGAGCATGACCATTCAGTATTAACCGTCAGCCTTGTCCCTTGCGCACATGCATTTCTTCAGATTCTCTGGATCTTTTAATGATATTATGTACTGTAGATGGTGGGATATTCAAAGTCTTCGCAATTTTACGTTCAGTTACATTCTTCTGAAATTGTTCTACAATTTACAGTTTTCTGCAGATCAATGTACCTGTGCCATGTTAGAGACACTCTGCCTCTCTAACATGCTCTTTTTATACCCAGACATGTGACTTAGTAGCTGTTTTTTATTACAGTAGTACCATTTCATTTTCCAGCCTTTTATTGCCCTGTCCCGACTTTTTTGACATGTGTTGCTGCCATCAAGTTCTAAATTAGACTACTTTCACACTAGCGTTTTGGATTCCGTTTGTGAGATCCGTTTCAGCGCTCTCACAAACGGTCCAAAACGGATCAGTTCAGCCCCAATGCATTCTGAATGGATAAGGATCCGTTCAGAATGCATCAGTTCGGCTCCGTTCCGCTTCTATTCTGTTTTGGAGGCGGACACCAAAACGCAGCATGCAGCATTTTGATGTCCGTCTGAAGAGGCGGAGCCTAACGGATCCGTTTTGAATTACAATGTAAGTCAATGGGGACGGATCCGTTTTCAATGACACAATATGGTGCATTTGAAAACGGATCCGTTCCCCCTTGACTTTCAATGTAATTCAAAACGGATCCGTTTTGGACTTTGCCATTTTTCTTTTAACTAATGCAAACGGATCCGTTCTGAACGGATACAAACGTTTGCATTATAGGTGCGGATCCGTCTGTGCAAATAAACAGATGGATCCGCACCAACGCAAGTGTGAAAGTACCCTTAGATACTTTTTTTCATGAAATGCTAAAATGTCTCGCTTTCAACATTTGATATTTGTTCTGTGTTCTATTTTGAATAAAATATGGGTCTATAAGATTAGCAAATCATTGCATTCTGTTTTTATTTATATGTATTTTTATATATATTTTTGTATATTTTATGTACATTTTACACAGCGTCCCAACTTTTTTAGAATTGGGGTTGTACAGACCATATGTATAACTATCCAAAAAGACATTTTATTTCAGCTACAATCCTAGCTTTACTGTGTGTGCATAGACAGGTGCACGCAGTGCTACTTCCCATGTTCACTGAGCTTGATGCAACAGAGTGTAACGATTTCTGAACTTTATGTGTCAGTCAGATGTTCTGTAGTCATCTCAATAAAGACACTAATGAGCAAACAGGATTTTCACTGGAAAGCTCCCATCAACAATTTTATTAAGTATGACAATTTATTTCATTAGAACCGTAGCAATGTATTGAGTCTGGGACTGCGTTCAACATTCATCTGAATAGTAAGTAGATTCTCGAGATTTCATGTTGGCCAAACTTCCATAGTTTTGTTTTGCATATTATTTTTAAACATTTACAGAACAGGCCTGTTTTTGCCAAATCTCTTGAACAAAAAGTTTGTTTAAAAGTTTTCATATTCAAAAAACTAAAATGTATCATTTGTTGGGGCAAACAAGTTACATTGTATTGAACAGCTGGCCATGAAGCACTGGGACCGCCACAATCTCAAGAAGGAGGGTCACTGGCCCCTATTCCCACTAGAGAATTGTCCACACATGCATTGTCAGTATGCATTAGAGTAAATGGGGGATAAGAATACGCAATGGATCATTACCAATATTCTTCACTTCTGAGGATGGATTTACCAGCCCTATCCTGGAAACTATTTAAAGTATTATAATATACTGTTATTGGAAGCTGTCACATTGAACGTGCATGATCAATGCCCAACATGTTCTAGAGCAGGAGTAGCTGAGCAGATGGATATAAAGGTTAAGGGGGTTGTGCTTTATACTGATGACCTATTTTCAGGATGGATCATCAATATCTGATCTGCGGGGGTCCAACAGCCGAAACCCCCACCGATCAGCAATTTTTTTCAACCTAAAATTTTTATTAGGAATTCAAACAATACAATTTAATAAAACAACATTATATTCTTTTTCCTCTATTAACCCTAGCCCCCCGAATTCCCCCTCCAGCCAACCCTCTCCCTTGCAATGTGTCTCCCATCCCCCCAATGACAAGACGAAAAGGGGATAATGAGGGAGTAGAGGCAGAAAAGCATTAGAACTTCCATTCTCCCCAAATTCTAATCAATTTTTCATCAGTGTTTCTTTGTTTATATAAAATATTTTCGTAACTCATAATCTTATTACCAAGGTTTAGCCACGTAGTAATACTTGGAGTATATCGAGAGAACCAAGCCCGTGCAATTAAAAGTCTCACCAAGAACATTATTTTTATAAAAAAGGATCCTTTTATATTTCTGACAACCTACCTTGGAGAGGTCATTCAGTACCTAACATTCCACCTTGAATGGAATCCCAACTTTTAATCTCTGGGTAATAAAATTCTAGATTGCCCCCCAATATTGTTTCAACTCTATACAAGACCAAAACATATGCAAGTAATCCACCCCAAGTGAATCACACCGTGGACAGTAAGAAGTATTCCTCAAACCGCATTTGTTAAGCCATACAGGTGTAATATAAATTCTGTGCAAAATATTAAATTGAACCGAAACGTGATTAAAATTATAAGATACTAAACTTAAATTCGCCAATATATTATCCCAGTCTTCAAGACAAAACCCTGGACAATCAATCTGCCAAGCCTTTTGTCCCGGAGAACGTGTATGATTAAATCGTGTGTTAAGTAAAACTGTATAAAGTTGAGAAATCTTAACCTTCTGACCCACATTCCCTATCAAGTGATTCACAGGTGTAGAAGTGTCTTTCTCAAAAAGAACTTTTTTCTTTACACTCGCAAGTGCCGATCGTAACTGAAAATACCTAAAACAGGATAAGTTCAATATGTTTTCTCTTTGTGCTAACTCCAAAAATGGAAGCATATCCCCATTCCCAAACACTTGTGCAACATAAAAGATATAATTTTTTTGCCAGTACTGATCACTAGCCAGTTCATCTAGAGCTTGAAGATATTAATTATACCAAATAAGGGTACAACAAAGAGAGCCCTTTATTCCCCACCAGTCTCTAATAGTACTCCAGTTAGCGAATAGCTTCCCAGCGGCTCTGTGGTCCTTTTGGGAATTAATTAGTTGACCAGATTCTAATAAGGTGAACATATTGTCATACCGAGATTTCCTCACCAAGGTTCTACAAAGTGGGCTATTCTTCCATTCACAAAATAACCACAGCTGTACACCTTTATAATATCCCTTGATGCAGGGAAGGTTAAGCCCTCCCTGTTCCATCGGCTTATAGAAATACTCCATTTTAAGCCTTACCTGTTTTCTCCTCCAGAGTTAATCATTAATAATTCTCTCAATTAATTTGAAGAACTTGGATATAAAGTAGTTGGGGCAGAATCACCATCTTCACAAGGGATACTCTATCGGCTCTATATAACGGAAGCCGGAGCCATATCGTTATTTTGGACCTCAAGTTCTTTATCAATGGAATAAGATTAAGCTATAGAAAGTCTTGAATCTTAGGACATATTATTATACCCAGATATTCAAATGAGTCAGAGATCCTCAAAATATTTGAGGACCCTTCATTGGAAAGTTCAAGTCTGACCAATTTATATCAAGACCCAAAGGAGTTAACAATTTAAATAATTTTTGGGAGTGTAATATTCGTATGTTGTACAGTATGTAAAATAGAATATCATCAGCATATAGGGAAATACAATCTTCTACTCCTAATACCCCAAAGCCTTCAATCTGAGAGTCTTGTCTAATTCCCCTATTTTCTTCCGTTTCCCTCCTGGAGAACTCGTTTATTCCGGCAGCTGCTGCCTCCTCCAATTCCTTCTCTTTTATAGCATAATATTTTCTCAAATTGCAAATATTACTAATAAAGACCCAAAGGAGTTTACAATTTGAATAATTTTTGGGAGTGTAATATTCGTATGTTGTATATAAAATAGAATATCATTGACATATAGGAAAATACAATCTTCTACTCCTAATACCCCAAAGCCTTCAATCTGAGAGTCTTGTCTAACCCTAGCAGCAAGGGGCTCAATATAGATATCAAATAAGAGCGGGGAAAGATGGCATCCCTGCCGGGTACCTCTACTCAAAGAGATACTCCTTGTAAGGAAGCCATTTATATTCAATCTCACACTAGGGGATCTATACAAAAGCTTAATCATATTATTAAATCGAATACCCAGACCTATCTTCTGTAACACTCTCCAGAGGGATCTGCAGTCCACCCTGTCAAAAGCCTTAGAGGCATCTAATGAGAGGATGGACCAAGAGACCCACAGGGGACTGTATATTGGCAAAGAGATGGTGCAAATTATAATAAGTACCCTTATTAGGAATAAAACCATTTTTATCAGGATGTACAATTGATGAAATTACCTTAGAGAGCCTTGTACCAAGAATCCTTGAGAGAAGCTTAACATCAGTATTAAGAAGAGAGATGGGTCTGTAGGACCCCATATCAAGGGGATCCTTACCCTCTTTCAATATTACTATCATTACAGCTTCTGTCATTGATTCTGGAAGGATACCTTCCTCTAATGACTCAGTAAATACCTTCAAAAGACAGGGGAAAATAACCTACCTTTACTTTAGATAAAATTCATATGGGAATCCATCAGATCCAGGAGAAGAGTTTCCTGAGCAGGCCTTTATAGCATCCTCCAACTCTTGAAGAGAAAAATCCACCTCAAAGGATTCTCTTTGAATATCTGTAAGAACTAGAAAAGAGATGGGATCTAAATATGAATCAACCGCTTCATCTGAAAGGATATTATCTGATTTATATAATTCCGAAACATAATTTACAAATATTTCCTTTCTACAATCCTGATCTTCAGTAATAATACCATCAGGGGAACGAATACTAAGAATCTCATTTTTTTTTGGTCCTGATTGGATATCACCCTAGCCAGCATTTTCCCTGGATGACCCGATTCGGCAAAATATTTTTGTCCTCTAAAGAAAAGCCTCTGCTGGGCCTTATCCAGGAGAAAATCAGAATAAGGGTCCATTCACACGTCCGTTGTTTAGTTCCGCATCTGATCCCGATTTTTCTGAATAGTTGCGGGCAGAATTCAGACCCACTGATTTTCAATGGGTCTATAAAATATGCGGACAGCACAAAGAGTGCTGTCCGCATAATTTTCTCAGTACATAGCGTTCGTAAAAAAATAAAACATGTCCTATTCTAATCCAAAAATTGCGGTCCGTTGTGCAATGCAAAGTCAATGGATCCGCAAAAATCGGAAGACATTCGGATAACTAATCCGTATGTCATCCGAAAAAAATGAAAGAACTTCCTGTTTTTTATTAAGTCCAGCCCCCAGAGACTTTGTTATTCTTCTATCCGTTTTTTTTTTTGCGGATCCGCAAAAAACGGATGACAAACGGAAAGAATTCTTGGAAAATAGGATTTGCAAAAAACTGTCCTATTTTCGGATTATAGAAAAACAACGGACGTGTGAATGGACCCTAAGCCTGACTTGTCTCCTGCATAATTCCCCTATTTTCTTCCGTTTCACTCCTGGAGAACTCGTTTATTCCGGCAGCTGCTGCTTCCTCCAATTCCTTCTCTTTCATAGCATAATATTTTTTTCAAATTGCAAATATTACTAATAAAGACCCCTCATAAATGTCTTAAATGCATCCCACACCAAATGGGTCTTCACTGAGCCATAATTCCTGTCCCAAAAAGAAATTATCTTATTTTTTATCAGATCATGAATATCCATTATGGAAATCCAATGGGCATTTAGTCTAAATGGGGGTCTTACATTAAAGTTATTTTCAGCCATACATAACTCCACCCAAAGAGGTACATGGTCTGATAAAGACCTTGCCTCATATTTCATCCGTTTAATACAATTCAAGTAATTTTTATTTATCAGGGCCAAATCTATCCTGGACATCGAATTTCCGGATTTACTTACACAGGAATAAGTTCTTTTCTCTTCGCCAAGAATCCCCATACATCCACGAAGCCCGATTCCTGACAGAAACATGCCAATGGGGACCCTTGAACTGAAGTATAAATATTCCTTTCCATGGATATCCTATCCGTCTCAGGATTAATAACACAATTAAAGACCCCAATCACTATAGTAGGACATTCAGGCCACTGATCCATAAAAGTTAGTAAGCAATTGAGTATGTAAAGAGAAAAAGGGGGAGGAATATAGATAAAAGCCAAAATACAAAGTTTCCCAACGAGTTTTCCATAGAGAAAAACATACAGTATCTCCCCTGCTTATCAATAGAGGATGCCAAACATACAAAATCAATCTGCTTATGAATTAATACTGTCACTCCTTTGGAATAGCTAGTAAAGGTGGAATGATAGATCTGCGTGGCCCATCCCCCACCAAAGCGGGGGATCTTGCCCTGAGTAAAATGTGTCTCCACCAGACTAACAATCGCCGGTAGGTGTCTCCGGACCAGATCAGAGACCGCCTGTCTTTTTTACCTATCACCAAGTCCCCGGACATTCCAAGTTAATATTCTAACAGACATCAATCAGTCCATAGATTCCCCCAGTACAAATTTGCCCATATTTCCTACCTCCTACCCCCAAAAGGAGACGCATCGCAACCCCCCAAAAACCAAAACCCCCCCTAACTTCTTGATCCGCCACATTCCTGTAACAGATCTCTAAGCTAAGACCTTCCCACAAAAACTGTTTATGTATTATTCCGATCAAGCCAGTCTACCACAAGGTCCGGTGTGTCAAAAAAATAGGTCTCGCTGTTAAAGATTATCCGCAATTTAGCCGGATACACAAATGAGTACTAAATGCCCTTTTACTGGAGACTTCTTTAACTTGCATATAACTACGTCTTTTATCTTGAATATCCTTAGAAAAATCTGGAAAAAAGGACAATCTGTTCCCATTATATAAAATAGGGGGGCACTCCTTCGCCCTTCTCAGAATCATGTCCCTATCTCGTTAGACCAATATCTTGACCAGGAGTATCCGTGGCTGCCTTACAGGGATTGGTTTACCCCCTGGTACTCGATGTGCTCTTTCCACAAAAAATAATGGAGAGAAATGCTCCCTTCCAAACCTCTCCAAAATTAAATCCTTTATCATATCGCCAGAATTATCCCCCTCCATGCCTTCTGGTAGACCAATAATTCTCACATTAGATCGTTTTGATCTATCTTCCAATTCCACAACCTTTTTTTTAAGGTATTGGCTTCCAATCTCAGGGTGGGGATTTCAGTTTTAAGCATTTTGACCTCCTTCTCCAATACCCCCAAGTTTTTTTCCATAGTTGCCACTCTATCTCTTATCTTTGTAACATCATCTCTTATCAGGACCACATCAGACTGAATTAGTCCAAGCTGCATTGAAATATCTTGTATTAATTCCCCATTTTTTTTTTACCGCAGTCAGGGTTTCCGTTAATGAGGGCAGTCCATCCTTTGTCAAATCCTTTACTTCCTCTCTCTCCGCCCCTCCTTCTTGGTGCAAACATCTAATACTCCTTGAGCTCCAAATCCAGCTGTTTTTTTTTTAGTATTCAATTTATCTATTTCTTTTTGTCCTGCTCTGGTAATTACATTTGGGGACTTCAAAAACTATTCAATTTCTAGCGGTTTTTGCCCCATTTTGGAGGATGAATATTCCGCTGATCACCTATTCTGATTGGGAGCCATCCTCCCCCCCCCCCCGCTTTTACCCCTTTTCCTCCTTCTTCGTTTTCTCCTTTCTTTTCTTCTTCTCTTTTCCTTCTCCCCTCTTTCTTTTCACAACCCCCCCCCCTTTGTCCACCTTCCTTCCTCACTTGATTTTCTTCTTACTTTACTTCTTTATTTTGACATTCTCGGCCTCTTCCCCTTATTAAGGCCAACATAACAACCAAGTCTCAGCAGTCTTGTTATAATGAGCGAGAAAAAAAAAAGACAAAAAAACAGAAAAAAGCTGCAACGGTTCACCCACAACAAGCCAACATGGAACTGATGTTAGATTCAGGGAAGCAGGAGGAAAAACATATTACATAAGCGACATGACAAGCCACAGAAGGTTCAGGAGAATGGTTACGAGAAACAGGGAAGTCGAGGAGATGATTACGAGGAGCAGGGGGGAGGTAGATTAAACATGGAGACAGGGGAAAAAACGAGGCAACATAAATTCGTAACTTCAAACCTGCAATGTCTGGGGTGTTCTACGTCTAAACATTTAGCAATAAGCTCTTAAGCTCCCTCTAGTGGTGGCTGCAATCAGCTACGATTTTATCATTTAGCTCTAAGGCAAGGGATTTGGATCTCTGTATCAGAAAACGAAGCTTGTTACTTGTATAAACAGATAATAAGAAATTAATTAGCACAGGGTTTAGGGCCAATTTGTGTTCCAAGGGTGGACATTCGCTTTAAGGTCTACCGGTCTAACATTAATTTACTTTTTTAGGAGATGATTTAGAAGGGATACATGCAGACATTTGGTTTTCTGCTCCCTTTATTCTGCATTACTATGCGTTTAATACAATGTATTTGCTTCAGCACTGCTTGAATACAGCAGGTCTAATGTCTTACATCCCGGTCTGTCGTCAAAGTGATTTATTTCGAAATAGGGCATTTTTCCTTTATTACAGTCATCCATATCAAATGCGAAAAAATCTCCCCAATCCCAGTTTATGATGTACACGTACCATGGCAGCCTGCGTTTTGAGGTGAATGCTATTGTTCGCAGCATTTTCCACTTTACAAAAAAAAATTACAAAAAAAAAGAAAAACTATGACAGCGATGCTGTGTCCTGGTTTACCCTTTGAGTGAAGCAAGACTTTTTCCTTTGCTATATTCATGGCTTTGAAATGTTGTGCTGGGAGCAGTGTTTGGCACTTCATAATGTAAAAACAAGCGAGCCCATTAGCATTAGTGTGATATTGTACAAATATTGTATTTTGCATAACATTTGAATTAACTTGAGTCGTATTTCCCAATAGCAGATTGTAGCTGTTTATGTTTTATGTTAGCACTTCAGTTGTACAGCGTGTTCTGCCATGTTCTGCCGGTTCTGTCGTGTCCAAAATTTCCAATTTATATTTGGACCATGAACCAAAAGGCAAAATGAACAGAATTGCCTCCTGACTGCATGGAAAAGTGTTCTGTACACATTGCAGAAAGAACAGTGTTTACCATACAGCGCACACATAGGAAGTGAGCAATAAATCACAAAACCGGAATACAGTTGTACAGCACGAATAAAATTAAAGTGTCAAAATTGAATAGCTCCAAATGGGACAAACCCAGACACTCAGCATATACAAAAATATAATGCAAAAATATATATCTAAAAATATATCTTTATTGAAATCGATTAAAAACTAAAAAAAATGCATAAATTGGCAAAGACAAACACAACCACATGGAGAGTGCACAAAACACGTCGGGACATCCGGTTATAGCATTGTAAGTAGTGGAAAAGGTGGGGTGGGGAAACAAGTATAAATAAATACAAAATCAAACCATGTGGCTCCCCCCACCTAGAAAAAAAAATAGTGGCACCTCCAAGAGACCCCAGGACTAATGATTTTGTTTCTTTCTGTAATGAGGGTTTTCTGGGACAGGATTATAGTAGTTATATTCTTTCCAAATTGTCTTTTTATTAGTAAAAACAGTGAACATATGACATAGGTAGCAAACAATTCCATGGTAGTATGGCAACTGGAGTCGCAGACACCAGATACCCGATGCATAAGTCTGATACAAGGTGTTACATATACTCCACAAATGCAGTAATCATAACATGGCATCGGTAGCACACAGTGGAGAAGCATAAGCATTTTCCAAAAACAGAGCTATATACTTCATAGCTACCCTAGTGCTAAGGACTGACAGTTAACGAGACAAGACAGACGAGAAGGGGAAGGGGGGTAGTACCAGGTGATGTGGGGTATGTGAACCTGAGTGAATCAGGAGAAATTTCGGTATCGTTTCCATGGGAGCCAGGTGTTCAAGAATTTCTGTCTGGTGTTTTGTTCATAAGACGCAAGTTCTTCAAACCTATATATTTGGTCCGTCTTCTCTGTCCAAGAGGCGATGAGGGGGCAGACTCACATTTCCAGAGCAGGGGATTAGAAGTCTAGCTGAAGTTATAAGCATTGTGGGGAGGCTGCATCTGGATGGGGTGAGAGAAGGGTTTGGGCACCAGAGCAGGACTAGCTTTGAGTCCAACTGTATCGGAGTATGAGCGTTACAAATCTGGTTAATGAGATGTTCGATTTGGGTCCAAAGGGGCGTATTTTGTGGCAATCCCACCAAATATGCGACAATGAGCCTGGCTCTACTCCACACCTCCAGCACACCTCCGGTATATCTGGGTTCAAATTGTGCAGGAAGACCGGGGTTTTGTACCACCGCGTTGTAAGTTTGAATGAATTTTCTTGGATAGTGATGCAGCGTGAGAAACCGTGGGCATTAGCTAGTATTGACGCTTTCTCAGGAGCAGTTAGCGTAATAGAAGCTCACGTTCCCAGGCAGCTATGTGGGGAAGCGGCCGAAGGTGTGGAGGAGAGCAGCGTCTTGTACATGAGGGATAGCGCTTTGCGAGCAGGGGTTTTGCCTATTTTTCCTTCGAGCCAGGTAGGGAGTCGTGAGGAAGGGAGGTAGACGGAGCTTCTTAATATCGCTCCTGAAGCCTATGAGGTGGAGGAAGGAGGCCTCTTTCGTACGTGGCAGGTCAAGGATGGGTTTCCAGTCACAGTTGCCATCTGGTCCACATATTTTCTCTAGGGTGTGTCCCTGTAAGGTCGCCCAGACGCCCGAGGGTGCTAATTTATCAGTATGGAGAGATGCTTGCAACAAAGGTAAGGGGAGGCATGCGTGTGGGAACCTCACTTCCTTAGTGGAATATAGCTTGGACAACTCCGTCAGCGCTGCCTTCCATATTGGGGACACGTTGACTGTGTTGAACAGACACGGGCGTATACCCCATAGGGTCTATAGTAGTTATATTCTTGTACATAGGAGCAGTATTATAGTAGTTATATTCTTGTACATAGGAGCAGTATTATAGTAGTTATATTCTTATAAACAGGAGGCAGTATTATAGTAGTTATATTCTTGTACATAGGAGACAGTATTATAGTAGTTATATTCTTGTATATAGGAGCAGTATTATAGTAGTTATATTCTTGTACATAGGAGACAGTATTATAGTAGTTATATTCTTGTATATAGGAGCAGTATTATAGTAGTTATATTCTTGTATATAGGAGCAGTATTATAGTAGTTATATTCTTGTACATAGGAGCAGTATTATAGTAGTTATATTCTTGTACATAGGAGCAGTATTATAGTAGTTATATTCTTGTACATAGGAGCAGTATTATAGTAGTTATATTCTTGTACATAGGAGCAGTATTATAGTAGTTATATTCTTGTACATAGGGGGCAGTATTATAGTAGTTATATTCTTGTACATAGGAGCAGTATTATAGTAGTTACATTCTTATAAACAGGAGGCAGTATTATAGTAGTTATATTCTTGTATATAGGAGCAGTATTATAGTAGTTATATTCTTGTATATAGGAGCAGTATTATAGTAGTTATATTCTTGTACATAGGAGCAGTATTATAGTAGTTATATTCTTGTACATAGGAGGCAGTATTATAGTAGTTATATTCTTGTACATAGGAGGCAGTATTATAGTAGTTATATTCTTGTAGATAGAAGCAGTATTATAGTAATTATATACCCCATAAGCAGTATTATAGTAGTTATATTCTTGTACATAGGAGCAGTATTATAGTAGTTATATTATTGTACATAGCAGCAGTATTATAGTAGTTATATTCTTGTACATAGGAGCAGTATTATAGTAGTTATATTCTTGTACATAGGAGCAGTATTATAGTAGTAATATTCTTGTAGATAGAAGCAGTATTATAGTAGTTATATTCTTGTACATAGGAGGCAGTATTATAGTAGTTATACTCTTGTACATAGGAGGCTGTATTATAGTAGTTATATTTTTATACATATGATCAGTATTATAGTAGTTATATTATTTGAAATATAAGCAGTATTATATATATTTTTATAGGAACAAGGATATAACAGGCAAATGTTTTCTTGTGCGTTACAGAAAGAAAAATAAATGTAAGGTAGGGTGCAGTGCAAAAGTGACTATTAACCCAAATTAACAAATGGGTCACCTTGTCCAGAAATCGTCTTCACTCTTTAAAAAATTGTCCATGGAAATAACTTAGACAATATGCCTCTTTCAGAAGGCAGAAAATAAATGGTATGAACTTCAAGTGTTGGTTACAGTTAATTTGTGAGAGATATTAAGTTCTGTATTAACTGGCAATGTGATGAATACTTATGTTAATAATTTTTATAAATTTTAAGAAGAATTTTTGGATGCGCTTTTCTGTTCTTTTGATCCTTTGTACGTTAAAAGAGCCATACTGGATTACTATTTTTTAGAAATAGTGTCACTTCTATCCATAGACTATTTCTGGTATTGCCGCTGACATGAATGTTGCAATGCCAGGCACAGCTATAGACAAGAGTTGTGCTGTTTCTTGAAAATAATAATCTACTTTCCTACTACAGTATCGCCACCTTCACAAGTCATTTTGCATTGGTTCTAACTGAAGTTAAGCAACTTTACAAAAAGTTAGAATAGTATATTGTGTCTGCAGCTCCTATATACTGTATACAGCTATATGTTTCCATGTTAACATACCAAAAAAATTATAATTATAATTTAAAGGGGTTCTTCAGTTTTCAAACCAGAACCTGGATCTTAGTACTTTTGTAATTGCATGTAATTAAAAAATCTTGTATAGCCACTGAGTTATTCAATAAAATGTATGTGTATAGCAGCGCCACCTGTTTTTTTCTTATTTCCTTGTCAGGCTCACTGAGAAGGCCGCACATGCTCAGTTTCATCCTTCAAATGCCTCCTGAGCTGTGATAGGGAGAGCATGGACACGCCTCCTTAGCTTCAGAAGAAATGACACTCCCCTTGAGCTGCCAGCTTGATATAAATCTAGCAGAGCAATGAATGGGAAGATCTCTGGATTCATTTGAGGTACATGGCTGGATTTAGCTTTGTTACAAAGAGATTGTCATGTACTATAAGATATTAATTCCAAAAAATACCGTGCAGCTTTGAATTCTTACCAGTTAGGGTATGCAAAAGGGATCCTTGGGATGTGATCGATCACGGGGCTCCAAGTCTGGGCTTCCTCCACAATCAAAGTTTAATCTCCTGGCTGTTGGACAAAAGAACTAAACATAGTAAGGTACCGTAAACTCTTCAATGCTCACACTTTTTTTTATTATGCTTACATAGATAAAACAGGTCTGTGCATATACAAATCATAAAATACTGCAGATTCCTCGCCTGCCCGACCCGGGTTTCGCTCTCGCTTGCTTCCTCAGGGGCTGCTCTCTTGTGGAGGAAGCACAGACTTGGAGCCCAGTGATCGATCACATCCCAAGGATCCCTTTTGCATACCCTAACTGGTAACACCCTTACGGAAGAATTCAAAGCTGCGCTGTCTTTTTTGGAATTAATGACTGAATGTGAATTTTAACCTACTTCACTATATTTTCATAATATAGCGGAGACTTGTTTTTAGCTGATTCAGAGATATTTTATGCACTATAAGATGTCTGATTTTTTTACATTAACCATGGGACTACCCCTTTAATCTTGTAGTCATATCCGTTTCATCTGTTCTCAATTTCTTTCTAACCTACCATTCCTGCGTTAGCAAGAAAAGGAGGGCAGATGATAAAGAATGTGACTGCAGAGTCAGACTACACAGGATCTGTTTGTAGTCTGTCACCATGGAGACACATAGTATTGCATAGAAGCTGGAAACACAAAACTATGGGAGATTTCTATTAAAGACAATTTCGCCAATGAGCAACTCTAGTGGGAACAAGTTTACGACCCTTTGTCTAGTTGAGTGTGACTGCAGATAAATAATTTTATGCGCCTTTTCTCTAAAGCACCCATGCAGGAAAAAAATAATTTATTATATTGGGAAACCTTTATACATTTTTTATAAAATAAACCAAAGCAGTCTTTTTCAATGTAAATTAATTAAAATTAGGCATCATGAAAACAGTGAGGCATAATCTAGGCCAGGGTTCCCCAACTCCAGTCCCCAGGGCCCACTTGCCGGTCAGGATTTAGGAGTATCCCACAGAATGAATACCTGTGGTAAATCCTAATAGATGGACACTAATTATATCAGCTGCCCAATACAAAGGAAATCCTGAAAACATGACCGGCAGGTGGGCCCTGAGGACTGGAGTTGAGGACCACTGATCTAGGCGATACATTGGGACCTCGGTTTGTACAAGCAGGAACATAAATAAAGGGGGTGCACAGGATGCAGCTGAAGTGTTGCTTTGAATCTTGAGGAGCCGCAAAAGGTCTTTTGCCCCATAGGATTAGACCAGTACTATAAATGAAGTAGCATAGGGGTCCCGTTACAGATTTTACATTAGTACCAGACGTTTTAACGTAATACTTTGGCTTCACCATTTACACCGAATTCTACTCCATCTGTATAAATGATAGATCATTAAGGCAGCAGAGCAGAGGCAGACAGAGGGCTGAGATCACTGTATGGGCCTATTATTATTTCAGCTCATTACATGGATAAGTAAAACTGAAGCAGATTTGGAAGGATTTATTGCTTCATGTAAAGGATCAAGTATTTGCTTACACTAAGAGCCAAATTGAATATTGGGATGCTGCAACGAGAAGGCGCCAATAGAAGGAGAGATAAGGAGACAGTGCTGGGAGCGCGATTCATAAGTCAGTGTGGTTCCAGAGCTGAGTTTTTACAAACATGAGCATTAATTAAACTGCAGCTATTGGGTTTAATCTTGGCAAAAATACAGGTCATTTTCACACAAGAACAAACAGTTCTGGAAAAGTATCTTTGAGTGGTCCAAGAGAGACAAACAGATTAGAGTCATGTGAGACTCCCATTGCCATGCTTATAGAGCGCTGTGCAGCTTGTGACAGCAAGCAATGATGAAAAGCTGAATATCCAAGTACGCAGTAGCACCAAGACCATGAAAGGATCACTGTATCTTACATACTAGTTGTAGTTTTTTTCCTGATGTTGCTCAAAAGTTCCTCTAATTAAAAGGGTTTTCTTGGATTAGAATATTGATGGCCTATACTCAGGAGGGCCAAACTCTCAAAAACCCAACCAATCAGATGTTGGAAGGGGCGGGGCACTTGTGCTCTTCATTGTTCACCTTAGTGCATCTACCTGTACGCCTCTGTGGGCACAGAGTATTGCAGATTTGTCCTTCTCACTTGATGTCATGCAGGTAGACAATCAAGAGGCCTCAATGTGCAAAGCTAGTTCTGCATTATACAACTTTTTGCAAGAAAAATGAACTATATATTTTTTCTGTATATGAAGAGATAGCATTTAAAAAAATCAAGCTTCTACAGTTCATAGGTTTATTGGCAGCATCCCAATAACATTCTTTTTTTTCGAAACACTGAGCAATTGCACATTTTATTTTCTTCTAAAAACCATTTCAGTGCATTATATCCATGTTATTAAATGCATTACTGTATCAAACATTGTAGTTCAAGGACATTTTACTACAAAAATTGCATTGTTATGCCGCATTTTAAATGCATAGTTCAAAGACATATCACTGCAAACACTGCTTTGTTATTTCCGTGTTATTGAACGCATTACAGTATCAGACCATGTAGTTCAAAGATATTTTACTACAAAAATTGCATTGTTATACTGTCTACTAGTAGGAAACACCACACGGTCAACCAGTGGGGAAAGGGAAAGCCACTAGGCCTCAACGCTAGGGAAAGGAAAAGGTCAGTACCTAGAGAACACTACTCCTGACCCTGACTCCTAACCATATGGGCACCCCCTGAAGGTAGGAATGCACATACCCTGGAACCTGGGACCCTGGAGACCTTAAAGAGACAACCCGTTCCTTCCCAGCTCTTCCAAAACCAAATGAAGCTGTCTTACCACACAGTTAGAAAGATGGGGTAAGATTAAATAGGGTAGAAGTCATGACTACTAAGCTACACCTGAAACAAGGGATGTGATCATTAACTACACTGAATCAAGAGTAATCAACAAGGCTGTTAGATTCCTCCACGCTCCGCCAGTCTCCTTGATCTCCTGACATCTGACACGGCAGGGACCGTGACATATACCTATGTTATTAAATGCATAGTTCAAAGACATTTCACCGCAAACACTGCATTGTTATATGAACTCATTACTGTATCAGACCATATATTTCAAAGACTTTTTCTATAAATATCAGATTGTTTATACCCATGTTTTGGAATGTATAATTCAAAGACATTTTACGGCAAACATTACATTATTATATCCGCATTATTGAACACATTATTGCATCATATCCTGTAATTCAAAGATATTTCACCACAGAAATTGCATTGTTCTACCTATGTTGCTGAATGCATAGTTCAAAGACATTTTACTACGAACATTGCATTGTTATATCCGTGTCCTTGTCATCATCAGTTACTGCTTCTCCCACTACTCCTACTCTGCTCCATCGTCACCCATCATTAACAGAATGTGTGGCCACTCCTAGCAATCTGGTGTGCAAGCTTAACTCCCACCTGGTTTAAGTTGCTGGCAGTGAAGTCACTGCTATACCACTTAGTGGATTCTGCTGCCTTTAGAGAGCTGATGGCGTGCACTCAACCTCGCTGGAAGATACCTAGCCAGCATTATATCTTCAAAAAAAGCCATCTCTGCCTTGTTGCTTGTGCAGGAGGAGGAGGCAGATGATGATGACAATGACACTGGCTGTGATGACCAAACATCTCAGTAGGGGGCAGATTTAGAAAGAACTAGGATCTTGGGCACATTTGTGAGAAGGGCGAGCTGTATGCTTGCTTGCTTACATAATAAAAGGCGTATCTTTACCATCAAGCAATCTGACGATTACTGTATAGCCATGCTTTTACACCCTTGCTATCAAAGAGAGAGGAATGTTTTCCTCTTTCCAAGAAGGAGTCCACATTAATTTATTACCAGGATACACTGTGTATGCAGCCTGCCGAAGATTTTTGCCTTGTATGTTTCATGCTGTGCTACTACTTCTGCTACTATTACGATCACACGCAGCTCTTACCCTACTCTTTCCACACCCACACTGTACTGCTGCTGATTCAAATTAAAAGGGAGTATTTTTCCAGGTTCTGTTTCTTCTGACAAGTAACACTTGCTTGTGTATTAATACATGTACGGCGCATCGGAAAGTGACTTCCCGACAGCCGCCGTACAGCTGGAACTGACTGGGATCCACAGAAAATTTTTGCACGAACCCCAGTCCCCCCGGTGGGTTCACATCAAATCACACCTATATTAGGCGTATTTCTGACAAAAATTGTGGCGCAAAGCTTCTTTGCGCTGCAAACTGAAACTTTTCCCCACTCATGCCAGGTCTAAAAAAAGTGGCTTGGGCAGGGAAGGGGATACAGTTGTTGCCATACAGTTATTTGATGATACCACCATACAGTGACTGGATACGTCCATAAGTGACCGGATAAAACCACCATACAGTAACTGGATAACACTGCTATGCAGTAACTGGATAGTACCACCATACAGTGACTGGATAAAAGGGTATAAGAGGGCACTGTACAGGGTATGGTAAGAGGGCACAATGCAGGGTATAAGGGGGCACAGTGACATGACCCTGTGACGTTAAAAAGGCCTTATGGTGCATGAGGTTTACACACCACCATAATGAGAGGCAGAGGAGTGAGACAGGTGACCGGGGCCCTGGATGGACAGGAGCGGTGGACATAGCAAGTAGGTGAAAGGAGCTCTGACGGGGATTCATACAAGAAGTAGGGGCATGAGGTCTGTGCAGGGCAGCAATAGGAGATCGGAGGGTGGAACAGGAGCTCTGGATACATGAGGGAGAAAAGAAGGCAAGAGGGGCTCCATGAGGATGAGATAGGACAGGATATGGGGGGCAGGAGCAGGTGTCATGGAGGCAAACTGCTTAATGAGGCAGCAAAACAAACAAATAGCATGAAGCTGCTGGTCTACAGCATCCAGTAGCTGCTTGAAGAGTTCCTTGAACCCCCCCCCCCTCCATGTCTAAGGCTTCTCAGCACAGGAGCTTGTAAGGGGCACAGCAGCAGCCGGCTTCTGCATGCTGTTAATGCTCCCTTGCTCCATTCAGATGCTGCAGCACTGCTAATAGGCCCCTTCTGCCCTCAGGGCCCAAAGCAGTGGCTTCTATGATAGCTACACCCCTGGAGCTGCGGTTAGTAAATGAAATGGCCGCAGCTCCCTGTGCTCCAGCAATGAGTGCTTCCATCTGCGCAGGAACCATGACATAAAGGGATCTTCTGCCAGTTGTTCATCCTGAAGATCCACATGTGGATATAACCCCATTCAGTGACACTAATCCACCTGTGGCCACCCATCGTGGTTGTCATGTGGAATCTGCTGGAACCTGAGTCATGCCGCTTTTTTCTCTGCTACATGGATTTCAAATGCACATGCTGAAAAATCTACACCATTTAATCTATGGCTCGGACTTCTTATTGAAAACAATTGGAAGCAGACCTTTAGTGGAATACACTTGGATTTTGGTGCGAAAATCTGTTTTTGAAATCCAGACGTACTGTAATACTTCTCATTGAAGAGAGATTAGATAAACATGTCTGATTTTGGTCAGAAACAGCGCCACTCCAGGTTGGTCTGGTATTGCAGCTTAATTTTGTCCACATGAAAACCAGACAAGCATATTGGAAGCAGCCATTTTTTCGTGACCTCCTCCCCTTATGTTAGTTAGAAAGGACTTCAAGGGATATTATCTGAGAAAAATAGGTATTCAACATAAGACACAATGCTATGTGTTTCAGGGTCGAGCAGACTGACGATGAAGCCTTAAGAAAGGACCCCGAGGTACATAGAGTTGTGTTGTGCTTTGACCCCTTTTGTTGCTCTTAAAGAGGTTGGCTCATCTCAGACATTGATGGCATATCGCTAGGATATGCCATCAAGGTCAGATAGGTGTGAGTACCCTCTCTGGGACCTGTTCCTATCTCCAGAATGAGGCACCCGGAGTGAACAGAAAGCTGCCGCGTATGTGCGGAAAACCCCAGTTCACTGCTATAGTCAGTCCCATAGCAGTGAATGTTGGCCTCACTATGGGACTTCCGAAAATAGTGATGAATGAAGAGTATGCAGCTCATGCGCGGCTGCTCTCGGTTCACTTCGGGGGCCCTGGTCTTGAGATAGAACCTGCACCTATCAGATCTTGTTGGCATATCCTAGTGATATTCCATTAATGCCTGAGATGAGCCAAACAAAAAGTTACGCTTTTTGGTACAGAGAGGCTGACTTGGTCCAGTCTGAAGGGACAGCAAAACACGTGTGTGCTGGCAATAAAATAAGTCACAGTGACTTTGACCCCTTCTTTTCATTTTCCTCTGGGTTTCTGGGATTAGCTGTGTTTATAGTTTGTCCATGAGCTCTGCTCTATTTGCACGGAAACCTGATACGAACCATGGATGAAGCAGCAATGCTTTTCAAACCTCACGGAATGGGAAGAAGATGGCCCGAAGAACTTAGGGACATTGATGTGTCCACTATCAAAAATAAAGCGACATGTTTCAGACTCGGACAGCCCTTTTTACCAATAACAGGGGCCTTGAACCCTTTGTGTTCTTCCCATGGCTGTAGAAATCACGACAATCCTTTGGATCCGGCTTGAAAAAGGTTCCATAGAGAGGACCGAAACGTTGCTTCTGGTGGAATAAAGATACACGAGTTTACTGCCGTGGATTCTTTACCGTTTATGTTCATCGTATCCGTGACCGCTGGCACTCCGCTGTTTCTTCTTGTCTGCAGTACTGCGCAGCTTTACTAAGTTTTTGACAATCCTTTGGAGTTACGGAAACCTCAGCGTACTCCTCCATCCAACTCAAGATTGACAAGTTGTAAGTGTCTAGATGGGAAACCCCTTAAGGATGATTTCCTTCTTATGGCATTACTAATTCAATGATCCAGGCATCACTAATGCATCTCTCAGCCGGACCGTATGTGACTGGTCTCCGATCCATCCATCATGGCTCATTGGGATCTAACTTCACAGTGTTGCTTTCAAAACTGCTGAGCGTAGATGAAGGACGCTTCCCGCCATACCATATATCAAAAGATTTCACATTCCCTTTCATCAGGGATAAGGTAAATTGCACAATTCAGAATTACCAGTCACTTTAGGAGATATATAGAAACTGCAAACATAAGAGCTCCCACATGGATATTACAGATGCTAAAATAGGCAGTGCAGTCAGTCCGCTGCTACCATATACGAAGGGCAAGGAATACCCACCACACCCTTCTTAAAGGGGAACTTCATTCATCACATGATGTTATACAGTGGCAATCAGGCTGGAAAAATACACAACTGTAATGCACAAGCATCTTTAAAGGGGCTGTCTCATCTTGGAGATTGGGGGCATATCGCTAGGATGTGCCCCCAATGTCTAAACCGCACCGATCCTTAGAATGGAGCCCGCAAAGTAACGGAGGTTGCACCTGCCCGACAATTCATTTCTATGGGAGTGCTGAAAATAGTCCGCTATTTTCAGAAGCCCCACTGAAAAGAATGGGAAGCGCACCGCACACTCCGTTCACTTCTGACGGGGCTGACGGAAATAGCAGAGCCGGCGCTCATAGAAATGAATGGAGGATGTTGCATGCTCGATGTCACCTGCATCCCTTTGTGAGCTCTGTTCTAAGGATAGGTGCAGGTACCAGAGGTGAGACCTGCACCTATCAGACATCGGGGTCATATCCTATATACGACATGCCCCCAATTTCCAAGATAAGACAACCTCTCTAATTGTAATTACATCCAATCAGGAATTTTGCCCACCCCGGGCTTGGCTTTGTTGTCACATGACTGATGCTTGTGCACATAGAATAGAGGCGGAGCCTGTCACAAAAAACTGTCAACTGTACTGTACGTTTTTTTTCCCGTTTACGTTCCGTTTTTTGCATTCCGTATATGGACCGTATACGGAACCATTCTTTTTAATGGATCCGCAAAAAAAAATGGAAGGTACTCCATATGCCATTTGTTTTTCCTTTCCGTTCAAAAATAGAACATGTCCTATTATTGTCCACATAACGGGGGCCAGCTGTTCCGTTCTGCAAAAATGGAATGCACACGGAGGTAATCCGTATTTTTTGCGGAACGCAAAATACTGAAAAAGCCATATGGTCGTGTGCAAAGGCCTAATAGTGAGGCTAAATGCAGATGATCAGGATTGCGTGCCGATTTTACGAGCGGATTTGCGTGCGGAAAATCCGCACTATAAGTCAAAGACATTGTATTCTATGAGAATTAAAAAAAATCTGCAGCATGTCAATTTATTTTATTTATCCTGACCGGATTTTTTCCATTCACTTCAATGAGGAGAGTAAAATCCGCACCGATTGATGCAGGTGGTACACACGGATTTCCCTGCGAATTCTCGGCCATAAATCCCAAACATGTGCATTTACCCTGAATGCAGTGAGCACATTGCTTTGATAAGTCACCTATTTGTTGGTTTAATTTACTCCAAATATGTTGGCACTTTTTGGCGCATGGTTCCTTATTTAGGCCATGCGCCATTTCCTATGAAGCCGCGCCCATTTCGTCTAAGCCTCACCCCTTGTCAGGGAGTCACAAAAAGTGTCTAAAAATGTTTAAACACCTAAGAAATGTGCTGCAAAGCAGGGACGACGCCAGGTCTTCTTGGTACAAATTGCTTCAGAATTCTGACACATTTTGACGAGTAAACCCCCCTAATTGCGCATTTTTTGCTTCTTCAAGTTACCCTTAATTTTTTTCTTTGTGTCTTTTTGGGCACATAAAGCAAATATATGAGGTACAGTATTGAAATGGCGGATATCAGCAGTTTTAAAGGGGCTTTCTGACACCCGGGTCCCTGACAATCAGCTGTTAGAGATGGCTATGGCACTCTCTCTGCTTTTCCTAGGCCGAGTGATGACACGTTCATGTGTCGTGGCCTAGGAGCAGATCAGCCCCATAGAAGTGAATGACGTGGGGTTGCAATATCAAGCACGGCCACTACTAAGGGTACGGCGCTGTGCTCGGTGAGCTCACAGGATAACCGCTATCTTCTCAAACAGCTGATCAGCGGGGGTCCCGGGTGTCGGACAATATAGCAGTAACAAATGACAAAACAGGTGCACACTGCGGTCTTACTAAGCCCTCAAACTGATGGTAAAATTGAGAGGTTAGTCAACATGTCCTACAGTGGAGGACATGTCTTAAGCCCGAGCACAACGCCAAGGTCTCTCATGTAGCTTGGGACCTAACACTCACCTACCTGTGCCATATGGGCAATACCAGGGGCCAGTGGGCAAAATTACAGTAATGTATTAGGCCGACTCGCAGCAGACTCCTCAGTTACCTCCAGCATGTAACCATGCCTGCAATGGGAGGAGGGAGAAGGCTGTGAGCCCCAACAAGACTGGCTGATATGGCCCAGGCCTTCTGCTTCATGCCACCTTTCAGTTGGTTTGTGTATATATAATTGTTTGGAGGTATATAAACTCCCATGTAAATGTAGCCTGTTTTCCATCCACAGGCTATATGAGGTGCACCTGTGAGGCCTGGGCCATATCAGCCAGTCTTGGGTGGGGCTCACAGCCTTCTCCCTCCTTTCATTGCAGACATGGCTACATGCTGGAGGTAACTGAGGAGTCTGCTGCGAGTCGGCCTAATACATTCCTGTAATTTTGCCCACTGGCCCCTGGTATTGCCCATATGGCACAGGTAGGTGAGTGTTAGTTCCCGAGCTACTTGAGAGACCTTGGCGTTGTGCTCGGGTTTAAGACATGTCCTCCACTGTAGGACATGTCGACTAACCTCTCAATTTTAACATCAGTTTGAGGGCTTAGTAAGACCGCAGTGTGCACCTGTTTTGTCATTTGTTATTGCTATATTGTTATATTATTTATCATATCCACACTATTGCCATTTTGTGTAGGATGTCTATTGTGGTACTTGTGGTCCGCTGCGGGCATCCTCCACCGTATGCATTTTTGCTGGGGATCGCCATTAGCAATGGGCCACAAGTGCAGGATCTGCTCCCCTGTATATATATGCACAACTGCATTTTTGGGTTGAGCACATCCTGCTTCATGCCAACTTTCAGTTGTTTTGTGTATATATAATTGTCCCGGGTGTCGGACCCCCACCGATCAGATACTGATGACCTATGCAGGGTAAGAAATCAACCTTCATGACTGCTGTAAAAGTCCAAATATCCATCAAAACCCCAACGTAGGGGATAAGAGACTGATTGGTGGAGGTCTGACCATTGAAATATGAGATAGATAGATAGATAGATAGATAGATAGATAAATAGGAGATAGATAGACATGAGATAGATAGATAGATAGATAGATAGATAGATAGATAGATAGGAGATAGATAGGTAGATGGATGAGATAGATAGATAGATAGATAGATAGAAGATAGATAGATAGATAGATAGATAGATAGATAGATAGATAGATAGATAGACAGGTAATAGATAGATAGATAGATAGGAGATAGATAGACAGGTAATAGATAGATAGATAGATAGGAGATAGATAGATAGATAGATAGATAGATAGATAGATAGATAGATAGATAGGAGATAGATAGATAGATAGATAGATAGATAGAAGATAAATAGGTAGATGGATGAGATAGATAGATAGGAGATAGATAGACAGATAGATAGATAGAGAGGAGATAGATAGATAGATAGATAGATAGATAGATAGATAGATAGATAGATAATATAATTTTACCACTAACTACACCTTATGTCTGAGTGGAAATGGGCCCCTGTAGTTGCTGGGCCCCACAGCTACCCAGGTAATTACTCCCATGCTTAGTAATGGGATGATGGAAGAATGGGTACTTACCGTTCCAGGAGATGCCGCCGCACATTCCTTATTCTGGACATGAATATCAGTCTGCTCCTCAGTTCAGGCTCTGTATAGGGACCTCACGTGGACTGAGGAGGCCACAACCCTTCGCTCACTGCACACTATCAACTGCGGCATGTCAGACTCCCGCCCTGCACTACTGCACTCCACATAGAGGAGCGCTGACTGGAAGGGAAGGAGACGCGGGGCCTTATGCAGGAATTACACTGCTGTGGTAAAACGAAAGCAAAGCTCTGACTGGTTGGTATGAAAGCCAAGCTCTGATTGGTTGCTATGGGCAATGCTGAGAAGAAGGTTATTAAAGCTAGTGTAATGGAAACCGGGCTTAACTGCCCATAGCAACCAATCAGATCCCACTATCCATTTTTCAGAGCTCTTTTGGAAAATAAAAGGTTGAATCTGATTTGTTGCTATGGGCAAGTCAAGCCAGTTTTTCTTTATACCAGTTTTCTTACAGAAAATCTCCCCATATTGTAAGACATTTCTGATGAATGAGGCCCAATAAGAAGTATCCTGTACAAAGCACACAAGGGGAACAGCTGATTGTGACCCATCCTAGTAGATGGATGGATCGATAGATAGATAGATAGATAGATAGATAGATAGATAGATAGATAAATAGATAGATATGAGAGAGATAGATAGACAGATAGCTAGATATAATGATAGATACATAGATAGATAGGAGATAGATAGATAGGAGATAGATAGATTTTTTAAATTTCTCTGTCCTGCTCACCGAGGTGGACACACACGCTCAGTTCTATCCTTCAATTACCACTAGCTGCAGCATGAGGGACACGCCCACTGAGCTGCCAACTTAAAATAAATCTAGCAGAGCAATTGGAGCAATGAATGGAGAGATCTCTGGACCCATGTGAGGTCCAGGGATGGTTCTAGCTTTGTCACGTCCTAGCTAGACTATGTATGATTTTAAATTTTTTACATTAATTATGGGATAACCCCTTTAAGAGATGAAGGCAGGTTCTGCCTTGGTACTAATAATGACCGTATCAGAGTTCGCAGGAGGGCTCAGCGCCATCCCGCGCAGTGCGGAGACCCACAGGACCAACACCATGGCCTTTCCCGTCTGGTATTTGTGGAGAGGACCTTGACCAGCCGGACCATCCACTGGCATTAGAAACGTCCGGCAACATGGCAGCATTCCTGGAAATATCGCTTAGCCTGAGCTGAAATATGTAGGTCAGGCCATGGAAGTGAATGGAGTGCATGATGTATATTTAGTTCTATACTAATATCCGCAGCTTTAGGTCTTATCCGTCTCACATGATGAGTGTTTATGTAAAGGATTATATTAACGTGCCGGGCCTACATAACTGATCTATTGTGTCCCACAGAGCCGACAAGGAGATTAGCGTCTTATACAAGGGGTCGGGGGTCCTTCCGTTTAATGGCGTGAAAAGGCGTAAGATAATCCCCAGGGGCGGACTGACCCCTCAGAGTCACAGAGAAGCCCAGTCAATGGTGCCACGATTCACCCCTAAAGCCCATCAGAAAGTAAACCCCATTTTCGGGCACATTCACAATGTATTACAGAGTCATTATGAAAACATATGCAATTTTCCAATGTACCTTTTACATAATTCTTTATCATTTTCAAGATCTCTGCTTGCTGTCATTAAAAATAAAACTGATGAAAATATGACAAAGTTTCTTAACGGGGTCTTCCGGAATCCACTTTAACTACACATAGCACACCTGTAGAAAGTTTGTAATATACTAAGCTTTGAGGATCAGACTCCTAAAAACATGTGACACCCCATTCCCCTAGTGCTTTGTGGCAAGGGGCAGGGATGCGCCTAGCCTTTCTGCTGCCAGAGGCAAAAATTGAAATGGCGCCCCTCCCATGCCAAATTCTCAAACTAACCATACATACAGGGTAATAGAGCAGCACATACCTCTTACATCCAGTGATGTCTCCTCTGATATAGACATGCTATTTCCTCGTCTTCTCCATTCAGACCAGACCGCCATGATGACTTCTGTCAGCCATTTCTTGTCTCTGCAGAGTTCAACATAAAGACGATAAATAAATAAAATAACAATAACAAACTAACAAAAAAAAAATTAACTGCGCCCAGGAAATAGTATTTCTGACACTAATAGTGTATCCATAATGTCCCCCAAAAATAATTGTTCTAAGCCGATACTGTGCCAGGGTGCCCCCCACTGTAATAGTGCTCCCCGAAGTCCCACCAATGGAACTAATCTGTCACAGTGCACTCAGTGTTAACAGTACCCCCAATAGTAATAATGTCCCTATTGTGCCCCAAAAATAATAATGCCCCCATAGTGCCCATACTAGTAATCATGTTCCCCATAGTAATGCGCCCCCTTATAATGTGCACCAGTACTTCCTTTCAGATCAGACTCCTATATCAGACCTCAAATCAGATACTCCAATCAAACTGCCATATCATATCCTCAGACCCCCATAAGAGACCCTCAGACCACCATATAAGATCCCCAGACCACCATATAAGATCCTCAGACCCTTATATAAGATCCTTAGACCCTTATATCAGATCCTCAGACTCCCTTATCAGATCCTCAGACTCCCTTATCAGATCCCAAGACCCCGATTTGAAATCCTCAGATTCCCTTATCAGATCCTCAAACTCTCATATCAGATCCTCAGACTCTCATATCAGATCCTCAGACTCTCATATCAGATGCTCAGGCCCCCATATCAGATGCTTAGACACCCCATATGAGATCCTCAGACCTACTTATCAGATCCTCAGACCCGTATATCAGATCCTCAGACCCTCATATCAGATCCTCAGACCCCTATATTTGATCCTCATACCCTCATATCAGATCCTCAGACCCCTATATCAGATCCTCAGACCCTCATATCAGATCCTCAGACCCCTATATTTGATCCTCATACCCTCATATCAGATCCTCAGACCCCTATATCAGATCCTCAGACCCTCATATCAGATCCTCAGACCCCTATATTTGATCCTCAGACCCCCATATCCGATGCTGAGGCCCCCATGTCAGAGGCTCAGACCCGCATATTGATGCTCTGAACACCATATCAGATGCTCATGCCCCCATATCAGATCCTAAGACTACCTTATCAGATCCTCAGACCCCTATATCAGATCCTAAGACCGTTATATCAGATCCTCAGACTCCCTTATCAGATCCTCAGACCCCTATATTAGATTCCCATACTCTCATATCAGATACTCAGACCCTAATATCAGATGCTGAGACCCCCATATTGATGCTTAGAATCCCATATCAGATCCTCAGACTCCCTTATCAGATCCTCAGACCCCCATATGAAATCTTCAGATTTCCTTATCAGATTCCCAGACTCTCATATCAGATCCTCAGACCACCATATCAGATGCTCAGGCCCCCATGTCAGTTGCTTAGACACCCCATATCAGATCCTCAGACCTACTTATCAGATCCTCAGACCCTCATATCAGATCCTCTGACCCCTATATCAGATCCTCAGACTCCCTTATCAGATCCTCAGACCCCTATATTAGATCCCCATACCCTCATATCAGATACTCAGGCCCCCATAACAGATCCTCAGACTACCTTATAGGATCCTCAGACCCGTATATCAGTTCCTCAGACCCTCATATCAGATCCTCAGACCCTTATATCAGATCCTCAGACCCAGTCAGGACAGTGCAGAGCGGCTCAGAAGAGACCAGGGAGGAGGGGTGAGTATAGCGCTCACACCTCATAATGAGGTGCACCAGCCCACATGGAGAAGGCTGTGAGCTCACAGAGGATAAGAGTGGTGCTGGTGGCAATGAAGGTGATCATAGTCCTCTTGGCGGCTGATCCTACTTCAACTCTCTGCTAGGCTGCTGGTACAGTGGTTGGAGGGTCACACCCTTTCTTCCCCCTCAGGGCACACCCTCAGTGTTGAGGTCTCCTGCCTGGTGGTGCCCTTGATGTTGGGTGAGTGAGTAGAGTGGTGCAAGGCAGGAGATCAGGAGGCTTCATCGGATGTGGAGCCCAATGACCAGGCCGGCTTGATTATATAAAAATTAAGTCTCTTTTTTACTGAATAGATGATGGGGGTGATTGTCAAATACAGGCAGTAGGCGCATTTCTCAAGTATTTCACAGAGCAGGCTTTTCCCAAAGGCTTTGTATAGGAATAACTATGGTCTTTTTATAGGTACATGCAATCTTTCCAAATGACCAAAGGCGTGCAATCTCTCAATAATTCTCTGCAATGTCCAAATACAGGGTGAAGTCCTAGATCGATGGGCAGTCTGTCTCAGAACTGACTGGTGCCAGAAGCAATTAACCCTAACCACGTGCAGTAAATTCCAAAGCCGTATGTGTGCATTACCTTTACTGTCTCTATTCAAGCACTGTCCCTTAATGGTCCTCAATCCTCTGGACAAATTCAATGCTCCCCACTCCCCCTACCCCCAGAGGTTAGTTTTTAGCAAAGTTGCTTTTCTGGCAGCTTTCACTCACAGGGATGGCGTCTCCCTGGAGAAGAAGTCTCCTGATTTAGCTTGTTTGGCTTACACTCCAGAAGCAGCAGGAACATCTTCTCTCTTGGCTTGCTTGCTAGCTGCCAGTTAACTTTTTTCTACCCATACTTAGCCTTTTGGAATACAGAGTGCATAGATCAGGGAATCACAGTAAAATTACTATAACATATTATAGCCCTTTAGCAGTGAACCAGCGAGTCCCTACACCCCCATTTCTTGAAACCGCAGAAGCAACCTTTTACTGTTCTGGACCACTGGACCGTTCCTTTTCCTAGACCACCAGGGATTCTGTCAATTGGGCACTGTATGGCAGTAATTATTTCATCCATTACATTATGGTGGTATTGCATTAGAAAAGGCAGATATACCTGTATTCGATATCCAACAAGTTAAAAGTGCAATTATTTGGTTTTAGGAAGTGACAAACTAGGCAGTTTCCCATTGATCTAATTTTCTAGGGGACCTTATTAACTGACCCAGGAGCAACCAGAGAAATGGTGATATTAACTTTCCTTACATGTACCATCATGGACTTTGATGTTAAATCCTTCGCTGCTCTAGACCACCAGGGACTTTGCCGTTAAACCCTTCACTGCCCTAGACCACCAGAGACTATGCTATTAGATCCTTTACTGCCCTAGACCACCAGAGACTTTGTCATGTTACCCTTCATTACCCTAGACCACCAGGGACTTTGCCATTAAATCTTTTACTGCCCTAGACCACCAGAGACTTTGTCATGTTATTCTTCATTACCCTAGACCACCAGAGACTTTGTTATCCTTCATTACCCTAGACCATCAGGGACTTTACCATTAAATCTTTCACTGCTATAAACCACCAAGGACTTTGCCATTAAATACTTCACTGCCCTTAACAACTAGGGACATTACCACTAACCCCAATCCCTATTTTTGGTATTATTTGGACACTAAATAGCATTGTGTGAAAATACTATTCAGGAACTATTCAGGAGTTAGTAATTTTGCCATTAAATCCTTCACTACCCTAGACCACCAGGGACCTTTTCAATAAATCATTCACTGCCCTAGATCACTACAGACTTTGCAGTTAAAATTTTCACTGCCCTAGACCAGCAAGGACTTACTGTAAACACTAACCCTATCACAATTTAGGCACTGTATAGCGGTATTATTTGGACACTAATTGGCAGCATTGCATGAAAGTACTAATTATCATTGTTACAATGGTGTGTGGGTCTGCCCTGCTATACATGTTGTCCAGGACCAGGGATTTTCTATAACACTGGTCCAGATTTTATAACACTCCCCCATTGTATTCGGACTCTGCAATTTAATCTATTGCTAAAAAAAATTAATGCTTATGGTTCGAGGCAGGACAGAAGTGCGAAGAACATGTTCACACAGCCAGAGTAGAAGAAAATGTTGTGATGCTCGCTCTCTGTTATCTTAGTTAGGGAATACTCCAAACTTGTCAGTAACGTTACGACTCCCTCAGGACGGACAGAGGAGAAGGAACACGCTGTCCTATTCATCAGCACATTTTTAGAAAATATGAAATCATCTAAAAAATGATTCTTAGTCACTGGACGACTGATGGAAATGATATTAGAGATGACTGTACTGAAACCGAACACGGATGGAGGGAGGGACAGCATAAACAAGGGTGTCAAAGGACCCGACAAGAACATCCTCAGAAATTACACCCGCAGGTTTGGACATTTTTATAACTATGGGCTGATCACATGGCCGATCAGCTGTACTTTGTGGTGGATACATTAACCGATTCCCTGCAGCGCCACAACTGGTTAAAGTAAGCATTACATAGTTCTCATTTAAATGAATGCACAAGTGTGCCAGGTCCTTCAAAGAGAGAAGCTCTTCTCAAGAGATGACGGTCCTAAGGGGGGCAGTCCCCTATTTTATATACTTTATTTATGACTTTAATTTAAGGGCCCAGTTCAGCCCAGTTAAAGGGGTTGTCTCACTTGAGCAATTGACATTCATCATGTATAGAAAGTTAATACAAGTCAATTACTAATGTATTGTGATTCTCCATATTGCTTCCTTTGCTGGCTGGATTCATTTTTCCATCACATTACACACTGCTCATATTCATGGTTACAACCACCCTGCAATCCATCAGAGGTGGTTATGCTTGTACACTATAAGAAAAGGCGCCGGCCTCTCTGGTAGTTGGGACCCTGGAAGTGCATACAGACTGGTGCTTTTTTCCTTTAGTGTGCAAGCACGGCCACTGTTCTGCCAGATCTCTATAGATTGCCGAAAGTCTATAGCGGAAGTCACGTGGTGCGCTGCGCAAGCGCACAAGCGCGCTTCGACGAATCATCCCTGCAGCCTCCACTGAAGTATTTCGCCCACCGCGCGTGCGCACAAGAGACATCTTAAAGTGACTCCACTGAAGCATCCATTTCCTTCTTTACTATCAATGGCGGCATAGAGTTAGTTTTACTAAATGCCGAGCGCAGCGAGGCCGAGCCCGATGCGTGGCGAGCGAAGCGAGCCCGCAAGGAACGCGACGATGAAAAAAGGAAGAAAAACGCTTGGTCAGTAAGGCCCAAAACAGGCAGGTCACTAAGGGGTTAAAACCCCATATACACTACAAACCATTTTTTTAGGGTCTTAATAGGTGGTTTAATATGTGATACTACAGGGCAGCTCACAATACACAGAAATGTAGAAAGAAAGAAAGATTTGCTATTTTCACAGATACAGTATAGTGGCAGCATTAGAGTACAAGTAGTTATACTCTTGTATATGGAAGGCAGTATTATAGTAGTTATATTCTTGTACATAGGAAGCTCTATTATAGTAGTTATATTTTGTACATAGGAGGCAGTATTATAGTAGTTATATTCTTGTACATAGGAGGCAGTATTATAGTAGTTATATTCTTGTACATAGGAGCAGTATTATAGTAGTTAGATTCTAGTACATAGGAGGCAGTATTATAGTAGCTATATTCTTGTACATAGGAATAGTATTATAGTATTTATATTATTGTACATAGTGTGGGGAGTCGCTCTGGTAGACAGCGGTGCGGGTGCAGTTTAGAGGCAAAACAAGGAGTCCAGATTGTGCATCAAACAGTGTTTTATTCACACTTGCACACCAGAAATGAAAACAGTCTCTTGGTGACAGTTCACACACAACAGAATTCATGTGGCAAAACCAAAAACAGGCCAACACAGGGTCCAGTCACCTTGGGTGGTTTAAGTGCGGGTTCACACCTAGCAGTCGGTTCAGCCGCAGGCGATTCCTCCTTCAGGTTGCAGGGAAACACCACCTTGCTGAGCTCCGTCCTCCAGCACAGAGAACTCCTCAGCCCTGTTAGCAGGCTCCAGGATAATCACAGCCTCAGACACAGCTGATGGCTGTGTTTTATACCCAGCCCAAAACTCGGACTGGACCGTGGGGAGCAGCCACCCACCCTACTCTTTAGCTGCTCCCAGTAAGAGCCGGCCCGGATCGGCTTTGCAGCCATGCTATTTAAAAGAGTCAAAACAGCACTAGCTGCTGCAGACAAAACCCGGCTCTTACCTCACCGAGGCCAGCAACCTCGGTGACACGTACCTGCCATCGCATATGACACCTTGCACCTTACCACATACCCCCTTTGTTCAACCCTGAGGGGTGAACACACGTAAGGCAGTGGACGCAGGACAGGGCATCTGCGTTGCCCTGCAAGCGGCCTGCCCTGTGTTCCACGGAAAACTTGAAATTTTGAAGAGATAGGAACCACCTGGTGACCCGAGCATTCCTCTCCTTGGCCTGACTCATCCATTTGAGGGGGAATGGTCGGTCACCAGACGGAACCTCCTCCCTAACAGGTAGTAGCGGAGAGATTCGAGTGCCCACTTGATAGCCAGGCACTCCCTCTCCACTATACTATATCTGGACTCGGCGGGACTGAGCTTACGGCTCAGGAAGACAACGGGATGTTCTTCCCTGTTGACCTCCTGAGACAGTACCGCACCGAGGCCTACCTCCGAGGCGTCGGTCTGTACGACAAACTCCTTGTTGAAGTCGGGTGTCACCAAAACCGGGGACCCACACAGGGCCGACTTCAACGCGGAGAAAGCCTCCTCTGCCTTCTCACTCCAGCTAAGCCTCCCAGACTTTCGCCCCTTCAACAGGTCTGTCAATGGCGCTGCTATTGTGGCAAAGTGGGGCACAAACCTCATGTAGTAACCTACAATCCCCAGGAACGACTTTACCTGCCTGGTGGTGACCGGTCGGGGCCAGTTACGAATGGCCTCTACCTTAGTTACCTGAGGTTTGATGACTCCCCGCCCAATTACATATCCCAGATATTTTGTCTCCTCTAACCCTATGGAGCACTTCTTTGGGTTAGCGGTCAGTCCGGCTTTCCTCAGGGCATCCACTACCGCCTGCACCTTGGGTAAATGGCTTTCCCAGTCGGTGCTGTGGATGACTACATCATCTAAGTAGGCCGAGGCGTACCGACGATGTGGTCGCAGCACTATGTCCATTAACCTTTGGAAAGTGGCGGGGCGCCATGCAGGCCAAAGGGTAACACCTTGTAGTGATACAGGCCCTGCGGGGTAACAAATGCGGTTTTTCCTTAGCCGACTCCGTTAAGGGTACCTGCCAGTACCCTTTAGTGAGGTCCAGCACAGAAAATAACGGGCTGGTCCTAAACTTTCAACAAGCTCGTCTACTCGGGCATGGGATACGCGTCAAACTTGGATACTTCATTTAACTTGCGAAAGTCGTTGCAGAACCGCAACGTCCCATCCGGCTTAGGTATTAGGACTATGGGACTGGCCCACTCACTTTTCGACTCCTCAATGACATCGAGCTTCAACATTAACTGCACTTCCTCCGCGATGGCCCGCCGCCGAGCCTCGGGTACCCGGTATGGTTTTAACCGGACCTTGGCCTGAGGCTCAGTGACGATGTCATGTCGGATGAGAGACGTGCGGCCAGGGAGGTCCGAGAACACATCCGTGTTCCGACTGAGGAACTCCTGACTTCCTGAACTTGTTTGGAAGACAGGCTGTCTGCAATTTTTACCGTGGTTACGGCTTCACAGGCCTCGAACTGTGGGGCTGGACCCTTTTCACCTAGAAGCCCTGGCCGGGGGCTGGGGTCGTCGGTCGCGTCCCTATCTTTCCACGGCTTAAGTAAATTCACGTGGTACACCTGCTCCGGCTTGCGCCGCCCTGGCTGGTGTACTTTGTAATTTACTTCCCTACTTTCTCGATCACCTCATAGGGGCCCTGCCACCTAGCTAGGAATTTGCTGTCAAGGGTGGGTACCAGAACCAAAACCCGATCTCCCGGATTGAAGTCCCGTACCCGAGCCTGACGATTGTACACCCTACTCTGGGCTTGTTGCGCTGCCTCCATATGCTCCCGGACCAAGGGCAACACCCTTTCCATCCGTTCCTGCATCTGGGCGACATACTCAATGACACTTTTGTGGGGGACAGGCTGTTGTTCCCATGCTTCCTTGGCGATATCCAACAGGCCCCGAGGGTGTCTGCCATAAAGCAGTTCGAAGGGCGAGAACCCAGTAGAGGCCTGGGGCACCTCTCGCACTGCGAACATGAGATAGGGCAGAAGCAGATCCCAGTCCTTCCCATCTCTAGACACCACCCTCTTTAACATATTTTTTAGAGTTTGGTTAAACCTCTCCACAAGACCGTCTGTTTGCGGATGGTAAACGGACGTCCGTAACTGCTTTATACGCAACAATTTACACAGTTCCCTCATTACTTTGGACATAAAGGGGTCCCTTGGTCTGTCAGAACCTCTTTAGGCAGGCCCACACGGGAAAACATCTCCATTAACTCTTTGGCAATGAGCCTAGCTGAGGTATGTCGCAGAGGCACCGCCTCCGGATACCGAGTGGCATAGTCGAGAACTACCAGAATGTGTTGGTGGCCCCTGGCAGACTTTGGTACAGGCCCAATTAAATCCATAGCGACTCGCTCAAACGGTACTTCAATAATTGGCAGAGGTACCAGAGGACTACGGAAATGTGGCTGGGGGCTAGTTATCTGACAGGTTGGACAGGACTTACAATAATCTTCTACCTCCTTGAACACACCGGGCCAATAAAACCGCTGCAGTATGCGGTCCTGGGTTTTCTGCCACCCCAGGTGTCCCCAAGAACATGTTGGTGGGCAAGCTCCATGACAAGCTTGCGATACGCTGTGGGCACCACCAACTGTTCAACAGGTTCACCTCGGATTTGGTTCACCCGATACAACATATCCTGCAGAACAATAAATCGTGGGAACATTAATTCAGCCCCTGGTTTCTGGGGTTTACCATCAATTTCCAGCACATTCTCCCAGGCCCTGGTGAGGGTTTGGTCCCGGTGTTGGGCGGTCCCAAAATTATCTCCGGAGACGTGGAGGTCTGCCAACTCAGGACCTGGTGGCAAGTCCTCCATGTCTCCCACCATTACACTCAGTGGGGGTGTCTCCCTCTATCACAGAAGTGGTGGTCACCCCTACCGCAGGCCCTTCGGACTCGGGCTCCCAGGGCTCTGGCCTCCCACAGGAACCAGGCCACTCTGCTAGGGTTACCCCTGTCTCAGGGCTATTAGTCACTTTCACCTCAGGCCATAGTGACGGAAAACCAGGGAAGTCTCTCCCAATTATTAGTTCATACGGTAGTTTGGCGGAGATCGCCACTTCACAAGTCCAGGTGCCGGCCGCCGTGGACAGAGACATTTCAGCAGTGGGATAGTCCTTTAAGTCTCCGTGTATGCACACCACCCCAACTTTCCGGCCCGTATACTGGGTGGGCTGTACCAGGGCAGCACTTACCAGGGTTACCAGGCTCCCTGAGTCCAACAGCGCCACTGCCAGGTTATCCCCGACTTGCACCTGGCACAGATGACGACTGTCCATTGTCTCGGGATGCCGGTCGCACACAGTCTCCGGGCATACATGGAAGCCCGGTACCCATAATTAGTCTCCATGGGTTCCCCCACTGTGGACAGTTGGCCCTTATGTGTCCAGGCTCCCGACACTGCCAGCAGACCACTGGGGACGGATCTGCAAGAGGTACCTCCCGGGCGGGTTTGGCCGGCCGCCGGGACTGGGGTGGAGATTTGCGGGGTTTGACTGGCCCCTCCCAAAAGAACCCCCTGCAGGTTTCTGGTGGCCTCATATCGCTCCACCAGGTCGACCATCTCAAGGGCATTGGTGGGGATACCTGGCCGATCCAGTGTTGAAGGGGGTAAGGCAAGGCCCTCCAAAACATGTCAGCCAGCAGCCGGTCCAGCATAGCAGTCGGACTCAGAACCTCAGGCTGCAGCCATTTTTGCAACCTGTGCAGCAACTCATAGTACTGCGGCCTGGCGGGTTCAGCCACGCTAAAGTCCCACTGGTGGACACGCTGAGCCCGGACCAACACGTTTACCCCCAGTCTGGCCAGGATCTCCCCTTCACCGTGGAATAGTCAGCAGCCTGGTCGTCTGCCAAATCAAAAAACTTGCTGGGGTCCAGACGCCAGGAACGGAGCGACGACCTCTGCCCACTGTTCTCGGGTAATTTCTCCCTCACGGCCACCTTCTCGAACACCGCCAGATAGGTCTCAACATCATCCGAGGGGGTCATCTTAGGGATCGCGGCACGGACAGCTTTCCGGGCATCGTGGACGCGGTGGGACGCTCCTGCCGCTTGCAACGCCATCACGTGCTGTAGCAGTAGCTGGTTGGTCTCCCGCTGCTGCACGTTAGCCTCTATGAGGGCTTTCACAGCCGCTCCATTTTGTCGGGGATCACAGGCTGCAACTTTGCCGGCTTAATATAGGACATTCACTTTTGCTCAGCAAAAACAAAGTTCGGCGTTCACGCCAGCCTCACTGCGCATGCCCGCATCCGACACCAAATGTGGGGAGTCGCTCTGGTAGACAGCGGTGCGGGTGCAGTTTAGAGGCAAAACAAGGAGTCCAGATTGTGCATCAAACAGTGTTTTATTCACACTTGCACACCAGAAATGAAAACAGTCTCTTGGTGACAGTTCACACACAACAGAAATCATGTGGCAAAACCAAAAACAGGCCAACACAGGGTCCAGTCACCTTGGGTGGTTTAAGTGCGGGTTCACACCTAGCAGTCGGTTCAGCCGCAGGCGATTCCTCCTTCAGGTTGCAGGGAAACACCACCTTGCTGAGCTCCGTCCTCCAGCACAGAGAACTCCTCAGCCCTGTTAGCAGGCTCCAGGATAATCACACCTCAGACACAGCTGATGGCTGTGTTTTATACCCAGCCCAAAACTCGGACTGGACCGTGGGGAGCAGCCACCCACCCTACTCTTTAGCTGCTCCCAGTAAGAGCCGGCCCGGATCGGCTTTGCAGCCATGCTATTTAAAAGAGTCAAAACAGCACTAGCTGCTGCAGACAAAAACCCGGCTCTCACCTCACCGAGGCCAGCAACCTCGGTGACACGTACCTGCCATCGCATATGACACCTTGCACCTTACCACATACCCCCCCCCTTTGTTCAACCCTGAGGGGTGAACACACGTGAGGCAGTGGACGCAGGACAGGGCATCTGCGTTGCCCTGCAAGCGGCCTGCCCTGTGTTCCACGGAAAACTTGAAATTTTGAAGAGATAGGAACCACCTGGTGACCCGAGCATTCCTCTCCTTGGCCTGACTCATCCATTTGAGGGGGGAATGGTCGGTCACCAGACGGAACCTCCTCCCTAACAGGTAGTAGCGGAGAGATTCGAGTGCCCACTTGATAGCCAGGCACTCCCTCTCCACTATACTATATCTGGACTCGGCGGGACTGAGCTTACGGCTCAGGAAGACAACGGGATGTTCTTCCCCGTTGAAGAATTTAAAAGAGTCAAAACAGCACTAGCTGCTGCAGACAAAAACCCGGCTCTCACCTCACCGAGGCCAGCAACCTCGGTGACACGTACCTGCCATCGCATATGACACCTTGCACCTTACCACAATAGGCAGTATTATAGTAGTTATATTCTTGTACATAGGAGCAGTATTATAGTAGTTATATTCTTGTACATAGGAGCAGTATTATAGTAGATATATTCTTGTAAATAGGAGCAGTATTGTAGTAGTTATATTCTTGTACATAGGAGCAGTATTATAGTAGTTATATTCTTGTACATAGGAGCAGTATTATAGTAGTTATATTCTTGTACATAGGAGCAGTATTATAGTAGTTATATTCTTGTACATAGGGAGCAGTATTATAGTAGTTATATTCATGTACATAGGAGCAGTATTATAGTAGTTATATTCTTGTATATAGGAGCAGTATTATAGTAGTTAGATTCTAGTACATAGGAGGCAGTATTATAGTAGCTATATTCTTGTACATAGGAATAGTATTATAGTAGTTATATTCTTGTACATAGGAGCAGTATTATAGTAATTATATTCTTGTACATAGGAGCAGTATTATAGTAGTTATATCCCTGTACATAGGAGGCACTATTATAGTAGTTATATTCCTGTACATAGTATGCAGTATTATAGTAGTTCTATTCCTGTACATAGGATGCAGTATTATAGTAGTTCTATTCCTGTACATAGGAGGCAGTATTATAGTAATTATATTCTTGTACATAGGAGCAGTATTATAATAGTTATAGTCTTGTACAGAGGAGGCAGTATTATAGTATTTATATTCCTTTACATAGGAGGCAGTATTATAGTAGTTATATTCCTGTACATAGGAGGCAGTATTATAGTAGTTATATTCCTGTACATAGGAGGCAGCATTATAGTAGTTATATTCTTATACATAGGAGCAGTATTATAGTAGTTATATTCTTGTAAATAGGAGCAGTATTATAGTAGTTATATTCTTGTACATAGGAGCAGTATTATAGTAGTTATATTCTTGTACATAGGAGCAGTATTATAGCGGTTATTTTCCTGTACCTATGGGGCAGTACTATGCAGGATTTTAATTTTATGGTGCTAATAAGCATAAGAAATTTTAAAATCTGTGCTCCATTATGAGGCATTAGGAAGCTCAGAAAGGAAAACTCTTTTTGCAAAGCCTATATTGTGCAATATCTTTACCATTGAACTTTGGAATGTTTACTGCACCAGGGAGGATAATATTAATAGTCACTGAAATTGAATATGTTTTCTTTATTTGATGCATTTCTCTATATGTTTCCCACAGACAGCGACAGAAGATAAAGGTGGAAATTTTCAAACACAACATTGATGAGAGATACATGGATGTTTTATCATCACCTCATATTGGTATACATCTCAGAGATGATCACTTTTCATGCTCCATTTTTCTTGTGAACACATGTGTAGGTATAGACGGCAATCCAGGACCCCGAGACCGTTCCACATACCAGGTCATATTGCAGCTGTTAGATCTATCACAGGCATCAGGGTCTTCATAGTATTACACCATAGAAGACCCACTGGGGGTTCAGTAACTTCAATGGACCTACAAATGAATTCACCATATTGTGTGTCTTGAACATTTCAAGTTGTGCAGTCTGACTCGTTACATTAAGGCCCCGTCTGGTCAGATGTAGCAGACCTGAGTTTGTCATTTTTGCTGATGTTACTGTGTGATTCAAGTGCAACATTCAAGAAGATAGACAGATACCTGATACAGCCAATTACTCAGTGCAAGGATTTGAAAAACTGGACCCATCTGTCCTATAGCAGGGATCAGCAGCCTCCGGCACTCTAGCTGTTCAGAAACTACAACTCCCAGAATGCTTCATTCACTTGTATGGGAGTTAGAAGAGCAGTCGAGCATTTTTGCATGCTGGGAGTCGTAGTTTCACAGCAGCTGGAGTGCCAAAGGTTGCTGATCCCTGTTCTATAGCAACACTTCCTGTGCTTTGCTCTGTCAGCCCAGAATTGACATAGGAACATTTTAACATTCTCTTCAGTGCCTTGAATACTATCGAGTGTTTATTCACCTGTGCATATTAGAAATCAGTGCAATCCAATATGCAAATGAACTTTTAAATGCAACGGGGATGCACCCAAGCTCCACTGCTGTCCATTGTTTGACAGAGCTTCAGCACTGCTGCACCCAATATTTCTTTCATTGGCCCAGGCGCAGTACAAAGATTTTCACTAAGCCAGGAACCAGGCACTCTACTGCGCATGCGTCAATGAATGAATGAAAGGCACCATCATAAGATCAAAGGCTCGGGCGTTTTAATACTGTCAATCAAACAAGAGGAAGAAAGGCTATAGCTGGAAAGCGGTAGGACGTTGGGGCACCAAGGGACTAAGGCCCACCCTTGGTGCACTTAAGAGCTCATTTGCATGTCAGATTAGAATATGATATTGGGAGAATGCAGAAATTCAACAACAGATTTACCTTACAAAGGTACTGTGGTTTTCCAAGCGCTAAAAGGCGGTGTGAATAGTTACATAGTCACAAAACTGGATGAGAGATTCGCATTCATAGGCCTTAAAGATGTGAATACTGAAAAGGATGGAGAATTGGATCCACACAACATCCTTGTGAGAGGGCTAAACCCCCAAAACACATAGTTGGAAGAGCTGACATAGGGTTGAGAGAACAGAATCTTTCCTCACCTAAAGGGAGTTTCATATGGACTTTATAGAGGGTTTTCATATCTATTCAATCCGTGTATTCTGTATCCGAAACTATATGTCTCTGTTGTTGCATAAGTCCTTGGCAAAGTCACTACTGGGATCAGAACATGCATGTAACTCAAGAAACGCGTTGATCAGTCAGCGCCTGTGACTGAAATGTGAGTATAAAGTAAACATTAAGCGTGTCTGATACTCCAATGAAGCCCGGTTATATTTGTGTGTTTGTACTATTGTAATTACAACCACAGGCTGTCTCCTCTGGTGAGAAAGTTTTCTATGTATAGAATCCAGAACATTCAGGCAGCCACTCGAAGCTTACAAAATTCCTAGAGAGCCAAAAACCACAGTATGTCTAGAAAGTGTTTGAGAAGGAACTGACTGTGAGTTAATCTAGGCTGTGGAAACACAAGAAAGAAACCACACAGAGTACCTTTCAGGGATGACTAGTCATCCTATCAGATCCTCCTTGGCTGAAGACCAAGAACCAAGAGTAAGACGGTCTTCTAAAGGATAGAAGAAGCTAATTGAGTGGATTGCACTATGTACCTTCCTAGCATGGTCTTCTCCTCCAGGAACCATTGCCATAGGAACTTACAGTTTATTTACTGTGCTTCTCTGAGGAACGTTCTCCAAGTCTGAAAACCTTGGCTTGGATCTACCAGGTTCAACTCAAGGGAAATGATGCCTTTTAAGGTTGGCCAGTCTTCTCGACGAGTCTCCAAGTTTACACAAGTTGGGTTTGCAGATGGTGATAGATGCATAAATAAGGATGTGGTCGATTCGGACTTGGCTGGGGAGGGATAGAAACTATATGTAGTACCAAAGGAAAACAAGGACCCTCCGCTGGGCATGAAGTGGACATGTGGAGTCTCGCCTGTCTGCTGTGGTTTCTTACTCACTGTGACAGCAGAATCACGAGTGATCTCCACCCAGAGTCTCAGCTGCATTTCATTAGAACATGAATAGATGGCATCCAAATTGGACTCCGCTAATGATTTTCGTGTTGAAAGTTTTCATTTATAGTCTCGGGGGGAATGTCCCTGTTTATTCATGGCCTCAAAATTTAGTCTTGAGGAGAGATTACTTTTCTTCACTTGGATATCTGTGTTACTTTTCTACAACTTGGAAGGTCTTTCATGTCTAAGTGTAGCGTGGCCATGCATAGTGTACACTCGTAACTTGAAGCTCCTGGGCCCCAGTGGAAAATACGGAACAAAATATGGAACTTATCATATGAAGTTTATAATACTGGTGTTTTCTTATGCGCCTAAAGAGTCTTTAGCTCCGTTCTAGCAGTTGTGCCATAGCCTGGTTGTGACTTGCTTCTTCAGAACCCATATAGGTACAAATTTGCAAGCAATTAAAATATTTCGGGTAAAAGAACGTACACCAACGCCTCTCAAAAGTTGTATTAAAGATGGTGGCATTTCAAGATGATTCAAGAGGGATGGCTGACAATGATCATTGGTGCCTCCATTGGTCTGATAATGAGATCAATCTAACAACCTCTAAATATATCCGGATGGTCTTTGACTGTGTTGTTCCCTTGCTGGGACAATTTTCTTACAAGCAGTGGTGTAACCAGCAACACACATGTGCCAAGGGTCTACTGCCTGGGCCCCAGACACCATTTCCCTCAGCTAAATACTGCCTGAAAGTGAGTAGTCACTCAGGAATGGGGATTCATATGTGACTAGCCACTGATTGTGGGCACTGACTTACAGAACTATGAAACAGTGCACAGGCAATGATTAGGAGGGCATCATTTTCTAGGCACTATGTATATTGGGAAACTTAAGGCACTGTGTATGCAGGCATTTCTGACACTGTCTGGTAGCTACTGTCTTGTAAGTATGGCGTATGGTTGCGCTGTCTGTGGTGGCACTGTCTCATAGGCACTATGTATGGAGGTGCTGTCTAGTAGGCACTGTATGGTGGAATTGTCTGGTAGGCAGTGTGTATGGTGACACTGTCTGGTAGACACTGTGTATGGTGACACTTTCTGGTAGACACTGTGTATGGTGGCACTTTCTGGTAGACACTGTGTATGGTGACACTGTCTGGTAGACACTGTGTATAGTGACACTGTCTGGAAGACACTGTGTATGGTGATACTGTCTGCTAGACACTGTGTATGGTGACACTGTCTGGTAGACACTGTGTATGGTGACACTGTCTGGTAGACACTGTGTATGGTGACACTGTCTGGTAGACACTGTGTATGGTGACACTGTCTGGTAGACACTGTGTATTGTAGCACTTTCTAGTAGACACTGTGTATGGTGACACTGTCTGGTAGACACTGTCTGGTAGACACTGTGTATAGTGACACTGTCTGGTAGACACTGTCTGGTAGACACTGTGTATGGTGACACTGTCTGGTAGACACTGTGTATAGTGACACTGTCTGGTAGACACTGTGTATAGTGACACTGTCTGGTAGACACTGTGTATTGTGGCACTTTCTAGTAGACACTGTGTATGGTGACACTGTCTGCTAAGCACTGTCTGTAGGCAACTGTTATGTAGAGGCACTTCTGGATGGCACTGTGTGTATAGTGGCACTGTCTGCTAGGCACCGTGTATGGTGGTGCTGGTGTTAATGTTACAGGCAGTCTATCCGAAACCATGGCACATTGCCCTGTCTATGAACAGGTGGATAGTATATTACCAAGATATTTAGATATGAACATATGTACCTGTAAAACAAGGAATAACTGAGGTCAAATGAGGTAGATAATCTTTTTTGCTCAATATGATATACTGTATGTGTACTGATATATGTATACTGATGTATGTGTACTGATGTATGTATGTATACTGATGGATGTATGTATGAATGTATGTATGTATACTGATATATGTATACTAACTGATGTATGTCTTATTTTTTCATTACATAAGACATTATTATTGAAGTTCATTTCTAAACCAGTTCCACATAGCGTCCGTTAACTAATATCTGTCCTTCTGTCAATGTATCTTTCTTCCTTCCGTGTTTCTTCTTTCTCTTATGTCTTTTCTTCTGTATTAACTTCTTTCCTTTTGTCAATCTTTCCTTCTTTGATTTCTGTCCTTTCCTGCTCCCCATTTGTAGTCCCTCCCTTCTTTCCTATTTTCCATTCTGTCTGCCTCACTAATCTTTCTGTCTTTGATGTCATTTTCAAATCTGCTGTTCTTTCCTTATGTCCTTCTTTACATCTTCCCTCCTGCTTTTCTTTCCTTCTTTTCTTATGCCCTTCTTCCATGCTTTCCTTTTAGATTTCTTTCCTTTTTATCCTTCTTTCCATCTATCTTTCTGCCCTTATTTCTTTCTATCCTTCTTTCTTTCTGCCCTTCTTTCTGTTTGCTCTTCCTTCCTTCTATCCTTCTGTCCTTATTCTTTTCTGCCCTTCTTTCCTTCTGCCCGTCTTCCTTTCTGAACTTATTTCCTTTATCCTTCTGCCCTTCTTCCTTTCTGCCATTATTTCCTTCTATCCTTCTGCCATTATTTCCTTCTATCCTTCTTTTCTTTTATCCTTCTGCCCTTTTTCCTTCTCGCCTTTTTTCCTTATGCCATTCTTTCTTTCTACCTGTATGCCCTTCCTTCCTTCTGCCCTTCTTTTCTGCCATTCCTTCCTTCTATCCTTCTGTCCTTCTTCCTTTCTGCCATTATTTCCTTCTATCCTTCTTTTCTTTTATCCTTCTGCCCTTTTTCCTTCTCGCCTTCTTTCCTTATGCAATTCTTTCTTTCTACCTTTTTTCCCTTCTTTGCTTCTTGCCATTCTTTCCTTCTATCCTTTTGTCCTTCTTTCCTTCATCATTCCCCTCATTTCATCTGCTCTGGGCAGATCTCCATCAAGTTCTTGTGAAATGGCTGCAGGGGATAACGTGAGGTTAAGATCCTGAATCTTTTTGGAACACAATGATATCAACTGTTAAGAATGTTTAGAGTAGGATTTTTCTGTCCATAAACATTGTCTGTCCAGACCTCGGAGGGGAGACGGACCACGTTAGTGTCTCAGATGCCAGTTCTGGTTTCACAGATTAGATTCTGAAGTTTTCATTAAAAATTATTCTTCTCCAAGGAGGAGAGGACAGACTATGCTACATAGCTCTTCCTTACAATTAGTAATTGGTGATGTGCTTTATTTACAACAACAAAATAAATTGAAAATCTGATATCCGATGTTCATTGCATATCTGTAAGACATACCATAAATATGTTATAGGTGGGGGGGTTTATTGCAGGAAAGGGCATACCCTGACCTCTGTTCTGTCAGATACGATATCTGGCAGTCTGGCTGAGTAGATATGAAAGGATGAATAAAGGACAGAACTAGGTAAGGGAGGGAGGAAGAGGGAAAGGTAAGAAAAGATAGGAAGGAAGAAGGGAAGGCAAAAAGGTAAGAAGAAAGGACAGGAAAGAAGGATGGAAGTCAGGAAGGAATAGAAGAAAGTAAGCTGGTGGGAGTGAGGAAGTAGGGAATGTAAAAAGGAATAAGGAAGGAAGTCAGAAGGGATGGGGAGCAGTTAGGGATGAAGGAGAGAGGGAGGAATGCAAGGAAAAAAGTGAAGGAAGAAGAGAGAAAGGAATAAAGGAGGAGGAAAAGGGGGAAAGGACAGGTAAGGAATGGAGAAAGAGGAGGGAAAGGTAGAATAAGTTGGGAAGAAAGAAAGGTAAGAAAGAAAGAAAGAAAGAGAGGAACGAAGTAAGAGAGGAATCTCTGTGAGGGATATAATGTCATGCCAATTACTTCTCTGTTAGATCCCACATTTTCTTATGGCATACTGATTATGAATATCATTTTTAAGTACTATAAGTGTTTTTGCTTCCTCAAAATAGATAGCATATTGTACCCATTTTGTATATGCCCACACTATCGGGCATATATATATAGAGGTACCACCTGCAGAGGCCCTATTGTGTTCTTAGTCAAATAGGTAGAAGAATGTTGGCTTCTTATTAAAGAAATATATTGGTATAAGGACACCCGAACACTTGAGGAGAGTTGGCTCAAATCTTGAAAGAGAACATATAACAGAATAAGAAGCTAAAGTGATAACTGACACAATGATGTAACCTTCTTTTCAACTTTGCATTGCCTGGTGGGCCCTTGTATTTTTTCTAACTACGAAACTATATAAATAGCCCAAACTCAAAAGAAGACTGAAGGCTTGTTCCATCCAAAATGAAATAAAGACCCTAATTATACTTACCTGTCTGTGGGAACATCATTTGAATTTCTCAAGGCATCTACCAGCCTAAGCAGGAATCTTTTTCTCCTAATTGAGTATGTTTGAAGCCTCCAATATTCCTTTGAAGAAATGGCCATTGACAACCCAAACAAGACACATCTGATAAAAAATAGAGTTCCAGTCGAGACCATGTCCATAATTATTCTCATTTCACAATACAAAGTGGTTCAGAGGTATTGTCCTTCGCCTGTTCTGTTCATGGACTGCCCCAAGAATAGCCGCATGGAGAAAAAACATTGCAACCCAAAAATAAAAAAGGTCTCTTTGGCTTGATCTTTACGTAATGAAGTTTGTGTTCATTTTGAAAAGGGAAGACCTAAAGTGAAGAACCCATTCAAGTAAAAGCAAATATGTTATTGGAAATTTGATTAAAAATAAACTTACCAGATGATTAAACTCGGAAAACTAACATATTGCTATAAATGGCAAAATTGTACAATGGCCCATTATTCCCATAAAGAAGAAGAAGTAATTGCCTGCATATGAAAAAAAAGGCTTTTTTATATCAAGCATCATTTAGCTTGTCCTGGGTATGGGAAGCTGAATTAGTGGCTTCCTTGGACTTAATGAGATGGCGCAAAGTTTATTTTTGACCCAAATGAATAGTAATGGGAATTAGGCATGACTCACGAGGTCATCTGAAGAACAGGTCCAAGGGGGGCATACTGAGGTCTATGTAATTCTCAGTTTGAGAACTCAAGAAAACTAGAGGAGAAGTTCACATTCGGTAAAAAATGCAAGAAAATGAAAGACATATGCCCACCTAGCAACTATTCCCTCTTGATGATTTATATTGAAGGCCAGTAGCTGGTTGCTCATTAGTCTGAGATATTTTCCCACCAAGTTTCTCGAGGTAAGATAGCTTGAGCATTTCCCTTCTCCGTACCTTCTTCGTAAAGACTGGAACAATTTGTAAATGATTGTGTAAGGCTTCTGTAAGCTGGAAATGTAAGATGTTCTAAATCACCCGATGATAAATGCAGGCCGTTCTGGATTCTTGAGCTCCGTCTTCTGCCCATCAGTTAACGACTAGAAAGAAACATCAATTTGATTGATGTGTGTTTAAAACAGCTGGGATGTGAACTGATTTCCCCCAGTGATACAGATTGTTTCGTCTTCATTATCAGAATACCACATATGACTAATATTCCAGGGAAAGTTCCTTCGACAAGTATACCTTCTTGAAATGTTATTTCTGAGGCAAACAACAGCTGGGATAAGCCATGACCTGTCGGGTTCCACTACTGGTGGTCCAAGCGTAAACGTTTAGACTGCAACTTCTCTTGGGATGCACCAACTCCCTTGAAGTCAATTTTTAAATTTTTTCCCAGAACGGTCTCTTTATGTATGAGCACCCAGCCTTTAAAATGGTTTATTTCTACTGTTTGGGGAAAAAATAGCGGCCAATGAAAATCTGATTTACCGTGAATAACTAGCAAAAATAAGGTTTCTCATGCTGTATACAGAAAGCGAAGAAAATAAGGTCTTTATCAAGGGTTGCTTGACACCACAATGCTTCTAACCATTGATACAGCTACTGGCTACCACTGTTTTTTGTCGCTTACTCTGTGGTCCAGACCCACCTCCAGCAGTCTTCATCCGGACGGGGCTGGCCACTGGGCTGCCTCATGCAGAATGCAGCCTGCTTGCCAGCAAGGCTTCTTTTCCTGTATCCATAGGGCACGAACTTCCTTTGGCGTAAAGGGGCAGCACTTGGACACCCTAATTTTCAACACACAAATGGCTGGCAAACTTAGGGTACTTAGGGTATTTCATGCACCTTCTCCAGGTGCCTGAGCAAAATCTCTTTTAGCTTGCTAAGTTCCTACTAGGTGTTCTGTACCTTGTTATCTGCCCGTGTCACTGACGTTCCCGCGACAGATGGCAGGGGATCGCTGAGACTGGCAACACGTGGTTTGATCTGACAGGTTTTCCTTGTGGATCAATAGGCGTCTGTGTTGTTTCTGGTAATGGTCACACCCCTTGCCTCGGGTGTTGCTAATGTGGTCATTTAACCTTCCTTATTTATGGTTGCTTCTCCCACAATGCTGTGCAATTTATAGATTCAGTTTCAGTGGTGGATATCTGGTGTGTGGATCTCGGCGGAGTTCCTGGTGCTTCCATTGCTCCTTTGAAGTTAAGTCTTTCCTTTTCCTTTTTGTATGGGTTCTGTGTGTTGCATTTCCCTATTGTTTGTATTAGGCCTGAAGGAGACTCCCGTTCGTCCTTCCTTTTGGAGGAATCCGTAGTCTCGTCCCTGCCATTAGTACCAGGGTTCTATAGGGCTAGATAGGACTCTAGGTATTCCTGCGTATGAACTCACCTACCTTTGGGGTCTGTACATACTGGTAGTCAGTCAGGATTTTGGTTAGGGTTTTACTAGGAGGTGTACTTCTTCCCTCCCTAGTTCTCAGGCCTGATTCCCTGTTCCTCCTTCCCTCTTATGCTCGGTTTGGTGTTTCCCTCCCACACCAAAGCGTGACACCTCTGCCATTTACTGGTATTTGACCCTTTGCTGCCTGTTCTCACTTGTGCCCTGTTACCTGTGTTGATCCCATGCTGCCTGTCCAGACCTCAGACTTGTTACTGTATTGCACGTACTCCATCAGCCCATGACCTCTGAATGTCCCTGGCTGCAATTCTGCTTGACCCCCAGTGTAAGGGACCTTTGTCTTTGACCCCTGTGGGTCAGCTGTTAACTACACAAGGACTACTCCAGGAGTTTGCAGAGTGGTGGTTACCCTGCAGTGAAGTCCAGATCCCTGTATAGGGGTTAAAGGGTGAATACCAGGGGACCAATAGGATAATGCCCTTAGGTTTAACCCAAAACCAAACCTATTCAGCACACACTGTCATAACAACCATTCCCACATTCATTAAAATACAAAGCAAAGTGGGAACCCAAAGAAAGATCAAGATGTTCCTTCTATTATAGGATTGAGTCTTGTTACCTGGGACAAAAGGACCTGGTGCTTGTTTCCTCCGCCACACCCTTTCCATGACCCTTGAGCCAATTCTCCTCTTCAGAGGGCTGGCACTGTAAGCTAAGCAGGTTTTACCAACCTCTCTCTAAGGGCCCCTTAGCGACTGCATGGTCTGCTTCTATGATATGTATTATGTACTGTAATAGGGCATCACTAGGGCACATTGAGGCTTCTCCACATGGGCATTTAAGACCTTTCTAATGGAAATGTCTTCATGATCCTCACCAGAATGCTGAATGTTCATCTGTGTTTTGAAAAATTAATTGCACGTAGTGGTGCCTTTACAGTTACCAATCCTGCAGCTCGCACTACAGACGTATGCAGCTCTCCAACATCCCACATGTGTAACTCTGCTACATCTTGCTACATCTTACTTATACCTCTGATATATCTCATTTATTCAGCTCCGTTACATTTCACATACAGTATGTAGCTCTATTACATTTCACATACATAGCCCTGCTACATCTAACATGCTCACAGCTTTGCTACACCTGACCTACTCAGTTCCTCTGACCAATGATGCGCCCTAAAAATTTCCAACCTTGGGCATGAGGATGCACATCTTACCTTGCAAAAGATTTTCAGCTGCACCATCCTGCGACTTTACTATATGTCAACAATGGTTTAACTCTGCAAAAAAAATATAAAATCTGTGACAAATCCCTTTTGTATTATTCATGAGCGGAATACATTTTCACATGGCACCCACACAATAATGCGATTTTTTAATCACTCCTTCCCAGCATTGTATCATATTTGCTTTATACAGTCAGCAGGCATCTTCTTAACAGCCGAGGTCATGTAAGGCCACGCTCGTCTTGTCGAGTGCTCGCAGCAGACAATGCAGCGCGGCTGCTGGCAGCTCTACCTCAGATAACTCAGTAGCTCTTCAGAGTTTGATATTAAAGTTTGTTTCAAATATGTAACACAAGGGACGGCAATGAAATGGGTTTTGGGGGTATCAATTTACATTTTTAGCACACGGGTCGCCTGATGACGCAAATGTGTAACGCCTTAACTGCATTCCAAAAGATAAAGTAGTGTAAGAGAGGTAAGCCTTACCCAGGGATGTACAAAGACATCCTAGGGACCATAGCAAAACTTAGGCCCCTTTCACACGGGCGAGTATTCCGCGCGGGTAAGATGCGTGACGTGAACGCATTGCACCCGCACTGAATCCTGACCCATTCATTTCAATGGGGCAGTGTACGAGCGTTGTTTTTCACACAGCACTTGTGCGTTACGTGAAAATCGCAGCAGGTTCTATATTTTGCATTTTTCACGCAACGCAGGCCCCATAGAAATGAATGGGGCTGCGTAAAAATCGCATAGCATCCACAAGCAAGTGCGGATGCGGTTCAATTTTCACGCATGGTTGCTAAGAGATGATAGAGATGAGCAACCCCGGACCCCATTAAAATCAATTCACTGTATTATTTTCCCTTATAACATGGTTATAAGGGAAAATAATAGCATTCTTAATACAGAATGCTAACTGAAATGTCCAATGAAGGGTTAAAAAATAAAAATAAATAAACTCATCTCATCCACTTGATCGCGCAGCCGGTATCGTCTTCTTTCTTCTTCTTGAAGGACCTGCAAAAGGACCTTCGATGATGTAATCGCGCTCAACACGTGGTGAGTGCTGTGACGTCAGCGCATGTCCTGCTGAATGAAGATAGAAGATCCACGTGGTGAGCACAAGCCGAACACTTACTGGGGCAGATTAATGGACACTGTCTCCAAAGGCACAGTAACAATCAATCACAGCACAGATTTCACTTGGAGAGCACTATGTAAAATAAAAGCTGCGCCATTGGTTGCTTTGGGCAACAGATGTTTTTTCTTTTAGATAGTTCGAAAAATCTCCCCAGTTGGGTTACTGGTTGACCAAATACATCGTTTTCTGGCTCTGTTGGTAGGAGGAGAGGTCTGATGTCACCGTTGACACAGGGGGAGTGTTGTGGCAGTGAGTGCTGTACCATGGAGGTTATCTCATAATGAAATAAGATGAGCCCGGCCTAGAGTGTGGCTAAGGAGGGGCAACTGGGCGCTGGTAGCCAGAGGGGTATCAACAAGCCACTTTGCCTGACCCAGGGTATTAGATACAGGGTGAGGTCAATGTAAGGAAGGGAACCTTTGCATGGAGTGAAGGAAGGTCTACCTATCTATGAATGCGGAACTGACCACGTGTACATTTAGAGGAACCTGCCATGGGCAGCAGGCCCAACCCCGGCAAGAGGGTAAAACAGAGACTAAGAAGCTAAAGTGAGTGGAAAAGGGGCAGCTGTCTCCCGAGCTGATGAGAAGTTTCTAGACATAAATCAGTGGGCAGAGGGGGCATCTGTTTTGGGGATTCCCAAAAATATCCCTCCTTCCTCTGAGCATTTAGATTACGTTAGGCAGAAGAGCTATTATTTGTAACCTTTTCTGCTCCTACAAAACACTGTTATGACGTAAGTGCTATATGTCAACCTAAGTTGAATGTCCTCAAGTAGATGGCGTTCTTGTTTGTATGGACTTGGAAAGGAACTGTGACTGTTCCCATAGGGACTGGGACTGTTCTCTTTGTACTGGTACCGTATGATACAGACTTCTAGATATGCCTGTCCAAAAACTGCGGTGATGGTGTCTTAATGTGTGATCCACCACCTTGCAGCGGAGTCTTTATAGTTTGTTTGCTCGATCACTCTGCTGACAACAATACATCATAGTCTACAAATCTTCTGTAGCCTAGGACCCTGCAGTCTCTTTGGGGCAATGTTGTCCTCTTAGATGAGCCGCCTATGTGGTCCACATGGCTTGGGGGAGTAGGAGATGGATCGCATGCTCCCTCACTCTCCTCTCTAAACTGGTTCTCACTAGGTCTGCCCCTCCCTCAGACCAGCCCACTCCCACCAAGAGGATTAGAATGGAATGGTAAATTCAGTTCCTGTTACCAAACACTGCCAACTGTACCCCATCCACTGGTGAACAAAGTGTATAACATGATATTACAGTGCAAACCACTAACAATAATATGTCTTAACTGAGATCCCCTCTCAGTCTCCAACGCGTTTGACAAAACTGTGCCCATGGCTCTGGTGCATATTGTACCTCCCACCCCTTTAGCTATAAATCAGTAACAGTCCCCCCCCCCCCTTCCCATGCATTAAACATCAATAATAATACCAGTGTCACCTTATATGAAAGAGGGGGTTTTGTGCCCTCCTCAGCTATAGCCATGGTTCGATTGCCTACCTCTGCACCTTCTAGAACCACGGTACAGGCTTATGTATTTTTTGAGTGTTGTTGTTTCAAAAAGTAGCAGGAAAAAGCAGAGGCTGTGCACTTCTTTGGAACCTAGGTGACTCTGTGACTAAATGATTCATTGTCACGAAAACCACTAAAATAATGGAGACTGATACAAAAAGAAATTTACATACATGGCATTTCATCCTTAATATTTTTCCCTATATCCTTGATACTACATCCTATATACAATGAAATATACTATGAAACCCTGCATAACGTGCTCAATCTGCCAGAAAATTCTACTTTTGTTACGCAACCAAAGCGGTTTCCAAAGGGGGGGGGAGATGTAGTTACGTGAATTCCTAGATAAACTACACAGTCATTTCAAGTCCTAAAGTGCAAAGCCTGCCAAAGACCTCTCAGCTTATGTAAAATCCTTACATTTCCCACACAAAGTAAATGGTGTAATTTGCATCCTCCACTTGATCCAAATTCTCTGAAAGTTACTGGAATGGAACAGTAAAGGAAAAGACCCTAATTTACTGTAAATCAGGAAAAAAATGGTTATTATTTCGAGTTTCAAAACAGGATAAGACGAATTAGAGTTCTTCTCTGCAACCGTCAATGTTCAACAGCATTTGTCCCATAACCTGGAAGCTCCTGCTATCGGGATGGGCCGAGGGGCAATAGTTCAAAGAAGATATGATCCTACGCCAGTTCTAAATGTAAGACAGCTTCCTAAAACAGGAGTAGAAAATGGTAAATCAGTCAGGCTTGGCGGCCTGTCCCCACCAAGCCCACAATTTTAGACCTGGCGTGAGCTGGGAGTAGTCGCAGATTGTGGCGCTGTCATCTGCGCCCTGAAATACGCCTAATTTAGGCATATTTTAGATTAATAAATAACCCCCCCCCCCCACCCCAGTCTTTAGTCTGTACTGGCTTAGGGGTCTAGGGTCAATACTTATTAAGGGGTTCTGGGAGTCTGTATTATTTTAGAGAGGGGCCTGGTCTGGGGTGTGTATTGGTTTAGAGTTCTGTATTTCTTTAGAATTTTGTCTGGGATCTAGGGTCTGGCTGAGATCTATAGTTGCTTGGGTGGTCCGCTCTGAAGTCTGCTTTAATTTAGTGTTTAGGACTGGGGTTGTTTAAGGGCTCTAGTCTCTGTATTTATGTAGGGGTCTGGTCCGAGTTGTGCATTACTCAAGCATCTGAGCTGGAGTCTGTATTGATTTAATCATTTGGTCTGGGGTCTGTATTGGTTCAGGCATCTGGTCTGGAGTCTGTATTGGTTTAGGGGTCTAGTCTAGAGCCTGGATTGGGTTAGGAGTCTAGTCTAGAGTCTGTATTGGTTTAGGGATATGGTCTGGAGACTGTATTGGTTTAGGGGTCTGGTTTGGAGTCTGTATTGGTTTAGGGGTTTGGTCTAGGGTCTGTATTGGTTTAGAAGTTTTAGTCTGGAGTTGGTATTGGTTTAGGGATCTGTTCTGGGGTCTGTATTGGATTAGGGGTCTGATCTGGAGTCTGTATTGGTTTAGTCTAGAGTCTAGAGTCTGGATGGGTTAGGAGTCTATTTTGGTTTAGGGGCCTGGTCTGGACACTATTTGTTTAGGGGCCTGGTCTGGACACTATTTGTTTAGGGGCCTGGTCTGGACACTATTTGTTTAGGGGTCTGGTCTCGATTCTGTATTGGTTTAGAGGTTTGTCTCCGGCCTTTTCAGGGAATGTAGAGTCTGCATTACTTTATGGAGTCTGGCCTAAGGTCTATATTTGCTTTGGGGTGGTCTGGTTTGGGGTCCACATTTGCGTAGTTTGGGGATTTGGACTGTGGTTGTTTAAAGGCTCTAGTTTCTCTATTTATTTAGGGGGTCTGGTCTGAGGTGTGGATTATAATAGCATCTGGTCTGGCCTGGGAGATGACTCAGGTTTGGGCTGTATCCTATATTAAGGCCAATAAGTTTTGAGTCCGTTTTAATCACCATCTCACTCATGAACTGTGAAGACAATCATAATGGTTGTTACCCAGCTTTCCCACTGCTTAAAAGACTTTAATTTCCTGGTGATTTCTGTTATTAGAGGGAAATCCTTCTTCAAGTGACGCTGGCCTCAGTGAACCCACCAGACCTAAGCACCTCATAAGATTTTGCCAAGAATATATTTGACGGTTCGTCTGACTCTGCTCGGGTTTAATCATCTCCGCTGAGGTTCTTGCAGATAAATATTACCATATAATAACAGAATGGGCTTCCCTCATGAGTCATAATTTACTCCTAGCTAATCCGCAGACGTCTTGAGAATGTCTTACGCAGAGGGCATTGTGCGTGACGCAGACTTGTTTCCAGGAGGGGAAAGGGGGGGGGGGGAGATTTCCAGAGATTTAAAAACTTCAAGGTTAATTCAGCGCTCAATTGGGGTTTTGTTTCCCATAAACGAGTGGTGTGTCTGCTGTTACTTAAAAGCGGCGAGTAATCTCTGTCTAAACTGTGCAGCATTGTGTCCTCCGGGTTCAGCCTTATAAATCCTCAAAAGCGTGTTTGTGTACATTAAGACCGGATTGGCGTAAGCCATAGTTTTCACTCCTTTTTAAGCTTTGCTGCTGTCCATGAATGTCTATAGCTAAGTGCACTTCAGCTCAAGGCCACAAGGGGGCAGCCTGCAGTGGAAAAAATTCATGCAAAAATGTACTTCCCTTAGGCACAGACACACCTAAGCATTGCTTTATACTAAGGCTTCCATTTGGAGCTACTTTGCAGACAGGATTAAGGGATTTATTTAAGAAGCATTTCTCCCCTTAAATCCCCTATAAATACTTAAGTCATCCACGTTAGAGCTGCTAATGGGACAGTTGGGTGACTAAGGTGAGTCATAGTTTTCATGCAGGCTGTCACCCAGCTTTCCAAGATTCCTGAAGGGCTGTGATGTAGTACCTTCACTCTCATACCGCTGTATAACCTGGTAGATTTGAGTGTGGGAAAGCTGGGTGACGATGCGCATAAAAACTCCCCAGTCCAAAATACAGCAAGGGGGAAAATATTTAAAGGGGTTCTCCAAGTTGGACAATCCCTACTCATTAGAATAGCTCTTGACAATAAGCGGCTCACAAACTTGTACCATGCTGGACCCCCAGCGATCAGCTTTAATCTGTAAGATCTAAACTTGACTGTAAGTGTTCAATTTCCCTGCAGCGCTACCACAGGGAGAACGAAGTATTACACCGTTTCCATTCATATAAGTGGATTGTCTACGTAGTACAGGGATCAGCAACCTCCGGCACTCCAGCTGTTCTGAAACTACAACTCCCAGAATCCTCTTTTCACTTCTGTGGGACTTACAAGAACAGCCAAGAAAGTGTGCATGCTGGGATTTGTAGTTTCACGGCAGCTGGAGTGCCGAAGGTTGCTGATCCCTGGTGTAGTGCAAGACAGGAGGGGTCCTCCTAATAGGAAGCATTAAAGGGGTATTCCCATCACAGACAATATGCCCCCATTGTCTGATAGGTGCGGGTCCCACCTATGGGACCCGCACCAACGCCAAGAATGGAGCTGAGAGAGTAGTGGAGGGCACGCGGTGCATGTGCAGCTGCCCTCCATTCATTTCTATGGGGCCACCGAAAATAGCCGAGCCATTTTCGTTGGCCCCATATAAATGAAAAGGAGCAGTGAACGCACAAGGGTGGTATGCTCCCATTCACTTGCATGTGGAGAGCGCTTGGCGTTGGCTGGACCTCGGGTCCTCCAGTCACCACTCTCCCCGCTCCGTTCTCAGCGTAGATGCAGGTCCCAGCGGTGGGAACTGCACCTATGAGACAATGGGGGCATATCCTAGCGAAAGACCCCCAATGTCTGAGATGGGAATACCCCTTTAACTCTGAATTATTTAAAAAGGATGTATAAAAATTTGTTTTCTAAAATGGACATCCACTAACATCCAGGAAGGAACGGTTACATGACTCTCCAGCTGTACCCAAAGATAAGGAAAGTTCTTTATCGGTTCCTAACACCCACAGGAAAGCGGCTGAGCCAGACCAAGATATGTGGAGCCCCCTGAGCAAAATATGTATGCAGTCCTCCATTTACTTGGCTGGAGAGAAATAGCAAAAAGCTAAGAAATATATTCTTATTTATACCAGCGCCATGTCTTGACCAAATACTGCCATACAATGCCCAGCAAGATCATCATACAGTCCAGATATACACCCACATCCTGCATCTGCCATGGGTACTGGGTGCCAGGGATGAAGAAAGCAAGTTGCCTTGCCTTTGGTAGGGGGGTACTTAGATCCAGGGTTTAGGCAGCGTGTTGAACCTTTGCCTTGTGAGTAGGAAATCATATCCATGACTAAACTGAGTCCACTGCTCAGGAGGCTCCTGAGAATTGGATAGTTGGTGGCTGCCGGAGGCCCCTAAATGTTGGAGACCCTTTAAAGGTGTCTGCCACCCTGTTACATCAAACACAAAGCCTTGTAGGGCTAGTTTAGCTGAATGTAATAATACCTTTCACTTAGCGTTCTGGAGAAAAAAGTACTTTTAATCTAAAAGGGGTATTCCCATCTGAGATTCCCATCTGTTTGTACACAAACATAGAAAAGGATTCTTCACTGTAAGAGCATTGAGACTATGGAACTCTCTGCCTGAGGAGGTGGTGATGGTGAGTACAATAAAGGAATTCAAGAGGGGACTGGATTTATTTCTGGAGTGTAATAATATTACAGGCTATAGCTACTAGAGAGGGGTCGTTGATCCAGGGAGTTATTCTGATGCCTGATTGGAGTCGGGAAGGAATTTTTTTTCCCCTTAAGTGAGGAAAATTGGCTTCTGCCTCACAGGGGTTTTTTGCCTTCCTCTGGATCAACTTGTAGGAAACAGGCCGAACTGGATGGACAAATGTCTTTTTTCGGTCTTATATACTATACTATGTTACTATGAGACACTGATGGCATATCACTGGGATATGTCATCATTGTCAGATAGGTGCTGGTCTAGGACCCGCTCCTATCTCCAGAATGGAGCCCCCGAAGTGAATGGAGAGCAGCCGCTCATGCAGAGCCACCCTACGTTCACCCGTATGACAGTTCCGACAATAGCCAAACACCAGCTCAGCTATTTCTGGCAGTCCCATAGAGGTGAATGGAGCAGTATCTGCACTGTCCATTCGCCACTATAAAGTTTCCAAAAACAGCCGTGTGCGCTTACCTGGCTGTTTTTGAAACTCCCCATAATGATGAATGGAGAGCATGCTCGTCTTCATTTGGGGGCCCTGTTGTGGAGATAGGTGCCAGTCCCAGAGATGGGACCCGCACCTGTCTGAAACTGATGGCCGATCAATGTCCGAGATGGGAATACCTCTTTAAGTGCATCAAGGGCATTCCAAAGCTGCTCTGTGCACCCTTTCTTCTTCTGCCTGCACATCCTTCTTGATTGACAGGGCCAGGTTCCCACATAGTCATCTTGCTTGGGCCTGTCCATCAAGGAGAGAGAGGAGCTTGCAGAGGAAGGAGGAGGAGCAAGGGTGCACAGAGTGGATTTGGCCCGCCCTCGGTGCACTTAACTGTTCATTCACATATGGATTAAAAGTAAGTTTGTCTCCAGAATGAAGCTACAGATCACTAAGTGAAAGGTATCATTACATTCAGCTGAGCTACAAGGCGTTGTGCCTGGTTTACCAGCGAACTTCCTAGTGACATTCCCTTTAATCCATCCTCTTCTCATTGACCCTATACCAGCTGCCTCTGTATATACCCCTGCACATCTGTATAGTTCTCCGATATAGCCATAGAACACGTTTGCAAAATATCTGCACCATGTGTGATACATATGTGTCCAGATGTGCGAAGCCGACCCCGTAACCCTGACCATATCCATTAATGTAGATATTTGAAGTCGTCTTTCTAGCAAATTCCTGATTGCTGGAAAGCAGAAGGTTGCTCCAGATGTGAAGCAGAACTTTGTTTTTCTAGTTGATTACAAAGAGAATTTTGCATGGAGTCACCTCGCAGTAATGTGCTGCATGCTCGGAAACTGAGTGCTCAGACCACAGGGTAAGCTACACGCCATTTGTCACAAGGTGACGTCTACACTCCAGATATAGATGACTTATATACATCGCTCTGGGGCTTAGTCATTTGTACTCATTACATCCCGAAATTTACTGTCCTTTCTATACAGCAACTTTCCCCTGACATCTCATAATCTATACAACCATTTCCTCCGCTTTTAAGTGATCTATGACACAAATAAGCATAGAAAATGTAAATGAAAACCATGCGGGTGACGCAGGCGAACTGTAAGAATTGCCCATTCAAATAAACTGCAGATGATGTCGTTTATCATGTTTAATTAGCAGAACGGAGTGCGCATCGATCATTAAAAGCTATACCACAAGAAAAGAAGTCACATTATCATTGAAACATTGTTTCTATCCTGCAACAGTTGTCTGGAGGCAACCCGCAGTGTAAAGCATGGAGGTTTCCATTGTGTCATGGTCATGTGGCACTCACAGAAGCACTACAGCCCTTTCAATATGCCGTGGATGCGCCCTATTCACCAATGTGGGACTTCCAAAAATAGCAGCGGGTGCTCCCTCGGCCATTTTTGGTACTACCAAAGCAGTGAATGGAGAGCACGCTGCCCTGTACAGTGTGCTCTCCTTCACTTCAGGCACCCCAATTTGGGGATATCCCTGGGTGCCAGAGGTGGGACATGCACCTAGCAATATGTCATCAATGTCTGATATGGGAATATCCCTTTGAAGGTAATGTATCACTTTTTTGCTAAATACAATCATTTTTTTTTCTAACCTGTTTTTATTTTCTGATTGTAGATTATTGTCTTTAATTCTATTTTCTTCACATGGTTAAGGGGCAGCCATCTTGCCTGAGATACTGTGAACATAACTTTGAGATATACTTTACAGCAGCCACAATAGACTGGAGATGGTTCATTGATATCGATGGGGAGTGTTGTGGGCATGCTCCGTGACCCATCCAAAAGGGAGGGGGAGGAAATGAGCTGTAATCACCTATTGTGAATGGAGGATTCTGTGTTTTCTATAGGTATAGATATTACCTGTCGGTGTAATCCTGCCTGTCATGATAGTGAGATGACTGCTCTACGGAACATGAAGTGTCAGCCTACTGTGAGAGTTGGTGTGAAAACTGCAAAGTTTCAGGATCTTTTAAAGATATAGGTAGAAACAAAATCTAAAATAAAGGTCTTTCACATAAACTTAATTAAACTATAGGTCATTTTCTACATCCGCATTAAACACTTATGGGGTCATTTATTAAGACCTGGATTTATTTAGAGCCTGTGCTGGCGCTTGATGCGCCTAAGTTATGTAGAGGCGCTGGCCCCTACATAACTTAGGCGCATCCACCTCTGGCCAAAATCTACGCCAACTCCCTTGCTGGTGTAGATTTAGATCATTTTCTACACCTAAAACAGGCATAGAAAAGGATAACTAAGATTGGCCTGTCTGCCCGCCGCCCACCCCCTTACCCGCCCATGTCACGCCCCCTTTTTTAGAACTGGCGTACATGGCGTGAGTGGGGAAGAAGTTGTAGATTCAGCAGCACAAATGAAAATCTCAGCGGTGGACTCACACATTGCTCCGACATGAATGCTCAGAGTACCAAATAAAGATGAAACTTCCACAGCTTAAAACACAAGATATCTTCAAAGACAGAACATATTTTGTGAGGGGGTGCCAGGGACACCATCTGGCCACACACCTATCTTACTTATCTGGGGATAGACCAAGGAAGTGCAGGCTAGTGCACAGAGGAAGTGCATCTGCTTGTGTGATACAATGTATGCATTTATGTTTATATTGTATAATAAAGTGATATAAAGTCGCGTGATCTAGCATGGATATGCTCTGTAATAACAAAGTCACACAGGATTGGTAACTGTGGTGACTATGCAATAATAGAGGATAGTTGGTGAAAGGAGGGATACTGCTTTATATAACTGCAGCATAACATAATATAGCATTGCATAATGCAGAATATCTCGTGGAATGCAACGTAACATAGTATAGTGCAACAAATCACAAGATAATAAAACATAGCATAGTACAGCGGTGTATGAGGAACAACATAAAATGGATCAGGAGACAAGTTATCCCACCATAACATAAAGGGTCAAACATTGACTTATAGGATCGCCGCCTTACATCTGGTGGCATTAGAGGCGGAGCTTGTTAAGGGCTCATTTGCATCTCTTCTTCCAAGAATTCCAGAAGAGCATGTACGACCTATAAGTCTCCTCACTCCGATTAAGGCGCTCTCCACAAGGAGAGATGGTACCCCCAAAAAAACAATGACGGAACATAGCAGCATAATCAAATACAATACCACTTTAATGAGTCCAAGGTAATATTACACAACGGTCTATAATACCGCAAGATAACATATCACATCACGATAACATACACAATAGAATTTAAAAAAACAACACAAAATAACACAATACAACACAAACTATCATAACAGAACATAAGAGGAAATTGCACAACAGAAATCAGTCCATGTAACATATAACAGAATACAAACATGACACACTGTTACAGAACACAACAGAAATCAACCAAAGATAACATACTGTAACACAATAACAGAAATCAACACATACTCTAAATCAGGCATCCTCAAACTACTGCAAAACTACAACTCCCAGCATGCCTGAACAGCCTACGGCAGCAGTCAGCAACCTTCGGCACTCCAGATGTGTTGAAACTACGACTCCCAGCATGCTCCATTCACTTCTTAGGGAGTTCTGAAAATAGCTAAGCAAGTGTGCATGCTGGGAGTCGTAGTTTCACCACAGCTGGAGTGCCGAAGGTTGCTGATCCCTGGCCTACAGGTATGAGCCAACAGCAGGGCATTGTGGGAGTTGTAGTTTTACAACAGCTGGAGGGCCGCAGTTTGAGGATGCCTGCTCTAAATAAAACAACAGGAATCAATTAATGCAGAATTCAATTAAACATAACACACTGAAACAGAACACTAGTTTGATAAATCAGCCCCGCATACTGTAACAAAATAACAACACAAATCAACAAGACAGGACATAACATGCTGTAACACCACATAAATCAACCCAACACAATGCAAACAAACAGAACAGTAATCAAATCAATAAACAGCCTGTAAAGCAACAGAAATCAGACCAACATAATATAGCACAACAAAACAAAAACCAACCCAACAAAACATAACACAACTAAAATGACCCCGACATAAAAGAGCATCATGTAATGTTGCACAAAATATAGACCACAATAAACCACAACAGAAAGCAACCCAACATGACATACGGTAAATACCTGTAGTAACACATCACAACAGAAAGCCCCCAAGTATAACATAACACAATAACATAACACAAGTGAACTAAAACAACAGAACATAATGTAACATACATGACACAAAATATTGAAATCAACCCAACATAACACAACAAAATAAACAACACAATAGCATGCAATATACTATTTAATACAACATATCAACTGTATACCAACGAACTCGATGCGACACAACAAAACATAATCTATGGTATGTATTTGTTCAATAAATCTCCAAAAAATGAAGTTCTCCAAATTGTGTTTTTTCTTCATCATGTTATCTTCTGAGCACTCAGCTACTTTGTCACACACCCACGCCACGCTCTACACACTGACAACCCACACAACTTCAAAATTATCCTGTATTTTAGGCAAAATAGTTCCATCCACACTGAGCTATACTCTCTAGCAGAAAAAAAAAGTACCAAATTCCTTACTATAATATACTATATCGTGCAATACATACCACACTACTCACTACTACATGTGACACTGCTTACGTGACAATTTATTTATTCAGATTTTTGTTTGGTACAGTGTTTTACAAAGTATCAGCACACCAGTAATAATCACCAGTTTATCAGTTCTCTGCCTAAGGGCTCATGCACACGAACATATTTTTTGTCCGCGTGTGATCCGCATTTTTGTCGGATTGGTTGAGGACTTATTCACATCAATGAGGCCACAAAAGATGCGGACAGCACACATATGTCCTTTCTGTGACATCCGCAAAAATATAGAACATGTCCAATTCTTGTCCACATTACGGACAAGGATAGGACTGTTCTATTATGGCCCAGACGTTCCGTTACTCAAAATGCGGAACGCACACAGCCAGTATCCCTGTTTTGAGGACCACAAAACAAGCAATGGTCGTGTGCATGAGCCCTGACAATTGAACAAAAACCAGAGATCAGCAAATTTTTGAAAATAAAAAACAGACGTTGACTAGTTAGGTCCATTCTCGATGACTAATACCCAAAAGATGTCTCAAACTGATGGTCGGTCATGTGTGATCTTTTTTGGGCTACCGGTGTTATAAAATGGTCTGTTCCTTTAGTGGCCAAAACCATCAGATATATTTTCCGGGGGGTTCATACATACAGATGATTCATTACACAACTTATTGACCAAATCCTGTCCACCTTGAATTGATTGTGTATGACGAGAGTGAGTCAAGTCCAAAACACATCGCTTATTCTAGCGAATTGTGGTCTGGCGGTGCTTTTTGTCCCCTGAGTTTATCTGGGTGCCTGCTAAGCAGCTTACTAAAGAGCCAAGGGATCGGATGGGGTTCACACAACACTTTCCTCCAGACCAGAAAGAGTCTGGCTTCTATGTAATTTGTGGGAGCAAGATTTACATCTTTTGGACACTGACCATGGGCGTAGCTATAGAGGGTGCAGAGGTAGCAGTCGCTACCGGGCACAGGAGCCTGGGGGGGCCCAAAGACTCTTGTGCCGCATAAGAAGACACACAAAGCACTGAGCGAAGGGGGCCCAAGCTGAACTCTTGCACCAGGGCCCATGAGCCGTTAGCTACGGTCCTGACACTGACTAGAACTTTGGAGCCGAAAAGATGCCCTGAACTCATGCCCTGTTAAAGAGTCGCTGTACTTTCACACAATTTCATTTAATTTAATAGAGAATGGTGTAAATAGCAAATTTCTAAATCACTTCATTTAAAAAATCTGCCTGCATCCACCTGAAAAAAAGCTGTAAAGTCATGGCCACTAGGGGTCTCACTTCCAACTAATTTGCAGTCCACTGCCTGCTGTCAAGCAAGCTCTGTCTCCAGTAACAGAGACACAAAAGGTGACTTAGAGGAAGTCAGGTCGTGTCAGAGCTAGCTAAGATAGTGAGTTTGATCAAAGAAACGCTTTTACACAGCTTTTGAAGATTATAGGAGCATTCTGTGTTTCTGTAAGTGTGACTTCCCCCTCCTTATCAGCTTTTTGAGCTTCCTAGAAGAAAACAAATATAGTGGGAAGTGAGGAAAGTGAGCTCACTGCAATACAGTGCTGACAGATTCCACAGAAGCGAGACAGCCTTGCTTGTAAGAGAAATGCATCTAGCTGTGCGGCTCAAACAAGAATTAATATGGCTGAAAAAGGAATGGCCAGAAAAAGACCTGTTCATTCACAGCTATGATTGTACAAAGAAGCACAGCCATTATGCAATTTTTTTTAAACTCAGTTACACTTTAAGTTACCAGCCATGTTTGGAATATATCCTGAAATGGCTTGTAAAATTCAAACAAAGATTCCCGCCGATCATAAAAAAACCCAAAAACAACAAATAAGAACATGGAAAATAATAATGTCTGCTATGGCGTGTTCAACCTTAATCAGGGAGTCAAGTCATTTCCAGTCATTTTCTCATAGTCACTGATTGGGATGATAATTGTGTTTGTTTTCTGATTTTACTAAACTGAGAAGAAGAAAGAAATGAGAACAAAGACAATTAAAAGAAGACTATGGACACTCCGTATAGAATCCGCTGCACATTACAGATGGGAAATTTATTACTTTATCCCTATAGAGAATTCATTGACTGAACTTAAAAAACACAAACAATTTACTGAGGAGTCCTCAAGACAACACTTCCTGTCCTCGGGATCGGAATAACAAGGTGCATGCTCATGTGCACAATGGCCTACACCAAATATTTGCCTAAGGGCCTCCACCTACCTTAATTTAACTCTACCAGTCCTCTAGCAGCTGTTTTGTATTCCAATCACCTCCACGGCAAAGTCTACATATTGCTTGGCTTTGGATATGAACATTGATGGTGACAGGTTTCTTATTTGGATAACATACAGGACAGGAAGAGTTGTCATGTGGACACCAGAGCAGAGGAGCATCTATCCTGTAACCTCATCACTGATGCCTTCAAACTGCACATACCTCCCAACCATCACAGTTTTTTTGTGGGATTTTGCCTCAACTGACTTATCCAACTATGTTCCAAGTGGGAATTTCTGGGAGGCTTTGTGGGTGTTCCTTGGCACCTCAGGGGCAGGGCTTGAAGATTAACAATTTAATTTTTGAACATTTTTGTCTTTTTACACTTGAATATTTTGGTTTCTTATGTTTTTCCGAATTTATTGCATTGGATATTGATATGAAGTCATGCTGGCTATGTGGAAGGCAGACATTCCTTCCTATCAGTGAGAGAGACAATAATCCCTATAAGATGCAAACAGTTTTACGGGATGTTCAATGTTCAGCTTGAAAAACATGACTTCAATCCTGGGCTCTGATCCTACGTTCTGTAAACCTGGATCCTCTCATTTTAAAGGGGTTTTTCAATATTACCAAAAGGTTACTGTATTTCTTAAGAAGCAGCGCCAAACTTGCCCATAGGCCATATTTGGTATTGCAACCTATGCCCATTCAGTAAATTAGGGCTGAGCTGTGATGTCAACCAGAAACAGCCAATAAAGCAGATCCTGTTATCGAATCCTGGACAATTCCTTTAAACAGCATTCCTTCTATTCCTGACCACTGATATGGCTGCCATTACACCTCACACAGCTTCATTTTGCTGCCCTAGCCCTATATCTAAGTACCATAGCAAACGGTAGAATGGCTTGGCGGTGCCACTGCAACTTGCCCCTTTAACTATGCCCCTAAATGGTGGATGTATTGGTTGTCACCCAACATATGGCTGAAGAGACCTTGTAGAAGAGGATAAGAGTTATTTTTATAGTCGTGTAAGCAAACCCCATAAGAAGATGTGGACCTTGGGGGGAAACATATGATTGAATAGTTAATTGTGTTGCATTGCATTATATACAATGGGGTAATAGCAGGCAAAAAGTAAAATAAATCACAAGCGATAGCTCGTCCCAGCATACTGCATGAAATATCCGAAAGCTAACGTCATGATTTCACTGTCCTTCATATTTTATGATTTTGGACAGAAAGTTTCTACATAGGGAGCAATATCTTTGTACTGAGAGCAAGAACGTGAACCAATAAAATGATGAAAATTTTATGAGCTCTGCACTTTTATTCTGTTTTTTAAAAAAAAGGGAAATGTCACATAACAAACTACAAAATGACAGATGAAAATAAAATAAAAATGATTTGTCTATTTCCAGTTGGATTACATACATTCAGTAAAAAATTATTTAGGGTAGGACTACTCTGCAACTCATAAATATGAGATAGATAGATAGATAGACAGACGGACGCATGGATGGACAGATAGATAGATGGAGAGAGAGAAAGATAGATAGATAGATAGATAGATAGATAGATAGATAGACAGACAAATATTAAATAAATGATAAAAAGATTGACCTTGACTCTGCCTCTGACCTTGACCTTATTTCTGGATTACGCTTTTGTGTTCCCTGGGATCTACCTACTCTTGGTTCTGACTCCTGGTCCATCCTATGGCTAGGTTGTTATCTCATCCTATAGATAGATAGATAGATAGATAGATAGATAGATGATAGATAGATAGATAGATAGATAGATAGATAGATAGATAGGAGATAAATGATAGATAGATAGATAGATAGATAGATAGATAGATAGATAGATAGATAGATAGATAGGAGATAAATGATGGATAGATAGATTAATATTAGATAGATAGATAGATAGATAGATAGATAGATACGAGATAGATGGATAGATGATAGATAGATATTAGATAGATAGATAGATAATACAAGATAGATAGATCAGAAAGATAGATATATAATACATAATAGATAGATAGATAGATATTAGATAGATAGATAGATAGATAAATAGATAGATGACCCTGATAACACATGTTCAGGCCCCTCGCACGGATTGTACTTTCCTCGCTCTCCGGCACCTGCATTTCTTTTGATGCCCGCACGGCCGCCGCTGCATCTCCCCGTTGCGCAGATGAAAACGTTGCGCCAATAGCAGACCGCAATAGGATTGGGCTTCCCTAGCGTCAACCATGATGCCAGGGAGGCTTGTCTCCGTGGTGGGCTACTATTAACAGACCTCTCGTGCGGGGATCAGGAACGGCACGGGTGCTGGGGAGCGAGTTAAGTACAATCTGCGTGAGGGGCCCGGGCATATGGGGGGGGGGGGGCATAGAGATCTTGGATAACTCCTTAACCATCAAGTTTAACCATCAGATGTGACAGTTGGATAGAAAAAAAGAACAAATATCAACTGCCAGGAAGAACTAAACCACCTGGATGACTGGGTGACAGAAAAAGCAGCCCAACAAGACTAATATGTCTGACACTAGCATCAGTCAGACAGCTGCCTCTTGTCCTAGAAATATAAGCAATTTTCTGATCTGCACAACAGAGTACTACAACTCCAGCCGTCCTCTACAAGGAGCCAGCCGCAGAGCCTCTCCCAGGAACGGCCTCGCAGACACAACAACAGTTTGACTGTTTGAGGCTTAGGGCTTGGCAGCGGCGGATTATAACATTGATGCCTTCTGAATTCAGGCAGCCCGGCCTTTGTTTACGCTCTTTTACTTCATCCGAATCAAAATTCAGTCTTAATTGTTTTATCTCGGACCAAAGAAGATTTTACTTTATTTTATTTTTTTTAATCATTTTTCTTTTCTTTTGAAAGACCCGACACAATCCGATTAATTTCACAACAATAAAGGCTTTAATCTAACGCACATCAGCAAATTCCGATTTTTCTATTTTCTAACAAAAATAACAACAGTTTTGGTTGCCAGCCGCTTTCATAAGATCCTATTTCGGCCCTCGCCTGAATCGAAGCATTGTTCCTCTCAGCAAAGGATTAAGAAGGTTGCTATTTTGGTAATAAGATGGGGTAGATGTACTTACAACGTAGCAGCGATCCAACTTGGATGCCTGAGGTGGGAAGAAAGTCTGTTACCTCAGATGAACCTGCTTCTAATGAGCATCTCGCCGAGCAGTAAGTCTCGTACAAAGCACCAACTGCAAAATGTGACAATGCATATATAATTACAATTTGATGGAGGCTTTAATCGGAATTACTGTACAGTACTTCTCCCAGGGTCGGAATTCAAGCAGACAGCGAGAAACAGAACAAAAAAAAAAAAAGCGTTTTTACATCCTGTTAAATTTTAGATTAAAAAAAATTTAGAAATAATTTTTGAAAAAAATGATCGCCACCTCGGTTGTACCAAGCAAAGGCAACACGATAAGACACAAGGTTAAAACTGCCAAGGGTAAGCAACAAATAAGGGCACGGCGCGGTGTAATATTTTTATGCTTCTACAGATTGAGGATGAGCTCAGACGAGATAGGTTTAACCCATATCTGGCTCTGCTTAAAGGGACAGGGTTTTATGAAAAGGGCTCATCCCCGTCCCCGCCTGCCGTTGGCTGCTCCCCCATACCCCCCCCCCCAGCACACTGGATGTTTTAATCCGCCTACGGGGAGAAGCAACAGCGAAGTTGCGGGGACCAGGAGCAGCACAGGGAGCCAGGTAAGTAGATTCAGTGTGAAGGGCCTGAGAATATGGGGGACATTTTTTAATCCTGGATAACCCCTTTAAGGCTTGATAGCCAAGTCATGTGTACTGCTGGAGACTAGATAGGCAGTTCCTTTGTACTCTTGAGGACTAGATAACCAAGTCTTTCGTACTGATGGAAACTAGATAAGCAAGTTGTGCAAAGGCTACAACTTTTTTTAGGGGGATAGCAGAAGCCTTCTTTGTGGTGTCCTTCCATGATGCTATGTTTGTAGGACAGAGAACATTGTACACTATCACCATAACCTCATCCTAACTATGAAGTACAGTGGAGGGGTATATGGTGCTTTGGGGCCGGTGGATAAAACATCATGGTTTGGGGTTGGTGGAGGTAGCATCAGGGTTTGGGGCTGGTGGAGGCAGCATCATGGTTTGGGGTTGGTGGAGGTAGCATCATGGTTTGGGGTTGGTGGAGGCAGCATCATGGTTTGGGGTTGGTGGAGGTAGCATCGTGGTTTGGGGTTAATGGAGGTAGCATCATTGCTTGGGGTTGGTAGAGGTAGCATCAGGGTTTGGGGCTGGTGGAGGCAGCATCATGGTTTGGGGTTGGTGGAGGTAGCATCATGGTTTGGGGTTGGTGGAGGTAGCATCATGGTTTGGGGTTGGTGGAGGTAGCATCATGGTTTGGGGTTGGTGGAGGTAGCATCATGGTTTGGGGTTGGTGGAGGTAGCATCAGGGTTTGGGGCTGGTGGAGGCAGCATCATGGTTTGGGGTTGGTGGAGGTAGCATCATGGTTTGGGGTTGGTGGAGGTAGCATCATTACTTGGGGTTGGTAGAGGTAGCATCATGGTTTGTTTTTGTTTTTTTGCTGCTTCAGGGTCTGGAAACCCTGTGATCATTGAGGGAACAATAAATTTAAAGGATGAAAACATTTTACAGGAGAACGTAAGAGCAGCTATTCATAACCTCAAGCTGAAGAGACCCTGGGAACCGCAACAACAATGACCCAAAGCATACAAGCAAATCAACTGAAGGATAGTTGAAAAAGAAGAAGATATGTGTTTAGGAAAGTCCTGACCTTAACCCCGTATAAAACGCACACCAGAAATATTGATGGACCAAAACTCCTCAAAATTATGCAAATCTTATGGTTGGTGGACAGAAATCCAGGTAATTTCTGAGAGGTTCATATATAAGTGGGAGATGCCAGCTCTAATATAAGCTTATATGCCATAGAGCTATAATGTATTTGGTTAAATGGTGGTCAACCAAATGGCAAGTAATTTGGTTTCTGCAGACAGATATTCTTGTGCATGTGGTCCCGCAGTGGTCACCTATACAGGAAGTGAAATGGCCTCTCGTTAGAAACCCACTTCATGTAACCATTTCTGCTAATGTTTGCAAATGGTGGTCACCCAGACAGGAAGTTAGATGGTTTCCCTTAAACCGTCCACTTCCTGTGAACACCTCTGTGCATGTGCACAATGGTGGTCATCTAAACAGGAAGTCAAATTATGTTTATGCAGCATTGGCTTTCTGTGTATACTTCTGTGCATGCGCTGTAATGGAGGTCACCTATACAGGCAAACCTTTATGCAGATACAACTTCCTGTTACCACATTTGCGCTTAAGGGTGCATTCACATGACCGTAAGTGTTTAGCGGTCCGCAAATTGCGGATCCTCAAAGTACGGATACTGGCCGTGTGTGTTCCGTATTTTGCGGACAGCACATGGCCGGAGCTATATAGAGAATGCCTATTCTTGTCCGCAACCAAAATAGGATATGCTCCATATTTTTTGAGGGGCCTCGGAAAAGAACAACGGATGTGGACAGCACATAGTGTGGTGCCCGCATCTTCTGCGGCCCCATTGAAATGAATGGGTCCACACCCATTCCGCAAAATAGCAGAACGGAGGCGAACCCATTTATACGGTCGTGTGAATGTACCCTAAAGGAAACCTGTCATCAATTTTATGCTGAAGTCACCGAGGACAGCATAAAGTAGTGACAGATGCGCTGATTTCAGTGGTGTATTACTCACTCGTGCTAAAAGTAAGTGGTTCCATAATTCCCTCTGCCGGTCATCTTTACCTGCCTCACCTGAGGTTGCGTTATTGTCCGTGTTCCCAGGACTCATCTCTAAGATAAAAAAAGGGGGTTTGAGGCTTTTTACTTTAGCATACGACAAATAATCCCACTTGGGTGGAGGTCTACTGAGACTCTGTACAAGATAACATGGGTTTCAACAGTAATGTCCTCAGCCGTATGGAACTGTAACACTCATGTTTCAAATATGTTCAAAAAGATAAGTTTAAACCATGAAAGTAAGTGGTTGCTGAGAACCAGGATCATACTCATTGCAGCAAAGACCTTGAAGAGAGTCAAATCTACCTGAGAAGAGTCAGAGTTATTGATAAGCTCCTGCTCTCCTCGCCCATCTGCTTATTATTGGCATTCCTCTTCTAAGGAGAAAAGTAAGGAGAAGATTATCAATCATCAGCAGATGGGTGAGGAGAGCAGGAGCTTATGAATAACTCTGACTCTTCTCTGGTCGATTTAACTCTGCTCAAGGCCTTTGCTGCAATGATTATAATGCTGGTTCTCGCTAACCACTTACTTTTAGCTCATGAGTGACACAGGGTCCTTTCACACTTGCGTTCTGAGGATCCGGCAGGCACTTCCGTCCCGCCGGATCCGTCAGAACGCAAGTCGCCTGAAAGCATTAGAAGACTGATCAGGATCCTGATCAGTCTTCGAATTGCTTTCAGGTTACTATGGCAGCCAGGACGCTATTAAAGTCCTGGTTGCCATAGTAGGAGTGGGGAGCGGTATACTTACAGTCCGTGCGGCTCCCGAATGACGTCAGAGCGCCCCATGCGCATGGATTACGTGATCTATGCGATCACGTGATCCATGCGTGTAGGGCGCCCTGACGTCACTCTGGAGCGCCCCGGGAGCCGCACGGATGGTAAGTATACTGCTCCCCCACTCCCCACTACATTTTACCATGGTAACCAGGACTTTAGCGTCCTGGGTGCCATGGTAACCATTGAGAAAAAGCTAAACGTCAGATCCGGTGATGTGCCGAAACGACGTTTAGCTTAAGGCCGGATCCGGATTAATGCCTTTCAATGGGCATTAATTCCGGATCCAGCCTTGCGGCAAGTGTTCCGGATTTTTGGACGGAACAAAAAGCGCAGCATGCTGCGGTATTTGCTGCGTCCAAAAAACGTTCCGGTCCTGAACTGAAGACATCCTGATGCATCCTGAACGGATTTCTCTCCATTCAGAATGCATGGGGATGATCCTGATCAGGATTTTTCCGGCATAGAGACCCGACGACGGATCTCTATGCCAGAAAACAAAAATGCCAGTGTGAAAGGGCCCACAGCGCTGAATTAAGCGCGTCTGTCATTACTTTATGCTGCTCTTAGTGAGGGCCGCATAAAGTTAATGACAGGTTCCCGTTAAATGGTGGTCCTCAGCAATACGATAAATAAACAAAGACCCCTCAAAGTTAAGTACTGAATAAACTATGATAATGTATTGGCTTAAAGTAAAAAATTGGTGCATAGATAAGCCAAGGATCTACTATGTCGTAGAGAACGTGTATCTGCTTAACCCAAGTGACCAAAGGGTTTGGCAGCTGCTTGGTGTAACTTGTTGATGAGGTCATTTCAGGATATGTCCCAAGCAGCACATGATGGCTCACAGCCTACCCTAGGTCAACCTTTTCAGCAAGAATTATGAATTATGCTATAATCCGACTTGAAATGTTCCTTAGACTTTTCTAAGCTGTTACAGTATGATCCACTTGCTTTGACTGTAGTGCTTCCATTGTGTACCCATAATATGTGGCGAAGATCCTGAACGCAGGCGTCAGCTGTTTCTTAATAGGGTACGAGGGGAGTAAAGAGTTATCGAGTTTTCGACTGAGAGTGCAAATTCACAATAATAGTCATGAGTAGTATAGACATGTATGTAGAGTATGAGAAATGTCTAGCTTTCAAGAGTAGAAGGCCTTGTGAGATAGATACTTATGGTTTTACCTGTGGAAAGAATGGACACCTTCCCCATTATAGGATATGTACTCAGTGTTTGACTTGGACCCAACAAAGGAAATTATTCTCAGGGCCAACCACTATATCATCAATAATGCCTAATAGATTTTCATTCAAAGAAATAGACCCTAATGGCGTGTGACTGGCTGCAAAAGCAGCTCCAAATGGGTTTTAAGCTCTTGGATTTGGGTCCCACTATGGTATCAGAGCTTAGGCCCACCAAATGATCCTTTGGTGCTCTGACGGGCCAGTTCAACACTGTATGTACTTTATGGAAACCTTCCTGGGTTAGGTAGTATGGAACCATCTTGGAGATGTCAAGAATTCAATGAAATGTTTTAAGGAAAATCCAAAAACATAAAAACAATGTCCATGGTCAGATGAAGGACATGTGTCAATGGTGTCCTCATGTCTTACAAGGATCATAACCTAATTTACAGAACCAGATGTCATGTTCATCCTCTTGGAGTTGGACTCCTGCTTTGGATACAGAACATGTTGCCACAATAATCTGTTTGGGCAAACTTTTCATAGAAGACCTGAAAATCAGAACTGAAGAATCCTCAAGGTGTGTCTCTATTTGGGAACTGTAACGTGAGATTTGGGCAAACGACCTTGAGTTCAAAGAGATCAGTTAGGAACCTGCAGGATATGTATACAAATATATGCAGAAATAATACAGGAAGATACAAAAGTTTAAATATATATCTCTATCTAATAGATAGATAGATAGATAGATAGATAGATAGATAGATAGATAGATATAGATTATGTACTCCCCCCCTAAAAGGTGGAAATGTTCCAATAAATTGTAGACTTGGTAGAGGCCATATCTATAAAGGAAGAACCGGGTTATATAGTTACAGTTTATTCTTAATAGGTCCAGACATGTAGCAATAGGGGTGTAGAGGAAGTAGTCAAATTCACGCCCTGGCACTTAAAGGGGTTTTCCAGCCAAATAAAATTGGTGGCTGTTGGCAGAGAGGGGCTTAAATATATTTTTTTTAAAATGCTCACCCTCACCAATCCCCTGCTGTTTTGCTGCTTCTCCAGTCTCCTCTGCTCTTTACTTTCTGACCTGGTTCAACATTCTGAAAATATTAGGAAGAGCTTGTTCAGCTAATCATTGGCCTTAGCGGTGACCGACCTGAGAGGACAGTACCTGCCTGGGACAGGAAGTAGAGAGCAACGGGGAGCAGAATAGTGTCGGAACGGCAGTGGGGGGGGGGGGGGGGGGTCAGTGAGGTTGACAAACCCAAACAACAATATTTATTCACTGGAAAACCCCCGGCAAGACCGTGCAGCCAGGGGTGTAGCTATGGAAGAAGCCTGGGAAGCAACTGCTTTGGGGCCCATACTCAGAAGTGGCCCGCCCAGGAGGAGGACTAAAAGATTTATTGTCAGGACCCCCTCAACAGTATTATAAAATAACATTATACTGTATACAGAGACACTGTAGGAAATGGATGGAGCGGCTGCCTGGCCTGGTCTAAAAGAGCGATCTTGACTAGATGTAGGAGTGGGGGATGCACGGGAGGATAAGGTTGAGAATAAGTTGCTTGGGGGGTCTTCAAAAATGTGCTGTGGGGCCCAGTCATTTCTAGTTACGCCACTGCCTGCTGCCACATAAGATACATGATAGACACAGGAGGAGCCCATTACATATTGTGCATTGGGACCCAAAAGTTAGTTATCTGTCCTAATATATGACAAAAATGTCCACTATAAATAGACTTTACCTTTAAATGTTAAGGGATGTATCCTCTTGATAATGTTGGAACACGGATCACAATGTGTTCCATTCAGTGTCGCAACTACCATCAATATTATTTTCCATTCCATTTGTTTCACACATTCCATCAGTCTCCTCATAACCAGCCTCTTCCGAATATCCTAATTCCAGCCTGCTTATATCATTCCACATACTTGGGAGGGACAGTAAAAAATGTCACTGAGTAGGAGCCAAACAAAGGATTCTGGAAGAGGAATTAGTGAGTAACAGCCAGGAAAGTCCAAGTAATGGCTCATGGCACGGAATGGGAACTGTGAGTTATAAGTTACTCCTTAGTGCCCAGTGCCAGAACTTACCCCACCAAGCACCAAGCCTTGTTCTAGCCCAACACTTCCTTAATGGCACCAGGGTACAAAAAAAAAAAACTTCCGGAGAACAAGTTTAAAGGACTGTTCCCATCCCAGTCATACGTGGCCGAGAAGCCCATCATCTCCCGAGGCCAAGGTTGCCAAAAGTGCACCACACCAAGCTCAGCTTGTTCCATAACTCCAATTTTTGGAAATTTAAAAGGATTATCTCATTAGAACCAGGCCAGTCCAAGTGCTTTTTTTTTTTAGGGTCCCTAAACAATACAGAATGGGGTCCCCCACTCAGAATCCCCCAGTCAAACATGCTGGAGATGCCTATCATCTGCTGGGACCAGGATTGGCTGGTGCTCTGGAAACAGTGCACCACAACAAGTGTGGCTGGTCCCATAACTCCAATTTTTTGAAATTTAAGGTGATTGTCTCATTGGAAACAGGCCAATCCATGTGCTTTTTTTTAGGGTGCATGAACATTATAGACAGGGGCGTCCTCCACCATATTACAAGACGCCATTCAACAGACTTGGACCATCCATGATGGCAATTCATTCATAGCTGCCTGAAATGGCCTTGGCTGTGACAGCAGTCAAATTAAATATTGGGCAGCCATTTAACAAGTGAACTGTTTTGAGAGTCAGCCCGCCCCCCCCCGTCCAACAAGCCCCACCCCTATTTGCAGGACACGCCCACTTTTCACAAAATCCATAATCTCAAGGTCCAAGAGTTGGACAGCACAATGGGGCAAGCTGAGATCTACATACTATAGGAGATATACAGTATATGGGCCCCCGCCTTCGTACATGAAAGAATACTGCAAGAAATCCATCTTCTGGCCAAAAGCGATGCAGCAATGCGCTGCATCCAGGCGTAATTGCTCAATCATTGTCCAAACCATAATCTGTATATTAAGCTGTAATATTATCTGCCAAGTTTTCTCCTACAATATAAAACATGATTGCACATTTTCGCGGCTGCTGTATAATGCTGGATATTTAATCTGACATAAGACACATGCCAGGAAGATGTAAATATGCGAATTTAGGTTTGGCTCAACTCTACAGACACTTATAGGTCTGTGTTTACATGTCGGAGGGCTTGTGCTACTGTGTATGCAGTCATCTCCATTCATAAAACCAGAAACCGCAGCCACAAGCCAACTTCTCCCACCCAAAGGTCAAGTAGAGCTTAAAGGGGTTTGCTCCTCTCAGACATTGATAGCGTATCACTAGCATATGTCAGATAGGCGCAGGTCCCGCCGCTGGGACCCTCTCCTTTCTCTAGAACGAGACCAACAAAGCGAAGGAAAGCATACTGCACATGCAGGGCACGCTTTGCATTCATCGCTATGGGAGTTCTGGGAATTGCCAAATGAGCGCACTTAATTATTTTCGGACGTTCCCATAGCAGTGAATGAAAAGCGCATTGCACAATCGTCGCCACCGCTCCATTCACCACTATGGGACTGCCAGAAATAGCCAAGCCAGCATTCAGCTATTTTCAGATCTTCCATAGCGGCAACTGGAGCGTGGTCACGCATGTGTGGCTGCTCTCTGTTCACTTCAAGGGTCCCGTTTTGGAGATAGGAGGTACTGATCCCAGAGAGATAAATGAACCCCTTTAATGTCGTCTGAGATAGCCACTCATCGGCAAACTTAAAGGGGTTCTCTGGGCTTTTAATATTGATGACCTATCCTCAGGCTAGGTCATCAATATCAGATCGGCGGCACCCAGCACCCTCGCCGATCAGCTGTATGAGGAGACAGCGGGCGCAGTGCGCATGTGCCGCCTCCCTTCTCTCTTCCTGCTTCTTTGCCATAGACATAGCAGCAGCGGACAAGAAGAGAGACAGGATATGGCACATGCACACTGCACACGCCATCTCCTCATACAGCTGATTGGCGGGGGAGCCTAGTGCTGGACCCCAGCCAATCTGATATTGATGACCAATCATAAGGATAGGTCATCAATATAAAAAGAACCCCTTTAATGAAAGGTTCCTAATACGCAGAAAACCCCTTTGAACTGTTAAAGGATCAACCCCATTAAAGAAGCCAAACAATACCTGATTTAATAAGCATTAATAGGTATTAGGATTTAAAGGGGTTTAAACTTGATCATGGATATACACCTACTGTAGACAGCTGTTTCAAGGTTCATTCCCTTTGTCCGTTCATAGGAGGTTAGTGTTTGGTTAAAGAAGTTGCCTTTGAGACATCTTTGTGGGTACTGGTCCTCATTGAGGAGACTAAGCTGATGTGCAATGCTCCTTGGGAAAATGTATGCAAATTATCTCTCCTCTAGAAGGAATAAAACTCTCTCTCTCTAATGCCACCTACAGGTAGGGACTCTGCACGGCAATGTCCAACCCATGAAAGAGCCATGGGACTTGATCAGGTCCTTATCTAAAGGCATGTACGCCGAAACGCATCCTGGCTGCAGGACATTTTTTGAAGGAATGAAATAAAATCCATTTGCAAAGATACAGCTGTTGGGATTCGTTGTTCTACTACTGATTGGAGGCTGCTCCTTTCCCGTGCAGTGAGTGCTGGCCGGTCCTTCTCTGACCAGCAACTACGTGCACCCTATCTCCTCCTCTCTACCTCCCTGGACACTCCCACTAAGCTGTCTCAAAGACATCTTATCTAGCTAACCAGGCTCCTGCTACGGACTGCTAAGTGTCAAGAACCTCAAAACAGCTGCCTAATCTGCATATATTTTCCCATGGAGCATTGCCGGTAAGACCCCATACCATACATCAGCTGGATCTCCTCAATTAGAACCACTACTTCCAAGAGATGTGTTGAATTATCCACTAGGGGTCCTAACTGCATACTTATGTATTACTGAATTCAGTGGGGGCTATAAAAATGGAACTCCCTCTAGTGGCAATGCAGGTAATCAAAAGTTTGCCACTTAACTAAATGACGATGTTAAGGGAAGCAACTCACATGGAAACTTCTCTCTAAAATTGCTGCTCTTGTCCCCGCCAATCTAAATCAAAAGGTGTCACCTATGGCTGCGTCATAATTGTAGAAGTTGTATCTTACGGACCATTTTATAATAAAGAAAGTTATTATAATGACCAATTAAGATGACAAAAGGGGCGAAGGCTTTAAGGTTGATGCCAAGATCACAGATTTTCAGCTCATGATCCAAATTCCAATCCTACTGGGAACATGTTAGTTGCCAAGTAGTGGAATAGTCCCTGGGTACATTCCATTCTGGAGAAAGAGATTCAGAATGACCGCATGTGTGCACCAGCCAAGTGCTTAAAGGGGAAATATTACAGTCTACAGACTTATGTCTCATGTAAGTTGTAAAATGTTAGCCTTGGTTGGCCAAAAATACAAATGTATGGCATGATCTGCCCATTTGGCACAAGTCTTGCTGGTGGGATTGTTCATTTGATCCAGTGGAAAACCAATTGGCCGTATTCTGGCTGATGTGTCTCTATGTGTATGGCTGGGTTTACTGTTTCACCTGGGATCCTGGTGCTTGAGGGGGCCTAAATATTTCCAAAGAAGACAACAGTGCGATCAGAACCAGGCAAACCTGGGCTTATGCTGGAGTCCACTGGGCTTAGAAGCCCAAAATAATCTCTGTTCAAATCCTGTTTGAGCTGTATTTTGGGCATCTACACTCAGCACATCCATTGGGCTCCGTTCACTGGACATTTTGAAAAATGGGAGTCTATAGGTAATGTATGGAACTGTAGGCATATGCCTTTTGTCTGTATATGTTGGGAAATCCACGCCACTAGTTCAGTAGACAGGAGGAGCTCTGTTTCTCAATGTACAATGTCTTACAGGGGAACAAGTACAGAAGGTGTATAAAATACATCTTCAAAATGGCTGCTCAAGAAAATCCATCAAAGATTATTTTCCCGGCCCTCTTAGAATATGATAATGATTATCTCCTTCCACATGCTGGCCTTTCGTGGGACCCAGCATTCACTGATGAGCAAGAAGGAAAAAGATTGGCCAAAGCCCTTACAGAGCAAGTCTACAAGCTCCACCTCATAGACTCCACCAGACTCAGACAAACCCCTTAGACTCATTTGCACCTAGTTAAATTTTTTTGGCAGATAAACGTGGTAAATTTGCTTTTCAGATGATTTTTTTAATTGGAAATGCCCCTAAAAACTGCCTTTATGTTGAATTTTATCCTGATATGATTTCTACGTGGAACATCAGATTGAAGGACATCAACGATGAAGACCCTACAGGGAGAAGACTTGACCAGAGTTCATTTTGTATCTCTCGCAGCCAAGTAGATCACTCGTCTTGGCTCGATGGAGAAGCACTTTAAATCACGGGACTGAATTACTCCACTAATGTTTTGCCAATAAGACATAAAAAGACGGAATCGCTATAAATTCTAAAACTGAACTTTGACAGGATCTGAGGAACACATCAGTTTACAAAACTAGCCGAATGGATGCGCGAGGAGGCTAAATATGGAGATGGATCCAGACGTTTAGCAGAAAGAGCTTCACTTCATGATCAAATGTAGAATACATTTGAGATGTTGGATCATAGGATGAGCTCAGAATGATTACAAAAGCACTTTAATAAGGGGGGAAATTATCCACTCAAAACAGGTTTCCAAATTCATTATTTAGAGATACAAATTATAGCCATCTGAACCCAACTGTTACTACATTGCCTCATTTCTTCGGCACTTCCTTACAGTTCTACGTTGAAGCCACCAGCCTTATCAGCAAAGAAACCTGACTCCCCATTTCAGATCCTAGAAATGATATTGTCTTTAACACCCAGATGTCAGCCATGTTGGGTATTCATGGAGACTGACAGAAGAATCTTAATTTGTAGTACGGTGCTTGACCTAGATCCCACCTTTGACCTTGGCTTCATTTCTGGAATACACTTGTTCCCTTGGATCTACCTATTACTCTATTCCTGGTTCTGACTCCTGGTCCATCTTCTGGCTAGGTAGTCATCTCATCCGATAGATAGATAGATAGATAGATAGATAGATAGATAGATAGATAGACAAAGAGATATGACATAGATAGATACTAGATAAAAACCTCATAGTCTTGGGTTGAAATGTTGCATGGGGTAGATAAACAGGGCTGATCCTGCTTTCTGCCAGGAGGAGGAGTTCCTGTCGAGAGACAAAGAGGAGAGGAAGCACACTGCAGAGCTCCTGTTCCTGTTACAGATTCTCCAGATAGAACTACTCCAACTTTCCTCAAGTGAAGCTTTGAGACACCAGAAAGAACTGCTACCATCAGCATTGAAGACACTGCTGGGAGGTGTTGGATTACTGCAGAGCCACCCATCACCAAACAACCACCAGACCAGTGTCACCTAAATGCTGAATTGCCACCAACCAACCTGCCTCCATGTCCTTACTGGTGCCAGAGGAGATTTGCACATAAAGACTGCTGCTACTCTATGCATTTAAAGTTCTACATTGCACTTGCACATGCAGCCAGGCCATGTCCACCTGCGGCAGCCAATGGCCGTATAATTGTGTGGCTACTGGTTGCTGGGGTGGGCATGGTTTGGCCACATGCAGCAAGCGGCACCGTGGGCTTGTACTGGGTCCTGTCAATGTGCTCCTGAGGCAGAAGTCTCTAAGCAGATGTGAACACTGCCTTGGGCGTAGACTAATTACAGTCTCGCCCCCTCTTTTTATACGTTGGCGCCCCTTGTATATATGAATCTAAAATATGGATATTGTTTACGTTTGTCAGGCAACCATGTTCTATGATATATCCCGTGTTTATAGAACCTGGCGCCATCATAATAAAGGATAAATTCTTGTTTACTGGCGATGGGAGGTTAATCAATGGCTGCGAGGTCGTGATCTCTTAAAGAATGTTCTCATTTGTCAAAAAAAACAAGAGCAACAAATGTTCCTTCCACATCCTAATCGTGTTCTCATGACGCCGCCCGGATTTTTCATGTTTTTGTGCTGTCGAATAGGTCGGGAGTTTTCTTGCAGCTGAGACACCAGGTCCGTGGTACAATACGTTTTGGGCGCTGTTCAAAGTACGAGCAGCGCAGCACGAGAATGAGATGTCCTGACGTGCTTCTCTGAAATCCACAACCTCTATGGGTTTCCAGAAAGATCAGTAAATTAATCTAAGCTTCTCCCAAGTCAGATGACGCTTTCAGATGGCGTGTCAACTTAGGACTCTGCATTGTGCCCTGGTGTGAACGTTCTGCCTGCAGTCTCTGTGCCCGCTCGGCTCAGACCCATCACACCGGGGAGTGTAATTGTATTTACGTAATCTCGGTCCATTTTCGATGGGATTTTCATGCCCAAAAATGTCTCCATCCGGCTAATCAAGTAAAAATAAAAATGTGCAAATCTAGCAAGCGGCCCTTTTATGTTGGAATTTCTTAATGGAATGTTCCATGCCATCATATGGAGGGCTGTCAATTAGAATGAAAAACTCAACTCTGCTGCTCCTGTATAGCTGAGAGACTAATCTTGCTTTACATCTCATACTCATCTAATGCTCAAGTCAAATCCAGGTTTCTGCTTGCTTTCTCTTAGGACTGATTTCACATAACCTAGAAGTCTTCAGAAGTCTTCTGAGTCAGTGCCTTTAAAGAGCACCTGTCAACTCTATTAAACCAACACACTGCCAGATAGGGTTGATCCAGCTGATAATATTGATACCTGTCTTCTCAAAATTGGTTGTGGCGTTCCTGAGGGAAAAAAAAGACTTTATGCAAATAGAGGCTCCAGTGCACTAAGTGGTGGGACCTAGCCCCAGGGTGCACCGAAGCTTCTCAGATTTCCAGTGCTGGCCGGGAGATAGTCACAGCTGCTCCTCTCTCTCCCTCGCTCTCTGCACAGTAACTGCTGTACATGTCACAGAGCATGCTCACTACACTCCTCCATAGATGACAAAGGATTGCTTCCTAGACAATAAGTAATGGGAACAGTTCATCCTCCCTCCCGCTATGCACAGTAGCTTCTGCACGTGTAATAATAATAATAATAATAATTATCTTTATTTCTATAGCGCCAACATATTCTGCAGTGCTTTTCAATTCAGGGGTTCATGTACAGAGTCATAAATAACATAGCGACAAACAAGTTGATAATTAGAACAAGAGGAATGAGGGCCCTGCTCACAAGAGCTTACAATCTATGAGGAGATAGGGGTGACACAAAAGGTAAAAGTGTTTCTTTTGTATGATGGTCCAGCCATCTTGGGAAAATAGGGGAGTAGATAAAAAGCGGCATGAGCCAGTCCCCAGCTGATATATGAAGTGCTTGGGTGCGGTGGAGAGTTTGGTGGAGGATCAGGTTTAGAAAATGATGATAAATGGGCTATATATGGTGAGTTAGATCAGGGGATGTGAACTGTGTATATTGTGATTTAACCTAATTTCTTGGGGTAGGCCGCAGTGATGGCTAACCTCCGGCACTCCAGCTGTGGTGAAACTACGACTCTCAGCATGCTCTATTTATTTCTATAGAATTTTGAGAACAGCCAAGCAAGTGTGCATCTTAGGAGTCATAGTTTTACCACAGCTGGAGTGACGGAAGTTCGCCATCACAGGGTTAGGGCATTCCAGAGATTTGGTGCAGCTCGGGAGAAGTCTTTTAGCCGGGAGTGAGAGGTTCAGCTTATGGCGGATGTCAGTCGTAAATTGTTTGCAGAGCATAGAGGGTAAGGTGGTAGACAGAGATGAGGGAAGAGATGTAAGGGGGTGCAACACTGTGAAGAGCCTGGCTGCTGCATTAAGAATAGATTGGAGAGGGGAAAGCCTGGTGAAGGGGAGGCCAATTAATAGTGAGTTACAGTAATCCAGGTGGGAATGGATCAGGGCAACAATGAGAAAGGAGTGGATTCTAGAGATATTTTCGAGGTGCAGGCGACATAAGTGGGTGAGAGATTAAATATAGGGGGTGAAGGAAAGATCAGTGTCAAACATAACACAGAGACAGCGGGCGTGCTGCCTAGGTGTGATGGTAGTGCCACACATTGAGATGGAGATATAGGTTTGGGTAGGTTAGTAGGTTGAGAGTTCAGTTTTTTAACGATTCAGTTTCAGATATGATGTTAAAGACGGCGGAAAGACAGTCACTGGTAATACAGCAGGGGTGATGTCGGGGGATAAGGTGTATAGTTGGGTGTCATCAGCATAGAGATGGTACTGGAAACCAAATCTGCAGATGGTCTGTTCAATTGGGGCTGTGTAGAGTAAAGGAGAGGAGAGGGCCTAGGACTGAACCCTGTGGAACCCCAACAGCAAGAGGGAGAGGAGAAAAAGTGGAGCTAGCGAATGATATACTGAAAGAGCGGTTAGAGATACTGTATGAAGAAAACCAGGAGAGGGTCAATAGATTAGAGCATGGTGAGTAGGATATTGCTGTTTACAGTGTCAGAATCTGCCGAAAGGTCAAGGAGAATGAGCAGGGAGTAGTCATTATTGCATTTTGCTGTCAGGAGGTAATTTGTCACTTTGGTGAGGGCAGTTTCTTTAGACTGTAGGGTGCGGAAACAAGATTGTAGTGGATCAAGGAGAGAGTTAGCAGAGAGGGAGAGGTAGTGGATGAGATGAGAGTAGACAAGACACTCCAGGAGTTTAGAGATGAAGGGAAACTGGTCTGTAGTTAGTTGTGCAGGGCGGGTTAAGAGAAGGTTTTTTTTATAATAATGGAGTAATGATAGAGTGTTTGAAGGAGGAGGGGAAGGGACCAGAAGAGAGAGAGAGAGGTTGAAGATTTTTGTTAGGTGAGTGGTGACAGTCAGAGAGAAAAACTGGAGTAGGTATGAGGCAATGGGGTCAGAAGTGCATGTGGTAGGACGAGAAGAAGAAGAGAGGAGCCTGCAGACTTCTTCTGTGACTGGGTCAAACATGGATAGCGAGCCAGGAGAGGGGATGTGCAAGGGGAAGAGGATCGATGACACTTAGTGGGTTGGAGCCGATTTCATCCTGGATGTTTTCTATTTTCTCAGTGAAGTGGGCAGCAAGCACAGAGGTCTGTGATAGGCATCTGCACTTTAGGACTGAGGAGGGAGTGAAAAGTGTCAGTTTTTTTGGGTTGTTGGACAGTGAGGAGATTAGGGTGGTCAAGTAGGTCTGTTTGGCGAGGTGGAGGGCAGAGTTATAGGTTCTTAGTAGTGATGAGCGAAGTGAGCATCGGATCCTAGATCCGAAGTCACTTTTCAGAAAACTTCGGTTTAATGCTGTACGGGGATCTGTCTCCGTACAGCATTAAAATGTATCACCTCTCGGTAATTGATTTTTAAACTGAAAAACCATTTTATCAAACTTGTATCCAAACTCAACTTCGGTTCCGACTGGTACCTCGGAACTGAAGCTGAGTTCCGATACAAGTTTTAAAATGGTTTTTCAGTTTAAATTTTAAATACCGAAGTTACTCACTGAAGTCTCGTGAGACTTCGGGAATAACTGACTTTGCCTCGTCGGAGGCTGTACATTTTAATGCTGTACAGAGACAAATCTCCGTACTGTATTAAGCCAGTGAGTGAAGCGACTTTGGATCTGGGATGCAAAGCTTGCTTTGCCTATTCCTAGTTCTTATCATGAATTTGTAATGGAATGTGTCACAGAACATGCTCACTATACTCACCGAAAGATTGAATTCGGATTTTACCATTTCTGCATTGTAACCTCTGCTTATGGCACAGAGCATGCTCACTACACTCACCGAAAGATTGAATTCGGATTTTACCATTTCTGCATTCTAACCTCTGCACACGGCACAGAGCATGCTCACTACACTAACCTATAGTTATACTAACCCATTGATAATAGGTGATTGGACAAGTCCTCTTCAGTGGCCTCTGTACATGTCCTAAAGCATGCTCACTCCAATCTCCCATAGAAAGCTCCTCCTCCCTCCCTGCCTAGAAACCTCTGCAGGAGTCACAGAGCATGCTCACTACACTCTCCTTTAGATCACAAAGTATTACATCATTCGCAATAGTGATATTGGCAGCTCCTCCTCCCCTTCCCTCTTTGCACAGTTACCTTTGCACAAGTCACAGAGCATGCTCACTACACTCTCCCATACATAACATAAGATTACACCATTATTATTAGGTGATAGTGACAGCTCCTCCTTCCTCTCTGGCCTGTAACCTCTGCAAGTCACAGGGCATGCTCTCTACACTCTCTTATAGAAAAAAGAATATGTATCAGTTTAAACTTTAATGTAAATACAATTCTCTTCAAGTTGAAAATGATCTTTAAAATAATTGACGGCGGTCTGGGGTGAATTGTTTTTGAGTGATTTCCACTGAGCCATTTTTAGACCTACGACCTCCATCATAATTTCTTCTTAACAGGTGATTTATTTTTATTTTTTTTTAATTTAGATCTTCCTGATAAAGTTCAGGACCAGTGCTTGTGCTTTCCTTCCTGTATGCCAAGATTGCATTCTTCATTCCTGCCTTCATCCTACATGAGATCTCTTATCTACAAACAATCCCTCTTAGGAAATTTCATTTGGTCTCGGTCCACAAGTCCAGCACCATCACTTACTTTTCATCAAAACGAATGTTCTTGTTTAACTGGTCTGCTGTGGTTGGCCAACGAACAATGGGCTTTCTGTATATCCAACCTGTGGCAGTCCGGCACCTGGTGCCAATTCTTCTTCCTGAGTAACATCGACCTGCATGTTTTCCAAAAAGATTTGATTTCATTTTTATTTTTTTGAAAAATAATTTAGGTTAAAGTCTCAATTTGTATTACAGAAGATGACATTGTTGAATTTAAAGTTTTAGGCCAGAAGAGCAGAATCTGAGACAATCACAAAAATTAATGGTAAGGTTTTGATGCCACCAAGTAAGATGCAGAGCAAAATAATTTTCTACAATCATGTTGCACTCATTTAAACGGTTGTTTCATCTGGACAACCCTATGTAAAGCTCTGTTCACATTCTTAGATGGAAGCTTCATAAAGTGATGTGAAAATGAAGGACACTGCAGCGCAACGCAACTGGGGTCAATGGGGCCATTGGGTTCCACTGGTGTCCATCATATAGCGGATTCAGCAAAGTGGTGTGAGTGGTGAGAGCTCATGTCCCTTGCTGCCATGTGGAAAAACTTCCAGCACCACTTAAAGGGGTTGTCTGGATTCAGGGCTGAACCAGAATATAAGCTATTCTTTATTTCTGGACTAGATATGAGTGGGGCATTTGAGCTTTTCCTTGCTCCGATGCTCGCGCCACATTGCCTAGTGCAAGGTCTGTTTGCTTACTGTCGGTGACATACCAGGCTTCTCCTCACTATGCTGGTTGGAGACCTCTGCCTAGCAGTGAGCCCAGTGACAACACCGGCATAGATGAGCGGTCTATAGTGCTGCCCTAGGCGGTTATGGAGGAGGACACTATGCTACTTTGCATAATACTAATCTATAAAACAGCCTCTGGCAACACTATAGACCGCTCATCTGTGCCGGTGACGTCACCGGGCTCACTGCTAGGCAGAGGTCTCCAACCAGCATAGTGAGGAGAAGCCTGATACGTCACCGGCAGTAAATAGACGTTGCACTGCGTGATGCAGTGCAAGAAAAAGGGAAGCATTGGAACAAGGAAATGCTCCGATGCTCCAGTCGTATGTAGTAAGATAGCTTATATCCAGGTTCAACCCTCAACCTGGACAATCCCTTTAAAGGGGAGGTCCAAAAGTAGAAAAATGTGGCTGATTTCTTCTAGAAACTGCACCAAACTTGTCCATGGGTTGTTATTGTAGCTTGCCCACCTTGAATGGACCTGAGCTACAATACCACATACCCCTTGTTGATAGGCGTGGAACTGTTTTTGGAAGAAAACAGTATGTTTGTGAAGAAAAAAAGCCTTAACATGATCCACTTGTTCAAGGAGAGGTTTCCATAAAGATGTTTTACAACTCTTTCCAAAATGCTTTAAGAGCCAGTATGAGCAAAGTCTGGCGAGCCCACCAATTTTACATATATAAAGGTGTGAGGATTGTTTCCCACAAAGGTATTGGGAATATCATCTTTAACTTTGATCAATAATGTTTTGTTTTTTTTTAATTTTCAAAAACTTCCAAAAATGTGGAGAATAAAACAGTAAAGAACAATAAAAATACATGTGTGTGTTCAATTATCACATTTTCAGCCCACTTGCCCATGAGAACACAAACAAATCTGGGACAAAATGAGTTTCAGATGCCTGAAGCCATTTCCGTGGACGGCACCTCCGCTGTCTTTCTCCACTCTTTCTGAGACCAAGTAACACTTTCAGTTGGATCGCTATGAAGGACATGTGCCCCCTGCTGGTTATTCTCTCTGCTGTTCCTCTTGACTGCGCCTTTTGAGCAGATATTTGATGAGAAGGTCCAGCTAACATGTTCTCGGGACCACAGCTGCATTCAGACTTTTGCCAAACTATTAGGAAAACAACAAAATTCTCCAGATGATATTAATGATAGCTCTAAACCTCACAAGTGAGGATATTTTGCTTAAATTGTCCTAGGCAATTGACCCATTTCCTTGACAGATACAATAATATGTCTAAGTTCGAACTGAGGTCTTCAGCAAGTGATGAAAAAGGTTGTCCAGCCTGTAAGTTTTATTTTTTAAATGGATTCAAATGGGACAACAAAAAGGAAAAGATATTATACTGAGCTCACAAATTCCCTCACTACCCTGCTACGACCCTTTCGAGGTCCCCTCTGGTCTCTACTTCCTGGTCCCTCTTGACACACAGGAAATGCCACTCAGCCAATCACTGGCTGAGGAGGATCACCACTGCCACCAGTGATTGATTGGACAGTCATTTCCTGTGTGTCAAGAGGGAGCAGGAAGTAGAAACCAAGCGGTGACCCAGGAATGGGGACAGTGGAGAATCGATGAGGTTCTTATCACTTATTTTGCTATTTCTTTGCCATTTCAGCTTTTTATCAAATCATTTTACTGCTCAGATAACCTCTTAAATCTCTTGATCAACTTCCTTCTTTTGCTGATGTCAGCACTGACTGTAGATACTAGTCTTGCATATCATCCAGTTTGACCTTATCAAATAGACATTGCCTATAAAGTGACTAAGGCCCCATTTACAATAAGACAGAGTTCAGACTAAGCAGATATGTTTCTACACTCAGAAGTGCATAACCATAAGGCAAATAGAGTAAATCACCTGGTTAAAAGATGGCTGCACAATAAATCATAAACTAACAGGAAAATAAAAAAAGGGGGTCATTCCAAAAGTTGGAATGAAGGAAACTCTTAGCGCACATTTTTGATCAAAAGTATGTCGGGCCCAAGTACCACTTCATGGCGGCTTCCGCATTTACATGGCCTAATACACAGCTTTAGTCCTCAGGTGTTGTCCTCTCGTTCAAGCTACAATGACAAGCAGCAACCTTCCCGTCTGTATGGGGATGAACAATCGTTACTACCATCCTTTGTTCCCACACAGATTCAACTGTTAAAATCTCTATACAGGATTTAGGATGTATTTGCTCAAGCCATACCATCTACATTGTCAAAGGTTGAAGAAAGCCATTGGACCACTTTCTCAGACAGCTGAAGACCTTTGCACAAATGGCAACATTTTAAGTGATCCTCGTTTTGTAGCTTCTTCCTATAGGAAGGAACAGCCCAGAGAAAGTGGGAAGGACCACCTTGAGTTGACTTGGGTCACAATTCCCACCAAGGATGAGTCTATGGATTCTCGATATTATTGATATCAGCTGATGTATATTTTAGCTTCTATGGTGTGGTTTATCTAACATGGTCACCAGTTTTTCAAGGCTTTCCATCTCTGTTTAGCTGGATCTACAAAAATAGCTTTGCTATGTCCGATTGCTTGATGAAGAACACATATCTAATCTTTTTTCAGTCTGCTGGATGTTTTCCTATAATGGCTGGCTGCCATATGTTTAATTTTCCCTGTTTGCTCTCCTTTTGCCCGGTGAAAAGCATCTCATGTCTGCTAGGCATGCCAATAAACCAACTTCCATATCAAAGTCCCTTATTTGTTCACACGGTATTGCAAACTATTGCAGATAAAGTCCATCTCTTTCCTGTGTTCCTGCCAGGAATCAGCAGGCTGCTCTTTTTCAATGAATTCTCTCGGCTCATGTCGGAACTGGAAATATTTGCACTTAACATTCGCATTGTGTTGGTTATGATGTGCAAATTGAAGTTCCAACATTTTATGTCATCATTTTTGGTAGTGGATTTTGATCAAGAATTTTAGGTTTGTAGCAGTGAGCCAACAACTTCCCAAGGTACAGATGGGATACAAGTGTGGGTCATGGATGGTCTTAAGGTGCCCATACACATAAATGTTGGCTGAACCAGCCGATTTTTGCCAACTATGTAATGTACTGTACATGGGGGTCACCAGAATTTCCCCTTATAGCAGACGTTGGAGGAAAAAAGTCAAGAATAGTCTACAGTCAGTGGAGGTTGATGGGGGAACTAAGTTAATCAAGAATGTGGCCATAATCTCTGTCAGGAGGAAGAGAAATGGCAGACTGGCACCAAAAAATGAGAGCAGAGTCAGTAGCTAAAACTGTAGCTAGAAATACCATGCTTGGAGGAAAGAGGCAAACCAAACCAAGATGTAACCAGGAGTGGCAACCAGAACAGGCACCTTAGCCAGATGAATGAACCAAGCTAGAATCAGAACCAGAAATGGACAGAATGTCAATTTAGAAATTGAAGAACTCATTGCTAGAGTCAAGGCTGGAACCCCAAAAAATCTGGAATTTGCCCCCATCAAATGAATAGCAATGCAATGACAAAGCAGCACACATATAAAATTTGAAATCTTAAACAAAAGTAGGATTGACATGAATACTCCAGCCAAAACTAATACTTTGATATGCCCCAAAGAGGAGATCCTCCATCAATCAGGCACCAGTCATAACACAGTGCATCCATTTTACCTGGAGGTTCCGTTAATTAGTGGAACATTTTTTCCAGTTCCTATCCTTACAAAATACTCCTGACCTGGTCAACCAGACATAAGGATAATGAAAGGGGTTGTCCAAATGTTTAATGCTTATGTCCTATCCTTTTGATAGGTTATTAGTATCTGATCGGTGGGGGTCAATTTCCCGGCATCCCCACTGATCAGCTGCTTGAAAAGACCACACGGAGCTCCATGAGCAAAGCAGCCTTTTCGTCACCCAGCGACATCACATTCGTCACTCACGTGGCCTAGGTGCAACTCAGTACCATTCAAGTGTACAGGCCTGAGCTGCTATACCAAGCACAACCACTATCCAATGATGACGCTGTGCTTGGCAAACTGTGAGAAGGCCACAGCGCCCACTGGAGCACTGCAGCCTCTTCAAACAGCTGATTGGCAGGGGTGTCGGGTGTTGAACCCCCACCGATCAGATACTAATGATCTTGAGGATAGGTCATTAGTATTAAACGCTCGGACAACCACTTTAGCTGCACTGGGGCAGAACTCTTTACTGAACACTAAGCTTCTCGCCAAAGGCAAAAGTGTTCAGTCACCCATAAGACAGGATTAGGGTTAAGCGTAAGTAAAAACATGTTTCAAAATGTAACATTTTTGCCAATGCACTTGAATGGTCGTCCTATAATAGAGGGCATCATCTTTGTTGTAATGGAAACAAAAGTATCTTTGATCCCCAGATGCAGGTGATAGAGAGAAACTAAAGAGAAAAATCCAAGCAGGGTCGACAGTCCGTTCTTACTTTCCATTCCAGTGTGACCACAGCTATTTATTACCTCCTACTACTGAACATGACTCCTCGCTTGTTTAGTGTTACTGAGTCACGCAAATATATTCCCCTGCTTCATGGAAGTCATTCATCATCAGCGAAATATCATGATTACAGGAGCAGATGTGAAGCAGATCCGTTACTAAGTATGCATACAATGCAGTCCGTAATTTGTTAATGCCGGGGCCGTCATTGGATTAATATCAAATATTTAAATCCAAAGGATACAATTTTTAAAAGGGAAAAATCACGATTTAGTTTCTCAGCGTTAATTAAAAGTCTCAGTTTCAAATCAATGGTTTCACAAATAGAACTGATGAGATCTGATAAGGGTGGAACAGATTTATGTAAGGTCAGGAAATGGTCTTGACTATCAGTTCTTGTGGAATTCTTTAACTGATAGCATCTAGCATGAACATAAAAGTAATATCCGAATAGAAGATCTATATTGTGCTACCTATCTGATGATACCAGTGTGAATTGTCCCATAATTTGAACTGATGAGACCTAAAGAGCATGAAACGGTTCAGTGTAGACTGGCAACACGATGGATAACTGGCTTAGGTCTTCCCCTGTCACATCCTTAAAGGGGTTATCCAAGTTATATTTATTGATGACCTATCAGATCGGCGGGGGTCCGACACCCGGCACCCCCGCCGATCAGCTGTTTGAAGAGAAGGCGAGCGCCGTGCCAGCGCTGCCTCCTCGTCATTGTTTACATGCTGGCCGTTGCATCTGCAGCGGTGAGCAGGTGTAATTACACCCAAGCCGTTCCATTCATTTCAATGGGACGGCTCGTTTTTATACAAGTGTATACTACAGAGTCGTCCCATTGAAATGAATGGAACGGCTTGGGTGTAATTACACATGCTCACCGCTGCAGATGCAACGGCGAGTAGTAAACAATGAAGAGGAGGCAGCGCTGGCACGGCGCTCGCCTTCTCTTCAAACAGCTGATCAGCGGGGGTGCCGGGTGTCGGACCCCCGCCGATCTGATATTGATGACCTATCCTGAGGATAGGTCATCAATAAATATAACTTGGATAACCCCTTTAAGGCTTGTAAAAGAGCTGGATCCTGACATGGGGGCCACTTAATAGGGTGGATCCGATGATCTCTATAATGGGGACACCCCTTTCCTCCATTTTCCTTCCTTTGAGGGATCTCTGGCTTTCACTGTGTTGAAGACCCATAACTGGGGCTGCACTGTTATTTTGTGTATATATACACTCATGACAATGTTTCTGGTTTCTGAGATCTAGTAAATGTAAAATAATAGCTAGATATTCCTGCGCTGGCATCCAGTTAGTAGAAGATTTATTTTAAAGGACATATGATACTATCTATCCATTTATACCAAAACTTATGTTCTGAGCTGATGAGATCTAATAAGTTTGGAACAGTGGTATGTTAGTAGAAGATATGGTGTTAAAGGAGATATGATACCATCTATCCAGTTTTACCAATACTAGCATCTAATGTGTGGAATAGTTGTATGTTAGTAGAAGATACAGTGCTGTATCAATACACATTTTCAGTCGATAAGATCTAAAAAAAGTGTGAGGAAGTTGCACGATCAGTAGACATATTTCTCAGCTGATGAGATCTAATAAGTATGGGATAGCTGTATGCTAGTAGAAGATCCTATGTGGATATATATATATATATATATATATAATAATTATATATAATATTATCTATCCAGATGTATCTGTACATTATGAGGGTATCTAATAAGCGTGGGATAGTTTGTAGGAAATATGGTGCTGCCTATCCAATTATATAAAAAAAAAATTCAGCCAATGAGATCTCACAATTGAGGGATAGTTTTATGTCAGTAGGAGATATAGTAAAACCTATCCATTCAATATACACACTGTTCTCAGCTGATGAGATCTAATACATGTGTTGATTGCTAGGAAGAGATACGATGCAGTAAAGCAATGTCATCTGTTCCATAATTTTGACTAACATGGTGTGAACTAGTAGTATGCAAATTGGAGATATCTTGTAGCAGGGTTTGTGGTTTCCAGATGATGGGAATAGAGTATGGGATAGTTGTATGATAGTAGGAGATATGATACTACCTATCCAGTTATCTTAAAGGAGGTCAAACACCTTACGTAGCCTTCAGCCAGGTCATTCTGCCCCCCATAGACACGCACACTCGATTTGGTTAAGGATACGTGTTCATATGGAATAGTTAGTGTTATCTATCCAATTACTTCAGAAGATTTTTTATTTTATTTTTTCAAAAAGTGGCAACTGCTACAGGCTACATTACATTTCTAGAGGGTTTCTGGAAACATTTTATGTTGCAAAAAAATTTCCACTCAGGAGTTCGATAAAACTGAGCAGTGAAAATCCCCTATGGAGCTGTAATGGCAGACATATGTTAGTTTCCACAGACATAACTACGATGGGCCAAATAATTTTTTTTTACTCCACTACAACCTTTAAATTCATCATAATGAGCCACACTCAAATGTGAGTTGATAATTTACCCTTCAGCCCATGTTGAAAGCTTCACCCGTATATGTACATTGGATTTTGAAATCCTTTCATGTAAAGTTTCTCAAGTAAACAAAAAAATTGTATGTGTGTTTCATAGGTTTCAGAGACCTAAGGTCAATCCTTTGCCCTGCTATTTCATATGACCTCTTCATGCCATACTAGTGGGTACATTGCCGCTTTATACATGTTTGCCAAGCTCGAAGTGTGGGAGAAGACTATTGAGAAGATCATGAACTTCAAAAAAGCTCAGTCTTGTCCATCTTGGACCAAAACAAGCCAAGCCCTCTACAATATTAAGATTCTCAAGACCTATCTCAAAGTAAAAGATGAAGACCAACAAGAAGATGAAGGAAAACAGTTTTTGGGTCCACCAGAGGAATGAACTCTGAAGGTCTATCCTACATCTCTACAGAACCTGTGTGCATCTGCCTTTAATTGAATCGTAAACTTTCATCATGACATATCATTAATAAGATCTAGTCACAAGTGGTTGGCTCGTAAGTAAGCCCAATGGCAGCTGTCCGATTTAGTATAGAAGGCTGTATAAGTGTAACTCCTCTACCAGGGGCCATTTGTAGGGTTCCCAATCAACCAAATGGAGAAGAACCAACTACTCTTCTAAAACCATGAACTGGCATCCACTTGTTCATAAGATCTTGGCAGCTAAACTCTTTTATTACTTGTCTCATGGATACAGAATTAATATAAATTATGGGAAAATACTAAAAAAAATAATAAGAAAATAAATAGGAAAAAAAATTAATTATTAAGTTAAGGCTTGTGCTGCACATGGACGTCATACATTTCTGATTGGCAATCATGAGAGTCACCAGAGAAGTTCACTGAGCATAAAGTTTTCAATAGATACTTCCGCAAAAACGGAAGGGATATGGAAGACATACGGATGCATTCCTTTCTTGTTACAGCCCTATTGACTTGAATGGAGCAACGGAATCTGATTTGCGGGCAATAATAGAACATGACTCAAAATTTAGCGAGACAGAAAAATGAAAATACGGAAACAGAAAACAGAGTATATTCCGTTTTTTTTGTGGACCCATTGAAATGAATGGTTCCGTATACGGACGGTATACTGAATGCAAAAAACGGGCCGCATACGGAACTCAAAAAAAAGTTTGTGTGAACAAGCCCTAATGCAAATATTCTATAGAGAAATAGAGAACAATACACTTCGCCCAATTTTATTATAATCACACCCCCCTCCCCTTTTCCGTTGATGCTAATCTTTCTGAATATTTGAATTTGTAATCATTTTTCTAGCAAAAATTAGAAATTCGATTCATGGGTGTTCTCACAAGAAGCCCAGAACATTTATGTAAAGAAACAAAAATAAAATGTTTCATGATTACGCTATATTACAGTGCCCACTGAGAATTGAAGGGGAAATTATCCAGCTATTTAACCGTGCAGGAATTTGGCAAGGCGACTTTTAACATTTAGATAAATATTTAAGTAGTGAGATAAGCTGGAAGAGAAATGAAACGAATTGACGTCTCGACGTAGATTTCCAAACAGTAGAGATTGCAATACTGTGTTAATCATTAGGTACAATAAAGAGGGAAACAAATATACAGCGCGGCGGACGCCAAGCCCCACTTTCCACATTTGCGCGAGGCTTTTTCAATGAACCGAGAGACAACATCTTGATGCAATCATTGCGTTTCATTTACAGGGGGAAATAGTGCTGATTTTGATTAATCTCCATAATGTGGTTCTTATACATTATAAATAGTTGGCACAGCATACGAGCAGTAAATTTGGAGGAAACATGATAGATACATAAATTTCAGCAGATAACAACTTGGGTCACCTTATCTGCCCAAGCAAATTGAATATTAAACTACAAAGTATCTTGGAGAGATAAAGAAGAAAAAAAAAAGAAACATTGGCTCAAAAAGGTCTAATTCTAATAAACCTCTTGCTTAAAGGGCCAGGACGCCATTTTTCAGTTATACATGCATGTAACTTAGACTCTACATAAACATTTGTACATATATTGCCTTATTTATCTGGCACTGTTATGAACCAGAGCTGCACTTATCATTCTGCTGATTGTCGTTGGAAACAGTCAGCATGCTTGCTGTCAGACTGGCCGCTAATAGCCTAACCGAGATCCTATAATGTGAGGGGAACAGATAACGTGGCCATATACGTTACATGAATGTTGTCCGAATCTGAATCAGCAGTTCATCCGGTAGTGGCTTATTCCCTTATTATCTGTATGGGGGGGATTGAATACTGTAGCTAGATAATACAGTACGTACATAGATAAACTATGAAATAGATAGATGGATAGAATATGAAATAGATACATAGATAGATAGAGAAATAGATAGATTAGATAGATAGATAGAATACGAAATAGATAGATGATTAATTGATTGATAGATATGAGATAAAATATGAAATAGATACATAAAGAGATAGATAGATATATAGATAGATGGAATATGAAATAGATAGATAGATAGATAGATAGAATACGAAATAGATAGATGATTAATTGATTGATAGATATGAGATAAAATATGAAATAGATACATAAAGAGATAGATATATAGATAGATGGAATATGAAATAGATAGATAGATAGATAGATAGATATGCAGCGGGCTGAGGAAAGCAGAGAGGAGTGACAGTTACAAGAATGCTGGTTGTAGTTGTTACTCACTCTGATGCTCCCCTGGGCCATGCAGAGATGGGAAGGGTGCATCCTTCTGTAACACACTGGTTTTGGGGTTTCTCCTGCCTGACAGGGTGCTGCTTCCTTCTACGTCTTTCAGGTTTCTGTTGCCATTCAAGGCATTTGAGATCATTTTAGCTGAGCAGCCTATCATTTGCTGTACTTCTCTATATGTTTTTCCCCTCTTCCTCAGAACGATGTCCGGAACGACCCATTTTCACCATTATTTCAGAAGGAAACGGACTATAATCAACATGTGCAACATTTGCCACCCTCTTGCCTTAAATAAGGGACACCTGTCACCTGGACACCTGTTATTTCACAGATTGAATGACTTCACTAATTTAACTCCTCACTGCTTTTATATTCAATTAACATTTAAATTACACAGAATGAGCGGGATGAAGGTCCTGATTGTTGGGTCTGTTTTTTTTTTTCTATTACTCTCTACACTTACAAGTCAATTATTTGCAGCAATAAATATCTGATTTATCAGGTTACTGATGTTGGACTGCTATTTTTTGAACATTACTGTAAAGAGATGAAACTTGCCAGCAAAATATAACCAACACAACATGATACAATTTGTAAAACCTATGAATGAGATTTACAGAAAATCTTTGGAGTGTCCCTTTAAATTACAGACTGTTGATGACCTTTGATCTCCTGCAGAAGTTATTAAGGATAATGATTCCTATTAAATGCACCATGTCCTTATATGTTACTGTAGATGGCTTTGGTTTTCTGCATGTGTCTCTCTTGGGTTACTGCTGATAAACGTGCCGAGTCAGGCAATCCAGGGTCTCTCCATGTTACCTCACGAAGCCCCCTTTGGCTCAAGTTGCTGTTGTTGGCGTCCTATCTTAATGTATGGAATCATCCAGTTAATGTAAATGCTTCATTGCTGCGTATCAGAAGATTAATAAATAACACAGGCCCCGCTCGCCAGATCTCAAACTGTGGCCAGAAATGTCTACATATGAAAGAACAAGCATACAAATGGGAATTGCTGACATAAAGCGAGATCCTGGGAATGGAGCATATGGATGGTGTTATAGCTGTAACATACATCAAACTCAGAATCCTGAGCGCTGTCTGACGTCTCCCCCGTCCAAAATAAAATCTCTCCCCATATGAAATATCTCTCTCACTGGCATAGACTTGTTAAAAGAGATCTTCCCTGGACGGGGATGTGTGAACGGATATACGCCACCTAAGAAAACCTGACTTATCTATTATATATGGTAGGAAATAAAGGCGTAAAAGATGAAAAAACAGAGAGTGACTCCAAGAAAAAATATAAGCAACTATTGCCCTAAAAAGGCAATAGTGCCTTTTTTGGAGAAAAAGATATAGGGCGCCAGAGGATGGACAGGAGAAAAAACTGGATCTAAAAGTATTGGATTAATGGAATATTATTAAAAAAGGTAGGCAGCCGGTGGTAAAAAGGTGTAGACGTAAGTCGCAACCAAAAAGTACAAGCATAGATGAGGAGAGAGGGGTTTTCCACAAACACCATAGAATGGTGGTAGGCGCCACACCAAAAACAAGTACAGGGTGGAGTAAGTAGGTATGGATGTATATTAACAAACACCTTAAGAGTATTGGCAGCAAACAAATGTATCAGGACTTACTTCACTAGGGAGGGAACCTGGGGAACACGGTAACAGTGCTCTACCAGATTACACCCCCGCCAAGGTCGCGATAAAGAGATTGTCAGATAGACAGTGCCGAAATGTGTGGCTTCAGATGAAATACGGATACAAAGGTATAATCAAGGAGACTTACTTCACTAGGGAGGGAACCTCAGAGATAAGCACAAAACACTCTAGAGGTTAACCTCCCTCGCCTGGAGTCGCCTATAAGTAGGTGGGTCAAATCAGCAGGTCAGTCAGGATCTTCTTGAAATTTCCTTTAATAATACACACAGGCAGTGCAAGAAGGCTCAACGCGTTTGGGGTTTGATAAAAGTCCCCTTCATGCTCCTGATGAAGGGGGACTTTTATCAAACCCCCGAAACGCGTTGAGCCTTCTTGCACTGCCTGTGTGTATTATTAAAGGAAATTTCAAGAAGATCCTGACTGGACCTGCTGATTTGACCCACCTACTTATAGGCGACCCAGGCGAGGGAGGTTAACCTCTAGAGTGTTTTGTGCTTATCTCTGAGGTTCCCTCCCTAGTGAAGTAAGTCTCCTTGATTATACCTTTGTATCCGTATTTCATCTGAAGCCACACATTTCGGCACTGTCTATCTGACAATCTCTTTATCGCGACCTTGGCGGGGGGGGTGTAATCTGGTAGAGCACTGTTACCGTGTTCCCCAGGTTCCCTCCCTAGTGAAGTAAGTCCTGATACATTTGTTTGCTGCCAATACTCTTAAGGTGTTTGTTAATATACATCCATACCTACTTACTCCACCCTGTACTTGTTTTTGGTGTGGCGCCTACCACCATTCTATGGTGTTTGTGGAAAACCCCTCTCTCCTCATCTATGCTTATATATGGTAGGAACCAGCGGTGGGGTCATGAAAAAGAGCCCTGAGATATTATCTTCAATGCTCCAAGATATTGTATCCAGTGCTCTGATATCTTATCTCCAAATCCATGAGACATCATGCCCAGTGCTCTTAGATACTATCCCCAATGGTCTGAGATATTATCTCCAATGCTCTGAGTAATTATCTCTAGTGCTCTGAGATATTATCTCCAAGACTCTGAGTAATTATCTGTAGTGCTCTGAGATATTACCTCCAAGACTCTGAGTAATTATCTGCACTGCTCTGAGATATTATCTCCAAGACTCTGAGTAATTATCTGTAGTGCTCTGAGATATTACCTCCAAGACTCTGAGTAATTATCTGTAGTGCTCTGAGATATTATCTCCAAGACTCTGAGTAATTATCTGTAGTACTCTGAGATATTACCTCCAAGACTCTGAGTAATTATCTGTAGTGCTCTGAGATATTATCTCCAAGACTCTGAGTAATTATCTGCACTGCTCTGAGATATTATCTCCAAGACTCTGAGTAATTATCTGTAGTGCTCTGAGATATTATCTCCAAGACTCTGAGTAATTATCTGTAGTGCTCTGAGATATTATCTCCAAGACTATGAGTTATTATCAGTAGTGCTCTGAGATATTATCTCCAAGACTCTGAGTAATTATCTGTAGTGCTCTGAGATATTATCTCCAAGACTATGAGTTATTATCAGTAGTGCTCTGAGATATTATCTCCAAGACTCTGAGATATTATCTGTAGTGCTCTGAGATATTATCTCCAAGACTCTGTGTAATTATCTGTAGTGCTCTGAGATATTATCTCCAAGACTCTGAGTAATTATCTGTACTGCTCTGAGATATTATCTCCAAGACTCTGTGTAATTATCTGTAGTGCTCTGAGATATTACCTCCAAGACTCAATCTCAGATTATAAAGTGAAGCTCTAAGTTATTATCTCAAATTATATCACATATTATATCCAATGCTCTGAGAAATTATATCTGATGCTCTGATATCATAGACTCTGCATTATCTCCATTGCTCTACAACAGGGCTGGCCAACCTGCGGCTCTCCAGCTGTTGCAAAACTACAACTCCCACCATGCCCTGCTGTAGGCTGATAGCTGTAGGCAGACTGGGCATGCTGGGAGTTGTAGTTTTGCAACAGCTGGAGAGCCGCAGGTTGGCCAGCCCTGCTCTACAACATAGCCAATGCTCAGAGATATATCCAATACTCAGATATATTGTGTCCAAGTCTCTAGGAATATATCCCCAATGCTCTGAGATATTATATCCAATGCTGTGATATTTTATATCCAGGACTCTGAGATATTATCCACAATTCCATGAGATATTATGTCCAGATACCATCCCCAATGTTCTGAGTTATTATCTTCAATGCTCTAAATTATCTCCTGTGCTTTGAGGTATTATGTCCAGGACTCTGAAATATTATCTCCAGTGCCCTGAGACATAGCCAATGGATCCGCAAAAATAACAGATCCGCAAAAGAAAAAGGATGCCATACGGACGTCATCCGTTTTTTTTGTGGAAGATTTTAAGATATCATCTTGCGTTCTCAGAGCTATTATGTTCAAGGCCGTTTGATATTAGCTGTAATGGTGGATTTAAATGTGCAGATATTCAGGCCGATTATCGGGGACAAATGTTCGTTCTTGACAATCTACCCATCTAAACATGCAGCCGATCACTCGCTCGTTCATTGGGTGAAACTGTCGTTAGTGCTGGCAAGTAAATTATGGCATCTGGGCAGCAGATTGTGCTGTTTAGACAGCGATCTGCTGCCCAGAAACAATGCAGCTGTATGATCGCAATAGCGATTGTTCGTTCTCATACTGTGGAGGTCATCATCATTAAGGTCTTGGAAAGCCCTTTTAAGGGTCTGAGACATTATCTTCAATGATCTGAGTTATGGTATTAAAGTAATGAAATGTTATCTTGGAGCACCGAGGTATTACCTCTGAGAACAATTTTTACACAAATTATGGGAGTCATTTATCATACTGAAATACGCCTATATTAGGCATATTTCAGGCGCAGATGATGGTGCATCAGTTAGTTGCGCCGCTATCTGCAAATCTTCCCTGCTCACGCCAGGTCTAAAATTGTTGGCGGGCAAAGGGGCGGACCGGACGGCCCGTCTCATTCACCATGCCTGTTTCAGGCATAGAAAAAGATTTAAAATCTAAGACAGCAAAGAAGCTTTCTTATATTCAAAACTGGAGTAGCATCTGCGAAGTTATGTAGAGGCCGGCGCCTCTTCATAACTTTGGCGATCCACCGCTAACTATAGGGCTTAATTAAGACCGGCGTCTTCAGGAGCGCATGATTCCCCTCCACCTGCAGAGTTTGTCAAGGGTCGTCTACTTTTTCTCTACACTTATACGAAGCCTGTGTGATTCAGCCGAATTCTACAAACTCATCTGGGTGAGTTTTTCTCCCTATCTGCCATGTAAATCCTCCTCCCTTTCTCTGCTGCCATCCCTAACACTGAGAGAAGGGAGGGGGAGAGCAGAAAGAGCTGATAAAGTCAGGCGTATTGTGCTCTTGGATCTATAGCAGCAGGAATGACAGCTAGGCAAAGGATTCACACACATTCTGCAACAGCAAAGGTAGTAATTTTTTGTTTAGGCGCCTATTGCTCTCTGCAATCCATACTCCCGTGCTGTGTATGGGAGCACGGATTCCTCTGCATCCGCACTGAGCGCTGTATAGGCAGGAGCTCCATGGAGCTACACCCTGCACCATGCAAGGCTTTAGCAGAGCGGAACAAGCCGGCGCAGGGCTCCCCATAGGACATTGCTCCTCTGTCTGTGCATAGATAGCTAAGAACTTGCCTCAAAGTAATTGTGTATGCCGTTTCATAAAAAAGAATTATCATATCTGAAAAATATAATATCTCCCTGTATAGGAATATCATCGCTTAGATATTATGTAACAACAATCTGAGACATTGTACTCTATAGATAGATATTACTGTGATCTAGAGGGAGGAGAAATAAGAATAGGGATAGATAGATTGATAGATAGATTTAGCTTCTTTTTTTTTTTGCTTTTTTTTTACAGCTGGTGTGATGTTTGCTTCCACAATTTGCTGGATTTTCATTGAATCCATTCTTCCCTCTACCCGTGAAATGTTCCCCGTACCGCTGGTTGCAACACAACCCCAAAGCATGATTGATAAATTCTGCGTTCTTTTTTCTTTAAACATATCTTTGTGGTCAAAGAGTACTATTTTAATGGGGTTGTTCCATCTTCGACATTGGGGGAATATCGATAAGGTTATTCCTCCAATGTCTGATAGGCATGGGTCCCACCTCTGGGACCCACACCTACTCTTAGTACGAAGACGGCAAAGTGACAGACAATGCACCGCACATGCATGGCTGCCCTCTATTAATTTCTATAGAAGGGAATAAAGCGCTGCCCATGCTTGCGCAGTGCGCTTCCCATTTATTTCAATAGGACTTCCGAAAATAGCCTAGCGCGTTGCTCAGCTATTGTCGACACTCTCATTGAAATGAATAAAGGGTGGCTGCGCATGAGCGATGCACTCTCCGTCGGTTTGCAGGCTCTGTTCTAAGGATAGATGTGGGTCCCAGAGGTGAGGGGCATATCATAGTGATGGGACAACCCCTTTAACCTCATTGGTCCACAGGACTTGTTTCTAAAATGCATCAGGTTTGTTTAGATGTTCTTTTGCAAACTTCTGATGCTGACTTTTGTGGTGAGTATGCAGGAGAGGTTTTCTTATGATGACTGTTCCATGAAGACCACATTTGTGTCATTGAACAGTAGAACAATGTACCACAACTCCAGAGTCTGCTAAATCTTCCTAAAGGTCCTTTGCAGTCAAGAAAGGGGTTCTGCTTTGCCTTCCTACGAGGAGCTGCCTGTGAAATTATTCTTAGTCTTCCAGACCTTCTATATGGAACCTGAAACTACCTCAAAAGGCGCAACCTGAAGGTTTTACCATGGCCCTCACAGTCCCCTGATCTGAGCATCATTGAAAATCTGTTGATAGACCTTAAAAGAGCAGTGCATGCAAGACGGAATATCACAGAACTGAAATACGTCTGCAAGGAAGAATGTATGAAAATCAAGAAATTAAAGACTTTTGGATGCTACAAAAAGCATTTACAAGCTGTGATACGAGCCAAGTGGTATGCTACTAGGTACTAACCATGCAGAGTTCTAAACTTTTGTTTTGGGCCCTTTTCCTTTTTATTTTTTGGAAAATGTATAAGATGAAAATAAAAAAAATGTTTTGCTAAAAATATAAAGGGAATGTTCCATCTATAACTGTATGCCTTTTGGAGATCATTTCATCTTCAACTTGCATAAAGGCTATGTACACCTTTGGGGGCAACTTTTTTTTATTATTGCATTGTACTCATTTTGAGCTCAAAATAATTTTTTCAATTGGTCTTTATTAAAAATAATTTTTTCCCTGCACAGGGCTGTGTTTCTATAGTAGCAGGTAAATTTTCTCTGTGCTTCCTCAGCCAGCTCACCTGACGGGCTCCTTATCTCTGATCTCTGACCTTATAAACACTCATTATAGCTCAATTCTTATCTTACTAATAAGAATGTGGCTTAAATAAGTGTTTATGACCTCTTAGTAATTGACAGACAAAGTTTATTACATGACTGGCACAAGTGAAAGTAAAAAGTACAATTCACACAGCTAGAAAAACAGTTAACCCTTTGTGACAGACCGACTGAATATTTTTAATAAAGGACAATTGAAAAAGTGATTTTTAGCCCAAAATGAGTAAAATGCAATCATAAAAAATATTGCACTCAAAGATGTACATAGCCTATAACTGTTCACAGGAAAAGTAATTGTGACCAGGGGTGCCCAAGCTTTTGCATGTCACTGTAGATGGATAGATAGATAGATAGATAGATAGATAGATAGATAGATAGATAGATAGATAGATAGTAGGTTTTCATATGGGGTTAGAGGCATAACCCCCTCAACACCTGTATTATAAATAGAAGATGGTGGTTGTGGGGGAATGTTGCCACGTAAATTTGAGCAAAGGAGCTTTAAGAAATGCTTCTAATATCAAGTGCTGAGTTAGACTAAAAGGAGAAACTGCTACACAAGATAATATAATAAGGAAAAGCACTTGTCCCAAATGTAGCTCAAATCTGACAAAAAGCAGAAAGTGCAGAAGAGGCAAACCGAGGCTTCGAGGCATAGAAGAGGCTCAAAGGCCAAGCTCTTGTTTAAGAAAAGTTAAAAGTAAAGTTTTTCTTTTGCAAAAGGTAAAATGTATTATTTTCTGTCTCACTAATGGCTGAATACATGCATTTATGCTTCTCTGGTGACCTCAAGCGTAATGTATGCCTCAGAAATAAACAATGGGAGAAAAGTCAAGGTGAGTACATTGGAAGAACAGTAGCTCCTAGCAAAAAGAATATCACAGACAAATAATTTATAAATTTAAAAAGCATTAAACTCAATTGACTCAAACTAGGATATTCAGTAACTACTGTGTTACTGACCACTGTAGACAAAAAATAACAATGACAAAGTCCAATAATACTGAGCTCTATGTACAAGAATATAACTACTATAATACTGCCTCCTATGTACATAAATATAACTACTATAATACTGCCTCCTATGTACAGGAATATAACTACTATAATACTGCCTTCTATGTACAAGAATATAACTACTATAATACTGCCTTCTATGTACAAGAATATAACTACTATAATACTGCCTCCTATGTACAAGAATATAACTACTATAATACTGCTCCTATGTACAAGAATATATCTACTATAATACTGCCTCCTATATACAAGAATATATCTACTATAATACTGCTCCTATGTACAAGAATATAACTACTATAATACTGCCTCCTATGTACAGGAATATATCTACTAGAATACTGCCTTCTATGTACAAGAATATAACTACTATAATACTGCCTCCTATGTACAGGAATATAACTACTATAATACTGCTCCTATGTACAAGTAAATAACTACTATAATACTGCCTCCTATGTACAAGAATATAACTACTATAATACTGCTCCTATGTACAAGAATATAACTACTATAATACTGCCTCCTACAGGCGAGAATATGGGTCTGCAAATTTTAAGACAAGTTGTTCTCTTTGACTTGCTATTTACACAATTGTTCGCTATTGTTCGTCCTGGTCGCGGTGCTATCACGTGTTTCCTATAGATTAATGAGTATAATACAGTTCACTATCTTCTGTGTATCACCCCTCTCGCCGCTCCGGACTGCCTCCTTTCATACAGTCGGTGTTCTCAGAACGCTGTTTGTTACATAAGACAACTAAGCGATTTGTACTTTTTGGAATAACAAAAACAAGCTTCAGTGATAATAACAATGGATTAGAGAGGACCTCCCGGGAAAGCCGAAAGAATCCACTAAACCAGGAGTTGGGAATATTCTGCTCTGATCAATGCTTCCACTGTCGGGCACCAGCTGCCGGCATTTATCACTGCTTTTGGAGTTGCCCGCTTAATCAACAATTTTGGTTAAAGATCTCAACTAATGCCACCACTCATCTTGTCTGATATGTCGCATTAAATCCTGTTTGGGCCATATTTGGCTACATAGACCACTTAGACTTCACCTGTACCCCAGGTAGGAGCAGCAGCAAAGGTTAAATCCATTCTACACACCTAGATACACCCAGACCCTCCCCATTTAAGATATTTTTGGAGAAGCTATAATTTATTATGAAGATGGATTGAGAGGTAGCAGCCTCCAAGAAGGAACGATATACAGAACGCTTCTTTAAAGTCTAGGATTTCCCTTTCTTTCTCCCCATATACAAGCTGACATAAAAGACTGTTTCCAACTTACCACTTGGTTCCAAACACAAGGTGACCCTCCTATCTCATAGGACACCTAGCCCAACATATACTGCTTTAACTGCCATCTGACCCTAGGTGGAGACTCCCGCGCTCCTGAGGACGTACTCGGGTTCCCCAACTGGTCTTATTTTTCAATGCAGAGATAGAATTTTGGGGGCACATTTACTATGGTGTCTGAGTCTGTTTTCATGAGTAAAACGCCTGTTTTTTAAGTCTAATTTACCAACTGATTTTGCTCCTGTTGCGCCGATTTTTAGTTTTAAGACTAATTCAGAAGTTTTCAAACTTTTGCAACTTTTTTCCAACCTATTTATGTAGGTGCACCTTTTTTCACGCCTCAATTAGGTGCGCGTATTTTGAGTTTTAAGGCTAATTCAGAAGTTTTCAAACTTTGGAACTTTTTTCCCCGACCTATTTATGTAGGTGCGCCCATTTTTGGCACCTTAATAAGGTGCATAAACATTCTTCTTTCTACTTCACTCCTGACCATCCTTATTTTTCCCATCTGGTTTGAGGGGGAACTTGCATAATTTGTTTACATTGAAGGAGATAGAGATGTTAACTTTTTTTCGGTCACTTGCACAATTTTTTCATGTGCAAACCAATGAGACAAGTCTTAGTGAATATGAACCTGTTTTACAAGAAAACAACCACAAGAGGTCCGACTTAAACCAAAAATGAAAAACCTGATTTATTAAGGGATAATAAATGAGACACAGATTAAAGACAGACGTTGCCAATATGCCTGTTTTATTTTTTTACGCCAAAAATATGGTGAGCTTGATAAATGTGCCCCTTGGTATTTAAATGACAGTTTGGTAAAAGTTTACTGTTGATCCTTCCTTTCCCCCCTCCCTTCCTTGCCTTCTCCCCTTTTATCCATCCCCCCTTTCCTTACTTTTGACTTCTGGAGTCTAGATAATTTAGGTTCAGCTAATGCCTCTCTACCATATATGCACAATTATCCCAAGTGGATGGAACAAATGCTGACAGAATAATACCAAGCAACGAATTGCTATTCTTGGGATGGACTAGAATGGACTATCATTTCGGGAACGCCTAAACCCTGACATTCGCGGACTCTACAGTTAAAGGGGTTGTCCGGGTTTAGAGCTGAACCTGAACATATCCCCTTCTTCCCCCACTCAGCCCCTCTGAGACGCACATCGGAGTGTATAATGCTCTGATGCTCTCCCTTGCCCTTCGCTGTATCGCGCAGGGCAAGGCCTTTTTTGTTTACATTTTTACACTGCTAGGCAGAGGCTTCCTCCTAGCAATGTTCCTGGTGAAGTCACCAGCACTAACCTTTCTACAGGCTAGGGCAGCACTAAAGCTTGCCCATTAATGCTGGTAAAGTCACCGGGAACACTGCTAGGAGGAAGCCTCTGCCTAGCAGTGTGAAAATGTAAACAAAAAAGGCCTTGCCCTGCGCGATACAGTGAAGGGCAAGTGAGAGCATCGGAGCATGAAATGCTTATCGTAGAGGGCCTGCCTGGGTAAAGACGGAGATATCTCCGTGTTCAGAGCTAGGCATATGGACATATGGGTTCAAACATGTTATCTAGAAATGTCTTTTCCATGTTTTGTTCTTTTTGTTCTAATACAAAAACATCAATAAAAAAACATTGAGATATGCAGCATGTACCCGATTTGTGTGTGACGCATGTGCACATTATATCTACCTTATGGATGGTGCACATGTATGGCTTGTGTGTGTCTTATGTGCGGGTGATACGTGTGCATTTTTAAAATGCATATTATTTATCATTACTTCATATAGGAATAATATATTATTAGTTCGTGTATGAGCTCCAAACACATTCCTTGCAGGGGGGCCCCCTATGCTATCACTGCCTGCCCGTCTCCTGTCATGGACCATAGCTCTTAGGGCCCTTTCACACTAGCGTTTTCAGGATCCGGCATAGAGTTCCGTCGTCGGGGCTCTATACCGGAAGAATACTGATCCGGATTATCCCCATGCATTCTGAATGGAGAGAAATCCGTTCAGTATGCATCATGATGTCTTCAGTTCAGTATGTGAACGTTTTTTGGACGGTGAAAATACTGCAGCATGCTCCGGTATTCTTTCCGTCCTGGGATGCGGAGCAAAACGGATCTGCCACAATAGAAAACGGATCCGTCCTCCATTGACTTTCAATAGAGTTCATGACGGATCCGTCTTGGCGATGTTAAAAAATTGTTAAAGTTAATAAAAGCGGATCCGTTCAAACGGATGCATGCGGTTGTATTAACTGTAACTGAAGCGTTTCTTTCCGGCATAGAGCCCCGACGACGGAACTCTATGCCGAATCTTCTAAATGCAAGTGTGAAAGGGGCCTTCGTTAGAGTAGAATCTGGGAGTGAACATGATCCCATCCAGAGCCAGGGCAGCAAAATATGTCTCAATCAGCCTGGCTATGATTATCTACTCTGATACTTTGTTTAAGCACATTGATACATTGATCTTCTCTGATATATTGTATATATATTGATACATTGCAATTGGCAGTAATCTCTGGAGCAGTTATATTCAACCTGCGGCCTTCCAGCTGTTGCAAAACTACAACTCTCAATATGCCTGGATAGCCTACTGCTATTCGGGCATGCTGGGAGTTGTAGTTTTGCAACAGCTGGAGGGCCACAGGCGGAGCATCCCTGCTCTGGAGTGTTCAATTCCTCTGCAGCACCCCCACAGGTGGAATAAAGTATTACACAGCCTGGTGATGTAATACAAGAATGTGTTGGGTCCTCCACAGCTATTCTGGTTAATTTATGAAGGTCTTCACTGGGGGTCCCCTCCCATTCCCCTTAAATGGCTTTAAACTCATATAGTAATTTTCCATAAAGCTGCAGAGTTTAGAACAATCCCACAATTATGCAATTACGTTTATTGCACAGGGAACAGAGGAACCTCTCGCCATCAGCTCTGCTATGTTCACACGCTACACGTCTAATGATGTCACCGTCAAGCTCCGTCTTCAGCCAAGAGATCTTGTGACAAGTTGACTTTTGTGTGATGGCCGAGTTCCAATGCACGGCAATTACAGGTTGTATCTAGCAACAACAGCAACAACAAAAAGTGCAGTCAAAGGTTAATTGTCAGGATCAATGGCACGTTGGCTCGGTGGCATCTCCTGACATGCCAACTATGGACATGTCGCCTGGCTGTGGGTACCGAATTACACAATAAGTGCAGAACGAGTGTTCATTGAGATGTGAAGCGAGCCATGGAAGAGCCCGCTGCAAACATGTTTTCAACTTTGCTCCGCAATTAAATTTTAGCTAGTCACAAAAATAAAGACGGCCTTGACTTTGGAGTTAATCATCTACCCTCCTCCCCCCCTAGACCTTTAGTATATCGTAAACACATGGCCCATGCCTCCCCCCCCCCCCCCCCCTGTACAACTGCACATAAGAATTTGGAGATTTGCAGAACCAATAAATAATACAAAAATTTTTAGAATAAAGGGCTCGTTCGCTTTTTTGGCATAGGGGATTTTAGAAAATGCATGAAATAATAGGAAAGGATACGTGCTTTCTTGTTTTCGTACTGGAGAAGTTACTGTGGTGGCCAAGAAAACTTGGAAGAACTCGACAGGAAAATAACATTAGGCAACAACAAAAACAATAACTTTTATTTTTAAGGACTGTGTTTACCACTTTTTAGTCTTCTGTATGAAGTTCAGCAGTGGCGTAGCATGGGTCACCAGCACTTGGGGCAAGCCGAGTATTGCACCCCCTAACCTATGAATATGCCCCTTTTTATAGAACCACACCCACAGTATACCAAGACCAACATTACCTATAACACTATACAAAGGCCAAATAATACCGCTCCACCATGACCGTACCCATTTAGATCCCAGTCATTAATACTACCATTTAGGCCCCATTCAGACGTCCGTAGTGTGTTGCGGATCCGCAACACACCATGCTGGCACTCCCCATACAGATGCCTATTCTTGTCAGCAGGCTGCGGACAAGAATAGGACATGCTCTATCTTTTGCGGAGCCGCGGACGGATGTTTCGGGGCCGAAACCCGGAAGTTCGGGGCCGCGGCTCCGCAAATGCGGAAGCGGAGAGCACATAGTGTTCACAATGAATGGGTCCGCATCCATTCCACAGAATTGCGGAATGGATGTGGACAAAATTGCGGACGTCTGAATGGGGCCTTACAGGTGATCTTCTTCTAAGTCATTCTGTTTCCTTTTTTTCTCAGTCCTGCACAGACCACTATGATGACTTCTTCTGACCACAACTTATTTCTGCATAAGGTGAGGCACAGAACAACAATGCCTCCTTTTATGCCCCCACTCACTAATCATCCCCATTTAAGTCCTCGTAGTAATTTCCATTTAGGTCCCAGTAGTTATAATACCCCCTGTAGTAACCCCTGTAGTTATAACGTCCCACTATAGTGCCACGAGTAGTTGTAATGCCCCTTTGTAGTGCCACAAGTATATATGATGTGCCCCTACAGTGCCCTCATCCGATATAATGCCATTCCATTATGCCCCCAGTAAGTTTAATACACCTCCATAGTGCTAACAGCCCCTGTCAATGTGAAATTAAAGAGGACCTTTCATGACTTCTAAAGATATCAACTAAGGATGCTCACATGGAGAGTGGCGCCCAGGGATCTCCCTGCACTTACTATTATCCCTGGGCGCCGCTCCATTCTCCCGGTATAGGCTCCGGTATCGACGCTCACCAAGATATAGTAGGCGGAGCCTACCCTTCATCTCCTTCTCCCAGGCTGTAGCGCTGGCCAGTCGCAGCGCAGAGCTCATAGCCTGGGAGTTTTTTTTCTGGGAGAAGGAGATGAAGGGCAGGCTCCGCCTACTATAACCAATTCCACCAAGTCCCCGCCTACTATAACTTAGTGAGCACAGAGACCGGAGTCTATACCGGGAGAACGGAGCGGCGCCCAGGGATAATAGTAAGTGCAGGGAGATCCCTGGGCGCCGCTCTACATGTCCGCATACTTGGTTTATATCTTTAGAAGTGATGAAAGGTCCTCTTTAACAGCGCAACCATAACTATGATCATAACGGCATTATACATATAAATAGTTCCACTATATCATACACATATATACCCAGTATACTGTAATACATAAATAGTACCGCTGTGCTGTGCACATAAAAAATTCTGCTGTACCATACATATAAAACGTACTGTTATACTGTACACATAAAAAGTATTTCTACATCCTATGCATTAAGAGTACCACTATACTGTACACATAAATGGTATATTGTACATATACCATGAATAGTACCACTCTACTGTACAAATAAGATGTCCTGCTATACCATACACATAAGTAGTGCCGCTATACAGTACACATAAACATTGTTGCTACAATGTACACAAAAATAGTACCAGTGTACTGTACACATAAAAACACAGCTTTATAGTAAACATAAATTGTACCGTTATACTTTCCCAAAACAGTAGCCATAGTGGCCAGAATTACAAGAACACAAGACCGCCTCCTGCTGGATTCCATGCTGCTTCCAACTGGTATAACACTGCCCCCTATAGGCAGAAATATAATGAATTTAATACTAACCTTTATAGAAAGGGAGACAGTTGGCTGAATACTCCGCCCGGTAGACGCTGATGTTAACACTGCCCCCTATAGACATAAAACTAGATCAGATGTTTTTGTCCTGGCCAATAAATGAGAACTTTCCGGAACAGAGTTCGTACTTTAATTGGGATGTTTTTGTTCAGTGTGACATTGGTCAAAGTGTGCGGGCCGCCCGCCGTCCAGGCGCTCATCCATGTTTAACAATCAGATTTTTAACATTTTGTTGGATTGTCTAAATAATTCATTACGACTGGGCAGCCGGGTCTCTGGTTTAACACCAGCCCGCAGCATCCTACGTATGGGTGTCCTGAACCCAAACTACCCCCTAAAAAGACATTAAAAAAACAGCACCTCCCTTGTCTATGGCTGTTACTAGCATTACAACCTGTTTCATATGACTGGGGCTGAACTGCAATACCACGCGCAGCCCATGGACGTGAGTGGCGCTGTTTCTAGATGTTTTCTACAGGCCCCAGTTATCTACAAGTCATACATTTTCATTATTTTATATTATGTTATATGTCGGTCAAAAGGGTGAAAAAGCTTTGATGTTATTTATCAGAATGTCATCTGAGTCACCCAGCTGAAGTACCAGTACAGGCCACTAGATGGCGCTTGTAATACTGCAGCGCACAGATAGGTTACACCGCTATAGTCTGGAGTCCACACAGATTAACTGTGAAGAGAAGCTGGCAGCTCCTGGAGGCCAAACCAATGGAGGGTGTAATGGACATGGAGCTCATATATCACAACAGCAATTCATTATGTAACACTAGACAAATTACACAGAATTTATACCAACGGGTGCCCCCCCCCTCCACCCCACAACCAGCAGGCAAAGGGTTAATAACGGGTCAGAAAACAATAGTCGTGCCTTGTTATCGTGTTATAGTGAAATTGTCCTTATAGGTGTTGACAATTCCTCCACTCCCCCTGACTGATTGCGGGGTTCATCGCGAACCAGGGGGTCCCAGTGACACCCAATTATTAATTCATGTACGCTGGTGGTCCTCCATAGCTGGGAGCCATTATTCAAAAGATACATTTTCAATGGATAGATGATAGATAGATGATAGATAGATAGACAGATAAATACATAGATCGATAAATAAATAGATGATAGATAGATAGATAGATAGATAGATAGCTCAGTTATTAGCAAGGCCGGCATCAGCACCCGGCATACCCGGGCAAGTGCCGGGGCCCACAGCACAGCTGCCAGAAGCAATCATTGCTGGAGCGCTGGGAGCTGGGTCCTGTCACTCACTGCTCAGCTCCCTGCGCTCCTCCCCCTCCTTCAGGCCGGCGGCGCACAGAAGCAGGAAGAGTTCGCCCCGCTCCACCATTCAGTCTGCAGGCGCGGATCGCGCTTCCGGCCTGTGTGGGCGGAGCCTGCAGCCCCTACACAGTGCTGCAGAGCGATCTGTGCCTGCAGGGAAGAGAGGACTGTGAGCTTCAGGAACGGGACAAGGTGAGTAGTTACTGTGTTTTTTTGTTTTTAATACAGAGAGGGCACAGAGGACTTTATTACTATGGAGGGGGCACAGAGGACTTTATTACTATGGAGGGGGCACAGAGGACTTTATTACTGTGGAGGGGGCACAGAGGACTTTATTACTGTGGAGGGGGCACAGAGGACTTTATTACTGTGGAGGGGGCACAGAGGACTTTATTACTATGGAGGGGGCACAGAGGTCTTTATTACTATGGAGGGGGACCAGAGGACTTTATTACTATGGAGGGGGCACAGAGGACTTTATTACTATGGAGGGGGCACAGAGGACTTTATTACTTTGGAGGGGGCACAGAGGACTTTATTACTGTGGAGGGGGCACAGAGGACTTTATTACTGTGGAGGGGGCACAGAGGACTTTATTACTATGGAGGAGGCACAGAGGACTTTATTACTATGGAGGGGGCACAGAGGACTTTATTACTGTGGAGGGGGCACAGAGGACTTTATTACTATGGACGGAACACAGAGGTCTTTATCACAATGGAGGGGGCACAGAGGACTTTATTACTATGGAGGGGGCACAGAGGACTTTATTACTATGGAGGGGGCACAGAAGACTTTATTACTATGGAGGGGGCACAGAAGACTTTATTACTATGGAGGGGGACCAGAGGTCTTTATTACTATGGAGGGGGCACAGAGGACTTTATTACTGTGGAGGGGGCACAGAGGACTTTATTACTGTGGAGGGGGCACAGAGGGCATTACTACTCTGGAGGGGGCACAGAGGACTTTATTACTATGGAGGGGGCACAGAGGTCTTTATCACAATGGAAGGCACAGAGGACTTTATTACTGTGGAGGGGGCACAGAGGACTTTATTACTGTGGAGGGGGCACAGAGGACTTTATTACTGTGGAGGGGGCACAGAGGAATTTATTACTATGGAGGAGGCACAGAGGACTTTATTACTATGGAGGGGGCACAGAGGACTTTATTACTATGGACGGAACACAGAGGAGTTTATTACTATGGACGGGACACAGGGGTCTTTATTACTATGGACGTGGCACAGAGGGCATTATAACTATGTAGGGGGCACAGAGGACTTTATAACTATGTAGGGGGCACAGAGGACTTTATAACTATGTAGGGGGCACAGAGAACTTTATTACTATGGAGGGGGCACAGAGGACTTTATTACTATGGAGGGGGCACAAAGCTCTTTATTACTATGGAGGGGGCACAGAGGGCATTACTACTCTGGAGGGGGCACAGAGGACTTTATTACTATGGAGGGGGCACAGAGGTCTTTATCACAATGGAGGAGGCACAGAGGACTTTATTAGTATGGAGGAGGCACAGAGGTCTTTATCACTATGTAGGGGGCACAGAGGACTTTATTACTATGGAGGGGGAACAGAGGGCATTACTACTCTGGAGGGGGCACAGAGGTCTTTATCACTATGTAGGGGGCACAGAGGTCTTTATCACTATGTAGGGGGCACAGAGGTCTTTATCACAATGGAGGAGGCACAGAGGACTTTATTAGTATGTAAGGAGCACAGAGGTCTTTATCACTATGTAGGGGGCACAGAGGACTTTATTACTATGGAGGGGGCACAGAGGGCATTACTACTCTGGAGGGATCAAAATGGGCATTACTACTCTGGAGGGATCACAATGGGCATTTCCAGGGGTGTTGCTAGGGTCTCAAAATATCCGGTGCCCAAGCCCCAATGAATATGGCCCAGTTCTCGACCCTCCCCCCGCACACCGCACTTTGCTATACAGCAGCACATACCTGTGACATCCAGGGCCTCCAGGTGAAGTCTCCTCTGATGTAGATCTTCTCATCATCTTCTCCTTTTGATCCGTACAACTTTCAGCCGCCTCGTCTCTGCGAAAAGACACACGGACATCTTAGCTTCCTCACTTTTCTATCACCATCCCCCAACCTGGAGCCCCCACAGTGTTATCCTGCAGCTCGATCTGCCCCCCGATACCCCCAAATACTATCCTAAAGAAATAATAGTGCCCCCATAGTAATAGTGCTCCTCATAGTCCCACCAATAGTAATTTCCTTCTAGAGTGCCCTCATTAGTAATACTGCCCCTACAGTGCCCCCAACAGTAATAATGCTGCCCAAGAGTGCCCCCATTAGTAGAAGAGCCCCCAGTATTAATAACACCCTCACAGAGCCCCCAGTAGTAATAAGGCCCCACTATTGTTCCCCCAGTGGTAATAAAGCTCTATACAGACCCCTCAGTAGTAATAAGGCGGATCTATAAGTCCCTCCTATAGAGCACCCAGTAGTAATAAAAACGCCTATAGTGTCCCCTACAGTGCCCCCAGTATTTATACTACCCCCTGCAGTTATATTTCACCCTCCACCATACAGTCCCATGTAAATAACATCACACTATCTCTCCTGCCCCCTCCAAAATACAGTCCTATGTAAATAACATCACCCCCTCCCCAGCCGCCTCCAACATGCAATCCCATGTAAACATCACCCCCCAACATTCAGTCCCATGTAAATAACATCATTCCCCCCCACCAGCCGCCTCCAACATACAGTCCCATATAAATAACATCACCCCCTTAACATTCAGTGCCATGTAAATAACATCACTCCCTCCCACAACCGCCATCAAATACAGTCCCATGTAAATAACATCACTGCCTTCCCAGACCCTTCCGACATGCAGTCCCATGTAAATAATATCACTCCCTACTAGAGATGAGCGAACTTTAAAAAAAAGTTTGGCGTTCGGGTTGTGGTAACTCGCGCATCCCGTTATGGATTCCACTACTGCGGACTATCGCGGCATATGGAATCCATAAGGGTGGCTTCCACTAACCCGAACTGTTGAATAGCTGAAGGACCTGGTGTGACGTCACCGTCATGTGATCAGTGCAGGGGGCGTGACTCAGCACTGGATTTGATCCCGTGCTGAGCCACGCTCCCTGCACTGATCACATGACGGTGACGTCACCCCAGGTCCTTCGGCTGCTCAACAGTTCGGGTTGGTGGAAGCCGCCCCTTATGGATTCCATATAACGCGATAGTCCATCTCTACTCCCTACCAGAGCCACCTCAAACATACAGTCCTATGTAAATAACATCCTCTGCCCCAGCCTCCTCCAACATTTAGTCCAATGTAAATACCATAATCCCCTCACACAGCCGCCATCAACATACAGTGCCATGTAAATAACATCCCCTGCCCCAGCCCCCTCCAACATTTAGTCCAATGTAAATAACCTAATCCCCTCACACAGCCCCCTCCAACATACAGTCCCATGTAAATAACATCACCGTGCCCCAGCCCCCTCCAACATACAGTCCCATGTAAATAACACCAGTCCCTCTTACAGCCATTATCAACAAACAGTCCCATGTAAATAACATGACCCCCTCCCCAGCCACTTCCAACATACAGTCCCATATAAATAATATCCCTCCTTTCAGCCCTAAAATACAGTCCCAGTTAAATAACCACAACTCCCAGCATTGCTCTGCCTCTCCCTTCACTTACCTCTCCTCACCAGAGCTGCTTCCCCCAGGACTTCTCCATCTTCTCACTGCTGTCCTCTCCTGCACTGGTCACATGACCCTGACATCATCGCAGGTCCTTCTCAACCATTTCCTGTTTTACTGGAGTGGTCACATGACCTGTGATGTCACCACAGGTCCTTCAGCTGTTCCACTGCATTAGATTCAATTGTATTGCCGTCCTCAGGATGGCAATACAGTTTGATCTATCTGGCAGGCAGGACATTCGGGTCCCAGGCCCCGAATGTTTTAACCTAGCAACAGCCCTGGGCATTTCTACTATGGAGAAGGCACAGAGCCAGAGGGCATTACTAGAATGAAAGGGGCACAGTGGGCATTATTACTGCGAAGAGGGCACAGTGGGCATTATTACTGTGAAGGGGGACACAATGGGGATTATTACTATGAAGGGGACACAATGGGGATTATTACTATGAAGGGGACACAATGGGGATTATTACTATGAAGGGGACACAATGGGGATTATTACTATGAAGGGGGCACAGTGGGGATTATTACTATGAAGGGGGCACAGTGGGCATTATTACTATGAAGGGGGCACAATGGGGATTATTGCTGTGAAGGGGGCACTGTGGTGATTATTACTATGAAAGGGGCACAATGGGGATTATTACTATGAAGGGGGCACAATGGGGATTATTACTATGAAGGGGGCACAATGGGGATTTCTACTATGGAGGGGGCACAATGGGGATTATTATTATGAAGGGGGCACAGTGGGGATTATTACTATGAAGGGGGCACAAGAGGATTATTACTATGAAGGGGGCACAGTGGGGATTATTACTATGAAGGGGGCACAATGGGGATTATTACTATGAAGGGGGCACAATGGGGATTATTACTATGAAGGGGGCACAATGGGGATTATTACTATGAAGGGGCACAATGGGGATTATTACTATGAAGGGGGCACAATGGGGATTATTACTATGAAGGGGGCACAATGGGGATTATTACTATGAAGGGGCACAATGGGGATTATTACTATGAAGGGGGCACAATGGGGATTATTACTATGAAGGGGGCACAGTGGGGATTATTACTATGAAGGGGGCACAGTGGGCATTATTACTATGAAGGGGGCACAATGGGGATTATTGCTGTGAAGGGGGCACTGGGATATTACTATGAAGGGGCACAATGGGATTACTATGAGGGGCAAGGATTATTACTATGAAGGGGGCACAATGGGGATTATTACTATGAAGGGGCACAATGGGGATTATTACTATGAAGGGGGCACAATGGGGATTATTACTATGAAGGGGGCACAATGGGGATTATTACTATGAAGGGGGCAAAATGGGGATTTCTACTATGGAGGGGGCACAATGGGGATTATTATTATGAAGGGGGCACAGTGAGGATTATTACTATGAAGGGGGCACAATGAGGATTATTACTATGAAGGGGGCACAGTGGGGATTATTACTATGAAGGGGGCACAATGGGGATTATTACTATGAAGGGGGCACAATGGGGATTATTACTATGAAGGGGGCACAATGGGGATTATTGCTGTGAAGGGGCACAATGGGGATTATTACTATGAAGGGGGCACAATGGGGATTATTACTATGAAGGGGGCACAATGGGGATTATTACTATGAAGGGGGCACAATGGGGATTATTGCTGTGAAGGGGGCACAATGAGGATTATTACTATGAAGGGGGCACAATGGGGATTATTACTATGAAAGGGGCACAATGGGGATTATTACTATGAAGGGGGCACAATGGGGATTAGTACTGTGAAGGGGGCACAATGGAGATTATTATTATGAAGGAGGCACAATGGGGATTATTACTGTGAAGGGAGCACAGAGAGGGCATAACTACTGTGAGAGGGCAGAATGTGGGCATAACTACTGTGAGGGGGCACGCATCTGTACAAAACTACTGTGAGGGTTGTACAATGAGGGCAATACTACTGTGAGGGGGTACCATTTTTTTAAAAGTATTGATGTGGGGGAGTGAGTGCCAGAGAAAGGACACGCCCTGGGTGCCAAACACCGTAGGCACGCCACTGAAGCAGGGAACTATTTGCTCCCTGCTCCACCATTGAGCCGCCAGCGCTCCACAGCAGCAGCAGCACGATGTCCTCACACATGGTCCTGCTGATCTGTGTAGAAGGGGGAGCGGGGCAGGCTGGGAATCCGCCACTGCTCCTCCTACAAAGCAGCGCCATGTGTCCCAGTACCCTGCTGGTGGGGAGCGCAGATCATGGGAGGAGCCGGGTGACTGAGGCCAGGAGGATTTATTGTTTGTTTTTTTCACTTCCTGTGAAGGGGGCACATCTGGGCATAACCACTGTGAAGTGGGCACTGGGCACATATCTTGGCATATCAAGTGTGAGGGGGCACATATTTTAGGATATCTACTGTGAAGGGGCACATATCTTGGCATATGTACTGTGAGGGGGCACATATCAGGGCATATCTACTGTGAGGGGGCACATATCTTGGCATATCTACTGTGAAGGGGCACATATCTTGGCATATCTCTGAGGGGGAACAGTGCCCCTTGTGGTCAAATTATGTCATTGAAAACAAAGGCAATTTTCCGGTATCTGAGCAAAACTAGGCAGACATAAGGGTCTGGGAAATTTCTGTATTTTATGCAGGTCAGTCCGATAATCCAGGTCACCCAGCTTTCCCAGACTCCTGAATAGCAAATATGCAAATATTTATACAGATATACCATATTCCATTATCTTGGCAATATTTATGTGGGCCATATATGGCAGTATTATTTTGGCACAGTATGGTATTTTAGCAATATGTAACGGTATTATGTGGCGTATTGTGTATTATGTCAGCACTATATGATACAATTGTGCCAGCTATATACAGTATAGTGGTAGTATGTTGGTTGTACATGTCAATATTAAGAGGGATGGATATAGCTTTATGATCTTAGCAGTATTGTGTGGAATATTGCTGTATTATTTCGGCATTATATGGTGGTGTGTTGGCTGTATTTGGCAGAAATATGTGGGATATATATGGCAGTATTTTTTTGTCACTGTATGATGGCATTTTGTGGGCTATATATGACAATAATGAGTGGGCTGGACATGGCAGTATGATACTTAGCAATATGTAAGGTATTATGTGGATTATTGGTGTATTATTTCAACATTATATGGTGGCAGTACATGGGCAGAATTACTTTATGTAAGCTATATCGGCAGTATTATTTTAGCAATGTTAAGTGGGCTGGACATGGCAAAGTATGCTCATAGCAATATATTGCGGTATTACATGGTTTATTAGTGTATAATTTGGGCATCGTAGGTGGGATTGCATGGGCAGAATTACTGTATGTAGGCTGTATATGGCAGTATTATTGTGGCAATACATGGTGGTATTATGTGGGCTGACATGGCAGTATGATCTTAGCAATATGTAGCAGTATTCTGTGCATTATTGGTGTATTATTTCAGCATTATATGGTGGGATCGTGTATTTGACAGAATTATGTGGGCTATATATGGTAGTATTAATTTGGCACTGTATGGTGGTATTATGCGGGCACACATATATGTCAATATGTGGCAGCATTATGTGAGTTGATAATGGGTATATTATTTTGCCAATATAAGGTGGAATAATGTGGGCTCTATTTGGCAGTATTATGTGGCCTGGCACTATATGGTGGCACCATAGGGGATGTACAGTACATTGCACCATTATCATGATATTACGTTGGCTAATATTACATGAAAATGGCCAAGGTTACTCTACCTGCTGCCCGCAGCTTCATTTTATATTAAACCAGCCCTGGTCACTCAGCTTTCCCAAAGACAGATATCATTACCTATAATTTAGGTTTAGAGTACAAAGCTTTCCCGGACGTCTGTTGGGCAGTGATGCAGGATTGGTGACGTATCACAGTATAACGAGACAATTGAGAATGATCTCCCACCCACCCATTATTTTTCATCGTTTTTTTTATTTTAGGTGGAGTTCTCCTTTAACGTATTTGCTGCAGTCTGTGCTGTTCTGGGCTGCATGAAAACTAAAGATTTATGTTGATAAATGATCCCAGAAATGTGATAATCTCTTATAATGTGCTGTAGATGGATTCACCGGCTAAAATGTGTTTTTTGGCAGCGCCGTCTCGGCTCCTGTTGTTTTCAGAGTAACCGGTGAGGCCTAGTTAGATAATGAGCTGGCAGGCGGCGCAGAAATGTTTACTGTCTTCTTTACAATGAAAAGACATTTCTGCGCTTTCTGCCTCATCCCTGCAAACAAGAGAATTCAGAAATGATCAAAACGCAGCAAGATTTGCAGCGTGAACTGACACAACCCCGGCCGCGGGGACGTGACACCAGATTACCTAAGAGATGGTGTGAATCGCTAATCACATTAATGTATCACGCTGCCGAATCCTCCCCGAGATCCCCTCTAACCCCCAGACTTCACCCTGTTATCTCTCCTTAATCTCGCTGCACTCCTGTGCACTCTACTCCCAGACAGGGGGTGACCTCCCCCAACCAGGTTTGCTAAGGTTAAAGTAATGGCTCCTATGAGGAAGAAGGTTAGAGCCCTATAGGGGCTGTGTGGAGGGCCCATATCCAGCGGTGCACCTAGCCTTCCTGTTGCCTGAGGTGAAAACTGAAACAGCGCCCCCTCCCCAATGCCAATTTCCTAACCTAACCCCTTTCCTTCAGTACATGGCCCTTCGGCTGCCCCCCTCTCCCCCCTACCTGGTGCTGCCTGAGGCGAACGCCTCACCTGGCCTCATTGGTGGTGCACCCCTGCTCCCCCCTTCCCAATGCCAATTTCTTAACCTAACCCCTTCCCTTAAGCTCATGGCCCTACCGCTGACCCCCTCTTGCCCTTACCTGGTGCTGCCTGCAGCGATCGCCTCACCTGGCCTCATTGGTGGTGCACCTCTGCCCATATGGTAGGAATACCCTTAGTGCAAGTAGTGATGCCATTTAAAGGAACACTCCGGACAAAACCTCAGCTCTGCCAGGAGAGGTGCGACATGGCACAGGGATTCCATAGTGTTCTTTTAAAAAGGAGTCTGTCAGCAGTTCTGACCAGGAGAACTCTAGAGCTGTCACTCAGAGCAGTGGGGAGAGCAGAACCTAGCAGAATAAAATTTCATATTCTCACTACTCCTGATAATAAAAACTCCACAAAAGGTATGTTTATCCCCCTATCTAGAGCCCTCAGCAGTTTAGCATGGTCAAAACTGCTGACAGACTCTGTGTCCGGGATATTCTTGTTACAATAGCTTTCCTGTGGATAGGGGATAACTGTTAGATCATGGGGGTTTGACAGCTGGGACCCACAATGAACAGAGGTCCAGTGTCCCCCATTTAAATGGAGCGGTAGTCATGCCTGTGCGCTACTGCTCCGTTCAAAGTCTATGAGACGGCTAGAGAAGACAGCCAAGCGCTGTACTCAACTGCAGTCCCATAGAAATGACTGGAGTAGACAATCACACCCATTCTCAATTCACAACCTCCCCAATGATCAGGAGAAGCTCTGGGTTTCTCTCCCAGGATAGTCACGAGAAGTGGATCCCTCCACTATGATGTCTATATATACCCTATAAGAGTATATATCGAAAGGGACTGTTATCATGATTGACCAAAAGAGATTTTTAAAGGGCCACACCCCCCTCTATTCCCTCCATAGCCCTGCTAATTGGGTACAACGGGCGGGAAGTTTGGAAGGGGTATTTTTGCTTCAGTCTGCGTTGCCCTAATTTGTTCCAAATATATCAATTGTCCCTGTCGCATTTTAAAGGGGTTTTCCATATTCATGATTGATCATTAGTATCGGTCATCAATATGAGATAGGCAGGGGTCTGACTCCGGGAAACCCCACTGATCAACTGTAGGAAGAAGGCGCTGCAGCCTCTTCCTAAGCCAGTGACGTCACGTTCAACGGTCACACAGCCTAAGCGCAGCGAAGCCCCATAGAAATGAATGGGGATGAGCTGCAATACTAACAACAGCCACTATGCAAAGGACAGCGCTGTGCTTGGTAAGGTACGAGGAGGCCAAGGCCCTCACGAGAGCGCTGCTGATCGGCGGGGAGTGCTGAGTCGAACCCCCGTCAATCTCATATATCGAGTATCCTGAGGATAGGTCATCAATAGTGTTGAGCGAATCGAAGTCCACAAAGTCGACTTTGATTCGAATTTCAGGGAAAATTCAATTCACCGCGAAGCATGCACTACTTTTTCGCAGTGCGGAGGCACGGACAGAAACCCCACGGAAAGCTCTCCGTGGTGATTCTGTGGGGTTCCATGCCTCCGTTCCACACCGACCTTCCGGATTGCGGACCCATTCAAGTGATGCGGGGTGCACACGGCTGCTGCCTGTGTATTGCGGACCCGCTGTTTTGGGGCCGCAATATAGCCACAGCCGGGCAACGGTCGTGCTCATGGGGCCTAAAACTGCGCCTTGTTTGCAACTTTTATTTAAAAAAAAGTCGCAGTTGATACATCTCATTAGCATTGCTGGCCACACCTACTTTTCCGAAAAAACAAATTGTGGGCCAAAATTTGCATCTTTGTTTCCGCCAGAATTCTGGAATGGAATGCTAAGAGGATAGGTTGAGGGCAAGGGAATTAGTTCAGCAGCCACCACTGTATGTACAGCGCCCCAGACCGTGTTGGTATCATGTGATCGTCCTGTATCTTTCCTAATGGGACAGGAAACACGTGAGGATACAATGTTGCACAATGTTGCACTTCTCTGATACAGTTGCCAGTCGCTGATTTGTTTACTTTCTCTTCAGTTATATAATTGTTCTCCCTTCGCTCGTTCTGTGCACAAGTATTTAAGGTGCAGCTGAGGTCATGCCGGATGCTTTGGCGCAGAACACTTTTTCCGCTCCTCGCTCCCATTTATTATGGGGGGGGGGGGGGTTTGCAGGGGTTAATAATGCGGCTACGAAGCTAACAGCCATTTACTTGTAGTATTGTACAGGCAGATAGGTATTTGAATGCGCAGCAACAATGTGATTTTCTGCATCTCCTGGGTCTTAGGAGCAGGGACATTATTTTCCCAGTCTCCCGCTGGGAATTAGAGTCTTTTATTCACCCCCCGACAAACATTTCAAAGCCGGTTCCTCTGAGTCTCATACTCCGCTCAGGATCAGTCAATGTCAGACCCCATTTTTTAAAAGACCCATCAGAAAGACACAAGGTGGGGACAACAATACCAGACGCTGTCAGAAAATTGGAAGGGGGTCAAACCCTTCCCCTCCCCTCTTTAAACCCCCCCCCCAACTTGCAAATCATTCCTGGGGGGGGGGGGGGGATAAATATTTCATGTAACCCAGTCTCGGCTTTGACAGATTGTTTCTTTCTCATCGCTGAATGAGATCCCAGGGCACGGCATAAAAATAAAACTACTCTTTTATTAATGAATTAGTGCCAATTAAAGGCCAATCTCAGGGAAATTATTCGGAGACGGAGCTGAAGGAACGCTGGACGCAGGGAGGAAATTTGCTCCGTGACTCATGCAGTTCACTGCTATTGAAAGGAGGAGCGTTTCTCAGCGTCCTGTTTTAACCCCTGTAACTATGGATCATTGGTATAGTCCAAAAAACACGTGAAAATGTAAAAACTGACTAAAGTGCCCCCTATAGATCAGATAGCCCATCCCCCCCTCATTTTACACAGTTAAAAGTGTTTTTTTCTGATTCTGAAACTTTATAATATCCTTGCTGTCATTGAATAGAAACTGACATTCAGCGGGGAATTGGCAATATACCCTACCGGGAAATTTCCCAGGGGTCCGCCCAAGCCCTCCTCACGGCCCCTGGCCGGGTACATAACAAACTGATGCTCCCAGCATTAATTATTTATGCACCTGGCCGGCGGCCGCAGGAGCCCTCCTGAATTCAACTGTATCACCATCCTCAGTATGGTGATATGGCAGTATTTTGTGCTGCACTATGGTATCTGGTTCTGCTGGGGAAGTTTTTTATGCTGCACTGTGGTATTTGGTTCTCATGGGGCAGTATTTTGTGCTGGACTGTGTTATTTGATTCTCATGGGGCAGTAGTATTATGCTGCACTGTGGTATTTGGTTCTGCTGGGGCAGTATTTTATTCTGCACTGTGATATTTGGTTCTGCTGGGGCAGTATTTTGTGCTGCATTGTGGTATTTGGTTCTGCTGGGGCAGTATTTTATGCTGCACTGTGGTATTTGGTTCTGATGGGGAGGTATTTTGTGCTGCACTGTGGTATTGCTGGCCCCATCTACTTTTGTTGTCCCTGCCTATGTGTGGCTTCTGTTGCCCTGCCTTCTGTCCATTTGCACTCACCTACAACTTAGGCCCCATTCACACGTCTGCATTTTAGTCCCCATTTATTCCGCAATTCTGCGGAATAGATGCGGACCCATTCATTGTGAATGGGGCCGGACGTGATGCGGAGAGCACACTATGTGCTCTCCGCATCAGCATTTCCGGAGCTGCGTCCCACAAAAGATAGAGCATGTCCTATTCTTGTCCGCTGCCTGCGGACAAGAATAGGCATCTCTATGGGGAGTGCCGGCATGGTGTGTTGCGGATCCGTAATTTGCGGCATCATTGGCAGGCTATCCAATGTGTATTGGGGGACTCTCTTCCTATGGGGGAAAGAAGAATTGGGCAGGAGGTAATCAGCTGCCAAAGCATTGAATTTCCCCCCCTGAAAAGAAAGACATGCATGCTTAGCAGAGCCCAGAATGCACGTGTATTAGGGACTCAATTAGGATTGATGGGTTTGGGCAGCTTTATGCAAGGTCCTGATGCAACTGCTGCAAAATCCACTTGTTCCATACAGATGAGGGGCAATCACCCCCAAACAGCTGTCTGCAGATGAGATGCTGGCTTACTTAATATCCAAGTCATGTCCTAAAGTCTATTTAAAGGGTCAAACATTAACTTATAGGATAGCTGCCTTACATCTGGTGGCATTAGAAGTGCCCAGAATTCCAGAGGAGCATGCATGGCCTATGTCTCCTCACACCGATTAAGGCGCTCTCTCCCCAGGGAGAGATAGTACCCCCAAATACAGATTTTGTCACTGATTTGTCTGTGGATTTGCCATCAGTTGGAGTAGCTATGGCTGCTGCAGGGGAAATGTAAGCCATATAAATGAATGGTGGTTGGCACCATCACAGCGGGGTCTACTATTTGGGGTCCCAACCGGGTACCCTCTCCTATAACGTCCATATGTCCTTTTAGGGTCATAGGTTTATGTAATGAGACTTAGTATATACTCGCATTGTCCACTGCTGACCAATACCTGACATGGTGTGGAAACAGTATGGAGGAACTATGGGGCTCACAACTTCATGCCAGGCAGGAGTTTAGTTGGAATATTTAATTGCAAGGGTATTGTGTAACATTGCTGGGCAGGAGAAATGCCAAAGAGACCTTCATTCTCCAGATGGAGGGTCCCGGGGGTCACCGATGATAATGGTAGGGTAAGTCCTAGCAATATACCATACTGGGGTAATACAAGGTATAGTCTCAGAGGTCTCCCAATAAGATCATGGCCTGAGGGACCATTACTGCCCATTACATGATATGTTACAATGTAACCAGTCCCCAGACTATGAGGAGCTCTCTCACCCGGTACATTACAAGATGCTTGGCTCCATACAGCACGATTGGCAAATGCCTGGAGCCGCTCCAGAGAACTTTACTGTGTAGACTCTGGGCCGCATCCAACTAGAGGTCAGGACCCCCGGACCAGCCCCCAACAGCCATATTACGCCCCGAGCTCCGTGATGTAATGAGGCAGAGACAATCACTATGTGCTTCTGTGCCAAGTTTTATAATCAAGTAGATCAGTAGCTTAACAGCTGTTATAAGACTACAACTCCCAGCATGTTATTGACTGCGATCCCATGCTAGTTGTTGTAGCTTCATAATACCTATAGACGTTTTTAGATCTAGAATCTATCTCCTTATCTATCTATCTATTTATAATCATCTATCTATAATTATCTATCTATCTATCTATCTATCTCATATCTATCTATCTATCTATCTATCTATAATCATCTATCTATCTATCTCCTATCTATCTTTCTTCTATCTATCTATCTATAATTATCTATCTATCTATCTATCTATCTATCTATCTATCTTATCTATCTATCTATCTATCTTATCTATCTATCTATCTTTCCTTACCTGTCTATCTCTCTCTATCTATCTATCATCTATCTATCTATCTATCTATCCATCCATTGTCTGTCTAAATCTGTTTATTTATCTATCTCATATATTTGTCTATCTATTTATCTCTATCTATCTATCTATCTATCTCTCCTTATCTATCTATCTTTTCTTACCTATCTATCTATCTATCTATCTGGTGTAAATTCATCTCTTATCAGAAGCTAAGCGGCTATTGTGTCCCCCTCATACTTTACACTGCAGCTCTGCTTGCTCACTGTGCTTGTGCACGCTCATCAGGAAGTTGTGTAAGAATTATTATACATTATTAATACATTATTATCTATTTTGCGTATAATCCAAGTCGGCTGGGCCTCCCCTAGATTATTTTGCTGGGGGTTTCTGGGTCTTCCTAGCGCCTCACTGTGCGGTGATGTCTTTCCCTGAGAAACCAAAATACAGTATGCCTGGTTTTATAGGGTCGATACTGCTGACAGGTTCTCCTTAAAAAAAAGAAAATGGATAAATCATGTTTGGCAATTCATTCTGACGCAGCAATGAGCTGCTTAAATTTATCCCAATTTCCAGAGAAAAGTCTGATGAGATGTGGTGCGTTTCTGAATGCTGTGTGTTTTTAGCTGGAAAGGCTGATATATAAACAGTCACCGAGAGGGACGAGTCTGCGCCGAGGGGAAAAGTTTAGTTTGAGAATTTCTGTGATAACAATCGAAGCAAAACAATGTCAGGCTGCGGCTAAAAGGAAATGTCATTAATTAAACGAGTAAACACGAGAAATCATCGACGGTGCGAGCAGCGGTCAGGGCAGTGGTCTCCAACCTGCGGCTCGTCAGCTGCTGCAAGACTACAACTCCCAGTATGCCCTGACAGCCACAGGTCTATCTATCTATCTCATTTCCATCTATCATATATTCATTATATCATCCAGCTAGAGATCAGGACCAGCCCCGAACAGCCGCAATGTATCGCTGCAGAGACATCACCATGAGGGATGTGACATCAACAGGGTCTTTTATAACCATGTAGCTCAGTGGCTGCTCATCTGTTATATCACTACAACTCCCAGCATGTTGGTGACTGCTATTCCATGCTAGGTGTTGTAGTTTCACAATATTGTTTATATCTATCATTTATTTATCTCATATCTATGCGTCTCATATCTATCTAACTATCTATGAGGCCTGCACAATATATCGCCAAAGCAATCCGTATCACGATAAATCGCCATATCGCAATCGGCCGACCCAAAAATGCTGCAATTATATTACCATATTTTTTGCTTTATAAGACGCACCCCCAAAAGTGGGGTGGAAATGGCAGTGGGTCTTATAAAGCGATGGTTGACTTTTTATGTGGCTGACACGGATGTATCGCCGGCCGCTATGCTACACGAGCGGCCGGCGATACATCCGTTACAGTGCGGGGGGGCGAGGAGGGGCTGGAGGCAATCGTTATTTTAATGAACACATGTTCTTCTATCTATTTTATTTATCTGTTCTGTGCGGTGCTAGTAAGAAAATGGCAAGTTCTGTATTTTGTACTTTTGCAGTAATTCCAATATGTTATTTAATTTAGTAAAAGATGTTTTATTTAGAAAAACACTGCGCATTTCAGTACTTGAGTTCAGCATAACTACATTTCAGCATTATCAGTCACCTGTATGTGCTTTTGCCTTGAAAATCCAAGCAGATAGACCTCTAGCACAATCCCCTTAAAATACCGCATCGCATATTGTTATCGCAATCACACAAAATTCCTAAATCGTGCAGCCCTACTGTCTATCTATCTATCTATCTATCTATCTATCTCTGTCTATCTATCTATCTATCTATCTCATATCTATCATTATATCTGTCTATCAACGCAGCCGAGCTAAATTTGATGGTTAACACGGTACATAAAGAATGACAAGAAGAAGATAACTAACTTTTCAATGGATTTTGTCATGCGCCATGTGTTATCAGAGTCAAGTTTAGCTCGGCTACATCTGTATCACCTATTTATCTATCTATCTCCTAACTATCTATCTATCTATCTATCTCCTAACTATCTATCTATCTATCTATCTATCTATCTATCTATCTATCTCATATCTATCTATCTATCTCATATCTATCTATTTATCTATCTCTATCTCATATCTCAAATCTATCTATCTATCTATCGATATATCTTCTATCTATCTATCGATATATCTTCTATCTATCTATCTATCTATCTATCATTTTAAAGGGGTTGTCCACTTTTTACAATTGACCGCTTTTCCTGGTGGGCTGATGCCCAGGTTGCTAGCTGGGTACATAAGAATCTGACGCACCAAGGGCCACAGGAGCCGTCCTGAACTCAACTGTTTCACCATCCTCAGGACTGTGGTGAAGGCAGCAGTATTTTGTGCTGTACTGTGCTATTTGGTTCTGCTGGGGCAGTATTTTGTGCTGTACTGTGCTATTTGGTTCTGCTGGGGCAGTATTTTGTGCTGTACTGTGCTATTTGGTTCTGCTGGGGCGGTATTTTGTGCTGTACTGTGCTATTTGGTTCTGCTGGGGTGGTATTTTGTGTTGTACTGTGCTATTTGGTTCTGCAGGGGCGGTATTTTGTGCTGTACTGTGCTATTTGGTTCTGCTGGGGCGGTATTTTGTGCTGTACTGTGCTATTTGGTTCTGCTAGGGCAGTATTTTGTGCTCTACTGTGCTATTTGGTTCTGCTGGGGCGGTATTTTGTGTTGTACTGTGCTATTTGGTTCTGCAGGGGCAGTTTTTTGTGCTGTACTGTGCTATTTGGTTCTGCTGGGGTGGTATTTTGTGCTGTACTGTGCTATTTGGTTCTGCTGGGGTGGTATTTTGTGCTGTACTGTGCTATTTGGTTCTGCAGGGGCAGTATTTTGTGCTCTACTGTGCTATTTGGTTCTGCTGGGGTGGTATTTTGTGTTGTACTGTGCTATTTGGTTCTGCTGGGGTGGTATTTTGTGCTGTACTGTGCTATTTGGTTCTGCTGGGGCGGTATTTTGTGTTGTACTGTGCTATTTGGTTCTGCAGGGGCAGTTTTTTGTGCTGTACTGTGCTATTTGGTTCTGCTGGGGCGGTATTTTGTGTTGTACTGTGCTATTTGGTTCTGCAGGGGCGGTATTTTGTGCTGTTCTGTGCTATTTGGTTCTGCTGGGGCGGTATTTTGTGCTGTACTGTGCTATTTGGTTCTGCTGGGGCGGTATTTTGTGCTGTACTGTGCTATTTAGTTCTGCTGGGGCGGTATTTTGTTCTGCACTACGGTATCGCAGACCTTGCCTAGTTTTGTTGTTCCTGCCTGCTTGTGTCGCCCCGCCTTCTGTATATTTGGAACCGCCAACAACATGAGGTCGCTTTTCTTTTTTTTTTCTTTTCCCAGGGCCACATTAAGTTCCCAGTCCAGCTCTGCAGTATTCACTTGAACAGACAGAGCCGTCCCATAGAAGTGAATGGAGACGCCACACTTGCAATTACACTGCTCGCTGCCGGAATTGCTGCGGCGAGCAGGTAAACAGAGCAATGTCTTCTCTTCAAACAGCTGATCGGTGGGGGTCCTGGGAGTCGGACCTCCGCCGATCTGATACTGATGACCCTGATACTGAAGTCATCAACAGTAAAAAGAGGACAACCCCTTTAATGCCTATCATACGGTCTAGTAATAAACCATTTACGGATACATTAAGCGGATACACCCCTTGTGGTTGCTGCAATGTTTCATTGTGGGAATCTTCTTGCAGCTAGGTCCCCACCTGTGTGTCCAACACCTGACCGCGGCAGATTTTTCAACCTCTGGAAGTAAAGCAATTTACATTCCTTAGGGCAAGCAAGCAGAGATCTCGCAAACCCCGAGGAATTGGAATAAAACGTATTTGACCATTTTGGAAAAATGTTTCAGATTTAGGTTTATGACATTGCGCTGCAGTACACCATGGCTGACGTGCCGGCCAGCGACCCGCCGCTGTTTGGTCACCCCCTCTTTATAATACGACCCCCTTATTTGTAAACACGACAAAGACGGGACAATTGTTTGCTAAACATGTGTAATGGGATTTGACTGTTCCCACTGTTCATAGTAAAGTGTCCACGTGTTAAATGAGGCTGGAAGCCGCCACCGCGCTTCGTATCTGTTGCCATATATGAAAAGAATGAGCGCCCGGTTATTCTCTGCCCCAGTTCTGTCTGAATAATGTTTGCTGCAGACAACATGTGTAAGTCTGGAGATGCGTTTCCATAGAAATTCATTGAAGTCCATTCATTTATTCGCCATGCTGCTGGGACTACCACCTAGGGTGCCAATTAGTGCCATTAATGATGTTTTAATTAGTATGTTGACACTTTTTACATAGCACTGCCCTCGAGACCACCTCCTCACATGCCAGAGCTGCACGCCAGGACATAGAGCTACCCGGCCGGCACAGACCAATCAGAGCTGAGGAGCACGCACTCCGCTCCATACTAAAAGTCTGAATGGAACGGGACAGGGGGTATCATCCGGAATAAGGCTACCTGCACGCGTTGCCGGATCACGTGTGCATTTTCATGCGGGAATAACCACAGCAGAATACTATACCAGCAAAGTGTACGAGATCAGGCAAATCTTTTGTACACTTAGGTTTTTTTTTTTTTCCATGCGAAAATTGACCTGCCGGGCGGATATTGAAATCTGCAGAATGTCAGCTGTTTGCGTTTGCTCTTTTGTGCAGATTTCACCCTTCGCGCCAAAATCTACAAGTAACACACGCGGCTTTTGGGGAGGATTTGGTGCTGAAATCCGCAAGGAAATCTGTTCGTAAAAGTGCAGCCTAATGGAGAAGGTCAAATTCGCCATCTTAAGCTGGAGACATACGGGCACATATTTATAAGGATTACCGTTTCTTGAAAAGAAGATTATTGCGCCAAAGTTATAAGCAGCATGCCGCTTAATAAACTTGGGCCCTATGAATTTTTTGTGTCAATTCTGGCGCACGCCAGTTTTTGGTGTAATTTACACCTTAAAACTGAAGCAAATGTGAAAGTAAACAAAGTTTTACCAACGTTAAATTATTGGTTGACTTTCTAACGCCTTGTATTTCATTTTCTCACTGTTAGGGCTCATTCTCACCAATGTAAGGGCTCCGTGCCCGTATTGCGGACTGCAAGCTGCGGGTCCGCAATATATGGAGCGCCGGCCATGTACACTTCGTGCTGCGGGTCCGATGACTTGAATTGGTCCGCGATCCGCAAGATACGGCAAAAGATAGGAAGCCCGGATGGGAAGCCCACGGAAACACTCCAAAACGCTTCTGTGGGCTTTCAGGTCCGTTCTCTTCGCACCGGAAAGGAAATGTCATATCTTTTGCCATATTTTGAATATCAATTCAAGTCAATGGGTCTGCACCGCAATATAGGGAGTCACACGGCCGATGCCTGTGTACTGCAGACCACTATTTGTGGTCCGAAACATGGGCACGGGGACCATACGGTCGTGTGAATGAGCCCTTAAGATACGGCCCATTGGTCAGGTTTCTGGATGCAGTTTCGGAAGCCGAAATCAGGAGTGAATTTAAAAAAAGTGGAGACATCATGTCTCTCCTTTATGATTCGCTTCTGATTTTGGCTTCCAAAGCTGCCTGCAGAAACCTGACCGTGTGACCATACCCTTAGGGATTTCTGCTTGCTGTCAGTGAACAGGAACCTATGGGTTTATCACAATCGTAGCCAATCTTCTGTGAGTTTAAACAGCCCAGACTCCAGACTGATACTTTATATTTTACCTGCCCTGATACATTGTAGCAAACAATGTGGACCGGAGAAATATTTGAGTTGTGCTGCAGAATCCTTAAAGGGCTGCACCCAATGCCCGACCGGCAGGTCTGTTCGTTTCAAGGGGCTCCATTTAGTGACAGTAAGTAGAGATCTTGAAAACAGTGAGGAATTGAAATGTAAAATACATTTTGCAGAACTTTTCATTAAAGGGGTCCTCTCACTTCAGCAAATCGTGTAGGAAGAGTTAATACAAGGCACCCTTTAATGTATTGGGATTCTCCATGTTGCTTCCTTTGCTGGCTGGATTCATTTTTCCATCACATTATACACTGATCGTTTCCATGGTTATGACCACCCTGCAATCCATCACTGGTGGTCGTGCTTGCACACTGTATATTTTAAAGTGAAGGTTCATATGGCCCTCAAAGTGGTCTACGTGATAGGGGATACTTTTCTGATTGATGAGGGTCAGACCACTGGTGCCCCCGCCATTCACGAAAATGGCGCTTGCGCACTGCCTACCCGTTCACTTTCTATGGGACTGCCAGAGATCGCCGAGTATAGAGCTTGTCTATCTCCGGTAGTCCGACAGAGCTGAATAGAGAGGCAGCAGCAACAAGCTCCATTTATAACAAGGCGTCTCTTGTCCCGATTGGCAGGGGCCTGAGAGGTCAGACCCACCCTCCACCCCCAATCCCGTTTAAAGTGATTTTTCCATTTTCAACAAATAAAGCTTATTCTATCAATTTCTGCGCGCAGTGAATAGGTGAACCAAAGAACATCTCGTGCTGGAGAATTCAAAATGTCAAGTTCAACACGTGGATTGAGGATAAACTGTAATACCTTTTCTTCCCTGCAGGTGGAGCTAGAGTACAGGGAGCAGAGATCAGGAGAGAACATTGCCTCCTTCCTGGTGTACCACGCTAACCTTTCCCTCACCCACCTCCACCCTGAAGTAGGCGAGTTCAGCGTGGTGTATTTTTCGCCATGTCTACCTCTATGCAAAATACAATGAAATTCCAACATTAAAGGGGCTCTCTGCCTTTGACAATTGCTTTATGGTAGAAGATCTCCCCCAAACGTAAGCTGATCACATGGTGTTCTGCTGGTGAATCAGCAATGATCACCTGTAACCCGTGAGAGACCATTATGCCATCAATGTCCCAGATGGGCCGACCCCTTTAAATCAATGAGCCGGATGTATCGGGTCCTCCAGAGAAAGAAATGGTCTTTGTAGCCACCCTTTACTCCAGATAATAGGACGCCCCGTCTATTAACCTCTTAAATGGTTGTACCCTTAATAATAATGCTCATGGACCAAGTCTCGGAGTTCCCCTTTAAATGTCTCTGGATCAACCCTTGTATGATCCTCCAACCCAAGCCGATTGACAATGATTTGCAAACGATAGAAACAAGTGCAGCAGAGGAATTTTTTTTTTTTTCCGGTTCTTCCGAGCATAGATAGCATCATTCATTTGGAAATAATCCATCGTCTCAGCCAACAGTGTCCTGAATGACTTCCCTCACAAAGGAAAAAAGTGGATCCGCAAAACAAGGGACCTTTTCAACGTTTTTTTGTCTGATGAATGGCAGCGCTGAATACCAAGTCCCACACTGATGAAACAAATGATACCACATGTCCAGACCTCAATGCAGCAGTCAGATTTCTGTCTAAATCAGTGACAAGATCAGGCACCCACAAACTTACCCCTTCCAGGGCGAACACATACCGAGGAGCCGTCCGGGGTCTTGGAAGCGAAACCTCCCCTCGAAAATAAAAGCAGCTTCTGGTGTCCATGGAAGAAAAGACATTTGGGGAAAAAATTAAATATTAAAAAAAAAAGAGTCTGATGGAGATAGGATCATATTTTTGGCCAATCAAACATTTTTGCATTTAAAGGGAACCTGTCAGTTTGGAAATCCGGGGCGGCATGTTATAGAGCTGGAGGAGCTGAGCGGATTGATATATAGGTTTGTGGGGAAAGATTCAGAAGAATTTGCATTTTGCTCAGTGAATTTAGGAGTCCAGTGGGCGGTCCTGTCAGCAACTGTGCAGAGAGAGATAGCTGTCAATCACTGATAGGGCTACCCAGTGGAGTCCTAAAGGGCAAGGATTTCAATGTGTAAAATAAGTGTCCTGCTGAATCTTTTCCTACAAACCCATATATCAATCTGCTCTATAACATGCCGCCTGCAGATCAGGAGCCTCGTTCCCTTTAGGCCTCATGCACAAGGCCGTTGCTGTGGTCCGCATCCGAGCCGCATATTTTGGGTGCGGGCCCATTCACTTTAATGGGGCCGCAAAAGATGGGGACAGCACTCCATATGCTGTCTGCATCCGTTGCTCCGTTCCGTGCCCCCGCAAAAAAAAAAATAGAGCATTTTCTATTCTTGTCCGTTTTGCGGACAAGAATAGGCATTTCTACAATGGGCCGCGTTCCGTTCCGCACGCGGAGCAGCTTCTGTGCTTTGCGGATCCGCGGTTTGCGGACTGCAAAACACCAACGGTCGTGTGCATGAGGCCTTAAAGGGAAGATCCCACTTTAGCCATAAGCAGGGGCGTAACTAACGGCTCATGGGCCCTGGTGCAAGAGGTCAGCTTGGGCCCCCCTTCCCTCAGTGCTTTGTGTGTCTTCTTATGCGGCACAAGGGTCTTTGGGCCCCCTCAGGCTCCTGGGCCCGGTAGCGGCTGCTACCTCTGCACTCCTATAGCTACGCCCCTGGCCATAAGCCATGATATGTGGGTAAAATGAAGCATCATGCTTCACCACATGACCCGTCTCTATCCCTTCCAAGAAGCCTGCCTAGAAAGAGAGTATGACGGAGAACGGACCCCCAGCAATAGCAACTTCTGTCACATCCGCATGGATTTAGAATTGGAATAAAAGGTTCCATTAGAAACCAAAAAATTGAAAAATAAATATGAAAAAATCGGTCAAAGGAAAACTTGAGGAGTTCCAATCAGGTTCTATCTTTCACTTTTCTTTAGATCATGGGGTCCAGACAGCGATCATACCGGTCTACGGGACAGCACGGGGTCCAAAAAGCTGCAATTTGAGCTTGTTTGAGAAAAAAAAGAGTGGAAATGTGAACGGTTAACCTGTAGTGTTGAGCTCAAATATTCGAATTGTGAATATCACCACTTCAAGAATTCGCGAATATTTAGAATATAGTGCCATATATTTGTATTCTCGAATAGTGTTGATCGCGAATATTCTAATCGCAAATTTTTATCGCGAATATATTACATTGACGATTTTCGCAATCAAGTAAATAATGACTGGAGATCACGAATTCTCGAATTTGTGAATTTATGGCGAATATTCGGCCAAAAATTCGCGAAATATATCAAATTTGAATATTGCCTATGCCGCTCATCACTATTAACCTATTGAATTGATTCAAGTCAGATTTATCAACAGCAACTTTTTTTAAAAAATCACAAATATTGCCACAATCCTACTTCAGAAAAAGTCAGTTTTGCAGGAAGATGCATTGATGTAATCAAATATTGTGTTATATATTTTGCGCATCTTTTTGTTCCATATCATTTATTAATTTTCCAAGAAGAAAAAAAACTAAGAAATAACATAAAATAAACAATCATGCACTAAAAATTCTGATATATTTTATGCATCTTTAAAGGGGTTACCTGATCCTATAACCCCCCCACCACTACCACCACCAAAATGCGCGGGTGCCTCATACAGAACATAATTAGGCTACTTTCACACTCGCGTTTGGTGCGGATCCGTTTGTATTATCTGTAACATAACCAAAACGTCATGAACACCACTGAAAGTCAATGGGGGACGGATCAGTTTCCTATTGGCTCAGTGTCGTCTGACGGACACCAAAACGCTGCAAACTAATGCATTCTGAGTGGATCCTTTCCATTCAGAATGCATTAAGGGCAAAACTGATCCGTTTTGGACCGTTCCTGAGAACCCTGAACAGATCTCATAAACGGAAACCAAAACGCCAGTGTTAATGTAGACTTACCTGGTCCCTGACGCCTGTGTCCTTCCAGATCCCTGCACGGCCACAGCCACATCTCCCTGTGATGCAGATCACAACATCCGGGGGGGGATGCCAATAGCTGGCTGCAACGTTGACTTGCATCCCTAGAGTCACGGGTGACATCACACGTTATGCAAGAGGGCAGGCCACCTGTTGTGATCTGCATGATGGGGAGCAGTGGCCGTGAAGGGAACCGGAGGGACACAGGCGTCTGGGACCAGGTAGTACGTTCTGTATGAGGGACCCAGGCATTTTTGGGGGGTGTTTTCAGGATCGGCTAACCCCTTTAAGGCCTCTTTCACACGAACGATACGGATTAGGTCCGGTTGCATTCAGGGAAACTCACAGCTTTTTGCAAGCAAGATCAGTCAGTTTTGCCTGCGATTGCGTTCAGTTTTTCCGCACGGGCGGGTGCACTGCGTTTTGATGCGTTTTTCACGCGCGTGATAAAAAACTGAAGGTTTACAAACAAAATCTCTTGGCAACCATCAGTGAAAAATGCATCGCATGCGCACTTGCTTCCGGACGCAATGCGTTTTTCACTGAAGCCCCATTCACTTCTATGGGGCCGGGGCTGCGTGAAAAACGCAGAATATAGAACATGCTGCGATTCTCACGCAACGCAGAACTGATGCGTGAAAAAAAACGCTCATGTACGCAGACCCATTGAAATGAATGGGTCAGGATTTGGTGCGGGTGCTATGCGTCACGGAATCACGTCATGCATTGCACCCGCGTGGAATACTCGCCTGTGTGAAAGAGGCCTAAGTCTCACACTTCAGATGCTACTCTACTACTTTACCGGACAATTTTGAAAAAAGTGCCAATTGATAAATCTGCCTTAAATCAGTTCTACGGGCTAACCACACCCACTTTCCAAAAGACTTTTTAAAACGTGGTGTAAAAACGGGGCAACATTATTGTGCAAATACACCCAAAAAGACAAAGCCCTACTTTGAAGCCAAAATTCTGGAGTGCGGTGCTTAATAATCTCCTACCCAAGAGCTGGTCCGAAATTCTGTGCTGTAAGGTATCTTTATAGCGATCAGAGCTCCAAATCCTCTGCATGGTCTGATAAAATTCTCCAAAGCTGCCGCCACCACTAGGGGGAGCCAACTGTATACCATTTATGCAGTGAACTCGATAACACATAAATTAGCTCCCCCTAGTGGCGGCTGCAGGCTTACAGAAATTTCTCAGACTATGCAGCAGATTTGGAGCATTGTATCAGAAACACGTAAGACCTATTGAAAAATGAATCAGTCTACCTCACGGCCACCTTTTTGTAATACAAACATTTTTTTTTTTTACATGGAAACAGATGATTTTTCCACTTTGCTTTACCCTATAGTTCGCTCCGTCCGGGACAGTCACAGGTGTGAGTGTTGACTTTTCCCCAATTTCTAAACAGGAAGCTTGACTTTGTTGGGGTTACATGATAAAACTGGGGGTCTCTTCAGGTGCGACCCCTTAGGGCATTGCTTACAGCCTGACACTCTGATTAACAATGGCGACACCTCTGAACGGAGCTGTGAACATTTTTTTTACAAGCCCTAATGGGTGGGAAGTCCACGTGTGCAACGGCATGTTTCATTAAGAAATGGATCCTGGCGTTTAGGGGTCCTCTAAGACTCTTACAACGGCGGTTTTCTTGGCAACTTTCAGATCCATAAAACACCCCTTAAAGGACGTTTCTAAATATTGAACAGAATTGAAAGTTGCAACAATGTTTCCAAGGAGTTTAATGATACATTTGAATTATTAAAGGGCCAAGCACACAAAATACAAGTAACCAATCACAGACCATCTTCTTTAAAAAGCCATCCCACTTCCTCACACATCATTAGCCCTATCTTGATGTGGGAAAGCTGGGTGTCTACCAATAGGCTGCCATTACTTATCTAACGAGAGTGGTCACCCAGCTTTCCCAGGAATGGAAGCAGCAAATGTGCCCAGTTGTGCTGCAATATATTCCTTTATAACTAGTCTAGTTCACAGTTTCAGGAGTCTGGGAAAGCTGGGGATAGGCCATCAAGAGTAAAATTCTGGACAACCCCTTTAAGATTTAAAAATTCCCCCAAAACGCTTCTATCCAAGGCCTCTTTCACACAAATGTTTTTTTTTTTGCGAGTGTACAGGCTGTTTTTAGCGTTCCGTATACGGAACCATTCATTTCAATGGGTCTGCAAAAAAACGGAAGGTACTCCGTATGCACTCAGTTTCCGTATTTCCGTTCAAACATAGAACATGTCCTATTATTGTCCGCATCACGGACAAGGATAGGACTGTTCTATTAGGGGCCAGATGTTCCGTTCCGCAAAAAACGGAATGCACACGGATGTCATCAGTTTTATGCAGACCGCGAAACCATACGATCGTGTGCAATAGGATTAAGTGAGACCTTTCATCCAGATAATTCCTGATCTTCTTGGTTCACGAGTCCAGAGAAAACCAGGGAAATGGTAATAGCGATAGCAAGAGGAGAGGTAGAGCAATGGGAAGGGTATAACTCACTACCTATTTATATGCCAGCAATCGGGGGTGGCGTGATCAAAACCCGAGCCATAGCAAACTGACATGAATTGGTAGCATAATATACGTTCCCCAAAGGGATTCTACAGCTTCTATGAAATAAGACATATAATCTCTATGGTTTATTTTACTGGGAAACCATCAGCAAGCATGCCAACTATGCACTATGTGCATACGAGGATGTGTTGCTGTGAATAGGCATTGGATTTGATTGCCCCCTTTGGCAGGGGCTGTAGGTTGTTTAGGGCATTTAGGCCTATGGTCAGTTAAATAGGCCGGGGGTACAGTCTGGTGAAGCGGTTGTTATTCGGGGAGCAGCAGTGTGTTTGGATATAGCATGGCCAGGGTTGTGATTATTCAGGGTGTCTTACATGAGGCTTCAGTTACATGGTTATAGGGCAGTGCGATCAGTTGGTATTACATGGGCAGGGAGCTGCAGTGTAATCAGGGAGTGTGGGTCAGGGGATGGAGCTAGAGATGGAGGTATTATAGGAGGGGACGGGGGGCAGAATAATGTGATCGGAGGGTATTACATGGGTAGGGGGCAGCAGGATGTGATCTGAGGGTATAACATGGGTAGGGGGGCAGCAGAATGTTATCTGAGGGTATAACATGGGTATGGGGGCAGCAGAATGTGATCTGAGGGTATAACATGGGTAGGGGGGCAGCAGAATGTTATCTGAGGGTATAACATGGGTAGGGGGGCAGTAGAATGTGATCTGAGGGTATAACATGGGAAGGGGGGCAGCAGAATGTGATTTGAGGGTATAACATGGGTAGGGGGCAGCATAATGTGATCTAAGGGTATTACATGGGTGGGGGGGCAGCAGAATATGATCTGAGGGTATTACATGGGTAGAGGGGCAGCAGAATGTGATCTGAGGGTATAACATGGGTAGGGGGGCAGCAGAATGTGATCTGAGGGTATTACATGGGTAGGGGGCAGCGGAATGTGATCTGAGGGTATTACATGGGTAGGGGGGCAGCAGAATGTGATCTGAGGGTATAACATGGGTAGAGGGGCAGCAGAATGTGATCTGAGGGTATTACATGGGTAGGGGGCAGCAGAATGTGATCTGAGGGTATTACATGGGTAGGGGGGCAGTAGAATGTGATCTGAGGGTATTACATGGGTATGGGGCAGTAGAATGTGATCTGAGGGTATAACATGGGTAGGGGGGCAGCAGAATGTGATCTGAGGGTATTACATGGGTAGGGGGCAGCGGAATGTGATCTGAGGGTATTACATGGGTAGGGGGCAGAAGAATGTGATCTGAGGGTATTACATGGGTAGGGGGCAGCATAATGTGATCTGAGGGTATTACATGGGTAGGGGGCAGTAGAATGTGATCTGAGGGTATAACATGGGTAGGGGGCAGCAGAATGTGATCTGAGGGTATTACATGGGTAGGGGGCAGCGGAATGTGATCTGAGGGTATTACATGGGTAGGGGGCAGCAGAATGTGATCTGAGGGTATTACATGGGTAGGGGGGCATTAGAATGTGATCTGAGGGTATAACATGGGTAGGGGGCAGTAGAATGTGATCTGAGGGTATTACATGGGTAGGGGGCAGTAGAATGTGATCTGAGGGTATAACATGGGTAGGGGGCAGTAGAATGTGATCTGAGGGTATTACATGGGTAGGGGGCAGTAGAATGTGATCTGAGGGTATTACATGGGTAGGGGGCAGTAGAATGTGATCTGAGGGTATTACATGGGTAGGGGGTATACCATATGTTAACTGGGGGTATTATATGGGTAGGGGGTCTGCACTGTGTTATCTGGGGCATTATATGGACAGAGGGGTACACTATGTGATGTGGGGGTACCACATGGGTAGGAGTTCTGTAGTATGTGATCTGGGGGTATTGCATTAGTAGATGGTGCAGTACATGATCTAAGGGTGTCACAGGGTAGGGGGCTGTACTATATGATATGGGGGTGTCACAGGGTCAGGGTGCACTATGTGGGGGTTGCAGTACATGATTTGGGGGTATCACAGGGTCGGGGTGCAGTACATGATTTGGGGGTATCACAGGGCAGGGGTGCAATAGATGATTTGGGGGTGTCAAAGAGTTGGGGTGTACTATGTGGGGGCTGCAGTAGATAATTTGGGGGTTACAGGGTAGGGATGTAGTATATGATTTGGGGGTATCACAGGGTTAAGGTGCATTAGATGGAGGCTGCAGTACATAATTTGGGGGTGTGACAGTGTCGGGGTGCACTATGTGGGGGCTGCAGTACATGATTAGGGGGTCTCACAGGGCAGGGGTGCACTATGTGGGGGCTGCAGTACATGATTAGGGGGTCTCACAGGGCAGGGGTACACTATGTGGGGGCTGAAATATATGATTTGGGGGTGTCACAGGGCAGGGGTGCACTATGTGGGGGCTGCAGTACATAATCTGGGGGTGTCACAGGGTTGGGAGCACTATATGGGGGTGTCACAGGGTCAGGGTGCACCATGTGGGGGCTGCAGTATATGATTTGGGGGTGTCACAGGGAGGGGTGCAATAAATGATTTGGGGGTGTCACAGGGTCAGGGTGCACTATGTGGGGGCTGCAGTATATGATTTGGGGGTGTCACAGGGCAGGGGTGCAATAAATGATTTGGGGGTGTGACAGGGCAGGGGTGCACTATGTGGGGGCTGCAGTACATGATCTGGGGGTGTCACAGGGTCGGGAGCACTATATGGGGGTGTCACAGGGTCAGGGTGCACCATGTGGGGGCTGCAGTACATAATCTGGGGGTGTCACAGGGTCGGGAGCACTATATGGGGGTGTCACAGGGTCAGGGTGCACCATGTGGGGGCTGCAGTACATAATCTGGGGGTGTCACAGGGTCGGGAGCACTATATGGGGGTGTCACAGGGTCAGGGTGCACCATGTGGGGGCTGCAGTATATGATTTGGGGGTGTCACAGGGCAGGGGTGCACTATGTGGGGGCTGCAGTATATGATTTGGGGGTGTCACAGGGCAGGGGTGCAATAAATGATTTTGGGCTGTGACAGGGCAGGGGTGCACCATGTGGGGGTGTCCCAGTGTCGGGGTGCACCATGTGGGGGATGCCCCCGCTCCTGGCACCTCGCCGGCTGCCGCTCGTCTCTGCCTCCCCCTCCTCTGCCCCCGTCCTCCGGCGCTCGCACAGTCATCGGCCGCCTTCCGGAGACTTTGGCTGGCCGCCCCGGATCTCTGCAGCGCTGTCCTCACATGAACCCTCCCGGCTGCCAGAGTTCAGAGCGCGGGCTCCGGGAGGTGCGCGGCCCCGCCAAATTCACACAGGTACATGCATGCGGCACAGGTGCGTCTCCGCCAGGCCCCACAGTCGGAAGGTAAGCGGGTGAGGGCAGCGCGGGGGCCCCGGAATAAAGTGCCTGTGCGGGGGGTGGGGGAGCCGAGGACTGGCGGTACCGCAGCTGCAGACACCGGAGCCATGGGAGGGCTGACGTGTGAATACTGCCCAGTCACCGCCGCACGAGGGAGGGGGAGAAGCGGCATCCGATGAGGCTTATCCCCTGCGCCCCGCACACAGCGCCCCCAGCAGGCAGGAATGCGGGAGCAGCCGAGACTTCCTACCTGCCACATAGAAGAGCCGCCATCACTGCTGTAACTGGAGAGAACCTACTGTGTGTCAGGGGAGAGAGGCGGGAAACCGCACTGTGTGACTGACAACAAACATGACTGCCTAGAACTACAACTCTCAGCATCCCCTTAAAGGTTCATCTATGGCAGGTGATCACAAAATATAGAAAGGTGTGAGAATTATAAGTAAAGTGGAGATAGATAGACAGATAGATAGATAGATAGATAGATATGGAATCACATAGGATTAAAGAAATAAAAAAATACATACAAAATATATAATATAACAATAGACATTGATACATACAGTGTCTCACAGAGGTCAGTCCCCCTCACATTTTTGTAAATAATTTATTCTATCTTTTCATCCGACAACACTGAAGATCTGACACTTTGATACAATGAGAAGTAGTCAGTGCACTGCTTGTATAACAGTGTAAATTGGGCGTGTCCTCAAAATAACTCAACACACAGTCATTAATGTCTAAACCTCTGGCAACAAAAGTGAGTACACCCCTAAGTGAAAATGGCCAAAGTGTCAGTATTTTGTGTGGCCACCATTATTTTCCAGCACTGCCTTAACTCGCTTGGGCGTGGAAGTCACTGGAGCTTCACAGGTTCCACTGGAATCCTCTTCCCTCCTCCATGATGACCTTGCGCTCCTCCACCTTCCGTTTGAGGGTGTCCCACAGTTGCTCGATAGGGCTTAGGTCTGGAGACATGCTTGGCCAGTCCAGCCCCTTTAGGGCTCATGCACACGACCGTGTACATCCCGCATCATGGACCCTTATACTTGAATGGGTCCGCGATCCGGGAGATGCGGTGCAGAAGGACGGAGCGGAACCTCATGGAAGCACTACAGACGGACGGATCACAGACCCATTCACGTTGAATGTGTCTGGATCCGTCTGCGGCAGCCGCACGGTTGTTGCCTATGCATTGGGGACTGCAATTCTTGTGCATGAGCCCTGCCCCTTAGTTTCTTTAGCAAGTAGTGATGGGCGCGAATATTCGAATCTCAATTTTTAATCGCGAATATCAGCATTTCGCAAAGATTTGGAATATAGTGCTATATATTCGTATTCGCGAATATTCTAGATTTTTTTCCTCTTAACCCATGATCCCTCCCTGCTTCTTGCTTGTGGGCCAATGAGAAGGCTGCAATGTCTTTGTCTGCGCTTAGCAACATCCCTAGCAACCAATAAGAAGTTCCCTCCCCCTTACTATATAAGAACCTCCCAGCAGCCGATTTCTGCAGGTTTTTGCAGATCTGAGAGAGAGACACCAGTGTCATTGCTGTGCTCTGTGCTTTACTGTGTCATTACATTAGATAGTTAGTTAGGTTATATATATAATACACTAGCGTTTTAGCTTCCCATCCTAGAGATCCGCCCTCGGGTCTCTAGGACGGAAAGATACTGATCAGGATTATCCCCATGCATCCTGAATGGAGAGCAATCCGTTCAGGATGCATCAGGATGTCTGACGTTCAGTATGTCAACGTTTTTTGGACTTTGACAAAAGCGCAGCATGCTGAGGATTTGTCTCCGTCCAAAAATCCGGAAGACATATCGCAACGCCGGATCCGGAATTAATGCCCATTGAAGGGCATTAGTCCGGATCCGGCCTTAAGCTAAACGTCGTTTCGGCGCATCGCCGGATCCGACGTTTAGCTTTGTCAATGGTTACTATGGCAGCCAGGACGCTAAAGTCCTGGTTGCCATAGTAAGAAGTAGGGAGCGGGAGCGGCATACTTACATTCCGTGCGGCTCCGGGACGCTCCAGGATGACGTCAGGGCGCCCCAGTGCATAGATCACGTGATCGCATGGATCACGTGATCCATGCGCGCGGGCGCTCTGGCGTCATTCAAGCGCCCGGGAGCCGCACGGAATGTAAGTATGCCGCTCCCCCGCTCCCCACTGCTACTATGGCAACTAGGACGCTAGTAGCGTCCTGGCTGCCATAGTAACACTGAAAGCATTTTGAAGACTGATCAGTCTTCAAATGCTTTCAGTTCACTTGCGTTGTGCCGGATCCGGCGTGCATTCCGGCGACGGAAGTGCACGCCGGATCTTCACAACGCAAGTGTGAAAGAGGCCTTAGTTAGTTAGTTAGCTTATATATATAATACAGATTGTTAGTTAGCTTATATATATAATACAGATAGTTAGTTAGTTAGCTTATATATATAATACAGATTGTTAGTTAGTTAGTTAGTTAGTTAGTGATCTTATATATATATAATACAGATTGTTAGTTAGTTAGTTAGTTAGTGATCTTATATATATATAATACAGATTGTTAGTTAGTTAGTTAGTTAGTGATCTTATATATATATATATAATACAGATTGTTAGTTAGTTAGTTAGTTATCTTTTATATATTATACAGATAGTTAGTGGGAGATAGTCAGTGTAGGTTAGATAGTGATATCGTGTAGCTGATAGGTTCCAGTGCAGGGTGTTAGGTAGTGTGAAAGGTCCTGCTGTCCATACATACATGCTACATACATAGAGCTGTGATGTCACAACAATTCTGAGTGCACCAATCACTAATATGTAGGCAGACCTGCTAAAATGTGATGTTGCCCGTATTGCGCAAAAATATTCACATCATTAATTGCCACTTTTGCAGTCGCAAATATATCGGAGCACTCTATCTGCATATAAAGCTATTGTAAAGTTCTGCCGTGCCAACCATTTTCTCCAGTCTCAGGAAACTTCTAGCAGCTTGAAAAATGTAGCTATAGCGACCCCTTGCCTGTATTTTGCACGCGCATTACGCAAATATTACATTGCCGATTTTTGCAAACAAGATCATATTCGCTAATTCTCAAACTCGCAAATATATGAGGAATATTCTACCAAATATTGGAATATTACCCCTGCCGCTCATCACTATTAGCGAGGCAGTGGTCGTCTTGGAGGTGTTTGGGGTCGTTATGTTAGAATACTGCCCTGCGGATCATGCTCTGCTCCAGTATGTCACAGGACATGTTGGCATTCATGGTTCCCTCAGCCGGCAGCGCTCATGCAGCCCCAAAACATGACACCCCCAAACCACCACCATGCCTGACTGTATGTCGGACGCACTTGTCTTTCTACTCCTCACCTGGTTGCCGCCACAAACGCTTGACGCCATCTGAACCAAATACGTTTTTCTCGGTCTCATCAGACCACAGGACGTGGTTCCAGTAATCCATGTCCTTAGTCTTGCCGGCTTTCTTGTGCATTACCTTTAAAAGAAACTTAGGGGTGCACTGGCCATTTCACTTAGGGGTGTACTCACTTTTGTTGCCAGCAGTTTAGGCTAGATGCACATGTCCGTTAAACCCGGACGTGACCAGTCCATGGTAACCAGGACTGGATTTCTTCTTTACAGCCAGAACACACGGCGTCATTGGTTGCTATGATGCTGTGCGCTCCCTGCCGCCGCTGCACTACAGTAATACGTTGGTATAGACGTGTGCATCTAGCCTTAGACATTAATGATTGTGTGTTGAGTTATTTTGAGGACACGCCCAATTTACACTGGTGTACAAGCCATACACTGACTACTTTACATTGTATCAAAGTGTCTGATCTTCAGTGTTGTCCCATGAAAAGATAGAATAAAATAATTACAAAAATGTGAGGGGTGGACTCACTTTTGTGAGATGCTGTAGATATGACGGATGGGTGGATGAATAGATAGATGGAAAAGAGATAGATAGATAACTAGATAGATGGATAGATAGATATGAGATAGATAGAAGATAGATATGAGACAGATAGATAGAAGATGGAAAAGAGATGGATAGATAGATAGATAGATAGATAGATATGAGGTTGATAGATAGATTAGATAGATAGATAGATGGAGACAGATAGATAGATAGATAGATAGATAGAAGATAGATACTATAGAGTATGATGTGTTCTGACTGCTCCTCGGACCCGGCCCTGGTTACTCTTGTCAGTTTTGCTCCTCTTCTCCTTATAATCACCAGTATGGGGGGGGGTAAGTTTTGGCCGCCCTCCGCGTGGATCGTGCTTGGCTCTGCGCTGAATCCTGCGTTGCGTAAAGTCAGAACATTGCTGATGACTGACCTCATCACCTCGCAGCCCATAAAGCGCTCGCTGCGGGTGAGAGGAGACATTTCACTTCAATGAGACGCTGGAAATTTATTTCAGGGAAAACCCTCCATTACTCAAGGCCTAGGATGAGGAAACACAGGAAGCGTGGAGTGAATGGACGGAGGGGGGGGGGGGGGCATTAATAATAAGAAATGATTAAACTGGAAGTGACCTCCCAATGAACGCCGCTGCCAGGGGACTTATCATTAACCCTTCACTGTGTGGCTTCATCCTGATCCTGCGTTCACAATCAGAGATCAGCCTTAAAGGGGGTTTCCCTTAAAAGCAATTAGGGGCCAGACAGCTGAGCCCCCCATGTATCCCTGGCCCTGACAGGCTCCGTACACTTAGCACCAGCTCTCCTCCAGCAGCCGGGGCTGAAACCCTCCTGCCAACCAGTGGCAATGGAATGCAGGTGCCCTGTGCCCATGGGAAAGAGGGGTTCGGTAATTTGGGGAGTGATCGCGCATAGTGTGTAAGGATTGTGGAGCCATATGGTTGTGGGCAGGTTAGGAGGCCGGGGGGCTCTGCTCCTAGAGTCGTAGTTTTACCAAATATGACCCCCGTCTGTGAGGGGTAACGATTGGAGGACCATAGGATCACAGGCTACACAGGGGCAGCTCCTGATTTTGGGTGCCTTCACTTATGCTGTGCAAGGCAACGCCAGGAAGCTCATAGGGATGTGGGCAACATGCACCATCATAAAAAGGGGCATTCATACAGGGTATCCAGAGTAAATTAGTGAATATGATCCTTGTCTATAGGGAATAATAAATGTAGGGTGAATTCACACAGGGTGCCCAGGGCAGTGCCAGTCGTAAGTACACCTTTGTATGTGGCACGTTGGGTCTATAAGTTATGGCAGCTGGGTGCAAGGGCACTTTGGTAATGTAGGGTGAATTCACACGGTGCCCAGGGCAGCACCAGCTGTAAATATGGCTTTGTATGTGGCACTGGGTGGAGGGGCACATTGGTAATGTAGGGTGTATTCACACACGGTGCCCAGGGCAGCACCAGCTGTAAATATGGCTTTGTATGTGGCACTGGGTGGAGGGGCACATTGGTAATGTAGGGTGCATTCATACACGGCGCCCAGAGCAGCACCAGCTGTAAATATGGCTTTGTATGTGGCACTGGGTGGAGGGGCACATTGGTAATATAGGGTGTATTCACACACGGTGCCCAGAGCAGCACCAGCTGTAAATATGGCTTCGTATGTGGCACTGGGTGGAGGGGCACATTGGTAATGTAGGGTGTATTCACACACGGTGCCCAGGGCAGCACCAGCTTGTAAATATGGCTTCGTATGTGGCACTGGGTGGAGGGGCACATTGGTAATGTAGGGTGCATTCATACACGGTGCCCAGGGTAGCACCAGCTATAAATATGGCTTTGTATGTGGCACTGTGTGGAGGGGCACATTGGTAATGTAGGGTGTATTCACACACGGTGCCCAGAGCAGCACCAGCTGTAAATATGGCTTCGGATGTGGCACTTGGTGGAGGGGCACATTGGTAATGTAGGGTGCATTCATACACGGTGCCCAGGGTAGCACCAGCTATAAATATGGCTTTGTATGTGGCACTGGGTGGACGGGCACATTGGTTATATAGGGTGCATTCATACACGGTGCCCAGAGCAGCACCAGCTGTAAATACGGCTTCGTATGTGGCACATAAGGTGTATAAGTTAATGATGCATAGGCGCCTGGGTGGACGGGTACATTAGTAATGTAGGGTGTATTCACACATGGTGCCCAGGGCAGCGCCAGCTGTGATTACGGCTCGGTCTGTGGTGCAGTTTTGCAGGAATTAGCAGTAATTTCGCCGTTTCCCTCTGCTGTCTTCTCGCTTGCTCTCAGAGAGGACATTTGAGGTGAAGCACACAAGACTCCCACGCTTTAGATCCGAGATCTCACCAGCCGCGCTCAGAACAAGCTGCTGAAATAAAACAAGTACATTTCTCTAAAGGGCAGTTTAAAATAGCGAGCCTTGTAATCTGTACCCACAAATTAGGCACTGAGACTGCTGACAACCCCCCAGGGCTAAGAAAATCACAAGGACTAATCTCTATAGAGCAACAAGCCTGCCCTCAGAAGACGCGTATCCGAGGAGCCACGCTGCACCCCAGTCATCACCCCAAATTACCAACCCCCCCCCCACTATGTCCTTATAAGTGCCCCCCTCGTCAGCACAGTACGACCTGCTCCACTGAGCCAATAATATGATTATCTCTGAGCATCTCCACGGCTATCCTCAGGTGACACCCATATTCTGGGCTCCTGGTTTTTTCTCAATTTCCAATGCGCTTGTGCAGGATGATCCAGGATGACGCCCCCTAAAGATGCAGCGGAGATTGTGCCAATAGTGCGGCATGAGGATGAGATGGAATATAATATAATACATGTCCTGTCTATTATAGAAGATTCTACACCCAGTCTACAGGGGGAGGGGGATAGAATAATTGTGGACTCTCCGTAATACGTGATTGATAGATAGATAGATAACAGATGGATAGATACTTAGATAGAAGATACATATAGATATTAAAAAAAATAGATAGATGGATAGATACATAAATAGATGTTAAATAGATAGACATGTAGATAGATAGATAGATAATAGTAGATAGATAGATAGATAGATAATAGTAAATAGATAGATAGAAGATGATAGATAGATAGATGATAATAAATAGATAGATAGATAGATAATAGTAGATAGAATAGATAGATAATAGTAAATAGATAGATAGATAGATAGATAGATAATAGTAGATAGATAGATAGATAATAGTAGATAGATAGATAGACACTTAGAAGATTCATATAGATATCAGATAGATAGATCGTAGATGCATAGATAGACAGACATGTTGATAGATAGAAAGACAGATAAAAAAATAAAATAGATGTTAGATAGATATGTATATAGACAGCAAATTTTTTCGGCAGTACAGCATCTCAGTAATAAAGTATCTAATCAGGAAGGTTTGTAAACAGCACAGTATCTAAGCAGCATTGTATCTAGGCAACAACATCCGAGAAGCACAGTATCTAATCGCGCAGCGCGCAGCCGCATCGTGTCTAAGCAGAGTGGTATTTAGCAACATTTGAAGTAGTTTATCCAAGCATGAAAAAAACTGCTAAAGTTTGCATCTTTTTTTATTTTATTTTCAATTTTACACCGCATTTGGAGAAAGCAGGTTGGGCTTAGCAGGGGGCGCGGAGAGAACCTGTGCACCCCGTGCCCGCAATGCACGAGCACCATCCCGTGCATAGCGATCCACAAGATTCAGTCCACAACGCAACGGGTTGCGGAGGCATGGACCGAAATTCCCGTGGAAGCACTACTGAGCGCTTCCATGGGCTTCTGTATTATCAAGTGATTGGGTCCGCATCCGTGATCCCGAGCAGACGCGTCAGGTGCCCGTATATTGCGGATCCGCTGTTTGCGGGCCACACTATGAGCACGGGCCACACACTTTCGTGTGCTTGAGCCAAGACCAGTAGTGAAGCCTACCCAGAGATCAGGTGTAATGGGAGGATTTCCTTCTGTTCTGGGTTTTTGACCCGCAATAACGGATGGAAATAAATAACTGACCAAATAACTGAAGTGTGAACTCGGCCTGAGCAGCGTAATACCTAAGATTCATGATATTTTGCTAAATTGTATCTAAGGAGCAGAGAACTGTAATCTTCTTTCCAGCCACTTTGTTACATACTGTTCGCCGCGTGTAACGTCTCTTGCATCACCTGATTACCGGATAAACGCGGCTGATTTTACGCAATGTGACCCTCGCCACGTGCACCAGGGCCAGTATGCAGCAGTACACAGGTGCAGCTTTCCCATAGTACAAATCAAATTTACTCAATGAAGTGTCACCCTGTGCCATCCAGAGGGTAAAGATAATGCCAGGGGCGCAGAACTCACTTCCTGTCAGACTTACAAAATATTAATCAATATAGTAAAATATTAATCCGTCTTCTCTCTGCCAGAATGTTACCACCTCTGACAGTCATTAGTTACAGGATACATTCTACTTAAAGGGACCATGCCTCCGATTGCAGGTCCCCTGGACAACCCGGTTCCCGATAACAATCTGTAGTGTACTTCAGAGCAGCATTCACAGTTCTGTTTTGTGTTACCAAAAACCGTCTGCAAGCTTCTCAGCAGATATTATACTTAGTCCCTATAAAGCAGGAGAGCAGTAGGGCTGTATTGCACCAACTGATTAGCTGACAGATTTTCTGACCAATCATTGGCCAGATCTTTTGTTGTACACACCAACTATGGGTCTGATTGGACAGATATTGGTCAGATATACACAATGAAAAGAGAACACTTCCCAGAATCCAAATCACCTGAGAAAGTGCAAGCAGTGAACAAGCAGAGAATGCTGGAAGATCAGTTGTGAAGCCAGCAGAATAGTGAGTGCAGCTCCAGAGCATAATAAAGCCTGTAACTCAGGATAAGTACTCAATAAACAATGTAATGTGTGTACACAGTGACTGCACCAGCAGAATAGTGAGTGCAGCTCTGGAGTATAATACAGGAGGTAACTCAGGATCAGTACAGTATAAGTAATGTATGTACACAGTGACTGCACCAGCAGAATAGTGAGTGCAGCTCTGGAGTATAATACAGGAGGTAACTCAGGATCAGTACAGGATAAGTAATGTATGTACACAGTGACTGCACCAGCAGAATAGTGAGTGCAGCTCTGGAGTATAATACAGAAGGTAACTCAGGATCAGTACAGGATAAGTAATGTATGTACACAGTGACCCCACCAGCAGAATAGTGAGTGCAGCTCTGGAGTATAATACAGCCTGTAACTCAGGATCAGTACAGGATAAGTAATGTATGTACACAGTGACTCCACCAGCAGAATAGTGAGTGCAGCTCTGGAGTATAATACAGGATGTAGCTCAGGATCAGTACAGGATAAGTAATGTATGTACACAGTGACTCCACCAGCAGAATAGTGAGTGCAGCTCTGGAGTATAATACAGGATGTAACTCAGGATCAGTACAGGATAAGTAATGTAATGTATGTACACAGTGACTGCACCAGCAGAATAGTGAGTGCAGCTCTGGAGTATAATACAGGATGTAGCTCAGGATCAGTACAGGATAAGTAATGTAATGTATGTACACAGTGACTGCACCAGCAGAATAGTGAGTGCAGCTCTGAGTATAATACAGGATGTAACTCAGGATCAGTACAGGATAAGTAATGTATGTACACAGTGACTGCACCAGCAGAATAGTGAGTGCAGCTCTGGAGTATAATACAGGAGGTAACTCAGGATCAGTACAGGATAAGTAATGTATGTACACAGTGACTGCACCAGCAGAATAGTGAGTGCAGCTCTGGAGTATAATACAGGAGGTAACTCAGGATCAGTACAGGATAAGTAATGTATGTACACAGTGGCTGCACCAGCAGAATAGTGAGCGCAGCTCTGGAGTATAATACAGGATGTAACTCAGGATCAGTAGAGGATAAGTGATGTATGTACACAGTGACTCCACTAGCAGAATAGGGAGTACAGCTCTGGAGTATAATACCGGATGTAACTCAGGATTAGTACAGGATAAGTAATGTATGTACACAGTGACTGCACCAGCAGAATAGTGAGTGCAGCTCTGGAGTATAATACAGGATGTAACTCAGGATCAGTACAGGATAAGTAGTATAATGTATGTACACAGTGACTTCACCAGCAGAATAGTGAGTGCAGCTCTGGAGTATAAAACAGGATGTAACTCAGGATCAGTACAGGATAAGTAATGTATGTACACAGTGACTGCACCAGCAGAATAGTGAGTGCAGCTCTGGAGTATAATGCAAGATATAACTCAGGATCAGTACAGGATAAGTAATGTATGTACACAGTGACTGCACCAGCAGAATAGTGAGTGCAGCTCTGGAGTATAATACAGGATGTAGCTCAGGATCAGTACAGGATAAGTAATGTAATGTATGTGCACAGTGACTGCACCAGCAGAATAGTGAGTGCAGCTCTGGGGTATAATACAGGATGTAACTCAGGATCAGTACAGGATAAGTAATGTATGTACACAGTGACTCCACCAGCAGAATAGTGAGTGCAGCTCTGGAGTATAATACAGGATGTAACTCAGGATCAGTACAGGATAAGTAATGTATGTACACAGTGACTCTACCAGCAGAATAGTGAGTGCAGCTCTGGAGTATAATACAGGAGGTAACTCAGGATCAGTACAGGATAAGTAATGTATGTACACAGTGACTGCACCAGCAGAATAGTGAGTGCAGCTCTGGAGTATAATACAGGAGGTAACTCAGGATCAGTACAGGATAAGTAATGTATGTACACAGTGGCTGCACCAGCAGAATAGTGAGCGCAGCTCTGGAGTATAATACAGGATGTAACTCAGGATCAGTAGAGGATAAGTGATGTATGTACACAGTGACTCCACTAGCAGAATAGGGAGTACAGCTCTGGAGTATAATACCGGATGTAACTCAGGATTAGTACAGGATAAGTAATGTATGTACACAGTGACTGCACCAGCAGAATAGTGAGTGCAGCTCTGGAGTATAATACAGGATGTAACTCAGGATCAGTACAGGATAAGTAGTATAATGTATGTACACAGTGACTTCACCAGCAGAATAGTGAGTGCAGCTCTGGAGTATAAAACAGGATGTAACTCAGGATCAGTACAGGATAAGTAATGTATGTACACAGTGACTGCACCAGCAGAATAGTGAGTGCAGCTCTGGAGTATAATGCAAGATATAACTCAGGATCAGTACAGGATAAGTAATGTATGTACACAGTGACTGCACCAGCAGAATAGTGAGTGCAGCTCTGGAGTAAAATACAGGATGTAACTCAGGATCAGTACAGGATAAGTAATGTATGTACACAGTGACTGCACCAGCAGAATAGTGAGTGCAGCTCTGGGGTATAATACAGGATGTAACTCAGGATCAGTACAGGATAAGTAATGTATGTACACAGTGACTCCACCAGCAGAATAGTGAGTGCAGCTCTGGAGTATAATACAGGATGTAACTCAGGATCAGTACAGGATAAGTAATGTATGTACACAGTGACTCTACCAGCAGAATAGTGAGTGCAGCTCTGGAGTATAATACAGGATGTAACTGAGGATCAGTACAGGATAAGTAATGTATGTACACAGTGACTGCACCAGCAGAATAGCGAGTGCAGCTCTGGAGTATAATACAGGATGTAGCTCAGGATCAGTACAGGATAAGTAATGTAATGTATGTACACAGTGACTGCACCAGCAGAATAGTGAGTGCAGCTCTGGAGTATAATACAGGATGTAACTCAGGATCAGTACAGGATAAGTAATGTATGTACACAGCAGAATACTTTACTACTTTTGTCCAATAAAACGCTTGAAATTGTTTTTGTCTCTCTATATTCCATGAACCACAATCTTTTTATATTTCCATCAAGAAAGCAATTTTATGATTTCTTTTTTGTGAATGAGCTGTACTTTTTATGTGGGGTACATAACACTTTTTGATCACATGTATTACATTTTCTCACTGATATAATACATTGTAATACATCCTATTAATCTCTTTTCTGCCTTGACAACCCATAGCCATCCTACAGTCGTGGAGAGGGGGAATGGGGGCGTCCCACACTTTGCCAAACCTTTTAGATGCTGCGGTCACTATGAATACAACTGCTTAAACACCTAGAATCAGTACAGGGAAAATAAGCAAAGAAAAAGGGGGTCAGTCAGCACATCCCAATGCGCAGGTGCACACTGCCATGGCTAGAAAAACAAAGAAAAAATACAATGCACCCGCACTCTGCAAACCTAATAAAGTACAATAATGCCATAGTAATAGAGAATATCCTGGTGCTGATGCTACGCTTATTTTCTACTCTTGAGATTCTTGGCAAATACATTTTGTACAAAATTATTTGGGCCCGTCTGCCACACGTCAAGGCGATCTCTGTAAGACGGAAACCTAACACAAAATGCTACCTGTTATGTGCCATAACCGCCACCATAAAATTCAGAGAATGCAGGTTCCACATGCATGCTGGGTCCACTCTGATTTTTATCATTTTTGGTGCCAAAATGGCCTCCATTAAATTCAGGGAATGCAGGTACCAACATGCATGCTGAGCCCACTCTGTACCTCTCCTGGTGCCAGAAGGCTTCCAGTGAGTGCAGGGAGAGCGGCTACAGCTTAATACTTACACCAATTATAATCAGCCTATTGTACTTTATTCGGTTTGCAGAGTGCTTTTGCAACGTATCTTTTTCTCACAGGGAAAATATACCTTGCTTGACTCACAGAGGATGATCCAGATGAATTGCAGTTGTACAGGTCAGACTCTGAATATAAAAAAAATTCCATTCCCTGACAACAAGCATGGATTGTGAAAATGTGGAAAAATTTAAACACATTTAAAGGGGTCCTCTCACTTCAGTAAGGGGCATTTATCACATAGAGAAAGTTACTACAAGGCTCTTACTAATGTACTGTTATTATCCATATCGCTCCCTTTGCTGGCTGGATTCATTTTTCCATCACTTTATACACGGCTCGTTTCCATGTTTACGACCGCCCTGCAATCCATCAGTGGTGGTCGTGCTTGCACAGTATATGAAAAAGCACCAGCCTATGTGCGCTTCCATGGTCCCGGCCACCAAACTTTGCAGGCACCACTACTGATGGATCGCAGGGTGGTCTGTAACCATGGAAACGAGCAGTGTATAAAGTGATGGAAAAATGAATCCAGCCAGCAAAGGAAGCAATATGGAGAATCACAATACATTACTAAGTGGCTTGTATTAACTTTCTCTATGTGATAAATGCTACTTAGTGAAGTGAGTGAACCCCGTTAGGGCCCCTTTCACACGAGCATGACGGATTAGGTCCGCATGCCTTCAGAGAAACTCGCACCATTTTGCAAGCAAGTTCAGTGAGTTTTGTCTGCAATTGCGTTCAGTTTTTTCTTCCACGCGGGTGCAATGCGTTTTCATGCGTTTTTCACGCACGTGATAAAAAACTGAAGGTTTACAAACAACATCTCCTAGCAACCATCAGTGAAAAACGCAACGCACCCGCACTTGCTTCCGGACGCAATGCATTTTTCACTGAAGCCCCATTCACTTCTATGGGGCCGGGGCTGCATGAAAAACGCAGAATATAGAACATGCTGCGTTTTTCACGCAACGCAGAACTGATGCTTGAAAAAAAACGCTCATGTACACAGACCCACTGAAATAAATGGGTCCGGATTTAGTGCGGGAGCTGTGCGTTCACGTCGCTCATTGCACCCGCGCGGAAAACTCGCTCGTGTGAAAGCGGCCTAACACGTAAGCACACTGATGTCTTAAACCAGAGAAAACCCACACAAACACAGGGAGAGCGTACAAACTCCAAGCAGATGTGGTTATTAGTCGGATCAGAACCTAGGATCCCAGTGCTGCATGGCACCAGTGCTAACTACCATAAGCCGTTCCACCTTAAAAAATCTGATTACTAAGGCAGCCTGAGATGGGAAGATGACTGCCAGGCTGCTTTCTTCCTTTTCTGCTGTCAGTACAGGTCATATAGCTTTGGACTGAACAGTTGAATCATGTTTAACTTTTTGGTTGCCGTGGATACATGATTACTATAGTTACATTGTAACAGCTGCACACTTTATATGGAGTTGTCAGGAAGCGTGTTCCTAGCAGCCAGTCTGCCTTAGATTACTTAGGTCTTTACCTTTAGGTCTAACTGAGGCTACTTTCACACTAGCGGCAGCCTTCTCCGGCGGGTGAACCGCCTGCCGGATCCGTGCTGCCGGTAGTGCACGCGTGCCGCCGGAGGTCCGCTCCGGCCCCATTGACTATAATGGGGGCGGGACGGAGTTCCAACGGCAGCACGGCAAACATGACGAGAGGCGGCCGGAATAAAACTACGACACATCCGATGCACTAGCGGCAGCACGGATCCAGCAGGCTGAAGACTGCCGCTAGTGTGAAAGTAGCCTGAGCTGAGAACATAGATGTAAAAAGTCTGGAAGAGTTCACACAATGATTTTCTTTGACTCTTGCTGTCTTATTAATCAGATTTTTATAATAAAGTTATCTTTAAGGGGTTCTCTGGGTGTGTAGAGGCTCATGAATCGATCGAAGTCAGGAAGTTCACACTTTGTATTTATCAAAGTTCTATGTCTAATAATAAGAGCCCCAACAATTAAAAAAGAGGGTGTGGCCAAATGGCCGTTATATGTTCACATATGTATCAAATTTGCAACAGACATGAAGTGCCTGATCATAATTGTAGACCTTAGCGGCAGACCATGCGACTGCTATGGGGCCCAGTTTTAGTTGGGATTATCTCCTCTTCTGCTGGAGGTGAAGACTTGGTCGTCTAAGGCCTAATTCACACGTCCGTAGTGTGTTGCGGATCCGCAAGTTTGCAGATCCGCAACCCACCTTGCCACCAGCCCTATAGAGATGCCTATACTTGTCCGCAATTGCGGGCAAGAATAGGACATGCTCTATATTATTGCGGAGCCGCCGGCCGGAAGATCGGCGGCGCGCTCTGCGGATGCGGAGAGCACAGTGGGTGCTCTCCGCATCCATCACGTCCCCATTCAAAATGAATGGGTCCGCACCCGTTCCTCAGATTTGTGGAACATTGAGGACGTGTGAATAGGGCCTAAAGGAACAACTTTTAGCAAACGAGGCAGTGGAAAAATGGCCCAAGGGTCATTGAAAAGGGTTTAGACAGAAACCATTCTTTCCTGTGTGGGGGGCCCGGTTTGATTCTTGCTATGGGGCCCTTACTTCTCTATGTACTTCACTGATTGTAGAGTTATCACAAATGCAAGAAAGTTTCATAAAAATTATACTACTGATACAGTCGGTCCATTAAACCATCCTCAAGAATAGAACTCAAGGAATATGACAACTGGAACTGCACTGTCTACTGGCACTGCCATTTAGGACTATCATGGCCTGGTTCTACATGGTAACTATAGCAAAGCCCTTGTTGCTGTTAAGTGTCTCATTTTGTTTTATTCCGTTAGCCCCATTTTAGTTGGTGGCTAGCTCCCAAACTTGTTGGCATCTAGAGCCTCCTTTATTATTGTGTTCTGATAGCCCAGTTCTAGTTGGTTCCTGGACGCCACTTCGTGCTTGTGTCTCCTGCACCAGTTCTAATTGGCATCTAGGGCATCCTTTCTTCTTATGATCTGGTGGCCCAGTACCTCTGGACAGCTGGGCCACCCTTTTGCTCGGTTGAAATGCCCCCCTCCTTGTTATGCTCTGGTGGCCCAATTCTAGTTGGTGACAGGACATCAGTTCTTGCTTCGGTTCTTGTTGGTATCTAGTCTCTTGTTTTGACCTGGTGGCCCAGTTCTAGTTAATAGCATGGCGCCAGTTCTTGTTGGCATCAGATTGCTCAGCTCTTATTATGATCTTAGTAATCCACTTCTAGTTGGTGGATGGGCACCAGTTCTTGTTGACATCTAGTCCATCAGTTATTGCTAAAATCTGGTCAGGTCCTTTCTAGTTGGTGGTTAGATTCAGGTTCAGGCTGTTGGCATTGGCTTCTGTTGGCATTTGGCCTCCCAGTTTTTGCCTGGTGTCTAGATGACTTGTTGCTGTTACATCTGGTGCATCCGTTTCCATTGGTTCTCCTTCCATTGGCATTTGATAAACAGTTTCTTCTTGCCACCTGGTGCCCCTGGTCTTGTTGGCACTGAGTGCTGCTGATACGATGTAGCACACCTGGTATTCTGTTCTCTTGATACCAACTGCTTTGTAATATCTGGTGCACCTGCCACCATGCATGACCTATGGACACTTCTATTACTTTTGTGCTTTTCTAAGCATGTTAGGGTACTTTCAGACTTGCGTTTTTCTTTTCCGGCATAGGCCTTTTTTTACATGAGCGTGTCCGGATTAGGTCCGGATGCCTTGCGGAAGCGTTCAATGAAAACTGTGCGATTTCGGAGGCAAAGCCATTCAGTTTTGCCTGCGATTGCGTTCAGTTGTTCAGTTTTTTCCGCGCGGGTGCAATGCGTTTTGATGCGTTTTTCACGCACGTGATAAAAAACGGAAGGTTTACAAACAACATCTCTTAGCAACCATCAGTGAAAAATGCATTGCATCGGCACTTGCTTCTGGACGCAATGCTTTTTTCACTGAAGCCCCATTCACTTCTATGGGGCCAGAGCTGCTTGAAAAATGCAGAATATAGAACATGCCGCGATTTTTCACGCAACGCAGAAGTGATGCGTGAAAAACAACACTCATGTGCACAGACCCATTGAAATGAATGGGTCAGGATTCAGTGCGGGTGCAATGCGTTCACGTCATGCATTGCACCCGCGCGGAAAACTCGCTCGTGTTAAAGGGGCCATAGAGTTCTGTCGTCGGGGCGCTATACTGGAAAAAAACTGATCAGTTTTATCCCCATTCATTCTGAATGGAGAGAAATCCGTTCAGAAAGCATCAGAATGTCTTCAGTTCAGTCTTTTTGACATTTCAGGACGGATATAATACCGCAGCATGCTGAGGTTTTAGCTCCGGCCAAAATTCCGGAACACTTGCCGGAATGCCGGATTTAGCATTTTTTCCCATTGGAATGTATTAGTGCCAGATCCGATGCGCAGAGCGGTAAAAATGTAAAAAAAAATATATAACGGATCCGTCTCTCCGCATGACAAGCGGAGAGACGGATCCGTTCTTGCAATGCATTTGTAAGACGGATCCGTAGCCGGAACCGTCTTCAAATGCTTTCCATTTGCATGCAGATTGCCGGATCACCTTGTCGGAAGTGTCAAAGTAGCCTTATTCAAATTTATAACATTGAAAATACTCTTGGGGCAACTAACAATTTTGCAAATTATTATTACAAGTGCTAATTGTACTCATGTATATATGTATAGGATAGAGATACATATTAAATATATCCATTGTGTCTGGTTCATAGTTATCTATCTATCTATCCATCCATCCATCACATATCTATCTATCTATCTATCTATCTATCTATCTATCTATCTCCTATCTTTCTATCCATCCATCACATATCTATCTATCTATCTATCTCATATCTATCTATCTATCCATCTCATATTTATCTCATATCTATCTATCTATCTATCCATCTATCTATCAATATCTATCTATCTATTAATATCTATCTATCTATCTATCTCATATTTATCTCATATATCTACATCATAGTTGTTTTCACACACTGGTATTGCTTTTATCATTTATAAAGTAGTTTAACAGTAGTTACTAGTTTTAAAGTTTGTAATTTTCAGAATTTTGGTCCACTTTTGCTAATAAAGATAAGATACTAAATAGAATAGAGAGGTAGATAAGAGATAGATAGATAGATAGATAGATAGATATGAGATAGATAGATATGAGATAGATAGATATGAGATAGATAGATAGATAGATAGATAGATAGATAGATAGATAGATAGATAGATAGATATGAAAGGGAATAGGGAAAGGGAAAAATAGCTATGAGAGAAAAGGATAGATAAATAGATAGAGAGAGAGAGAGAGATAGAAGAAGGTAGGTAGATAGATGATAGATATAATAGAAAGCTTCACTAATAATTTCCGACCTCCAGCCATATCCCATCATATCTAATATTAATATGTAATCACATTCAATCATCACTTAGAAATTCTTAGGTTGAGCCCTGAGTAGACTCCGTGTGACCGGGGTTTTGCTTTAGTTGGAAGGTTTTGCCCATTTTCAGGCTGAGAATAGTTGTATTATTGAGTAAATAAACGAGAAGCTTCTGGCTGACAGTCAGACTCCAGCAGAGGAAGAATAAGACCTTCTATTCCTGCTCCTCCAGTCCTGCCCCAAGAAAGAGCCTCTCAGGTCCCTACACTTCGTCTTAAAGCAGTTCTCAGGGCGCAGGAGACATGGAGACGTTTATATACATCAGTAACTGTAGAAATATAGATACAGAGGATTACAGGTAAATACATAGCACTATATGTATAAAAACATACCAATATGGACACGATTTGTTAGAATAGAACATGCATAAAAATGTAAACGAATCAAGGAATACAAATACAATAATCATGTCACAGCTAAAGTATACAAAATACACGTTATATATATAAAAAAAAGAGTGTACAATATCAAAATCAAATTCAGAGCAACCCAATGGATATAAAATGATAGAATAAAATTTATTTTTAATCCTTATTTATATATTAAGCATTTGAGAAATTCTAGAAAACATCGTTTTAAGTTTTGATAAATATATCGGTTATGGTGAAGGAAATGTGCAAATTATTTATTGTATTTTATCTTAATTTTGCAATAGGAAAAAAATATATATACAATGTGTGTGTGTGTGTAATTTAGCACATTGCATTCGAATTAAAATTGGTTGTAAACAGCTTTGTGAAACGTTATGTATAATATATATATATATTATACATATAATCAGTCATTTTATTCCTTTTCAATGCTGAAATATTTTTTCAGAGAAATTATAAAATGTCAAAATAAAAAAAGATACAACGAAAGAAAACATATGAGAGAGTATCTCGGTGCTGAGTTCCACCCCGGGTCCTGGGCAGTGGATTCTCCTCTGCAGAGATTTGTCGGGAATAGAATGAATGCAGATGAAGCAGGGAAGCTGATCCGCCTGCAGTGTGAACGGGCTGTCCTGCGATTTTTAGAGATAAATATTAATGTTCTGCTCTGGAAATGGCTTTTCTCAACAAACAGTTTTGCTGAAATGAAATATATATTTAGTTAGATGTGCAGCAGAGAACCTGTCCGTGCAGCTGTGTCATGAATATACAAAGGGTTTTCTAGATTATGAATATTGCTAATATTATTATTATTAGTAGTAGTATTAGTATCATTATTATTATTATTAGTATTGCTACTACTACTAATAATTAATAATAATTTGATTATTATGATAATTTATTCACTTACTTAGTCTCCCAAACTACACAAGCTGTAGAACTAGAGTTTTATGTATTTGCACTTATCTTGTTATTGAATATTTATGTAATCTGCTGCAGATTAATATATGTAATGGTATAAATTATATACAGGCATTAGAGAGGTAGATAGATAGATAGATAGATAGATATGAGATAGATAGATAGATAGATAGATAGCTATAGGTCTGTTCCTGGATAGGTACATGGTTAGATGAGTTAAGTAGAATGAGATAAAAAAGAAAATTCTGAAGTTTGGTCTAGTTTTACTAATAAAGATGAAACAGAATAGAAAGATTATCTATTTTTCTATTATATTTCAGACTCTTAGCTTTATAAATAATAGATAGATAGATACATATGAAATAGATAGAAAGATCATAGATAGATATTAGATAGATAGATAGACACATATGAGAGAGAGAGAGATAGATCATAGATAGATATTAGATAAATTGATGATAGATAGATAGATAGATAGATAGATAGATAGATAGATAGGAGATAGATAGATATGAGATATGATAGATATTAGATAGATAGATAGATAGATAGATAGATAGATAGATATGAGATATGATAGATATTAGATAGATAGATAGATAGATATTAGATAGATAGATAGATAGATAGATAGATAGGAGAAGGATAGTAAGAAATAAATAGTGAGAGAGAAAGGCAGATAGATATTTTGTATTGTCTGCCTCTGCTATATATTTATGAATATCTGATGGAAAATTGTTTTGTACAGAATTTACTTTTACATATCTTATGATTGCTTACTAACCCACTTTTGAAAGTTTCAGGGCTGCCAATATTTGGGAAGGGGGTGGAGCAAAACATTTATAAATTATATAAATATTTTCAGAGATATTGTGCAAAATTTACTGATATGCGAGCAATGGACCCATATAATCTCCAGGGAAATTCATGAATGGATCAGCCCAGTAGTTTTTGCTCATTTTGTAAAGTTTTCTCTATACACCCATGGAGCAGAACCATAAACCTCCTTCCCTGGGGGGATCACTTGCTTTCTGTTCCCTGTTACCAGACAGCAGTGCATTGTGGGAGCTGAGGCTGTTAGGTCACATGTCTGACAACAGGGTGGGGCTAAACCAGCCTCTGTTTCCAATGGCTTTCAGGAGAATTTTAAAATCACATCTATATAAATGGATAAAACAACATTAAAAATACTTAAAAATCAGTACAAATTCTGTAAAGCAAAGGATTGGCAAAGTTATTCAACTTTTTATGTAGTTTTGAAATATTGTAAAAAAAAAAAAAATAGAATTACCCTTTTAGGCGAAAGTATGATTGAACAAAAAGCCTATTGCTTTCCACTTACTACATGAAGGGCTCCCTGTGATACAATTGAAATGTCTGTCAGGGCCACATGTAACTGTGCAGGGATGATCCTGAGAGTCTGCAGAAGTGGGGAGCCATTGTCAGGGAAAGCCATACTCCCCATAGGGAAGGCAGAGGGGAAAAAATGTGTGTGTGTGTGTGTATATATGTATATAGATATATATAATATAATGTTATAATGCACAAAGTGTAAAGTAAATAAATAGAAAACAAAAAGAACAGTATTAACCCACACATAGCGTTTAGCCCCGCCCCCACAACTGTAAACTATGTATCCCCTATATATGAGGTGAAAAAAATGAAACAAAAAAAACAACAGTACCATTTACAGAATATTTTAGCTACACTTTGCGCTATTAAAAACTTTGAAAAAATAGAAACTTCTTTCCTTTTTATTACATTTTCCTGTTTATAAAACAAAAATGCTAATATAAAAATAAAGCCCTGTGTATCACCAAAAAAGCTACAAATGTTATTTGAATAACCAAATAAAAATGCATATAACAAATTTTCACTTTTAAGGTCCCCACGCATTTTTTGGGGGGTGAGAGGGGTTGGCATCTGTGGTTTTTGTGACATTTTATGCGCAAAGTGGGAGGAATTTATCATGTCCCCCACGCCACTTTTCTGGCATAAAAAAAAAGTCGTAAACCCAGTGTTTAATCTAGATATCAGTCCGCACACAGATAGCCGGAGTACGCACTTAATTCACGAGGAGGCCTGCGCATCCTCCGGGAGCGCAGAGGCTATCGAGATCAAATGCTGGTCTATGATCAATTCCCCCATTGCAAAACCAGGCTTAAAGGAGTTTTCCAGGGTTAGAAACACATAGCTGCTTTATTCCAAAAACAGCGCCACCCCTGTCTATGGGTTGTGTCTGGTATTGCAACTCAGCTCCATTAAAGTGACTAGGGCTGAGCTGTAATCCCACACACAACCCGTGGACGGGGGGGGTGGGGGGGTTGCTTTTGGAATAAATCTGCCATGTGTTTCCAGTCCTTTAAATCCACATATACTCTTTAAAAAAAAAAATGGGTCTAATCATGAATGGCAGAAGATGGCCCGGTCTTGTACTGGTTGGGAAGCTAAGCCTGCTGGGTCACTAATGCAGGCAAATGAGGGAGGAGGGGCTAACAGCAACCAATCAGAGTCCAGATGTCTTTTTTTTTTGTGACAGCTATACAATGGAGGCTGAAATCTGATTGGTTGGTAATGTCAGTGCCCTCATTTTCAATGCCTTGTGTCCATTAGGGCTTATGCACACGACCATAAGTATTTTGCGTTCCGCAAAAAACCCAGATGACATCCATGTGCGTAATGCGGACAATAATAGGACATGTTTTATTTTTTTGCGGAACGGACACACGGACATACAGAAACAGAATGCACACGGAGTAGCTTCCGTTTTTTTTTTTTTTTGCCGACCCATTGAAATGAATGGTTCCGAATACGGTCCACAAAAAAAACGGAACAGACACGGAAAGAAAATACAAGACTAAAGCGATGAGGCTGACTCTACAGACAGTCTGTATTCTGTATGACAAGCATTGCAGTCAGCATTTTCCAACATTTCAGTTTTAATAACAGTATAATAATAAAATAATAATAATTGCTAATAACACTGCTACCACATTAACAAAAATACTACTATGGGCACTATCACCCGGTCAGTATTTGGTCAGTATTTTTCACCAGTATTTGTGAGCCCACCTAGTTTTGAAACATAACAAAAAAAAGAAAAATTATAATGGAAAGATTTGTGCCCCTGGGTTTTGGACCCGTTCCTGGTTTTGAAGTACTGATGAAAAATACTCTGACCGTGTGAAAGTGGCCTACTACAAATACTACTGCTACTGCCAGCATTAATAATTATAATTAGCAGCAGCAGCAGCACTATGATTGCGACCAACATGACTACTAGTACGGAAACATTGCTTGATCTGACAGTAATAATAAAAATTGCAACAGTGAATCTACAACTACTGGAAATAATAGTAACAATGAGAATAATAATACTACAGCTACTACAACCATGACAGTACAACTAATAGTACTAGCTAATAATAATAATAATATTAGCCACAAAAACAACAACACTGCTAACAGTAAAAGTACCTACATTATGACTTACGACTACAATAGTAAGGCCTGTTTCACACTTGCGTTTTGAATTTCGGAATTGAGAGCCGGCAGAGGATCTCAAAACCACCATTAAACGGATCCGTTTTGATTTTGCACATCAGGAGGCATCCGTTCTGTTAGGATGCGGTTGTGTGAAATCAAAATGGAACAAACCGTTTTTTTTAGCAAGCTTGCAGCTTTTTTGTGTTCGGTCACAGAACGGAAAGCTGACGAAACGGAAGACATCCTGATGCATCCTGAACGGATCTGTTTTCATTCAGAATGCATGGGGGCTAAATAAATTTTTTTTTTTTTACGGTATTAAGATCCCAAATCCAGTGCTGAGCCACGCCCCCTGCACTGATCACATGACGGTGACGTCACCCCAGGTCCTTCGACTGTTCAACAGTTCGGGTTGGTGGCAGCCGCCCCTTATGGATTCAATATGCCGCGATAGTGGAATCCATAACGGGATGCGCGACTTACCACAACCCGAACGCCGGACTTTTTTTTAAAGTTCGCTCATCTCTAATCAGGAGTAATGGTGCTATTGCTCATAATAATTTTCTTGCTACTGCTATGAGCACCATCACTGGTAATACTAATAACTGCTATCATTACTGCTACTTTTATTAGTAGTAGAAGTTTTAATACTAATGTTACTGCTGTAAATACTAATAACACCACAACTACAAGGACTATCAAATAATGGAGCTGTGAGAGCTGTGTTGGATCCATTTAGTAATGGGGCCGCAAAAGATGCGGACAGCATCCGTATGTCTGTTCCGCAAAAGAATAGAAATTGCCCTATTCTTGTTCATTTTACGGACAAGGATAGGACGGTTCTTTAGAGAGCAGGACGTTCCGTTCTGCAAAATGCGGAACACACATGGCCGGTATCTGTGTTTTGTGGTTTGCCAATTTGTGGACCTCAAAAACATCAAAAGCCCGCAACAATGAGAAACAGTTGCTTCACCACATAACTAGTCAGATTTGCCATTGAGAGAGCTGCAGGGAGACTGCACTGGTAGCCGCCATATTGATTGTCACCCAGCTTTAGCAGAAATAGATTTTTATTTTTCACTTAATTGAATTTTTGTACTATGGTGGAAATGCTGGCTAATCCTGGTAACCAGTGCACATCTCTAGTATTACTGGTCGCACACCTCTGAGTATATTTTCTGTATTTTACCTGCCTTCCCCTCGCACCGTCTCAGTTATGTAAGCGGCAGCAATGGCTGCATACTGTTTATTGACATAAATGAGGAAGAAACGTAATGCTATGACTAAGTCAGCGAGATTATCTAACCGCCTAATGTACTGAATGAAATTCCACACTCACTATACAATCAGGCGAAGAAGCCGCAGCTAATATGGGAGACGCTCAGTGCCAAGAATGACTCCTCTACGAGGCTGCTGCTCCAGGGACAGGCTGTGTTATAGGAATGCATCTACTGCTGTGTATGTACAGTGGATAGATAGATAGATAGATAGATAGATAGATAGATAGATAGATAGATAGAGATAATTAAATGTCTAGATAGATAGATATTTTCTTTGCAGTCTGCATGTGAGGTGTGGCTGACTCCATTGGTCGTGTACTCCTGATTAACCTGTCCATCCCATAGGCTGATATTAGTTAGTGCAGGTATAAAGCTGTGTCCTGCTCTCCCTGTACTGGAGGCCATTTGGCATCAGGAGAGGTACAATGCAGTGTGGGCTCAGCATGCATGTGGAACCTGCATTCCCTGAATTTAATGGAGGCCGGTATGGCACCAGAGGAGGTAGTATTTAGTGTTAGGTTCCTGTCCTAAAGAGATCACCTTGCCGGTGGTGGACAGGCACAAATGATTTTGCACAAAACATACTTGCCGAGAATCTCACATTTATAACGTAGCATAAGAGTTAGTACATTTTCGATAGTGAGTATAGCACTATTGTATTTACTTCATTATTTGTGCTTGCATTGTTTATTTTTTGGGCGCCTGCACTGGGATGTGCCGACTAAAATGACAACGCAAAATCAATGCAGACCAAAAGAGCTACATTCAGCTCTGCTACATCTGTATTCCAAAAGCAGACCGTATCCATTGCCTTCCATACACATCCATTTTTCGGCATTGCCTGGGGATGTAATGGAACTGCATTGACTGCAGGAGCTCGAGGCCATAAAATGTTGACAATTTCCCAAATATCCGAACAATGCCTATTCATAAGTGCTGTGCCGGTGCCAGTCTCTGTATGTCGGCCCGCAGCCGGGCATTGTCAGGAGGTAGGTGTGACTGTATTTGCGCTATGGGTGGTAAAACACATTTGCTGGTTAATAAACTGTGGCTGATACAGGCTGAGTCCCATAAACCCGTGTTTATGCAAGTTCCTTTTAATCCCATCCAATCGTTCACCCTGTCCCTAGATGGCCTGAGCGGAAAATGTCCTAGCATACAGTTGCTCAACTGGAATGAGGACAAGTTGTTTGCGGTGGCCCCTGTCCAAATGTCTGTGCAGTAACCTTTGTATTAACTAGCCTTCAGTGGCACTGGGGAGCGAGTGTCCTCCGCCTTACTAACTACAGCCATCCACAGGAGGCGACGGACAGCAACATGGAGATTCACTCAGCAGAAGGCGCTGGACAATCGCTTATGTAGCAATTCCTGCATCGAAGGCTCTGACTGCGATCACTCAGCCACGGGAGGGCACTTCAGCTGTTGTGAAACTACAACTCCCAGTGTGTGCATACCTGCTTGCCCATTCTTGGAGCACCCTCCAAAGTGAATAGAGCATACTGGGAGTTGTAGTTGCATAACAGGTTGCAGACCCCTGTATCCTGTTTGCAGAGTACTGACTGCCATAAGCGGCAGTGATGGGAAGCTGCAGGAGATTTCAGATCCACAGGGTTAGGTTCTGTTCACACTAGTGCAGCTCGCTGTTCGTCAGGGTTACATTTATTCAGGAACAGCGTAGTTGGCAGCGCCATTCTTGCCTTTAAAAGGCATCCGTCAGCAGATTTGTACCTATGACACAGGCTGACCCGTTACATGTGCGCTCGGCAGCTGAAGGCATCTGTGTTGGTCCCATGTTCATATGTGCCCGCATTGCTGAGAAAAATGAGGTTTTAATATATGCAAATGTGCCTCTAGGAGCAACGGGGGCGTCACCATTACACCTAGAGGCCATGCTCTCTCTACAAATTCCACACCCTCTGCACTTTAATTGACAGGACCAAGTATGAAGACGATGACACTCCCTGGTCCTGTCAATCAAAGTGCAGAGGGTGTGGAAGTTGTAGTGAGAGAGCAGAGCCTCTAGGTGTAATGGTAACGCCCCCGTTGCTCCTAGAGGCTCATTTGAATATATTAAAACATATTTTTCTCAGCAATGCGGGCACATATGAACATGGGACCAACACAGATGTCTCCAGCTGCCAAGTGCACATGTAACAGGTCATTCAGTGTCATAGGAGCAAATCTGCTGACAGATGCCCTTTAAAGGGGTTGGCTCATCTCACACATTGATGGAATATCGCTAGGATATGTCATCATTGTCAGATATGTGCAGGTCTCACCACCAGAACCCGCTCCTATCTCCAGAATGGGCCCCCAAGGTGAAGGAGAGAATATTGCGCATGCGCAGCGTGCTCTCCATTAATCACAACGGGAGTTCTGAGAATAGCCAAGCACGCTCACTCTGCAAATTTTCGGAACTCCCATAGCGGTGAATGGAGGATGGGTGTGCATGAACAGCGTGCTGTCCGTTTACTTCAGGGCCCCGGTTTTGGAGATTTGAGGGGGTCCCATATTTGGGACCCTGCACCTATCTGACATTCATTGCATATCCTAGCGATATGCCTTCAGTGTCTGAAATGAGACAACCCCTTTAAGAAAATGGAGACACAAGAAAAACCTGATGGATCCTGTTTATAAGTTAATGGGATCTGTCATCCTTTGGTACAGTGGATACATCATCATCCCATAAGGATGGACGCCATGACACTAATGTGAACAGAGGGAGGCAAAGTGTGAGAAAAATCTGTCTGCTTTTCTACAAAAACAGCGCCACACCAGTCTGCAGGTTGTTTGTGGCATTGCAGCTCAGCGCCATCCATTTCAGTTTGGCTCAGCAACCTCCGGCCTCCTGCTATGGTAAAACTACAACTCCCAACATGCACACCTGCTTGGCTGTTCTTGGAACTCCCATAGAAGTGAATGGAGCATGTTGTACACCAGAGATTGATGACAACTGCCCTATTCTTAGGGGCAAAGCTATAGGGGTCCAACGGTAGAAGCCCTGGTGCTTGAGGGGCCCATAGGGCTCCCTGTTCCATAAGAAGACATAGTAGATGAGGGCAAAGGGACCTTCCACAATACACTGTAGCTATGAAGACACTGAAGCAGCAGGAGGGTGCTGCGAGATGTGAAGTCAGAGCTTTGAAGAAACCAGCAGCATGGTGGGTGCACAGAGAAGGTGAGGCAGAGGATTTGCATGGCGTCCGGTACACGTACAACACCCTGAGGCTCATACAATGGTAAAATGGGAAGACAGCGTCGGGAAGTTGGGAAATCCATTTATGAATTTCTGAGTTCTCTGCCCAGAATTACAGCAGAAATGTCTTTTTTGTTATTTTTGCGGCCAAGCCAAACACTGGAGACTTGTTTACCAGGGACCTTAATTCAGTGGAAACCATTAGAAATCGTAATGTTTTTGGTGTTGCTCACGTCCTAAGAAAAGCAAATTTGGGCCGATTCTTCTTCTATGAAGGCTCCAAGGGGATATCTTACAGGGTCCGATTATAAAAGGAGGTGACACAATGTTCTTCATAGTATTTATAACATTTTAGACTAGTTAGATTTTTATTTTTGTAATTTATTTTTACATTTTCCATGGTCAATCTCATTCGCACAGTGAGTGCCTGGTCCTTTATAGGGATTGTGCAAGAATGGGGGTAGGTTTTGGCAACCCCCCCCCCCCCCTTGATCCTTGGCCTACTTACCCGCTCCTCTTCCCGGCCTGGATGCTCCGTTGGGCTTTCTCGCTGTAAACATCTGGTTTGACATCTCCTCAGCCAATCACTGACCGCGGCTGTGACCTGCTCCCCTTATGTCATAACAGACAGTCACATGACGCAAGGGGATCCGGTCTCTGCCGCGGCCAGTGGTTGGCTGCAGGCGGTCAAACTGGATGTTTCCAATGAGAGAACGCTGCAGAGCATAGCAGGCTGGGTGGAGAAGGAGCGGGGAGGCAGGTAAGTGAGCTTCCCTTTACAGGTCCGACCCAATGGTGGGGTTTGCCAAAACTTCCCCCCATTTTCGCACAACCCCTTTAAGGCTAGCTTACACAATACATATGCTACACTCATAGGAATGCAATCAGTCTCATAATGTATCCAATTTCATGTCCATTCCTATGTTCATTTGGGTGTCAATTCTTCACCATTTTCAAGATCTCCGCCTACTGCCATTGAATAATGGCACCCTTAATTACACCCAGAGGCTGATATCGTTGTTGCGATCCAAAGCTTTTCATAGGTGAAGGTTTGTTAGCCAGTGAAGATAACCTTCTGCAAGATACAGACTGATACATTTCATCTGCATTGATACATTGTAGCAAAGTATCAGGATTGGGGGGGGGGTATGTGCGCTGCTGGTGGGTTTAACTCACAGAAGATTGTCTATACTGGATTCAATTGTGACAAACCGTCAGCTGTGAGACGTAAGGTCTAAACCCTTTAAGGCTAATATGTATATATATATATATATATATATATTAAATACATGACTTGGGTCACTTATTCCTGACTGATAATGTCCTGAGATGACATTTCCCAGGATTCTCTTCTCTCACTTTATGGACATCAGTTATAAACCGTGTCACCTTGTAATAAAAAATATTATAAAATGCATCTTTTGTTTTTACCTCCCACAATCACCCACGTGTACAGAGAACAGGGCTCCATCTGCTCCTCGTGCTCCTGTTCAGATAGGGATCGGCTGAGGGGGCAGGGCTTCTCTGGCCTGGTCTTCATAGAGCTCCACATTGGAGGCGAGGAAACATGGCCGCCTCCTGGGACATTTATTCATGTCTTCTTTATATTTAGGGTTCAGTGATACATTTTGCTATTATTTTATTAATTTTCATATGAAGTATGGAGAGGAGCGGCAGGAAATCGGGCGGTGCCTTTGCCAAGGCAACCTTCTGAGTATCATGCCCAGTAAGGGTGCACCACCAATGAGGCCAGGTGAGGCGATCGCCTCGGGATCCACAGGTTATTAAATGCAAGGGTTCACTTACTTTTATTGTTCTCTCTACACTGTGGATGTTTACTCAGTAAAAGACTTGAATGTTGCAACTTTTTGTTTGTCATTAGTTTAGTTACATTGTATTTGTCTATTATTGTTTATTACTGTTGTATTAATCATCAGCGCAGAAATCAAAGTCATTCCAAAGGGTTCACTTACTTTCACTTAGTTTTTCTCATCACTCTGTGGATGTTTAATCAATGCACTCAATAAGAGACATCAACGTTGTCACTTTTTGTGTGTTATTAGCTTTGTTACATTGTATTGTTCTTTTCTTGTTGCCTAAAATACAGTCGTTAATCATCAGTGCAGAAATCCAGGTCTTTCCAAAGGGTTCAATTACTTTTATTTGTCTCTCGGCACAGTGGATGTTTACTCAGTATTAATAGTTTAGTTACATTGTATTTGTCTTTTATGGGTCATTACATTAGACACCAGAGCAGAAATCCAGGTCATTCCAAAGGGGTCACTTACTTTGTCACATCACACTGTAGATGTTTAATCCATGCGCTCCATAGAAGACATCAACGTTGTCACTTTTTGTGTGTTATTAGCTTTGTTACATTGTATTGTTCTTTTGTTGTTGCCTAAAATACAGTCGGACCACACTGCAGTAATCATCGGGGCAGAAATCCAGGTCATTCCAAAGGGTTCACTTACTTTTTCTTGCAACTGTGTGTGGTGCACTTTATATTTCACTATTGATTTTTACCTCCCCCCAAAAAACAACAACAAAAACAACGAAAATGTGGCAGAAAGCTGTGTGTGATATTTATCCATGTAATCCCCATAGTGTCCACTAGGTCACTTTTACGACCCCCACATAAAAAGATGGCCCATAGAGGACCGTCCCTTTAAAATTTACTCCATGTTACTGTATTAAGCGCAATTAAAATACAGTCCAACCTTTTTTCTTCTGTTGTTAAGTCTGTGCGTCGAAGACCCCTCCGAGCCCCTCGTGTTTGTTCAGGACATACTTTTAATTTTTAAAACACGAGTTGGCCACGCCAGCCTCTTTTTTAACTTTTGTTTAATAATTAACTTCTTTTTATTGGATGATGCGAATCATAACAGCAGCTGTGTTTTGTTCGCTAATGCACTCTTTAATACCTTAAAAAGGAGACACGGACCTCCGGCCCATCAGTTAAAATTTGCTGGCAGGGTTTCCCCATGCTGCTTTATGGAACTGGCAGCTAAATTCAGCATTTTTCATTATCACTGCCCGGGAAAAGGGTTGAATCGAAAGAGAAGTTGATCCTTAGCTTATGGCTCACAGCAAGAAGGAGAGGAAAAGTTTGGATTTGCCATGAGCTGTGTTCCACTTTGTGCGTCATCGTGTATTCGTGATGTGCGGAGACGCTCCGTGAGTCGGTGGCAAGGATGAAAGCCCACTTGACGGGAGTCTCCAATTTCAAAAAAGTCTAAAATGGAGGTTCTTGGACGGAGCCAACATGATCAAAATGGTTCCAAAAATGCAAAACAAGTTGTTTATAAAAGCAGGGAAATCAGATTTTGCATTGCACAAAATCTCCCTCCAACTGCACAGGAAAACATAGCTCCAAGACCTGCTTCTATGAAAAAACCCTTTGGAATACCCTAGATAAATGCTGAAGGATGCCTCACCATAAGATGTGATGAGTAGGATATGTTCAGTCTAAAATAAAAAGAATGCTCATTTTGTAAATGGCCAAAGGGCATTTTTGACCCTTGTTCACATTAGATTTCTGGAGAAGGGTCATTGATCCAGGGAGTTATTCTGGGGGCCTGATTAGAGTCGGGAAAATTGTCTTCTGCCTCATGTTGTTTTTTTTGGCTTCCTCTGGATCAACTTGCAGGATAACAGGCTGAACTGGATGGATGGATGTCTTTTTTCAGCCTTATAAACTATTTTACTATGATATCTGGTGGTCATGTGTGAACATGGCCCAAAAATAAGTAAGAAAAACATCTACCTAGAGGAACATAGGCACTACCTGTCCATAACTCCCAAGGGTAGCCTCACAATTTTCCTAAGGAATGTTGTTTCCAAGTAATGTCCAGGTCCATTAGTAACTGCTCCCAAAGCTTCTACAGAAAACCACAAATGAAGGGGCTTCTAGCCTCTAGTTATGAACATTGGCATTGCATTTCATGGTGCTGTCTCATCCTGGACACCCATTTCCTAAAATGATTGACTCATTGGCAACAACCCCTTTCAGATTGGGACTGCTTCAACAATGAGCTTGTCACCATAAGTCAGGCTTCTGGCACCCCCATCAAGTAGCTTTTTTTGCCAAGAAAAGCAATGACCAACCAGACATATCCCATGCAGTGACCTCTACAGAGAAAATATAATATTATATGACAGCCATTCAGATAACACCTAAATGTATTATGTATAATGGCTCAAGCCTGCCTACTGATCGTTCTGGCTCATAAAGGGGGGGTTTGTATTTAATAGAACCAGACGTATGCCAAAAAAGAGTATTTAGATGGGGCTGCCTGTAAATGAATGAGAAAAATCAGGAAGCAAAAAGGGGTTGTCCAGGATTTTTATATTGATGGTTATCTTCACAGTAGGCGATCAGTATCCCCACCGATCACCTGTGCCAGATCAGCTTCAGTGTCGGAACGACACAGATCCGCCCATTGTGTAGTGCATGGAGCTGGTTACAGCAGTATTCACATCCAAGGGAGCAGTGCTGCAGTAACCGGGTCCGTCCACTACACAATGGACAGGGCTGTGTAGTTCCAATGTCAAACCTCTGCAATCAGATATTGACCACCTGTCCTAAGGATCAATATAAAAATCCTGGACAACCTCATTAGCTACCTGTACCTCTGCAAGACCCCCATTAAACAATCTCCAGCCCGTTCTGTTGCTCTTTCCTTTTTGACAGTTGTCAATTTTAGGAGCAGAGCTTATCCAAAATTTAGAGCTCAGCTTGCCTGATATACAAGGGAAGGTAGAAGAGGTTTCTCATGCCATAACTTTTGTCTGGTGACTTCAATAAGGAAAAAACGTCGTCAACGTATCCTATACCATACCTAACATGATTTCTATACTTACACAGGTGATCCCATGATTAATGTAAAAATGAGAATCAGGCATCATATACAATCTCTTTCTAACAAAGCTAGAACCAGCCCTGGACCTCATATGGATCCAGAGATCTCACCATTCATTGCTTCTACTGTTCAACTAGATTAATTTTAAGTTGGCAGTTCAGGAGGACATGTCCTTCCTCAGAAGGTGTAATCTGTAATCTGGTGGCAGCAGAAGGATGGAACTGTCCATGTATGTCCACCTCAGGTGGTTGGACAGAGAAATTCGAAAAATAACAAACAGCAGGTGGGGCTATACAGAAAATTTTCATTGAACAACTTGATGAAAATACTACTTTTTTTTTTTTTTTCATTAGATACAGTTACAAAAGTATTCAGATCCAGGTCCTGAGTTGAAAAATGTAGAATATTTTTAAGGGAACAACCCCTTTAACCAACGTAAACAACCTCATCCCTGAATAATGACCAACAATTATTTGCCTGCAAATGAAAAACATAATTTTCTTAAGATTTCAAATAACTTAAATGATTGTAAGTGACACAAATGTTCTAACAGGAAGCAAAATAACACAGGTCCAGATTTTCCTAATCAAAATCACATTTTTCCTAAGCCAAAATAAAATCCTGTAAATGCAAAACAAATTCTCCCGGACTGTTCAGGTGAATACAGAGTTTATAACAAGAAAAGATCTCCCAAAATCTGTCGACCCTGTTGGAGTCTGATGTGTTTGGGTAGTCAGTTCCATAGTATGGGAGAGGCATGTGAGAAATATTGTAGTCGATTGTGTGAAAAACAGATGAGAGGAGAACAGAGGAGGAGGTCCTGTGAGGATCTGAGGTTACGTGTGGAGATGTATCGGGGGAGCAGGTCAGAGCTGTAAGGAGGGGACAGGTTGTGGCAATAGGGAGCCAGTAAATAGATTGGCAGAGGGGGAGGCAAAGGAGAAACGAGGGGAGAGGTGGATTAACTGGGCAGAGTTGGGAGTAGATTGGAGGGGAGCAAGAGTGCTGGATTGGAAGCCACACAGGGGGATGTTGCAGTAGTCCAGGCGGGAGATGACGAGGGCATGCACTAGCATTTTAGTTGACTCATGGGTTAGGAATGTACAGATGGCAGATGGAGGTGACGGTTTGGATGTGTGGCCTAAAGGACAGGGCAGAATCCAATGTTATCCCCAGGCACCGGGCCTGCGAGGCTAGAGAAAGTGTTGTGCTATTAACTGTAATGGAGAGGTCAGTTAGGGGGGCTGCGTGACATGGAGGAAAGACAATTCAGTCAGTTTTCTCCATGTTGAGGTTTAGGAAGTGAGAGGAATGAAGATATGGCCGACAGACACACTGGTTGAAGAGGTGGGTTCGGGCAGGGATAACTATAGTGGTGAAGTTGGGGATGAGATTGGGTCAAGGGCACAGGTGGTGAGTAGTGTTGAGCGAGCATGCTCGGCCGAACACCATGTGCTCGAGCCCGATGCTCGAGTCTCCTCCCCTACTAGATATGTCAGGTAGTCAACTGTCCGTCCAAGCAGCAAAGCCTGAGGTGAAACGCATTCTTTGTATCTGAATAACATTTTGAAGAAAAGGTACATCTCAGCCATTTTACATAATATCTATTTTTATGGACCATGCAGGTATAGAAACATAGAATGTTTCGGCAGATAAGAACCATTTGGCCCATCTAGTCTGCCCAATATGCTGAATACTATGAATAGCCCCAGGCCCTATCTTATATGAAGGATGGCCTTATGCCTATCCCATGCATGCTTAAACTCCTTCACTGTATTTGCAGCTACCACTTCTGCAGGAAGGCTATTCCATGCGTCCACTACTCCCTCAGTAAAGTAATACTTCCTGATATTACTTTTAAACCTTTGCCCCTCTAATTTAAAACTATGTCCTCTTGTAGCAGTTTTTCTTCTTTTAAATATTCTCTCCTCTTTTACCGTGATGATTCCCTTTATGTATTTAAAAGTTTCTATCATATCCCCTCTGTCTCTTCTTACTTCCAAGCTATACATGTTAAGGTCCTTTAACCTTTCCTGATAACCTGGGCATCTCCGGTATATAATTATATATGTACAGCTGGTATAACCTGGGCATCTCCGGTATATAATTATATATGTACAGCTGGTATAACCTGGGCATCTCCGGTATATAATTATATATGTACAGCTGGTATAAGTTATACATCTTCTTGTATATAGTGATATGGAGCATGCTGGTATAACCTGGGCATCTCCGGTATATAATTATATATGTACAGCTGGTATAAGTTATACATCTTCCTGTATATAGTGATATGGAGCATGCTGGTATAACCTGGGCATCTCCTGTATATAATTATATATGTACAGCTGGTATAAGTTATACATCTTCTTGTATATAGTGATATGGACCATGCTGGTATAACCTGGGCATCTCCTGTATATAATTATATATGTACAGCTGGTATAAGTTATACATCTTCCTGTATACAGTGATATGGAGCATGCTGGTATAACCTGGGTATCTCCTGTATATAATTATATATGTACAGCTGGTATAAGTTATACATCATCTTGTATACAGTGATATGGAGCATGCTGGTATAACCTGGGTATCTCCTGTATATAATTATATATGTACAGCTGGTATAAGTTATACATCTTCTAGTATATAGTGATATGGAGCATGCTGGTATAACCTGGGCATCTCCTGTATATAATTATATATATACAGCTGGTATAAGTTATACATCTTCCTGTATACAGTGATATGTAGCATGCTGGTATAACCTGGGTATCTCCTGTATATAATTATATATGTACAGCTGGTATAAGTTATATATCTTCTTGTATATAGTGATATAGAGCATGCTGGTATAACCTGGGTATCTCCTGTATATAATTATATATGTACAGCTGGTATAAGATATACATCTTCTTGTATATAGTGATATGGACCATGCTGGTATAACCTGGGTATCTCCTGTATATAATTATATATGTACAGCTGGTATAAGTTATACATCTTCTTGTATACAGTGATATGGAGCATGCTGGTATAACCTGGGTATCTCCTGTATATAATTATATATGTACAGCTGGTATAAGTTATACATCTTCTTGTATATAGTGATATGGAGCATGCTGGTATAACCTGGGCATCTCCTGTATATAATTATATATGTACAGCTGGTATAAGTTATACATCTTCTTGTATATAGTGATATGGAGCATGCTGGTATAACCTGGGTATCTCCTGTATATAATTATATATGTACAGCTGGTATAAGTTATACATCTTCTTGTATATAGTGATATGGAGCATGCTGGTATAACCTGGGTATCTCCTGTATATAATTATATATGTACAGCTGGTATAAGTTATACATCTTCTTGTATATAGTGATATGGAGCATGCTGGTATAACCTGGGTATCTCCTGTATATAATTATATATGTACAGCTGGTATAAGTTATACATCTTCTTGTATATAGTGATATGGACCATGCTGGTATAACCTGGGTATCTCCTGTATATAATTATATATGTACAGCTGGTATAAGTTATACATCTTCTTGTATATAGTGATATGGACCATGCTGGTATAACCTGGGTATCTCCTGTATATAATTATATATGTACAGCTGGTATAAGTTATACATCTTCTTGTATATAGTGATATGGACCATGCTGGTATAACCTGGGTATCTCCTGTATATAATTATATATGTACAGCTGGTATAAGTTATACATCTTCTTGTATATAGTGATATGGAGCATGCTGGTATAACCTGGGCATCTCCTGTATATAATTATATATGTACAGCTGGTATAAGTTATATATCTCCTTGTATATAGTGATATGGAGCATGCTGGTATAACCTGGGTATCTCCTGTATATAATTATATATGTACAGCTGGTATAAGTTATACATCTTCTTGTATATAGTGATATGGAGCATGCTGGTATAACCTGGGTATCTCCTGTATATAATTATATATGTACAGCTGGTATAAGTTATACATCTTCTTGTATATAGTGATAAGGACCATGCTGGTATAACCTGGGTATCTCCTGTATATAATTATATATGTACGGCTGGTATAAGTTATATATCTTCTTGTATATAGTGATATGGACCATGCTGGTATAGCCTGGGCATCTCCTGTATATAATTATATATGTACGGCTGGTATAAGTTATACATCTTCTTGTATATAGTGATAAGGACCATGCTGGTATAACCTGGGTATCTCCTGTATATAATTATACATGTACAGCTGGTATAAGTTATATATCTCCTTGTATACTACCTGGGAGTCCAAGATGCATCCAGACATCCTCCCCATGCTGTTCCCAAACCATTTCAGTGGTGTGTCCATAAATTTCTGAACTTTTCCTATGAACCAGGAACCCTCCCCTCTTCAGAGCAGGGGGTGCCTGGTTTAATGCTCTGGTTCTCCCATTGACTTGACCCTGTAGAGCACCCGAGCATCCCGATGTGTTCGGCCCGAGCACCCGAGCACTTTGGCGCTCGGTCAACACTAATGGTGAGGTGTGACTTGGAGATTAAGATGGAAAGGTTTTCTTCTGTGACAGTGGTAAACTGGGTTATGTATGAAGAGCCCTGGGCACGTGTGTATGGGATGATGGGGGTAGTTTGAAGCTTTCATGGATTTTGTTGATTTTATTTTTGAAATATGAGGCAAAGTCTTCAACTGAGATAAGGGTTGTGGGAGGAGGCACTGGAGGACGGAGTAGAGAGTTAAAGGTATTAAACAGTTTGGGGTTACGGGAGAAAGATGATATGAGAGTAGTGAAGTAGTCCTGCTTAGAAGAGGTAAGTGCAGCCTTTGAATGAGAGGTAAGTTGTAGAATTTAAGAACAGCACCGTGCAAGGGCAGCCATCCTCCATTCTCTGCTATGGGAAAAATAGCCGAGCGATGGCTAAGAGTCAAAAAAACAAGTTGTCTATTTACAATCTAAAACAAAGTAAAACAAATTGTAACATTTTATATTTAAGGTAACACTCTAAGAAATTAAAATACATTGTATTACACCTAGTTGATTGCCTGAAGGGTCTTTTGTCTTCGGTGTTTTTCTAGAATTCTTATGTCATGCCCTACCCCCTGCACTATGCATAACACAATGTATCCATTTATCCTGAAGTGTTACTTTAAAGGGGTTGTCTGAGTGTTTAATACCCTACTCCTGTCACCCCCGCCAATCAGCTGTTTGAAGACGCCGTGGTTCTCCAGTGAGCCCCGCAGGCTCTTTCTAAGCCAGTGATGTTACGTTCATCAGTCATGTGGTCTAGGGACAGCTCAGTCCCATTCAGTATTAAACCCTGCAAGCTTCGAGGTTAGTTCACAGTTACCAGATGTCCATGGCTGTTCAGATGAGCTGCGTACGTCTATAGTCTTTCTCGTACATCATGTATCCCATACCAGGTCACTGACTCGCCTCGGTCACGTGTGTTATCAACCAGGGGCCAGTAACAGAATGGTAATCATGATGAGCTTTTTTGGCTGACATGGTCCTCATTGAATGAGCAGAGATAATTATTTCTGGAGCAGCAGACGCCTAATCAAAGGCTACAGCCGCCCCTGCCAATTTGGCTGATTTTCCGCGATAAATTGCCAACTCGTTGACAGAACTGAGGAGCCCTTTTGAAATGTGCTGCCTGTTGGTGACATTAATTCACCTGTATCAGGAAGCTTTGAATAGGCAGGTGCACGACTGTGGTAGCAGAGGCAGGACAAAGGGTGGGCAGAGTAGGCAGCTGCCTAGGGCACCTGTAGAGGGGGGGGGATTTCTTTGTAGTAAAGCCTAACTCTAGCGCTCTTATAGCACGTCCATAGCATAATTAAAGTAATTTACAGGACTGGAGAACCATTGGAGTTTTCCCCTTTCCAAAAAGAGCGCCACACTTGTCCTCAGGTTTTGTGTAGTATTGCAGCCCAATAGAATTTCTGGAAAGATAAAAGAAAACAGCCACATGTTTCTAATCCCGGACAAACCCTTTAGTAGTAGGCCTCTTTACATGTTCTTGTCCATGATGACATTTAGTCAGTGGATCATCTGTAAAGATGTTGGTGAATGATCAGTGTTTGGTCTGTGAGTCCGTTTTTGGCCTTCCGAGTGTCATCCATATTCCAGAGCATCTCGTAACAAAGGTCTGTAAGAACCACCGACCAAACAGATGGCATCTGTGTTTTTTACGGACCCTTAGACTATAATGCGCGTCAGGGATCCGTAATCGGGGACAAAAATAGGGTGTGCTTCCATGGTGTCATGAATACCCACAGTCCATGGAAAACCACTGATGTGTTAATACACACAGTAAAGTGGATTCATACATGAGCAGTCCGTGGAGACCATGGACAGCGCACATATGTGATTGATGTTTGAAAGAGGCCTTACAGGATCCATCTTATTTCTATTCTTTTGCCTTCTACCATTGATGTAGTCTAAGGTCAGGTTCTTCATCAACCAAGGGTCCTCCTGACCTGGAGAACATTCAGCTACTTGCACTGACGAGAAGGGGCATCAAACTGGACATCCTAAATGAATGCGTTGGGTATCCCACGCATTCCCCACCGCTTCGTATGCTACCCATGCAGTTCCTCTGGAATTCCTGTGGGGACCCTGCTCAGATTCCTTCCACCAAAAAGCAAAGGGTACGAGACCAACCAAACCTTTCATCCAAGTTCCCAAATGCAGCTGCATGGGCTGCCTCTACGGTACATAGACCCTCGTTGAAGTGCGCAGGAGACTGCCTCTTCATGCAGCACAGACTTGTTTTAAAGGGGTTGTCCAAGAGATTGATGGCTTATCCTCAGGACAGGTCATCGATATAAGATCGGCAGGGTGCTGGGAGTTGTCTGTTTGAAGAGGATCCAGCTCTAGAGCAAGGTACCCTGATTGCAATACAGCGAAGCTATTCAATTAAATTTGTCAAAGAGGCGGGGCTGTGACTACCTCCCTATCAGGAGCGAATTGGCCATAGACCTTACGAGGAAACTTCCCAGATGCCCAGGGGGCGCCTGAGCCCTTCTCAAGTTTGTGGGGATGTACAGTATTTTGTGATGGACTGTGGTTTTTGGCTCTGTTGGGGCGGTATAATGTGCCACAATATGGTATTGCTGCCCCTGCCTTCCATCAATGTGGACCTGACTACAAAACGGGGCCACTTTTAGTATTTTTTCCAGGGCCACTTGCCCCACTCCCGCTCCCGCTCCCTATGAACATTTTACAAGAGGATAAGCTTTTTTTTTTTTTACCTCTTGGTCGTTTGATCAAAATTTCAGAATGTGTTTTTCTGGCAAACCAAAGATAATCTCACTATGTAACAGGGGACTGATATGCATTGGAGTTACCCTTTAAATTGTCAAGTCGGTTCCACCCCACCTTTATGTAGCTGCCTGTGTTTATGAAATAGGAGTCGGTAAAACTGGGCCAGCCAAAACACCATTTGGAAAATTAGAGAATAGAATTCTAAACATTACGCTCCACTCCAAGGCGTACTCTCAACTCCTTCTCCTCTGGCCCCAAAGTGACTGAATAATTTATTACATTTGGTGTTATCCAAGTGTTCCTGGCTGATCGAGGGCTGCTTGGGCAATTTTGACACACTTGACTCCATAAATATTTATTTGGGTCCATTACAATTTTCCCTGTATTGAGCGTCTGTTCAGATTGGATTATTCGTAGGCAGAAGAATGAATCGTCCTGTGGGACATCTGAGAGATCACTGTAAATAGCTTTCCACATGCTGCCATATAGTCATCGCTAAAAAGTTTACAAAAACATGACCAGGGATAAAATATGGAGACCAAGAAATATTAGTCTAGGAGTCCTGCACCACTCGCCTGCAGCAGACACAGCTATAGTACAGTGCAGAGGACTCTTATAGTATATTCCTGTACATAGGAGCAGTATTATAGTAGTTATATTCTTGTACATAGGAGCAGTATTATAGTAGTTATATTCTTGTACATAGGAGCAGTATTATAGTAGTTATATTCTTGTACATAGGAGCAGTATTATATTAGTTATATTCTTGTACATAGGAGGCAGTATTATAGTAGTTATATTCTTGTATATAGGAGCAGTATTATAGTAGTTATATTCTTGTACATAGGAGCAGTATTATAGTAGTTATATTCTTGTACATAGGAGCAGTATTATAGTAGTTATATTCCTGTACATAGGAGCAGTATTATAGTAGTTATATTCTTGTACATAGGAGCAGTATTATAGTAGTTATATTCTTGTACATAGGAGCAGTATTATAGTAGTTATATTCTTGTACATAGAAGCAGTATTATATTAGTTATATTCTTGTACATAGGAGCGGTATTATAGTAGTTATTTTCTTGTACATAGGAGCAGTATTATAGTAGTTATATTCTTGTACATAGGAGACAGTATTATAGTAGTTATATTCTTGTACATAGAAGCAGTATTATAGTAGTTATATTCTTGTACATAGGAGGCAGTATTATAGTAGTTATATTCTTGTACATAGGAGGTAGTATTATAGTAGTTATATTCTTGTACATAGGAGGCAGTATTATTGTAGTTATATTCTTGTACATAGGAGGTAGTATTATAGTAGTTATATTCTTGTACATAGGAGGCAGTATTATAGTAGTTATATTCTTGTACATAGGAGGTAGTATTATAGTAGTTATATTCTTGTATATAGGAGGCAGTATTATTGTAGTTATATTCTTGTATATAGGAAGCAGTATTATAGTAGTTATATTCTTGTACATAGGAGCAGTATTATAGTAGTTATATTCTTGTACATAGAAGCAGTATTATAGTAGTTATATTCTTGTACATAGGAGGCAGTATTATAGTAGTTATATTCTTGTACATAGGAGGTAGTATTATAGTAGTTATATTCTTGTATATAGGAGGCAGTATTATTGTAGTTATATTCTTGTATATAGGAAGCAGTATTATAGTAGTTATATTCTTGTACATAGGAGCAGTATTATAGTAGTTATATTCTTGTACATAGGAGCAGTATTATAGTAGTTATATTTTTGTACATAGGAGCAGTATTATAGTAGTTATATTCTTGTACATAGGAGCAGTATTATAGTAGTTATATTCCTGTACATAGGAGCAGTATTATAGTAGTTATATTCTTGTACATAGGAGCAGTATTATAGTAGTTATATTCTTGTACATAGGAGCAGTATTATAGTAGTTATATTCTTGTACATAGGAGGCAGTATTATAGTAGTTATATTCTTGTACATAGAAGCAGTATTATAGTAGTTATATTCTTGTACATAGGAGGCAGTATTATAGTAGTTATATTCTTGTACATAGGAGGCAGTATTATAGTAGTTATATTCTTGTACATAGGAGGTAGTATTATAGTAGTTATATTCTTGTATATAGGAGGCAGTATTATTGTAGTTATATTCTTGTATATAGGAAGCAGTATTATAGTAGTTATATTCTTGTACATAGGAGCAGTATTATAGTAGTTGTATTCTTGTACATAGAAGCAGTATTATAGTAGTTATATTCTTGTACATAGGAGTCAGTCTTATAGCAGTTATATTCTTGTACATAGGAGCAGTATTATAGTAGTTATATTCTTGTACATAGGAGCAGTATTATAGTAGTTATATTCTTGTATATAGGAAGCAGTATTATAGTAGTTATATCCCTGTACATAGGAGGCAGTATTATAGTAGTTATATTCTTGTACATAGAAGCAGTATTATAGTAGTTATATTCTTGTACATAGGAGGCAGTATTATAGTAGTTATATTCTTGTACATAGGAGGTAGTATTATAGTAGTTATATTCTTGTATATAGGAGGCAGTATTATTTTAGTTATATTCTTGTATATAGGAAGCAGTATTATAGTAGTTATATTCTTGTACATAGGAGCAGTATTATAGTAGTTATATTCTTGTACATAGAAGCAGTATTATAGTAGTTATATTCTTGTACATAGGAGTCAGTCTTATAGCAGTTATATTTTTGTACATAGGAGCAGTATTATAGTAGTTATATTCTTGTACATAGGAGCATTATTATAGTAGTTATATTCTTGTACATAGGAGGTAGTATTATAGTAGTTATATTCTTGTACATAGGAGTAGTATTATAGTAGTTATATTCTTGTACATAGGAGCAGTATTATAGTAGTTATATTCTTGTACATAGGGGCAGTATTATAGTAGTTATATTCTTGTACACAGGAGGCAGTATTATAGTAGTTATATTCCTGTACATAGGAGGCAGTATTATAGTAGTTATATTCTTGTACATAGGAGCAGTATTATAGTAGTTATATTCTTGTACATAGGAGCAGTATTATAGTAGTTATATTCTTGTACATAGGAGCAGTATTATAGTAGTTATATTCTTGTACATAGGAGCAGTATTATAGTAGTTATATTCTTGTACATAGGAGCAGTATTATAGTGGTTATATTCTTGTACATAGGAGCAGTATTATAGTAGTTATATTCTTATACATAGGAGCAGTATTATAGTAGTTATATTCTTGTACATAGGAGCAGTATTATAGTGGTTATATTCTTGTACATAGGAGGCAGTATTATAGTAGTTATATTCTTATACATAGGAGCAGTATTATAGTAGTTATATTCTTGTACATAGGAGCAGCAATTTTTATAATTGTATAAACAACGCATAAAAAAATCAACTGTGGGTAGAATGTTAATATGTGTTTAGTTAGTATTGGAACATAAAAGGGACAATCCCAGAGCCAGATCTCCAAAACTGGAAAGACCAGGCGGTGTTGGTAACTTTCTGTTAGTTGTCACCTCACTGGAAAGTTCACATGCAATATTGTAAAATTATGAATTGAGACATATTTTTCCCTGCGTTCTACATCCCAGAACATCCAAATCCTCTAACACTAATGCCACTCTGTGTTTTTGTAGAATTTCATATAATGTGGAGAAAAACAGGAAATTGGTAGGTTGGGGTCACGCTCTAAAAAGCCTGCAGTAGAGGAATGCCTGGAAGTGTAGAGCATTGTATAAACCACAAGTCTACAGCGTGGAGGGAACAGCTACCTCAAAACACCATCCCCTGATTTGAAGGAATTTGTGTATTAATTGCTCTTAAAAATATAAACAGACTTTCTGGTTTCAATTAGGAAATGGCAGAGATAATGTTTGTGGCCAGAGGTCAGTGCCCTACCTTTATAGAGTACCACCAAAGTTTACCTTATTTCCATTGAATATGTTGACGGCTATTTTTATACCGGAGTGTACATAAAGGTGATGAGGCCCCATAATAAAAACAGAAGTGGAGCCCCCTAGTGTTGATTTCCGGTGCTGCGGCATATCCCTACAATCCATCCAGATGCAGGAAACTGATCTTATAGCCTTCCTGGAAATGTGAGAGCTTGCACAAGTACATTTCGACCGTAAGTAATAGGTCCAGCATTCACCCCATCTTCAAGGACTAAAAGATAGGAAATTCCTTTCCGGGGACAAGCATCTATTTTTAGGATTCCAGGGCCAATGATCTCATCTTTTGGCAACCAAAGTACTTCCTTTGCTTGCCAGTGATTATTACAGAACACAAGGACGTGTCCATTGACACATAAGATTGCTGTGCGTCCTTGTGCTTTATCCAACCATTAGTGGAATCTGTGGAGCCTGTGGGTAAACTTAAAGTCTCATCTGTTAGTTTTAACTTTTTAGGGTTAAAGGGATTGTCCAAGACAGGATAAAATCCAGCCAGGGGAGTAAAACTCTAAAATAACCCCCCACTCCATTCCCGGCCTGCCAGTTTTTACTTACTTGGCTACGGCGATCACCATTTCACCAATTGCTATTTTTATGGAATTTCCCTACTTGGTTAGATTTTGTCCAGAAATGGACAACCCCTTTTAAAGGGGTAGTTCATGAATAGGAACCTTTTTCTACAGACCCCACAGTGGTAATCATACTTACTGGATTTCCATTTCTGCGTTCTGGCTCCATCGCTGACCTGCTGTCTCTGCAGGTATCGGGACACCCCGTGTCAACATCCAGTTTGACGCCGGATCACAAGACCACTGCAGTCAATGACTGGTCTCAGCAGTGACATGTCACCCATGCATTAGAGTGAGATGGCCTCCTGCGGTGACATGATCCAGATGTTGATGCAGGGAGACCCGAGACCTGCTCAAAAATGGTGCTGTAGACCAGCGTCAGGGATCAGGTAAGGGGGATTACCACTGCAGCCAATGACTGGTCTCAGCAGTGACATGTCACCCATGCATTAGAGTGAGATGGCCCCTGCGGTGACATGATCCAGATGTTGATGCAGGGAGACCCGAGACTTGCGCAGCAATGGTGCCGTAGACCAGCGTCTGGGATCAGGGAAGGGGGATTACCACTGCAGCCAATGACTGGTCTCAGCAGTGACATGTCACCCATGCATTAGAGTGAGATGGCTCCTGCAGTGACATGATCCAGATGTTGATGCAGGGAGACCCGAGACTTGCGCAGCTGATGGCGCAGCAATGGTGCCGTAGACCAGTGTCGGGATCAGGTAAGGGATTACCACTGCGGGTCTGGCCACATTTTGGGGTCTGTAGAAAAGATCCCCCTTCGTGAACAACCCCTTTAGGTTCTTCAAACATTTAGACTCAGTTGCAGGCAAAATATTTTTGGAAAGGTTAAGGTAACTAATTTTTTTTGGGTTTAGACGGGCTGCAGTGGACCTTAACACAGATATCGCTGTTTTATATGTTTTTGCTCCGAGTATTGACTTATTACTGTTTGTGCTTTACTAAATATGGTTGGTGAAGTATTTTTCTGCATATATAAAGGAGTTTTTGACATGCATCGTGCAGTGTTACTATTTGATTTGGAGGCTCATTGTTTTGTATTAAAAAAATGTAAACAATGATGTGGAATTTGTACGTTTGTTTTTCTTTTCGTTGCCTCTCACTACTGAGGTCCTGTGTATGAACCTGACCAGGGCAACATTGACATAGCCTTTTTATTCCTGCGGTTGTTTGTGTTTCCCCCAGGTTTTCCAGTTTCTTCCCACATTTCAAAAAAAAATACTGTTGACTTCCTATAAAGTTGGCTTTCATATGTGTATCTGACATTTGGAAACGAGATTGTGTCCCACGAGGTACGGGCACCACTAACAAATAATAAGAATACTATTTAAGCGGCATAAAGAACAATTCCCTGATATAGTTTTACTATCAGACTTGCTCCCTATTGCAAGTGGAAACTAGTGAAAGGAACCCATAAGGATGACAAGGGACGCAGGCTTGTCTTGGCGAGAATCTAATGTCCCTACCGCTACTCGGCACATAAACTCCTAAAAGGAGGTAAACTGATGATAGTATTGGAAGCAATTGTTCTATGTGCAATTGTCTAATTTGCAATCTAAATGTCAATTCACCTTATGTCGCCTCAAACTCATTCTATTTGCAGAAACCTCCTTAGTCCCAACTTCTTCCAGAGACCTCTGCTTTGTCGTCACATCTGCTGTTTGGCGAGCCAGCCAGGATGTTAATTCTAAATAAGGTTCTGGCATAGGAAGCTTCATAAATGAATACGTGAATATACACGGGTTCGGAGACAGTGTACTATTTCTGAAATAATATTTTAGCTTGTTCTTTTTATAGAACTCACCTGGGAAAGAGTTCTGTCACTCTAATGGGATGATAATATGACACTAATAATAATATTACCTACAGCAGAGCGGATGATGAGGGGAATAGAATTATAAATGTATGTTTTAAAGGGAACTTATTAACAACATTCGAATTTGATTATTTATTTTTTTGTGAGATTTGTAGAAGTTCCAGATTTCCAAAGGGTAATTCTATCCATAAAACTAAATATCTCTATTTAATTCTTCATCTGTGCAAGCGCAAAAAAGCAACTCGGGTAGGGAGACGACTTCCTTACCAGTTCTCTTCCAAAACACCTACTACAGAGAACTCCGAGTTACGAGGTTGGGAAGCAGTGACCATCTTCCTTTCTCACCCCCTAGGGTGCAAAAGTGCTGGTGGCCCACATCAGTACACAATGGCCCTTCTCCGGTGTTTGGAGATCCCTATGTCCCAGTAGAGATCTAACAATGTCATTCACTGAGTCATCTACTGGCAGTAGTACCTATTGCTAAGCAATGGACACGCCACGTTCAACCCTCTGGAAGCATGAATGGCTCCTCAAATTAATTTCCAGCAAAAATTATTTTTTTACTTATCTAGAGATTGGTGGAAGTTTCCAATGGGCCCACTAATCTACGATTTAGTATATCCAGTGGATACATGGACCGGCATCAAATCAAATGAATCTCCGACATGTCCATTTGATGGTAGTGAACACTTCAGGAAAATGCGTGAGGTGCAACAGTTGATAGGAGGTGACCATTTGGGGTCCGAGGAACTGCCTTTAGAGCGCATCATATTAGGGTCCATTCACACGTCCGTAATTTGGGTCCGCATCCATTCCGCAATTTCAGGACCCATTCACTTTCAATGGGGCTGGAACGGATGCAGATCCGCATTTTCGGGATCCTCATCCGTTTTTTCGGGATCCTCATCTGTTTTTTCGGGATCCGTTTTTTCAGGATCCGCAATTCTGTTCCTGAAAAATATAAAACATGTCCTATTCTTGTCCGCAATTGCGGACAAGAAAAGGCATTTTCTATTATAGTCCTGGCAATGTGCAGTCCGCAAATTGCGGATCGCACATTGCCAATGTCCGTTTTTTGCGGATCCGCAATTTGCGGATCAGCAAAACACTTACGGACGTGTGAATGTAGCCTTACATTACTCATTTTGAAGTTAGGCTTATATCACAATGGCTGATGCTCGGCCAGATCATCACTAACGAGCGCTCATAGTAACGCTCGTTAGCGATGATCTGCCTGTGTAATACTGCCACTGGATACCCGATGAACGAGCAAACACTCATTCCTGGGGCAATCCATTTTTTGTAAGCAGGCTTAAAAAATCATCATTTGTAATTGCGATCTGCTGCCAGCAAACAATGATTCTGTATGGGGACGAGCGATGGCGTTAGAGATCGCTCCTACCCATACTGTGGAGGAGATCACTGCATGTAATAGCAGCAGTCTCCTCTGCTGACTAGCAGGCGATTGTCCGGAAGGAACGCTTCCCTCTTGACAATTGCCTGGAGGATCACATAGTGTAATACAAGCCTTAGGGCTCGTTCACGCGAACGTTTTTTTGCGTTCCGTATCCGGCCCATTTTTTCCGTTCAGTATACCGTCCGTATACGGAACCACTCATTTCAATGGGTCTGCAAAAAAAATGGAATGTACTCTGTATGCATTCCATTTCCGTTGAGTCATGTCCTATTATTGCCCGCAAATCACGTTTCGTGGCTCGATTTAAGTCAAAGGGGCTGTAAAAAAAACAGAATGCATCCGTATGTCTTCCGTATCCGTTCCGTTTTTGCAGAAGCATCTATTGAAAATGTTATGCCCAGCCCTATTTTTCAATGTACTTACTGTTAAAACATTATTATATGCTTCAGTTTCCGTTTGCCATTCTCGAAAAGACGGATCACAGAAGGGAAACACTACTGAAACAAAAAACCGATCCGTTAAAAACGGACCGCAAAACCATACCCTTACAGTTTGTATTTTACTCCAGAGCTGCAGATACTGAACAAGCAGGTTATATTGGAAGGTTTAGGCTCTAGACTTTTTAGCCTAGAGTATAATACACAAATCAGTACAGAATACGTAATATATGTACACAGTGACTGTACCAGCAGAATAGTGAGTGCAGCTCTGGAGTATAATACAGGATGTAACTCAGGATCAGTACAGGATAAGTAATGTATGTACACAGTGACTCCACCAGCAGAATAGTGAGTGCAGCTCTGGGCAGAATACAGGATGTAACTCGGGATCAGTACAGGATCAAGTAATGTATGTACACAGTGACTCCACCCAGCAGAATGGTGAGTGCAGCTCTGGATTGTAATACTGGATGTAACTCAGGATCAGTACAGGATGGGCAATGTATGTACACAGTGACTCCACCAGCAGAATAGTGAACCAGCAGAATAGTGAGTGCAGCTCTGGAGTATAATACAGAATGTAACTCAGGATCAGTACAGGATATGTAATGTATGTCCACAGTGACTTCACCAGCAGAATAGTGAGTGCAGCTCTGGAGTATAATACAGGATGTAACTCAGGATCAGTACAGGATAAGCAATGCAATATATGTACACAATGAGTGCAGCTCTGGAGTATAAAGCAGGATATAATTCAGACCTATTACAGGTTTATTTTACAAAGTGATTCAACATACAGCAAAAAACTTAATCTGACCCCATTTTATTCTGCAGGCAGCAGGGGGTGTAGCAGCCATACACCAATGAACATAAGACTTAAAAAAGGTGGTTTAAGTCTAATCATATTTCTACCATGACACAATAACCATCGCCTGGTTCCTCAGAGCGGCCAGTGGTAATAAACAAAGGAACAATTCTAAAATAAAAACCTTGTAAACAGCAGTCAGAGCTCAGCGTGGTCTGGGCTGATAATTAATAACGGAAAAAAACATCCTGCAAAGCAACCCGGCCTCCACAAATCATAGTGTGCAGATAATAGGAGTAATGTCCAACTGCAGACAGAGGAGCATTCATATCCCTGTCTGTCTGTCTGTCTATCTATCTATCTATCTATCTTATTATCTAGCTATCTATCCATCTATTTATCTTTCTATCTATTTATCTATCTATCTAGAAGATGAAAAATGAGAAAGCAGCACACTTAGTAATAGCGGGTGCAAAGCCTGCCGACGACCAGCAACAAGGTCCTCAGATAGTGGTTCAAAAAATTGCAAAGCAGCACTCCAATCTTGCACGTTTGAAGATTGGAGTGCTGCTTTGCAATTTTTTGAACCACTATCTATCCATCTACCTATCTATTTATCTATCTATCCATCTACCTATCTATTTATCTATCTATCTATTTATCTATCTATCTATCTATCTATCTATCTATCTATCTATCTATCTATCCATCTATCCATCTATTTATCTATCTATCTATCTATGCATCTATTTGTCTATCTATTTATCTATCTATCTATCTATCTATCTATCTATCCATCTTATTATTTATCTATCCATCTATTTATCTCATATCTATCTATCTATCTATCTATCCATCTATTTATTTATCTATCCATCTATTTATCTCATATCTATCTATTTATCCATCTAGCTATCTATCCATCTATTTATCTATCTATCTATCTATAAATCTTAGATCTATCTATTTATCAATCTTTCGCCTATTATATATCTATTTTATCTATCTATCTTTTTCTAACTTATCTATTTATGTTTGATTTTCCCTTTTGGAATGTTTTTAGCTGTATTTTTGCTCTGTTTATCCTTGTCATTTGCATTAACATTGGACCCCACAGCCGAAACCTGGACCATTCAAATGTTATTTGAGCTTGGGTTGGGTATGTATGCCCCCAGTGATTTTGGCATGCCCTTTCAGCAAGCTGGTGGGGGGGCAATAAATTCCTGCCCCGACCAAAAGATTTACATAGGAGGACCCAGAAATAACTCTCATTGCCTGGATTAAAGCTGACCATCGCAGGATAATTACTGCATCTGTCCAAAGACTCCTGCGCTTGAACATTTTGTTCAGATTTTTCTATTTTTGTTATAAAAGCACAAGAGGGCTCCCGGCCAATCAGATCACTCGAGTGGCTGAACATCTTCTGACCTCCCGGCCCCTGTACGAGGTTGTATCACTTGGGAGCATCAATCCCAGGACTCACGTCCCACCAACACATTCCTTAATGAACAGATAACAAAGCGTTCTCTGGAAGAGCGTGTACCCTGGACGTGGGCACTGCCAGTGGGTGATCGCCCGGCCAGAAGCAGGAGTGATTGTTAGCAGACAAGAATGAGAGTCCTTTGCTGGTGTCTCTCCGTCTCTAGGTTATTATTAACCCTGTCCTGATATATAAAATGTATCCAAAAGACAGAGGCGAATTCAAAAGTAGCAGAGCCGAATTTGTCAACTGATTTCATACAAAAGGGCGTTCTGATTTTATGCCAATAAAGCGTAATCAGTATATTATAATAATACCAAGCTCTGCCACTTTCTATTATACTGCATGTTAAAATTTCTCACTATTTTCAAGATCCCTGCTTGCTGTCAGTGAATGGGAACGTTTCTCTTTACATCCAAACCTGTGTACTCCTAGCTGACGGTTTGTTTACCATTGTATCCAGTATAGAAAACACTCTGGGAGGTAAACATTCTCGGATCCAGTTTCATACATTTTTACCTGCATTGATACATTGTAACAAACTATGAAGATTTGTTTTGCTTACAGAGGGTTACCCTCTGCAGAATGTATTAGGATCTTGCCTTTCAGATTATTTAAAGGAGAGGTCCATATCTTTTAAGTAGAAATCTACTGTGTATACAATGCTGTAATGTAAAGCTTTCAATATCCTGAGCTGCTAAGGAGTGCGCTTAAAAAAAGGGGAGATCCATGCGGACGCCCAGCACCAGAACATATCCTAAAACAATACTTGGGCAGGGGTGTAGCTATAGGGGAAGCGGTTGCTTTGCGGCCCGACATCAGAAAGGGCCCACCCAGGAGGAGGACTTAAAGATTTTATTGTCAGGACCACCTCAACAGTATAAGGGTCCATTGACTCGTCCACAAAATGGGGCTACAAAAGACACCGTGTGCTGTCTGTAGCCGCACTTTCGTTCCGCGGCCCCGCAAAAAAATAGAACATGTCCTATTTTTGTCCGAAGCCACGGACAAGAAAAGACATTTCTATTATAGTGCCGGCCACGTGCGATCCACAAAATGCGGAACGCACATGGCCGGTGTCCGTGTTTTGCGGACTGCAAAACAGTTGCAGACGTCTGAATGGACTCTTATACAATGACATGATATACAGTGGCAAGACATATATTTTATACATATAGGAAACAGAGTGGCTGTCGGGCCTGGTCTGAGAGAGTGATCTTGACTAGTCAAATGAGCCGGGGGTCCACATGAAGGGGGGGGGGGGCGTTCAAAAGTTTGGTGTGGGACCCAGTCATTTCTGATTACGCCACTGCACTTGGGGTATACACTGGGCTGACTATACCCCCTGGAGACCTATTGGTCATGATTCTATTGCTATTGTTACTATTTAGTCTTCTTTTTACATTTGTGATGATTTGAGTTCTAGTCATATTGTTATTAAGATCTTGCTTCATCATCGTCATCATCATCATTATTATTAGATCCTATGATATATTTTATTACTATGTTTATATCATTGTTATATTGTCATTATTAGACTTTGCATTGCCGTTTATACCCTTATATAATTAATATTGTTATTACTACAGTTTTGATTGTATAAAACAGGCATGTCCAAACTCCGACCCTCCAGATGTTGCAAAACTACAACTCCCATCATTCCTGGACAACCTACAGCTATCAACCTACAGAAGAGCATGATGGGAGTTGTAGTTCTGCAACACCTGGAGGGCCAGAGTTTGGACATGCCTGGTATAAAATGTTTACGTTTCAGACATCGATCGGCGGCACTGCAGCCCGTCATCCATGGGACCATTCGTACGAACGATCCCACCGGCAACATGCCAGACTAAACTGGCCGACCATGGAGTCATTTATAAAAATAAAAAACGGAGTCTCTAGTCCTTGAGCACAATGGCAAAGGATCGGGCAAATTCAGATGATTATGCTATAAACATGCAGTTTACATACAGCGGCTGACATTTTTCCGCCTGGCTGATTACATTTTTGGCAGACAGGAGTAGTCGAAATGAGCCATTCTGGCCAACTTTTATCCCAGGTGTGTGGCCAACGTTAGTCATTGTCCTGTCTTACTGTTTGCTGATTGCGTTAGTAGTAGAAATAGTAGGAGTAGAAGTTCTAGAAGGTAATAAATTGTATTTTATTTTAATAAAGAAGGAAAAACTGCAGAACTCTGCGGTGAAGATGAAAACGAGACTCCTGTACACATGTTGCAACATTTCAATCTTGCATCATCATATTATGTGATCCTATAATTATTTTTTACTACGTTTAGGTTATTGTTATATTGTTGTTATTATTAGACTTCACATTATTTATATGTTTCATCATCATTATTGTTGTCGTTTTTGCTACTACACAATATTATCTTTCTTCACACTCTGCATGTTTTCTTTTCATTATTCATCTTCTCCCGTCACATCCCTGCATCCACACTGTACATTCCTGATCCCTTCATATCCTTGGATGGTTCCCACCACTTTCCTCTGCCCATAAAATGCGTTAAAGGTGTACGATTTGCCGTATCAGCGTCCGATTACTGCAGCATTTTCTGTAGCAATCCTTCTCCTCTCCCATGAACGTCAAGTCGATTTTAGAAGCTGGATGTGAGGCGAGCAGCATGGATTTGTGTAGAAGTTCACCTCAGGTGACCCTGCGCTCATGAGCACAACTTCTAATTCACAAAATGGATTTCTCCCTCTTCCGCCGCCCCCCGTTATTTGTTTTTTTACAGCATTAGCTCTCAGTTTCTGTGGCGCTTCTAACCCCATGTCATGTGCTAGGATATAGAACATGTATGTGACATGCAGAACACGGGACCGGTAAACAGAGCAGAAACACCCATCCAGCTGGAAAGCTTGAACACAGAAAGCTGGGAGACGTCAAGAGAAAATAAAAGGACTGGCGCGGACATAGAGGACGGCAGCTGCAGACAGAGGGACCTGGAGAGAGTTCATTAGGAAGGAGACAGGGAGTAGAGCTGTTAGCATTAAACACAGGCTCTGGAGCTTCGTAAATTCAGCTGTATTACAGCAAACATTCAGTCAAGGATGCAAAAATTCCAATATATGGAATGTGCAAAGCAATAATATCTGTATGAATAGTGAGTGCAGCTCTGGAGTATAATACAGGATGTAACTCAGGATCAGTACAGGATAAGTAATGTATGTACACAGTGACTGCACCAGCAGAATAGTGAGTGCAGCTCTGGAGTATAATGCAGGATGTGACTCAGGATCAGTACAGGATAAGTAATGTAATGTATGTACACAGTGACTGCACCAGCAGAATAGTGAGTGCAGCTCTGAAGTATAATACAGAATGTAACTCAGGATCAGTACAGGATAAGTAATGTAATGTATGTACACAATGTCTCCACCAGCAGAATAGTGAGTGCAGCTCTGGAGTATAATACAGGATGTAACTCAGGATCAGTACAGGATAAGTAATGTATGTACACAGTGACTGCACCAGCAGAATAGTGAGTGCAGCTCTGGAGTATAATGCAGGATGTAACTCAGGATCAGTACAGGATAAGTAATGTATGTACACAGTGACTGCACCAGCAGAATAGTGAGTGCAGCTCTGGAGTATAATGCAGAATGTGACTCAGGATCAGTACAGGATAAGTAATGTAATGTACACAGTGACTGCATCAGCAGAATAGTGAGTGCAGCTCTAAAGTATAATACAGGATGTAACTCAGGATCAGTACAGGATAAGTAATGTATGTGCACAGTGACTGCACCAGCAGAATAGTGAGTGCAGCTCTGGAGTATAATACAGGAGGTAACTCAGGATCAGTACAGGATAAGTAATGTATGTGCACAGTGACTGCACCAGCAGAATAGTGAGTGCAGCTCTGGAGTATAATACAGGATGTAACTCAGGATCAATACAGGATAAGTAATGTATGTGCACAGTGACTGCACCAGCAGAATAGTGAGTGCAGCTCTGGAGTATAATACAGGATATAACTCAGGATCAGTACAGGATAAGTAATGTAAAGTATGTACACCATGACTGCATCAGCAGAATAGCGAGTGCAGCTCTGGAGTATAATACAGAATGTAACTCAGTCTAAGGGTTACCTTATGCTCGTAATATCTTGTGATTGTGATTTAATATGCATAAAACAGGACATTGCTCTATGACCACCATTGGAGGTCATTTATTAGGCGGACACTGTGTAATGTTAATTGTGACTCTACAAAGACAGAATAATTTTTAATCTAACGCCAGCAGACGCGATCTCCCAGAACACGCTGTACTGAGGCACATCCTGGGTAAACGGTCCAATGCAAATTTCAGCTGGGATCAGACTGCACTCTGCTTTGTTTTACAATGATCTTCCTTCTGCTTAGTTCATGATGAGATCGTCTTCTTTGCAGCCGCAGTGGATTAGTGAGAAATCACACTTCACCTTCATTTTGCACTCCAGGGAAAGCTCAGTGACAACCAATGTAGCCACCACTAGAACTACTGCACGGACAGTCACCCAACTTGTCTAAATTGTACTGCAGATACTGCAAAGATAAGGTTAAGGGGTAAAAGGATTATAAAATTGGGTCAAATTATTTCACAATTGTAAACCCCCTGCACAAAATTACCCTTGTTACCCTCATTATGTTCTTAAGAGGGTCATAAAAACAGGATTATAATCAGCAATCCAATATAAGGAAAGATTCTTATCCTATACCATATGTACACATATAATCATATACAGGAGATGCCCAGGTTATACCAGCATGGTCCAAATTATATACAGGAAGATGTATAACTTATACCAGCTGTACATATATAATTATATACAGGAGATACCCAGGTTATACCAGCATGCTCCATATCACTATATACAGGAAGATGTATAACTTATACCAGCTGTACATATATAATTATATACCGGAGATGCCCAGGTTATACCAGCATGGTCCATATCACTGTATACAAGAATATGTATAACTTATACCAGCTGTACATGTATAATTATATACAGGAGATACCCAGGTTATACCAGCATGCTCCATATCACTATATACAAGAAGATGTATAACTTATACCAGCTGTACATATATAATTATATACAGGAGATGCCCAGGTTATACCAGCATGCTCACATATCACTATATACAAGAAGATGTATAACTTATACCAGCTGTACATATATAATTATATACAGGAGATGCCCAGGTTATACCAGCATGCTCCATATCACTATATACAAGAAGATATATAACTTATACCAGCTGTACATATATAATTATATACAGGAGATACCCAGGTTATACCAGCATGGTCCATATCACTATATACAAGAAGATGTATAACTTATACCAGCTGTACATATATAATTATATACAGGAGATACCCAGGTTATACCAGCATGCTCCATATCACTATATACAGGAAGATGTATAACTTATACCAGCTGTACATATATAATTATATACAGGAGATGCCCAGGTTATACCAGCATGGTCCATATCACTATATACAAGAAGATGTATAACTTATACCAGCTGTACATATATAATTATATACAGGAGATGCCCAGGTTATACCAGCATGCTCCATATCACTATATACAAGAAGATGTATAACTTATACCAGCTGTACATATATAATTATATACAGGAGATACCCAGGTTATACCAGCTGTACATATATAATTATATACAGGAGATACCCAGGTTATACCAGCATGCTCCATATCACTATATACAAGAAGATGTATAACTTATACCAGCTGTACATATATAATTATAGACAGGAGATACCCAGGTTATACCAGCTGTACATATATAATTATATACAGGAGATGCCTAGGTTATACCAGCGTGGTCCATATCACTGTATACAAGAAGATGTATACCTTATACCAGCTCTACATATATATTATATACAGGAGATACCCAGGTTATACCAGCATGGTCCATATCACTATATACAAGAAGATGTATAACTTATACCAGCTGTACATATATAATTATATACAGGAGATACCCAGGTTATACCAGCATGGTCCATATCACTGTATACAAGAATATGTATAACTTATACCAGCTGTACATATATAATTATATACAGGAGATGCCCAGGTTATACCAGCTGTACATATATAATTATATACAGGAGATGCCCAGGTTATACCAGCATGGTCCATATCACTATATACAGAAGATGTATAACTTATACCAGCTGTACATATATAATTATATACAGGAGATACCCAGGTTATACCAGCATGCTCCATATCACTATATACAAGAAGATGTATAACTTATACCAGCTGTACATATATAATTATATACAGGAGATACCCAGGTTATACCAGCATGCCCATATCACTATATACAGGAAGATGTATAACTTATACCAGCTGTACATATATAATTATATACAGGAGATACCCAGGTTATACCAGCATGCTCCATATCACTATATACAAGAAGATGTATAACTTATACTAGCTGTACATATATAATTATATACAGGAGATACCCAGGTTATACCAGCATGCTCCATATCACTATATACAGGAAGATGTATAACTTATACCAGCTGTACATATATAATTATATACAGGAGATGCCCAGGTTATACCAGCATGCTCCATATCACTATATACAGGAAGATGTATAACTTATACCAGCTGTACATATATAATTATATACAGGAGATACCCAGGTTATACCAGCATGCTCCATATCACTATATACAGGAAGATGTATAACTTATACCAGCTGTACATATATAATTATATACAGGAGATGCCCAGGTTATACCAGCATGCTCCATATCACTATATACAAGAAGATGTATAACTTATACCAGCTGTACATATATAATTATATACAGGAGATACCCAGGTTATACCAGCATGCTCCATATCACTATATACAAGAAGATGTATAACTTATACCAGCTGTACATATATAATTATATACAGGAGATGCCCAGGTTATACCAGCTGTACATATATAATTATATACAGGAGATGCCCAGGTTATACCAGCATGGTCCATATCACTATATACAAGAAGATGTATAACTTATACCAGCTGTACATATATAATTACAGTATATAGAAAAGATGCCCAGGTTATAGCAGCATGGTGATTAGATGATTAGAGATTGTCCTCAGGAGCCGGTAATGTAAGGACTCTGGATCCTGCCCTGAACTGTGGCCCGAGTGACGGCTTTACCTTTACAAACGTCCCCCCTTTGAAGATAATTATTCTTGAAGTCAGTGGCCCTGGTTCACCAGGAGAGGCCAGATGGGTCTGGGATTAATGAACATCAGCAGGTTGGGGTTTATATGGATATCATTTAACCTGACACATTACTGTAAGAATCCTTCTGGAGAGAGGATATAGGTTAGAAGTATAGGTACGAAAAACAATATATACATATATATAATGCCTATGTCATCACATATGTAATAAAACTTCCCATGTATCCATAATAATAAAATATGTGTAAATGCCTTGTCTGTAATGAAGTGATGAGTTTTACTATAGAACTTGACAACTCTTCATTCTTTCTCCTTTCCAGTACAAAGTCCAACAGTTCTCCCTCCTAGCCACTGGGGGCACTGTTCTGTTATGATCTATTGTAGTCAATGTATAAATCTATTTTTTATTTTTTGGCAATTGAAAAAGTCAAAATTAAATTAAATTTCTTTTCTACGCGCTGATGAATAAAAGGAAACATGTATTATTCCCATTTGTTTGTAACTAAATTTTCCTTTTTATTGTAAAAAACAATCCCATAAAATGGGTTGATTTTCCATTAGAGTGAGTCAGGCATCAAATGAAAAAAAAATAAGATTTTTTTTAACATAATTTTTGGCCGGTCACATCTTCATCTCGGTACTATTGCATACTTTGTATAATTTGAAAGTAATAGACTCCCGTACAACGCCTTTTTGTTTGTTTCCTTCAGTTTAAATTGCAATTATTTTTCCAGGCATCTTTATCCAATTCAATGTTCTCATTGGATACAAGTCAAGCATCTTCATGTTTACTCGGCACGATAGCATCGCTCAATGACGCCATCGCTCATGATCCAAGCTTTCTAAACACAACATCCAGATATGTGATAGACGAGTATATCTGCAGACCCGAACTCACAGGCGAGAGCAATTCTAGAACAGGAATGCATCTGATAAGGAAAAAACTATAGAATATATTCTGTTATATCTTCTTTTCCAAAAAGGGGATATTATAGTAGTTATATTCTTGTACATAGGAGCAGTATTATAGTAGTTATATTCTTGTACATAGGAGCAGTATTATTGTAGTTATATTATTGTATATAGGAGCAGTATTATAGTAGTTATATTCTTGTACATAGGCAGTATTATAGTAGTTATATTCTTGTACATAGGACCAGTATTATAGTAGTTATATTCTTGTACATAGGAGCAGTATTATAGTAGTTATATTCTTGTACATAGGAGCAGTATTATAGTAGTTATATTCTTGTACATAGGAGGCAGTATTATAGTAGTTATATTCTTGCACATAGGAGGCTGTATTATAGTAGTTATATTCTTGTACATAGGAGCAGTATTATAGTAGTTATAATCTTGTGCATAGGAGCAGTATTATAGTAGTTATATTCTTGTACATAAGAGCAGTATTATCGTAGTTATATTCTTGTACATAGGAGCAGTATTATAGTAGTTATATTCTTATACATAGGAGCAGTATTATAGTAGTTATATTCTTGTACATAGGAGCAGTATTATAGTAGTTATATTTCTATACATAGGAGCAGTATTATAGTAGTTATATTCTTGTACATAGGAGGCAGTATTATAGTAGTTATATTCTTGTACATAGGAGCAGTATTATAGTAGTTATAGTCTTGTACATAGGAGCAGTATTATAGTAGGTATATTCTTGTACATAGGAGCAGTATTATAGTAGTTATATTCTTGTACATAGGAGCAGTATTATAGTAGTTATATTCTTGTACATAGGAGGCAGTATTATAGTAGTTATATTCTTGTATATAGGAGCAGTATTATAGTAGTTATATTCCTGTACATAGGAGCAGTATTATAGTAGATATATTCTTGTATATAGGAGCAGTATTATAGTAGTTATATTCTTGTACATAGGAGCAGTATTATAGTAGATATATTCTTGTATATAGGAGCAGTATTATAGTAGTTATATTCTTGTACATAGGAGCAGTATTATAGTAGTTATATTCGTGTACATAGGAGCAGTATTATAGTAGTTATATTCTTGTACATAGGAGGCAGTATTATAGTAGTTATATTCCTGTACATAGGAGCAGTATTATAGTTATATTCTTGTACATAGGAGCAGTATTATAGTAGTTATATTCTTGTACATAGGAGCAGTATTATAGTAGTTATATTCTTGTACATAGGATCAGTATTATAGTACTTATATTCTTGTACTTAGGAGGCAGTATTATAGTAGTTACATTCTTGTACATAGGAGGCAGTATTATACTACTATATTATTATATATAGGAGCAGTATTATTGTTATATTCTTGTGCACATGTGTTAAAAAAAACTGACAAGCTTTTGAAATAGACACATTTGATAGTTACATCGAAAAAAAAAGACTACATAGCCCTCAAGTAGAGAAGTAGAGAAGTCTACTAAATTCCCCAGGAAGCATCCGACAAACTCAACATCATGAAAACATACGAGGATGATCTAGAACTGATGTTACCATGAGACGGCAGAAGAAGCATAGCAGCTCATGGTGGTGATTGGGGTGAAAAGTTAAGGATATTGAGGTCATTTAGCAAGAGTCTTTATGCCTGTTTTAGTGTAATAAAGTCTTATACCTATTTTGCAACTTTAAGTATTGTTGCATGCTGTGTTTTTAAACCATCCTCGTCAATAGGTAGTGGTTGGGGCGTAGCAGTGGCAGGGCTATTGGCCCCAGCAAATTTACTAGAATTACCTAAAACAAGCGCAAATGACGCACATGGATTGCCGGAAGATGCACCAAATTTATGAAGCGGCGTGTGCACATTGTCACATATTAGGAGCATCCTCCGACAGGGAAGGGGTTATCAAAGAATGGTGTAAAATGCTGGTCTTTGATAAATGACCCCCATTCTGTTCAAGAGTTATGCCAGCATTTTCTCTGCAGTAAACGACATACAGACTTGTGTACTCACTGGCAGCGGCCGACCAGCCATAGAGGCGACATCTACATACAGAACTCAATTTAATCCATCTATCTGTGTGTCTATCTATCTATCTGTCTATTATCAACCTACTTATCTCATCTTTCCCTATCTAGTATGTATCTATCTATCTGGTTCTCTTTTTCTCTGCCTATCATCTGTCTCATGTGTATTTGTGTAACATATCTATTGTTTGATGGCCGAGATAGATAGGAGATAGATAGATATTCGATAGATAGATAGATAGATATTCGATAGATAGATAGATAGATAGATAGATAGATAGATAGATAGATATGAGATAGATAAATAGATAGATAGTTAGATAGAGGAAACATATACATGTTGCTCATTGATCTGACTGCATGGCGCTCCGGGTGACTGTGTGGATCTCAGAGGACTGTCAGTGCCGTGAACAGATGTCCACACAGAGGTCACCTCAGGTCACCAGCAGTCATCTTCCAAGTACCAGGGCGTCTGACCATAAACTCCGTGATCTCAACTGCATCGTTGTAGGAAATATGGCTTAATTTTAACTTCATAGCTCCAGAGGGTACCGGGCCCGCTAGGTTACCTACACATAGTGTTACACATGGAGGCAATGGATAGATAGAGATTAGTCTACAGACCGGCAGAACCGTGAGGGCAGCTCTGGAGCATAATGCAGGAAGTAACTCAGGATCAGTACAGGATAAGTCATGTATGTACACAGTGACTGCACCAGCAGAATAGTGACTGCAGCTCTGGAGTATAATACAGGATGTAACTCAGGATCAGTACAGGATAAGTAATGTATGTACACAGTGACTGCACCAGCAGAATAGTGACTGCAGCTCTGGAGTATAATACAGGATGTAACTCAGGATCAGTACAGGATAAGTAATGTATGTACACAGTGACTGCACCAGCAGAATAGTGAGTGCAGCTCTGGAGTATAATACAGGATGTAACTCAGGATCAGTACAGGATAAGTAATGTATGTACACAGTGACTCCACCAGCAGAATAGTGAGTGCAGCTCTGGAGTATAATACAGGATATAACTTAGGATCAGTACAGGAGAAGTAATGTATGTACACAGTGACTCCACCAGCAGAATAGTGAGTTCAGCTCTTGAGTCTAATACAGAATGTAACTTAGGATAAGGGAATAAGTAATTAATTTATGTACACAGGGGAGACCAGACAAAACATTATGTATTTTCATTCTATATATAAGCTGTTTGGAATCTCTGCACCGCTGAAGAGGTTCTGCAGCAGTTTTTTGTACTTCTGTCAAGCATTCCTTAACACTGTCCCTGTGAATAAAGCCTAAAGCTCTCTTTCACTTCCAGCACGGTGTCGGCTCGCTCACAACATGTGGTTTATGTAATGACTGGTTTGTGAATTAAGCTGTTGAAGCCGTCACTTTCAGCATATGCGGTTCTGCACTAAACTTAGCAGCAATTACAGGCGGCCACAGGACGTCGTGTACATCAGGGATTGTTGTTCTAGTACACCCGTCCCTAAAACATGATAGAGGGGGGGGGGGATATTCAGCTATAGGTTTAAAATATACAGGGTCAGAGTCGCCCAACATTTCATCTCTGCAAGCTTTGTCTCATCCATTGCAGGAATATAGGGAAGAATGAAGCATTTGCCCGTAGCACCCATTCACATTCCAACTCTCCTGCTCCATTTTTCCTTGGCGAAGTGATGGTTAAGTTTCCTCAGGGAGAAAACTATCCCTTTGACCACTGACCAGTGGGTTTGGGGGATGGGAAAGCCTGAGATGGGGTCTCAGTATCTGCAGCCACATAGCAGTGTCAGGATTGTTGTGCTCTGGAATAGTAGCATCCTAGGTTGGAGCTATACCACATGCCATTGTCATATAGTATATGCATTGCCATACACACCACAGAGGGGGTTTCATAACAATTGGACCCCCTATTATGTTGCCAAGTATTGTCAATGACTATAGAAAGGCCTTGCTGGTTTTCTCCCCTCTGAGGGGCCCTTATTTGCTGACCATGAAGTTCCTCTGAAGTTTTGCACAAGTTTTTGCCACCAACAGTAAAAGGGGGTGCAGAGTTAGCAGTTGCCCCTAGGTCCTGGTGCTAAAGAAGTAAAATGCCACTCTGCCATGTCATATAAGGGTGGCTATTGCAGATTTTGCACTGGAGCCCAAGAGCGACAAATTGAAGAGAGCAAAGTGGATGAACCCCCTCTTTCCAACGGACCCTTCCTTTATTGTCCATCGCCACCCATCACATCAGCATCTACTAGACTCAAAAAAGCCTTCAGAGAAAACAGCCACTGAAGAAGATTTCTTTCATCCATGAGGAGCCTTCCAAGATGGTTAAGAGCCTTCTGAGACGGTCTATAATGTGAGAGTGAGGAGTCACAGAAGAAATTGCGTCTATTTTCATAAACTGAACTCACCACACCAGAGATCCGGTATGAGGTCTCCACGGAATAAGAAGTGAATCAGAAGAAAGAAGCTTCAAAGGGCTTCCAAGGAAATGAATGTTGATAAATGATCACGGAAAAGAACACGTTGCGTCCATCTCAAAACCAAACCGTGAATTCATTGAGAGAATTTATCACTCAGAAAACTGCCAAGAAAACCATCCAGAAATCGTGTACGAGGCAGAGTTCATCCAGACGTTCGGTATCCATCTCGTAAGGCATCTGAAAGTATCTCAGATAATGTGTCAAGTTTAGGGAGATGTTTATGAATGGGTTGAAGAACGGTCTGTAGCCTACAAGCACAAATCTTTGGATGGGTGGCCTGGAGGATAGATCGTCCCATGAAGAACTTGGGGTTCAGACTAGGTCAACATCTTCTTGGATGTAGCATAAAGAAGCAAACAGGGAGCACTCAAGGAGGAAGAATTTCAAGCCAGGTAGTAAATACTCAAGACATAAAGTGTAGGAGGCCAATTGTCTCAATTATAACTCATTTCGAGATCTGGAGGAGACCTCATAATGGACTTCATATGTTTTCCACGTGTCCATTTGGTTTTCGTCTAGTCACCTTCCAATATTTATAGCCTTAAGAAAGTCATGGGAGTTCGGGTACTTTTACTACTTCTTTTGGTTGAGTCTCAAGGTCCCTTTAAAAGTGACCCATCAGAAATTAGAGGAGGGGAAGTGGTAAATTTTTTATTGTCCCATGTCTACACTAAGACTCTTGGATTCACATTCTCTGGAGGATAATTTAAAACAGTTGAGGGACACTTCCAGGTAAACAGCAGCGCTCCACAAAGTCATATTGTTTCCCTATGGGCTCGGGTACACCACCAATAAGGCCAGGTGAGGCGATCGCCTCAGGCAGCACCAGGTAGGGGCAAGATGAGGGGCAGCCAAAGGGCTATGGGCCAAAGGAAAGGGGTTAGGCTAAGAAATTGGCATGGGCACTGTTTCAGGTTTCGCCTCAGGCAGCCGAAAGGCTAGGTGCACCCCTGCCTATGGGTATAGGTTTATCACTCATTGTTTCGATCCTAGGAAGAAAGAGAATTAGCAACTGGCCCCAGGTTTCTCCGTGGTCTTTTGACATGAATAATCCCTTTAAGAAAACATGGAAATTCTAAAGGTATAGAATCCAACAAAGCTCTAAAAGCTAAGAGTTTCCTTAGGGATCTGCTACTCTGCGGGTCCCAATAGTTGTTACAGTAATGGCTGTAAGCCGCAGCCACCACTGTCACCTCACCCTCCTCCAGCTCCCTTCTTACTGGGTCTGCTCTGTCCCTCCATGCAGGTTGCAGTCTCCTTGCCAGCAAAGCCTCTCCACTGCTGCCTGTAGAGCGCATGCGCGTTTCCTTCAGCTCTTAAGTTACCAGAATGTGTGTGCACCCTAATCTTCCCCAGCCAATGGCTGGTAACCCTGGGGTACTTCCGGCACCTTTCTCTAAGCCAGGCATCCGCAAACTGTGGCCCTCAAGCTGTTGTAAAACTACAACTCCCACAATGCCCTGCTGTAGGCTGATACCTGTAGGCTGTTTGGGCATGCTGGGAGTTGTAGTTTTGCAACAGCTGGAGGGCCGCAGTTTGAGGATGCATGCTCTAAGCAATTAGGTTTCTTACCTTGCTAAGTTCCTGCTGTATTCTGTTGTCTGCCTGTGTTCTGACCTTTGTCTGTTTACTGTTCTCAGACCCTCTGCTGCCTGTCCTGACCTGTGCCTGACCTCGGTACTGATCCTACACTGCCTGCCTTGACCTTGGACTGATTCTAACACTCTGGAAGTCCTGACCTTGGCCTGTCCTTGACTATGTATTTGTCTCATCCTTTTTATGCCCTGCACTAGTGTCTCTAATCCCGTCGGTCAGCTGTCAACCACACAGAGACTACTCCAGGAGATAGAGGCCTGGTGGTTCCCCTACAGCAAAGTCTAGATTCCTGTATAGGTGCTAAAGGGTGAATACCAGGGGACCACCAGGATAATACCCTAAGGATTAGCCCAAAGACAAATCCATTGATTAACACAATCCATTGCTGTAACAATAGTCATTGTTACAGTAGGGTTTCTACATTGCAGCAGTTTATTATCACTATGGCAAATATTTTCCCACAAATAACTGACACAATTCTTTATCTTGATTACCTTCTCCTATTCAGTAGAAGATCATGTGACAACTAAGCCCCGCCCAAGGTAAGAAACGGATTATAGGAAGTGATGCAAAATGGGAGTGAACTAAATTATAAGATGTTATTTACACATTTCTGTATTAGAAATGTATATATCTAGAATCATTGGGGTCCTAGATAGGGGTTTAAAAGTGGAACAAAAAGTGATAACTGGACAGTTCCTTTAAACCACTTTTTATACAGAGTCCGATCTTCAGGCAGCAGGTTATAGAGCAGGAAAAGCTGAGCAGATTGATATAGAGTTTTATGTGTAATGAATATCTTAACTTATACTTTGGACATGTAGATTCCTGCTCTTTCTATGTGTAGGAGTCCATTGGGTGGTCCTATCAGTGATTACTAACCTTCCCTGTATGAAATAGCTGTCAATCACTGATAGGACCGCCCACTGGACTAAGCCTGAAAAGAGCAGGGATTTATATGGATAAAATATGATATAATTAATCTTTTTCCATAAACTATACATCAATCTGCTCAGCTCCTCCTGCTCTATAACATGCCGCCCTGCAGATCAGACTCTTAAAGGTTCCCTTTAAATCTGTTTATATTCTTTAAACGCTAGAAAGTTCCCTTGACAATCAGCCGATCACAAAGGGACCTCCTGCTGTGGAAACCGGTGTAGGTTTTCCTGCAGCGCCACCACAGGAAGAATGAAGCATTACACGGGGTTGTGTGTGTAATACAGGACAAAACGGGTCCTCCAGACCAAGAGACACTCTTTGTAGACAACCTCCACTCTGTCTAGAGATGAAGACCTCGCACACACAGGACCCCCCTCTTAAACCAGAATGAGAATGAGTTTTCTAAAATGGACAACCCCTTTTAGTTATGATTTCGATGTAGGATACTAGGGTTCCCCGGTGTAAATACGGCTGCTGTTTTGAGGAATCAGCCGCTAAAGCCATAGCTAGGCCTTCCTGCACCTGGGGGTATAAATTCACCTTACTGCCCTATTCCTGTATCTAACTATCCTGGCTGAGTGGCTTGTTGGCACCCCGAGTGCATGCCTTGCCCCCCTTGCTATGCCCATAGGCAAAGGAAAATGGAGATGGAGCTGTCAGCAGCTAGGAAAGCTCATCTCACCGGCTTAGCCCGAGCGAGCGTTGCCAGATCCCAGTGCTCAGGAAGTCATGATATGGGAGGTCTATAAGCACTGCAGTTATACGCCGCTGAAACGTACAGTTTGAGAGACCCCAGCAGACCAAACGAAGCTGGTGCACACACCCGGACTGCAACGTATTACACTCGACATGACAACATGCAACTAATAAGTGCAAAAAAAAAAAAAAGAGGGAGAGGGTCAGTCCGGGGACTTATGGATGTGTGGGATTTCTATAGAGCATCACAGAGACTTGATATATGGATGTACTGGGTTCCTAGCAGTATAAGACTACAACACTAAGCTATGGGGGCCGACACTATTGTGGGGGCACTGTGGATGACAATATTATAGGGGCTCTGAGCCTGGCACTATGATAGATATACTGGGGCCCACACTATTACAATGACAATGTGGATGACTCTATTATAATTCACTGTAGATGGCTTCCATTATAATGTCACTGGGGATGGCTCTATTATAATGTCACTGTAAATTACTCTATTATAATGTCACTGGGGATGTCTCTGTTATAATGTCACTGGGGAATGGCTCCATTATAATGTCACTGTGGATGGATGTATTATAATGTCACTGTGGATGGCTCTATTATAATGTCACTGTGGATGGATATATTATATTGTCACTGGATGGCTCTATTCTGGATGGCTCTATTATAATGTCACTGTGGATGGCTCTATTATATTGTCACTGGATGACTCTATTCTGGATGGCTCTATTATAATGTCACTGTGGATGGCTCTATTATAATGTCACTGTGGATGGCTCTATTATAATGTCACTGTGGATGGCTCTATTATAATATCACTGGGGATGGCTCTATTATAATGTCACTGTAAATTACTCTATTATAATGTCACTGGGGAATGGCTCCATTATAATGTCACTGTGGATGGCTCTATTATAATGTCACTGTAGATGGCTCTATTATAATGTCACTGTGGATGTATCTATTATAATGTCACTGTGGATGTATCTATTATAATGTCACTGGGATGGCTCTATTATAATGTTACTGTGGAAGGCTCTATTATAATGTCACTGGGGATGATTCTATTATGTCACCGTGGATGGCTTTATCATAATGATACTGTTGGTGACTGTATTATAATGTCACTGTGGATGGCTCTATTATAATGTCACTGCGGATGGATGTATTATAATATCACTGTGGATGACTCTATTATAATGTCACTGTGGATGACTCTATTATAATGTCACTGTGGATGGCTCCATTATTATGTCACTGTGGATGGCTCCATTATTATGTCACTGTGGATGGATCTATCATTATGTCACTGTAAATGACTCTATTATAATGTCACTGCGGATGGCTCTATTATAATGTCACTGTGGATGTCCAAAGCATTGGGGTCAAAAGCAGAGGTGGGAGCCGCATTGTACCCTGTAAATTCCGCATAAAGGTAGAGATGGGAACACCCTGTACCCCTGTAATATTCATGTGTACCCCGAATAGACACAGCCTCAATAGTCCCATTCTCTGTCCATGGTGCTGACAGGATAACGCCTCCGGTGAGGCAGGGGGATCCATGATTTTGGCCTCTTCTATGGCGTTGCTCATCTCTCATGTCCCTCTGCCATTGTGGCTGATCTTCTTCATTGGTGCAGGGTCCTGGTCATAGTTAAACGTTAAATAAAGTGCAAAAATCTATTTGCCTTCCTTCCTCAAAGCCCTACTTCCTTCGGTTCTCTTGCTTTGAAAGCAGCTGGGATAGTGAACCCCAAATATCTGTGATGGGGACCAAATATAGACCCTCACAAAATCCAAGCAGGTGACGTCTAATAATATGTATTATTATCCATGTTTGCTACTTAGTTGCTGTCCATTTTCAGCTATCTGCAGTGTCTATTGGCGTCAGTGGTAATCTGAAATCTACCTCCTGTACAATGGGATGCTCAGACTGTTGTTCAGCATCTCCCCCATGCTTTACACTGCAGCTCTGCTTACTCTTATTGGCTTCTGTGTATAAGGAGAAGCCCAGCAAGAGATAATCCAATGACAGAATGGTTCTATCTTAACTGAAACACCAGAAGGAGCAGATGATTATCAGGTAATGTCAGGGTTAAATGGCCATTATAGCCTCCTGGCACCTTCCAATCTCACTGTGCCCAGTCCAGTTACTTGATAATGCAGCCTGCATACTGGGATCGTATTCTGCTGAGCGCTCACCCCGTATACCCATGTGCAGTGCCATCCTGTCTGTCTTAGGGTCAATGAACCAACCACCCAGGGCACAGCTGTCCGGCGAGTGACAGGAGATTTCCCAATGTGCCTCTCCCAATGGTGGAAGCACTGACTGTGCGAGAAGAAATGGCTGACATGTAGGTAATCATCTATGAAGAGGGCAGAGAACGGAGGATGGACACAAAGGGGGAACATCCATATTCATTTGTAGTTTAATATCTGACAGTAGTAACCACCTTCATCACACATGTGACCTGTCACTCAAAAAAGAGAAAGAATAGCGAGATCTATGGTTATGTTTATCAATCACCGCTGCAGCTGGGCTTCAGAGCTGCACTCACTATTCTGCTGGTGCAGTCACTGTGTAGATACATTACATTACTTATCCTGTACTGATCCTGAGTTACATCCTGTATTATACTCCAGAGCTGCACTCACTATTCTGCTGGTGGAGTCACTGTGTACATACATTACTTATCCTGTACTGATCCTGAGTTACATCCTGTATTATACTCCAGAGCTGCACTCACTATTCTGCTGGTGGAGTCACTGTGTACATACATTACTTATCCTGTACTGATCCTGAGTTACATCCTGTATTATACTCCAGAGCTGCACTCACTATTCTGCTGGTGGAGTCACTGTGTACATACATACATTACTTATCCTGTACTGATCCTGAGTTAAATCCTGTATTATACTCCAGAGCTGCACTCACTATTCTGCTGGTGGAGTCACTGTGTACATACATACATTACTTATCCTGTACTGATCCTGAGTTACATCCTGTATTATACTCCAGAGCTGCACTCACTATTCTGCTGATGCAGTCACTGTGTACAGACATTACTTATCCTGTACTGATCCTGAGTTACATACTGTATTATACACCACCAGAGCTGCACTCACTATTCTGCTGGTGCAGTCACTGTGTACATACATTACTTATCCTGTACTGATCCTGAGTTACATCCTGTATTATACTCCAGAGCTGCACTCACTATTCTGCTGGTGGAGTCACCGTGTACATACATTACTTATTCTGTACTGATCCTGAGTTACATCCTGTATTATACCCCAGAGCTGCACTCCCTATTCTGCTTGTGGAGTCACTGTATACATACATTACTGATCCTGTACTGATCCTGAGTTGTATCCTATATTATACTCCAGAGCTGCACTCACTATTCTGCTGGTGCAGTCACTGTGTACATACATTACTGATCCTGTACTGATCCTGAGTTACATCCTGTATTATACTCCAGAGCTGCACTCACTATTCTGCTGGTGCAGTCACTGTGTACATACATTACTTATCCTGTACTGATCCTGAGTTACATCCTGTATTACACTCCAGAGCTGCACTCACTATTCTGCTGGTGGAGTCACTGTGTGCATGCATTACTTATCCTGTACTGATCCTGAGTTGACATTACTATCTCAGCTCAGTGGGTGTGTCCTTTCCGGGGGTCTTTCAGCTGCAGCCCCCACATCTTGTGACAGTAGATCTGGCTAGTGGCAGCTGAAGGATGGCACTGAGCATGTGTGACCACCTCAGCAGATCAGTGAGACTATGGACTCTATACTGTAAGAGCAGTGAGACTATGGAGCTCTCTGCCTGAGGAGGTGGTGATGGTGAGTACAATAAAGGAATTCAGGAGGGGCCTGGATGTATTTCTGGAGTGTAATAATATTACAGGTTACAGCTACTAGAGAGGGGTCGTTGATCCAGGGAGTTATTCTGATGCCTGATTGGAGTCGGGAAGGAATTTTATATCCCTTTAAGTGGCGAAAATTGGCTTCTACCTCACAGGTTGTTTTTTTTTGCCTTCCTCTGGATCAACTTGCAGGATGATAGGCCGAACTGGATGGACAGACGGATTTTCGGCCTTATATACTATGTTACTATGCAAATTAAACACCAGGATGCTCTAATGACATCTATCCACATAGTGCGCTGTGTGAGCAGAGTATACAGAGCTGTGTACTCATCACCGGCAGGTCAGGATATGCCAGGGATCAGCAAACTTCGCCACTCCAGCTGTTGGGAAACTACAATTCCCAGCATGCTCCATTCATTTCTGTGAGAGTTCTGAGAAGAGCAGAGGAAGTTTCACAACAGCCGGAGCGCCGGAGGTGACTGATCCCTGGTATATACAGTTATCACTGCTCCATATTATTCTATGGAGCCCTAGACCAAATGCTGAGAACAGCTCCATATTATATTATCCAATGCAACATGGCACAGGTACAGTAAGGGCACATGTGGCGCCATCTAGGTGCAGAGATACACATTACCTCTATAGCATATTCTTCAGCAGTTATATCAGCCCTATATGTGTACACCACTTTAAAGGAGAACCCAGGCATTACCAGTTTTACTCCACCCAATCCAAAAAAAACACCTTCCTTGATCCATGGATCTAAATGTCAGAAATGAGAGAATGAATAAAGTTTGAAATATTTGGGTATGAGAGAGGGGGATGAAGAAACCCTGTCTCTGCTTCTGGGTGGGGTGGAAGGAGAATCAGTCTGACACTTGTGTGCAGAGTATCTGGAGGAAGATCAGACAACAGCTACCTCTAGTGGTCACTGGAGGAACTGGCGCTGAGACTTCCTGTCTTCTTGCTTGCAACAGGTTGCATCTGGCAGTTCGCAGGGAGCTGACCCTGTGCCCAGGAGCAGAGTGTGGATCACCTGCACAGAACCCAAGGCCACTGCGACAACCCTTATCGATTCCTCCTCTGCAACAACATATTGTTGGGACCCACACAAGGTCAGCAGATAAGAGGGGCTTTGGCAGACGGGTTTGCTAATATTTAGCCAATTGAAGCTGAGGAGATAAGGATTTGGTCCTTTTGCAAGAGCTAATAGGAATCCACATGCTATGACTGGGCATTATGTAATGCCAGGCTGATCTACTGACCCTAGGACAACCCATTATTGCCCAGCATCACCCCTCACCCGCCACCCTACCCTCACCCTTCTAAATCCTGCCTGAGAAGCTGGGCTGTTACTTGAATTTCAGGAGCCATCTGCATGGAGGAGATAAGCAGACTCAGGTCACTTTCATGATTGCATGCCATGCTAGGACTTGTAGTGCTACAGCAGCTGGTGCAGGTTGCAAGACTCGAAGAAGGGGGGTGTGGGGGGTGGGGCTAGTCAGCTCAGTGCCCATGATAAAGGCTGCTGGAAGGGTTAATGCAATGTAGATGCAGACCTAGATGTGGTGGTGCACAAACTCAGAGCATGCATCCATGCTGGGACTTGTAGTGCTACAGCAGTTGGAGCAGGTTGCAAGACTGGAAAGGGGGGGGGGGGAGAGGGGTCAGCTCAGTGCCCATGATAAAGGCTGATGAAAAGGTTAATGCAAGGTAGATGCAAACCTAGATGTGGTGGTGGTGTACAAACCCAGAGCATGCCTCCATGCTGGGACTTGTACCATAGCAGCTGGTGCAGGTAGCAAGACTGGAAGGGGGGGGGGGGGGCTGTTAGCTCAGTGCCCATGACAAAGGCTGCTGGAAGGGTTAATAATGCAATGTAAAGGCAGACCTAGATGTAGTGGTGCTGCACAAACCCAGAGCATGCCTCCATGCTGGGACTTGTAGTGCCATAGTAGCTGGTGCTGGTTGCAAGACTGACTGCAGGGGGGGTCTAGTCAGCTCAATGCCCATGACAAAGGCTGCTGGAAGGGTTAATGCAATGTAAAGGCAGACCTAAATGCTAGATGTGGTGGTGCACAAACTCAGAGCACTCCTCCATGCTGGGACTTGTAGTACCACAGCAGCTGGAGCAGGGTGCAAGACTGAAAGGAGGGGGAGGGAGGGGTCTAGTCAGCTCAGTGCCCATGATAAAGGTTGCTGGAAGGGTTAATGCAATGTAAATGCAGACCTAGATGTGGTGGTGGTGCACACACCCAGAGCATGCCTCCATGCTGGGACTTGTAGTGCCATAGCAGCTGGTGCTGGTTGCAAGACTGACTGCAAGAAGGGGGGGTCTAGTCAGCTCAGTGCCCCTGATAAATGCTGGTGGAAGGATTAATACAGCCTAAAATGGGGTGGTGCACCATCCCAGAGCGGTTTAACCCTTGAGCTGCAGAAGGATGCCTTGCAGATGTCATTGGTTTTTGCGCACAGAAAAAAAAAAAAAAAGTTACAGTGGGGGTCAGTCACTGGAAAGAGACTGGGGTGCTGGGTGTGGGTTGGGATGAGGCAGATGGGGTGCAAGCTGTGCAAGTGGGTGGGTGCAGAATGCCCCTGGTGCCCAGCCGGTCCAGGGAGAGTCCCCCCTCTGGTGGCATCCTCTGCGCCTGCTTTGTAGGTCATTAGTGGAGGGTAGGTAATCCCCAGGCTCAAGTACAGAGAGGCGGTTCTGTCCGGAGGTGGAGTCATCTTTTTCATTTAAATCTGTGGCTATAAAATGGGGAAAAAGGAGAAGAGGGATCTCAGAAGAGGCTGGAGCCCCTGAGGTGGTGGTGGTGGTGCTGCCCTGGAGCACCCACAGGGGGGTGGGTGTCACCATGCTGCACTGCCCTGGAGCCCAGCACACCTGCAAACTTCTCAAACAGGTGGCTGCCTGCTGCCTGCTGCTGCCTCGCTTCCTGCTCACAGCCCTCATGCTGTGGCTTCTGGATTTCCAGTGCATCAGAAGGAGGGTCCTGCTCCGTGTGAAGGAGGAGAACCCTGAGAGAGATGACCCCCCTGTGTGCGTCTCTGACTCCAACCGCATGTGCACTCTGGAGTCCCTCAAGGCTGTGTGGCATGGCCAAAAACTAGACTACTTCAAGTCAGCCCACCTGGGCTTCTCTGCCCCCAACACAGAGGTGGTGATGCTGGAGGGGCAGAGGCTTTGCAGGATCCTGGACTTCTCCCAGAGGCAGAGACCCCTGATTGTCAATTTTGGCAGTTGCACCTGACCCCCCTTCATGGCTCGCCTGCAGGCTTATCACAGGCTGGCCACCCAGCACCTTGACATTGCAGATTTTCTGCTGGTCTACATAGAGGAAGCCCATCCTTCAGACGGCTGGGTGAGCACAGATGCCTCCTACCAGATCCCAAAGCATCAGAGCCTCCAGGACAGGCTGAGGGCTGCCCAGCTGATGCTCCAGGGGGCTCCAGGCTGCAGGGTGGTGGTCGATGCCATGTCCAATGCTTCCAATGCAGCCTACGGTGCCTACTTCGAGAGACTCTACATCATCCTGGATGGCAAGGTGGTCTACCAGGGGGGCAGAGGACCAGAGGGCTACAAGATCTCTGAACTGAGGAACTGGCTGGACCAATACCACAAGCACATGCTCAACAAGGGCACCCTGGTCATCCAGATTTAAAGGGGGCACCACCAAGTATTTTTATTTTCTTCATTTCCAGTACAAATCCAAGGCAGTATTATCCCAGAGGAGGACATGCGTTTAACCCCATGGGTGCCAAGGGGGTGGGGTGGAGGGGGGGTAAACCAAGACCACCCAGGTGGAATTGGGAGCTGCAAAAATAAGCTACAAGAAGGAGGAGGAGGAGGAGGATGTATGTTATTTTTTTCTATTGTATGTGTGACTGTGCAGCTGCCAGGGGGAAGGGGGGGGGGGGACTACAAGTCCCAGCCATGCCTGGCTTTCTGGGACTTGTAGTCCCTCTATGCAGCTTTGAAACCACCCCCTCCCAAGTGGATGTCAGTGTGGATGTGTTAAAAAAAAAAAAAAAACTGTCACAGGGCTGGATCTGCTCGGTGTTTAGAAGTGAAGATCGGTTTTTAAATGGTTTCCCCGACCAGAAAATCGCGTCTGATGTTAGTAAATGCCGGCGAGGGGTTCAGCCTGAGTGGAAACAGTAACAAAAGACAATGATATTTGTTTATTTATGTGACTCTTTTTTTTGTAACTTTTTTTACGATTTCAAAACAAACAACTGAGATGATACAAATAAAGTTTAAAGAGACCGAAGAGGCTGGTGGTTTGTGTGCTGCGATTCCTCCTGTGATTGGCGGAGGCGTCCAGCAGGGGGCGCGCCCAGTGACAGCTGGCACGTGAGGCTCTCTGGCTGTGGGGTCTGCAGCTGCTGGGGTGACTGCTGATTTGGGGGGGGCCTGAATCTACTACATCTGAATGGTGCTATGCCATGATCTGTGATGTTATCTGAGGACAGCGCTGCGCGTTCATCAGTGTCAGCGCCAATGTTATACCTGAGGCTAAATCGTATAATATTTCATGCAACGTCGTGAAAGCCATTTGTGAGATCCTGGTTGCATTCCATGCCTGGAAGGGTTAATCGGCTTGAATGGGGTTAAATTGTTTCATGTGCGGGATAAAAAAAAACAAAACATGGTTTCCTTTTTCCAAAAACCAGCGCCACAGGTTGCGTGCGTTATGGCAGCTGTGCCTCATGGACTTGAATGGTGCCAAGCTGCAATGCCAGACGCAACCTATGGGCAGGGGTGGCACTGTTTTCGGCAAGAAAGCACTATGTTTTTTCACCGTGAATGCAGTTAGGATGTTCCATGTTGGTGACAGTGTATGGAGTCCCGGTTATGGCATACTGTGGAGAATGCCGCCATATGGTGCTCTGTATTAGCCTACATGCACACGAACGTTGTTTGGTTACGTATCCGAGCTGCATTTTTTATTTTTGTTGGCGGCTCTGTTGCGGACCCATGCAGTTCAATGGAGCCGCAAAAGATGCAGACAGCACTCGGTGTGCTGTCCGCATCCGTTGTTCCGTTCCGTGGCCCCGCAAAAAAATAAAACATGTCCTATAAGCATTTTCTATGACAGCCGTGGCATGTGCGGTCCGCAAATTGCTGAACGCACATGGGCCGGTGTCCGTGTTTTGCGAATGCGCAAAACACAACGTTCGTGTGCATGTAGGCTTATGGAGAGATTCTCCCCTACAAATAAAGCTTTATTTTAGAGGGGGGGGGGGGGATACCCTGCGACAGGACATCTTATAACACAGGTTGGTCACCATTTCTGGTTGCATCCTATTATAGAGAATGCCGCCATATGGTGCTATGTATTAGGGCTCATGTACACAAACGTATTATATTTCTGTGTCCCATTTTTTTATTTTTTATTTTTGCAGACCGTATGCGGAAATATTCATTTCAATGTGTCCGCAAAAAAATGAAAGTCCTTCCGTGTGTCCATTTCGCAAAAGGATAGAACATGTCCTATGATTGTCCGCATTACGGAGAAGGATAGGGCTGTTCTATTATGGGCCAGCTGTTCTGTTCCACAAAATACGGAATGCACATGGATGTCATCCATATTTTTTGCAGACCGCAAAATACATACGGTCGTGTGCATGAGCCCTTATGGAGACACTTTTCCCTGCAAGTAAAGTTCTAAGAAGGGTACGGTATGGCGGCATACATTTATTTGGGCACTATACTGCGGCAAAAAAAAAAATCACGGCTACTACTATAACCTCCATGGTGGCCAGGCCTGATGCATTACCATACAGTCACATGTACATGAGATTTCATACAATATGCGACAATGTTGGACTCGCAATGCGATTTTATGACCAATTTATGTTGTTCCATCTCCTGCACATGGCATTGCATCACATCCAGGTGGGAGCTAACATGCAGACTATGACAAACCTGCTCAAATAGCAATACCTTGACATAATTGTGCCAATGCCCCCTGTTTGCTGAAAACATTACCCAGGGCAGAACGCCAATTCTGTACGACCTCACCTTCACACTAGCATTTTTTGCGGATCCGTCATGGATCTGCAAAATCGCTTCCGTTACAATAATACAAGCGCATGCATCCGTCATGATCGGGTCCGGTTGTATTATCTCTTCTAGAACCATGACGGATCGGTCACGAACACCATTGAAAGTCAATGGGGGACGGATCCGTTTTCTATTGTGTCAGAGAAAACGGATCCGCCCCCATTGACTTGCATTGTGTGCCAGGTGTTTGGCTCCGCTTCCTCAGGCAGCGTTTTGGCGTCCGCCTCCAGAGCGGAACGGAGGCAAACTGATGCTTTCTGAGCGGATCCTTCTCCATTCAGAATGCATTAGGGCAAAACTGATCCGTTTTGGACCGCTTGTGAGAGTCCTATACGCATCTCAAAAACGGAAAGCCAAAACGCGAGTGTGAAAGTTATCCGTCCGCAGCCCGTCTGCATCCTATTCCCAGACTATCCTATACTGCAGGTAGGGAGGAAATCTATATCTTCCTGCAGTGAACATTAACCGGTACAATAAAAGGACATACAAGGAATTTCTATTTAAGCAAGTATACCATAGATTTTTTATCAGAGCTCACATCTACATAAGACCACATTGACTCACAGAAGATCATAGTGCCATATGGTGGCTATTAGATTCCATTGGGGTTGCGTCAGTTCAAGTGGACATGCGAGTCCATGCTCCTTTGAGATTGCAATTGCAAAAAAACTCATGATTTTTTTTTTTTTCCATGATTGCAAAAAAGGGCACGTCAGCAGGATCAACCCTATTAAACCAGTGATGGCTCCTGGAAGGGATGATCCTGGTGATTGGAACAATACCCGTCTTGTGAAAATCAGTTGTGGTGTTCCCAAGAAAAAAAGGCAATCTTTATGCAAATAAGCGATTGATGGGCGGGGCCAATCAGCTTTCCAGTGCAGGCTCCTCAGTGCCCTGAAGCCCTTATTTGCATAAAGAATAAAAGTTCCCCACCACCACCGCTTTTCACAAGACAGGTATCATTTCATTCAGCACTATGCCTGGTTTATTACCCTAAGTTCACACCTGAGCGTTTTACAGCGCGTTCAAACGCGCTGTAAAACGCTCAACACATGAAAACCAATGCTTTCCTATGGCCCTGGTTCTCACTTGAGCGTTTTACAGCGCGTTTGAACGCGCTGTAAAACGCCCGACGCATAAACAAGTACTTGAGCTTTTTTGGGGGCGTTTGTCGCACGTTTTGTGATTGACACCACGGTAGTCAATCACAAGAACGCGCGTACGAACGCGCGTTTCCTATTTGCAAAACGCGCTGAAATACGCGCGATAAAAACGCGCGTAAAACGCGCGTTTCAAGAACGCTCAGGTCTGAACCCAGGGTTAGGGTTGATCCTGCTGACAGGTGAGATAGGTAAGAGATAGAGCCGTCACACCCCATACGGTATATCTTTTTAATATGGGAGAGAAAAATTTGATTTTTTTGGCTAACTGAAGTGATGTCGCTATGTCAGCGCGACATACCAGTGATGCCACGGCCTCGCATGCAATTATTATAGACTGGATAAGGGTACATTCACACTGCAACATTTGTCGCACGACAATCTTTATAATGGGAGTCTATGGTGTCGCATTGCGACTGCGACGCGACAGTCGTCGAAAAATCCATCTTGAATAAATTTTTTGCGACTGTCGTGTCGCAGTCGCAGCATGTCGCAATGCGACACCATAGACTCCCATTATAAAAATTGTCGCGCGACAAATGCCGTCGTGTGAACGTACCCTTACTGTCCCAAATCTTACCAGGAAGCAGTCCATTAAACTCTATGCAGACGTAGCAGTATCGAGCTGCGTGTCACCTGCTCTGTGTCCTCGCCCAGCGACATAGTTTGTGTTTCAATCACTGCTAGAAAAATAAAAGCCGTGCAGGTGAGATCTGCAGGAGACGAGCTGTTTGCTTTTCCCCAGACGGATGGACTGAACTGGTTTTATTTTACAATGGGTTGGAAAAAAACAGGCTGCTTTCTAGGGTTACCTCTGAGCGGTATGCAGCTGTACGCCGCCAGACGTGCAATAACCCCCACACAGGCATCGACTCTCCACCATGACAGCTTCCTCCGGCGTCGTTTGGTGGTGTGTGAATTCCCAGTGCGGTATCCTGGCTAATAGATCCATATGGGGTTGGATAAAATCCCAAGTTTGCAATTGCAAAATAAAAAATGCAGCATGATGGCACGCGACATGTCGTCGAAAATCAGACCCGTAAATGGCATGCAATTTTTTTCCCATAGGGTTCTCTTAAAATTGCATGCAATATTATGGGACCTTATACAAGGTCGCCACACGATTTTAGGGGGTCATTTACTATTCTGAAATACACCTAAATTAGGTGTATTTCAGGCACAGATGGCGGCGGAACATGTGGACCCATTCGCTTCAATGGGGCCTCAAAAGACGTGGGCAGCACTCAGTGTTCCGTAGCTCCGCAAAAAAAAATAGAACATGTCCTATTCTTGTCCGTTTTGCGGACAAGAACAGGCGTTTCTATAATGGGCTGCCCATTCCGTTCCGTCCAAATTGCAGAACGCATACGGGCCTTATCCGTGTTTTTTGGAACCGCAGCTTGCGGACTGCAAAACACGGTGCAGTCGTGTGCATGTAGCCTTAGGCCTCATGCAAACGACCACGCCGTTTTTGCGGTCCAGAAATTGCCGATCCGCAAAACACAGTGTGCACCCCATTACAGAAACGCCTGTTCTTGCCCGCAAAACGGACAAGAATAGGACCTGTTCTATTTTTTTTTTTGTGGGGCCACGGAAAGGAGCAACGGATGCGGACAGCATTTTTTTGCGGCTCCGTTGAAGTGAATGGGTCTGCATCTGAGCCACAAAAAATGCGGCTAGGATGCGGACCCAAACAACAGTCGTGTGAATGAGGCTTTATAGTGGGAAGGAGTTACTATGACTTCATAAATAATGAAAAGTGTCAGGACACTGGCTGGATCAGGGAAACTCCTTCTGGTCCAAGGTCAGCTTAAAGGGGGTTGTTAAGGAACCCCTTTCCATTGTACAGGGTCTACCACCATCAGCACTCCCATTAGCCCATGACCCTCCCCCTTCTATTACCCAGGATAGCCTCTGCAAACAGACTGCAGCTCAGGAGGACTCATAATTACATGGTTGCCTATTCAGTTGAATGAGGAGCATGTAATACTACACTTCTCCTGTAGTGGCCGCTGCAGGAGAAATGTGCAGCTGCCAACAGCTCGCTTCTGATCGCTGGCAGATCCTCACTAACAGTTCAGATGGGACAATCCCTTTAAAGGGGTGTTCTGACCCTCACAGCAATTTTACTTATGACCCTGGAAATGTTCAGCCTATATTTAAAATGCCACTTACCTATTCACCGCTGCTCCTTTCCAGCACTGAGGGTCCCATCTTGTTGATCAGCTGTGTGACATCCCTTCTGTCATCGAGTGCCGCTTGCAGCCAGGTCAGTGAATGACTGCAGTGGTGCATGTGATAACGGATGGGGCCTGTAACATTTCACCCAGTGCTGGAGCACTGAATAGGTAAGTGACTTATTTTCTTAAGGCCCCATGCACATGACCGTGTCCACTTTGCAGTCCGCAAACCGTGGATCCGCTAAATACAGATGCGGTCCATGTGCCGTCTGCATTATTTTTTGCAGGCCCTTTGACTTGAACGGGTCCGTGGTCCACATTTTGCAGACACGTTTTGTCTATTTGCAAAATGGACATAAGGATGTGGAAAGCACACGGATGATCTGTGTGCTTTCCGCATCCATATGTCCGTTCCACAAGCGCACAGATTATCTGTGTGCTTTCCGCATCCGTATGTCCGTTCCACAAGCGCACAGATGATCTATGTGCTTTCCGCATCCGTATGTTCGTTCCACAAGCGCACAGATGATCTGTGTGCTTTCCGCATCCGTATGTCCGTTCCACAAGCGCACAGATGATCTGTGTGCTTTCCGCATCCGTATTATCGTTCCGCAAGCGCACAGATGACCTGTGTGCTTTCCGCATCCGTATGTTCAGTCCACAAGCGCACAGATGACCTGTGTGCTTTCCGCATCCGTATGTTCAGTCCACAAGCGCACAGATGATCTGTGTGCTTTCCGCATCCGTATGTCCGTTCCACAAGCGCACGGATGACCTGTGTGCTTTCCGCATCCGTATGTCCGTTCCACAAGCGCACAGATGACCTGTGTGCTTTCCGCATCCGTATGTCCGTTTCACAAGCGCACGGATGATCTGTGTGCTTTCCGCATTCGTATGTTCATTCCACAAGCGAACAGATGATCTGTGTGCTTTCCGCATTCGTATGTCTGTTACACAAAATGATACAATATGTCCTATACTTGTCTGCAAAATGCCGACCACGGATCCGTGAAAGTCAGTGGGTAAGCAAAAATTGCAAATGCAACACAGACAGTATTCGTATTTCGCGGATCCACAATTTACGGACCACAAAACGGATAAGGTGGTGTGCATGAGGCCTTCGAGCCATAAGTAAAATTGCTGTGGGGGTTGAGCAGTTGCATCCCATGTGGACTGACTACCCCTTCAGTAACTGAGAATCTGCTGGCGATCAGAGGCACGCTGTGGGCAGCCGCAGATTTCTGCTGCAGTGGCCACTACAGGACAAATGTAGTATTACATGCTGAGCAATCTTGGTGCTGTAAGTAAAGATGCTGTGTGGGGGTCAGACAAACCCTTTAAGAAACAGCTGAGCAGACTTTTTTATTAGGCAGGACTTCTTTTACATTTGCTTTTTGACCTTTTTTTTTTTTTTTTTTTTTTTTTTTTTATCTTTTGTTATGTAAAATCGATAATAAAATCCTGAAAGAGAAATGGAAGGTGTGAACAGCTGCCATTGACATAATTTTGCAGCCCAGACGCTGAGTCTTTGGTGTTGGATGTGACCCAGCCGATGATCTCTCTGGAAAGTTTTGGCCTCATTCTTTTTCTTATGTCAGTTATTGTGGAGGAACCGGATTCCATCAGACGTCACCGCCGCCCCGGGCACACAGGAACCTCTAGGTGAGGTGAACTCTGGACCTCACATGACGATGTGCAGCTCACTCAATATGTTATCCTCTGAGGTTACCCAGCTGCTGGGGAACTATAAGTCTCAGCATGGTGTAAGAATGTGGTCTGTATGCATATCCCACCCCCAAACCTTTGTAAAATGTGTCCTAAGCAGATGCTGGGCAGGTGCCAGCCACAGATAAACCCCCATATCTGCACAGGTGTACCCCCACAGGTTTGTCGTACTAGTGCTCCATCCACAGGTGCCATAAAAACGGGTACATCATCCCTCAACCACAGGTGTACCCCCATAAGTGCCTCAGTCACAGACAGGTCCCCATAAGTCTTCTGAGTGTTGTATCCAAGCTAATCGTCTGCGATAATGTCTGTTGAGCTAATGTATCTAAGCATATCAAGTGTCAGAATGTAGCCTGATTATCTAAGCCTATCATATGTGATACTGTCTGCGGAGTGATGTATCTAAGCCTATTATGTGTGATACTGTCTTCTGAGTAGTGTATCTAAGCCTATCTTGTGAAGACTGTCTTCTGAGTGGTGTATGTAAGGCAAACAGGTGTAATACTGTCTTCTGAATGGTGTATCTAATTCTTTTATTTGTGATACTGTCTTCTGAATGGTGTATCTAAGCCTATCATATCTGATACTGTTTTCTGAATGGTGTATCTACTTCTATTATCTGTGATACTGTCTTCTCAGTGGTGTATCTAAGCCTATCATATCTGATAATGTCTTCTGAATGGTGTATCTACATCCATTATGTGTGATACTGTCTGCTGAGTGGTGTATCTAAGCCTATCATACCTGATCCTAACCGCTGTGCCCCCAACAGCCCAGGCCTTTCCGCCCCATACCCTCTGTGTGTGTGTGTGTGTGTGTATATATATATTCCGCGCCCCATACTCTGTATACATACACATCCCGCGCTTTAGTCCACAGTTCGTCTCTTTTGCGTGTTTCACATATTTGCGTTGTGCGTAGAGAGCCGTTTCTGAGAAATGTATGGAGGAATTCAGAGGGTGGGGGCGAATTATCCCTGTAAGACTTATGACCGCTGGCGTGACGGCTGCATTGATGTCTGCATTTATGGTGACACGTGTTGCTGGATGACCAATTAAAGAAGAATTTTCTCTGCTCATCTCCAGATCCCATACCTCCCAGATCAGGGAGACGTATATAAACCCCCCCCAGGTTGTATATCACTAATGTTTAGAATACCTCGCCAGGCACTTACATCCCCTGCATGACTACACTCATTCCTGGCCTGGCCTCTACCTCGCCCTTAAAGGGCATCTCCACCTAAGTCAGATGTTGACCTAGATAACGCAGAATTACAACTTCTAAATGACGCTTTCGAAGTAACAAAAGTCAGGGCCATGGTGCTTTGCAGCAGGGGTTGTCCTCAGACCTTGTCTAAACTGGGCATGTCTTCAGTCCGGGCCGGGAGCGCTCTATTCTCCATCAGGAAGAACGTTTTTGACCCATAAGGCACCGTGTCGCCACTATAAACCTCTATTACAGCGTGCTTTAAAGGGGTTCTCCACTTTGGACAATGTGGTTTTGTTAGAAGAAACCACCAAAGATGAGATTATTATTATTATTATTATTATTATTATTATTATTATTATTTATTTTTAGAGCGCCATTCATTCCATAGCGCTGTACATATCATAAGCGATGCACATACATAATACAGGCAATTGCCTTAAGCATGAACGAGACAAGTTACAGACTGGTACAGAAGGATAGAGGGCCCTGCCCGTGAGGGCTTACAATCTACATGGTATGGGGGATGGAGACAGTAGGCGAGGGTGAAGCTGGTCATGGCGGTATAGAAGCAGCAGTGTCACTGGTTGTAGGCTTGTTTTGAGATGATCAATGGATCAATGGACCCCACCAATCAGCTGTGACCTCTTGGTGAATTCGGCAGCAAGTGTTCAATTTCCCAGGAGAAATGAAGTATTACACAGTGCTTATATTGAAATCAAAGGGCTGTCCGTGTAATGTATGGACGTGCTGGGTCCTCCAGAGTGAGAGACCCTCTTTACATACACCGTCTTTGAAGGAAGACAATACAAAAATTCAAATTCCAGTTGACACTGTCCTACTGCAGTATGAAAGTAGACACTTGACTGGTTGCTACGGGCAACTCCCTCATTCTTTGCACTGGTTACTTTGTTTTTAAGAGGGCTTCTGTCACCCCCCAAAAGCCTTTTTTTTTTTTTTTTGCCTCACTAAAAAGCTTATAGGGCGATTATTCTAAACATATTCTTGTTAACCGTTTTTGTAGGTTAATTTTGCTATAAAACGTTATTTTATAATATGCAAATTACCTTGCTGGTAGCCGCTGCATCCCGCTTGTAAAAAAACGCCCCTCCTGTGGTTGATTGACAGGGCCAGCGAGCGCTCTCCTCCTCCAGCTGGCCCTGTCTCCGTTTAAAATCTCACGCCTGCGCCATACCGTTCTTCAGTCGGCGCAGGCGCACTGAGAGGAGTACTCTCGCTCAGCCGCTCCTTCCTCAGTGCGCCAATTACGTCACAGCTGCACCCGGAAGAGAAGACGCAGGCGCACTGAGGAAGGAGCGGCCGAGCGAGAGTACTCCTCTCAGTGCGCCTGCGCCGACTGAAGAACGCTATGGCGCAGGCGCGAGATTTTAAACGGAGACAGGGCCAGCTGGAGGAGGAGAGCGCTCGCTGGCCCTGTCAATCAACCACAGGAGGGGCGTTTTTTTACAAGCGGGATGCAGCGGCTACCAGCAAGTAAACGCCCTACTTGCTGGTAGCAAGGTAATTTGCATATTATAAAATAACGTTTTATAGCAAAATTAACCTACAAAAACGGTTAACAAGAATATGTTTAGAATAATCGCCCTATAAGCTTTTTAGTGAGGCAAAAAAAAAAAGGCTTTTGGGGGGTGACAGAAGCCCTTTAAAGACAATCTTCCCTAATAAAATACAAAAAATTTAATCTCAAATCGCTGTTATAAGCTCCACCTTTTTCACCCTGAACTTCCAGAAATGTCCCTTTTAGTGCACAATTTGCATAAACCCCACATCTCATCTGCAGCTCTGTATAACTTCCCATATCCTTGTATCCACCCTTCTATGAGGACAGCTGCACCTTGACACTTCACGTGTCCTTTATAGCCTTCTTTATCTTATCTCGCTCTGTATACGCATACCTTCAATGTACTTTGTATCTTATTCTATATGATGGGTATAATTCCCAGTATTTGCACCTGTACCCTTACTTAACTTTTGTCCATATACTAGACCTAATCCTTCATGTTCATTCGTCATCTGTGGGTAAAACTTAACAGTCCACATCAACTTGGGGCACTAGCACCCAGTGTATATATTTATATGAAGGCAATCAGCACCCATTAATCACTACAGACCAATAATATCCTTATATGCTCTTTAAATGGTTCCAAAATTCAGGACTATAAGGTTTTAAAACAAGAAATAATAGCATTTTACCTGTCTGCAGCCACCACTAGGGGGAGCTCACTGCATACAGCACCTATCCTAATCAATACTAGCTGTAGAAATGCAAAGGAAATGAGCTCCCCTAGTGGTGGCTGCAGGAAATGATCATGGTACCACTAGTATAAACCGCTTTATGTCCTCAGAGACCCTCTATGACCTGAAGTCAGGTAGATACGGGCATGTGACATATGGGTGCCTCTGCTATGTACAGGTTTACATAATAATACAAGTTTAAACCAGTGTCACTTATCATCCAGTGAGGAATAAAGGAGAAGGAATTTATATCCGGCTGATCACGACCTCACCACATCACTGTATGTATGACGCGTACAGGATCCACAGTGGATGTAAAAGACGTATAAAAAGACTGCACTAAAGTCACCCACAACTGCGCAAATACAGTTCTACCGCAACACACCACATGTCCCCAGTAAGAAGTATGTATCGGAATAGTAGAGCTCAACAGTGTGTTATTACCCTGTTCCCCAAGTGTCATTATTCTGTACCCCAAGTGTCAGTGTCATTATCCTGTACCCCAGGTGTCAGTGTCATTATCCTGTACCCCAGGTGTCAGTGTCATTATCCTGTACCCCAAGTGTCAGTGTGTCATTATCCTGTACCCCAAGTGTCAGCGTCATTATCCTGTACCCCAAGTGTCAGTGTGTCATTATCCTGTACCCCAAGTGTCAGTGTGTCATTATCCTGTACCCCAAGTGTCAGTGTGTCATTATCCTGTACCCCAAGTGTCAGCGTGTCATTATCCTGTACCCCAAGTGTCAGCGTGTCATTATCCTGTACCCCAAGTGTCAGCGTGTCATTATCCTGTACCCCAAGTGTCAGCGTGTCATTATCCTGTACCCCAAGTGTCAGTGTGTCATTATCCTGTACCCCAAGTGTCAGTGTGTCATTATCCTGTACCCCAAGTGTCAGTGTGTCATTATCCTGTACCCCAAGTGTCAGTGTGTCATTATCCTGTACGCCAAGAGTCAGTGTGTCATTATCCTGTACGCCAAGAGTCAGTGTGTCATTATCCTGTACCCCAAGTGTCAGTGTGTCATTAACCTGTACCCCGAGTGTCAGTGTCATTATCCTGTACCCCGAGTGTCAGCGTCATTATCCTGTACCCCGAGTGTCAGTGTCATTATCCTGTACCCCAAGTGTCAGTGTGTCAACATCCTGTACCCCGAGTGTCAGTGTCATTATCCTGTACCCCGAGTGTCAGTGTCATTATCCTGTACCCCGAGTGTCAGTGTCATTATCCTGTACCCCGAGTGTCAGTGTCATTATCCTGTACCCCGAGTGTCAGTGTCATTATCCTGTCCCCCGAGTGTCAGTGTCATTATCCTGTCCCCCAAGTGTCAGTGTCATTATCCTGTCCCCCAAGTGTCAGTGTCATTATCCTGTCCCCCAAGTGTCAGTGTGTCATTATCCTGTACCCCAAGTGTCAGTGTCATTATCCTGTACCCCAAGTGTCAGTGTCATTATCCTGTACCCCGAGTGTCAGTGTCATTATCCTGTACCCCGAGTGTCAGTGTCATTATCCTGTACCCCGAGTGTCAGTGTCATTATCCTGTACCCCGAGTGTCAGTGTCATTATCCTGTACCCCAAGTGTCAGTGTCATTATCCTGTACCCCGAGTGTCAGCGTCATCATCCTGTACCCCGAGTGTCAGCGTCATTATCCTGTACCCCGAGTGTCAGCGTCATTATCCTGTACCCCGAGTGTCAGCGTCATTATCCTGTACCCCGAGTGTCAGCGTCATTATCCTGTACCCCGAGTGTCAGTGTGTCATTATCCTGTACCCCGAGTGTCAGTGTGCCATTATCCTGTACCCCGAGTGTCAGTGTCATTATCCTGTACCCCGAGTGTCAGTGTCTTATTATCCTGTACCCCAAGTGTCAGTGTGTCATTATCCTGTACCCCAAGTGTCAGTGTCATTATCCTGTACCCAAAGAGTCAGTGTGTCATTATCCTGTACCCTTCTACACCACCTATAGCAGGGATTAGCAACGTATGGCACTGCAGCTGCTGTGAAACTACAACTCCCAGCATGCAAACAAGCCCAGCTGTTCCTCTACCTCCTATAAAAGTAAAGGGAGTATGGGGGTTGTAGTTTCAGAACACCTGGAGTGGCGGAGGTTGCTGATTCCTGATCTATAGTTTAGTAAATCTGGGCCTGTATGTCATTCTTATGTAGGTTCAGTATTGTACTGTAGCCTGAGCACTATATGACACTATTATGTGTTGACTGCTTAGTACTATAATATAGGTACCGAATAACAGTCTCAGACCGCCATTGACCCAGACCTAGACTTGCTTCCTTGGTCTCCAGGGCACTTGGTCTCGGCACTGTCACTGTGTCACTGTTTTCTATCCCAGTTTTCGCTCACCCATAATGTTACTTAACCGAACTGCAGGCAAAAAGCCAAGATAAGAAAAAGTATCCTTAAAACACATGGTGGAAATGCATGCAAGAAAAATGCAGTTGGATGTGCGAAACCAGAAATCTAAACACACACCCTTTGTATTCAACATCCTGTAAAGCCCCTGAAGCTCAGAATACAGGTAGGATATCGTATGCACGAAGGACTAGAATTACACCCACACCTAGATGTCAGGCAGAAGCTCGAGGTATTGCTATATTAAATTATTGAAAGCCTCCTATATTGTATGCATTGTGAATATCTGGAAATGCCAAGTCGCTCCCCCCCCTCGGTAACAATATACCTTATGTGTACCTTTCCCACACATTAATAGAAAGAAAAATCCCGGAGGACTACGCTACCAAAATCTCCCCATATAAATAGTTTCTCACCATTGCACCTTTCGCTCTAATCCAGGCATGCTCAACCTGCGGCCCTCCAGCTGTTGCAAAACTACAACTCCCAGCATGCCCGAACAGCCTACAGCTATCAGCCTACAGTAGGGCATTGTGGGAGTTGTAGTTTTACAACAGCTGGAGGGCCGCAGGTTGAGCATGCCTGCTCTAATCCATTAAAGCTTTAGTCCAAAGACACCACGCTTGTCCGTAGGTTGCGTCTGGTATTGCAGCTCAGCTCTTCTGATGTGAATTCAGCCATGTTGCTATGCCATACACCACCTGTGGATGGAGATGGCGCTGTTTCTTGGAAGAATGCAGCCATGTGGTATCAATCCTAAAAGAGGTTGTCCGGTTTCCAACATTGAGGACCTATCCTCAGGATGAATCATCAATATCACATCGGCAGGGGTCTGACTCCTGACACCCCACACAGATCAGTTATCGGCGGGGGTCCAAGGTGTCGGAACCCCACCGATCAGATACTGACCTGACGATAGGTCATCAGTATTAAACATTAATAAAACCTCTTTAATCAATTGTATAAAGAAATGTACAGCAACTTCTAAGGCTACTTTCACATATGTGTTTTAGCATTCCGGTTTTGAGATCTGGCAGAGGATCTCAAAACCGGGCCAAAACGGTTCCGTTCTGCCCCCATGCATTCTGAATGGAAAGAGATCCGTCTCTGTGGTTTTATGTCTGGTCATCGAAATGATAACCATAGCAAAGGCAGGTGCACTCTGCGGCAATACTAAACCCTCACACTGATAAAATTGAGAGGTTAGTTCGACATATCCTACTAGGAGGACATGTCTTAAGCTCGGACACCACGGCAAGGTCTCTCAAGTAGCCCGAGGCCCTACCACACTAGGAGGACATGTCTTAAGCTCGGACACCACGGCAAGGTCTCTCAAGTAGCCCGAGGCCCTACCACTCCACCAGTGGTAGGGCCTCGAGCTACTTGAGAGACCTTGCCGTGCTGTCCGAGCTTAAGACATGTCCTCCTAGTAGGATATATCGAACCAACCTCTCAATTTTATCAGTGTGAGGGTTTAGTATTGCCACAGAGTGCACCTGCCTTTGCTATGGTTATGTTTTTGATTGTTCTCCACATCCACATTATCGTTATCGTATGTAGGATGGCTATTGTGGTAGTTGTAGTCCCTTGCTGGCATCTTCCATTGTATGCATTTTTTGCTGTTGATTGCCCCTAGCAACGGACTACAAGTGCAGGATGTGCTCCCCTATATACATGCACAACTGCAAATGGGTTGAGCATATCCTGCTTGTTAAACACCACACCACGTTTTCTAATGGTTTGGTCATCGAAATGGAACAAACCGGATCCCTCACTAAAAACAATGTAAGTCGATGGTGACAGATCCGCTTTTTTTTAGGATCCTAAATTGACTTTCAACGTATTTAGTGACGGATCCGGTTTGTTATGTTTCGATTTCACACAACCGCATCCTAACGGAACGGGTGCATCCTGATGTCTAATCAAAACGGAACCATTTTGGTCAGGTTTTGAGACCCTCTGCTGGATCTCAAAACCTGAAACCAAAACGCATGTGTGAAAATAGCCTAATACGCTTTGCGTTTTAATTTCTCACCGTTTTAAAAATCTCTGTTTGCTGTCAGTGATTTGGGTCCTACTCCGTCAGATCTAGAGCATGAAAGCTCATCCTAACCTAATACTGATCACGGCTGAGGCTTTGCTACAATTGTATCCAGTCTAGACAATTCTCTGTGAACTAAACAGCCTGAACTCTGATACATTGTAACAAATTATCAGAACAGGAGGGAGATTGGCGCTGCCGACGTCTTTACATCACAGAGGATAGTTAAAGGGGTTGGCCGGTTTTCTATATTGATGACCTATAGTGGAGGTCTGACTCCTGGCACCCCGCTGATCAGCTGTTTGAGGAGCTCCATGTGAGCGCCGCCTTCTCTTCACTGTTTACCTGCTCGCGGCCAAATTCGCAGCTCCTCCGTCCCCTTCGGTTGAATGGTAAAGAGCGACGGTAGTGTCAAGTGGATGGGATAAAGGAGCTGTAATTATACCTGCTCAGCGCTGAGATGTTGACAGCGAGCGGGTAAACACTGAAGAGAACGCGGCGCTCGCACAAGGAAACCGGACAACACCTTTAATGATCCTTTTTACTTCCTGGACCGGAAATTTAGATATCATGGAAGTTGTACCTGCAGAAATAAAACTAGATGCCAGGGGCGTAAGACTTGTGGGTGCAGAGGTCACACTCAGGTCCTGGAGCCTAAAAGGGTGCTGCCCCATGTAACGTCTCTGACTAGAAATGAGGAGCTGTTGTTTGGTGAGGTCAGGCGGCACTGCGTGTTGGTCGGTGGGTGCTCGGTTTTGCGGATGTAATCCCCAAGTCTGCACAGCGAAGAAAACCGGCACTCCAATTTTCTTTGCTCGAAAGGATTTATTGGTCACTCATGTTAAGGTGACGTGCGTTTCGACACTCACAGGTGTCTTTTTCAAGCTGCTCACTCTCTGTTTGAAAAAGACATCTGTGAGTGTCGAAACGCGCGCCACCTTAACATGAGTGACCAATAAATCCTTTCGAGCAAAGAAAATTGGAGTGCCGGTTTTTCTTTGCTGTGTAGAAATGAGGAGCGTCTCTCATAAGACAGCGGCTCTGTTTCTTATCATTGGAAGAAGCAGGTGCCACTTGACAGCCGCTCCATTGTCGCCTAGTAGCAGCACCTTCCACTTGCTCTTTCTGTGTGATCGGCAGCGGCTCTAGGAGAGAGATCTTGCCCATTGTACTGGAGGACATTGTAATGTACTAGTATAGGCAGGGGAGACAATTGGATTGCTTCCCCTGGTTATGGCTCCAGTAATTTTGGAAACTCCTAGGATGGCTCCACTGTTATTTTCCACTTGTGTTTACTCCACGTTCATCATTAACTGTCCCAGTGCTGTCATTAACTTGTAGGTCAGTGTCCACGGCACTTGGGAACATTGGAATTAGTTAGCCGAGATTGCACAACCGCACGCTGCAGAGCTGTCACCTCTGGAGTTTCCTTCCCTGTAACATATAGTATCATAGTAAGAGATTGCTTACTCGATGGTAACGTAAGAAATTCACGATCCTTCCAAGAATTCCAGGAGAGGAGGACATGTCCGGAGCGATTTCTGCCGGCTGAGCTCCCTCTTGATGTTTTATAAGTCATTATCTTTATGTTTGACCACGATGCCGCAGATTCCTCCCAGCAGAGAATATTTCATGGTGAAATAATGAGGTTTGCAAAACTCGGTTTAGTGTAGACTTCCAAAAACTTTGCTATGTAAACCACAGCGGTAGGCAGCAGAATTCCTGCTGCGAAAATGTGATCTGACCACAAAATGCCGGCACAAAGCCGAGGACACTATCTCCACAGATAAGGGAAAGGGGAATTACTGCAGGAGAAATGAACATCATGCCAAATCTACAGCATTCAATGTTACAGCAACAGGTACAGGGGTACAGGACAATGTCACACTGACACTCGGGGGACAGGATAATAACACTGACACTCGGGGTACAGGATAATGACACACTGACTCTTAGGGTATAGGACAATGATACACTGACACTCGGGGTACAGGACGATGACGCTGACACTCGGGGTACAGGACGATGACGCTGACACTCGGGGTACAGGACGATGACGCTGACACTCGGGGTACAGGACGATGACGCTGACACTCGGGGTACAGGACGATGACGCTGACACTCGGGGTACAGGACGATGACGCTGACACTCGGGGTACAGGACGATGACGCTGACACTCGGGGTACAGGACGATGACGCTGACACTCGGGGTACAGGACGATGACGCTGACACTCGGGGTACAGGACAATGACGCTGACACTCGGGGTACAGGACAATGACGCTGACACTCGGGGTACAGGACAATGACGCTGGCACTCGGGGGACAGGACAATGACACTGACACTCGGGATACAGGTTAATGACACACTGACACTCGGGATACAGGTTAATGACACTGACACTTGGGGTACAGGATAATGACACTGACACTTGGGGCCCCTGCTAGGAAGGAGCTTAGCAGCGGGCATGTTCCCGGTGATGCAGGAGAAGGACTACATTTCTCTATTATTACATTCTTCCCCTGGTTCTGGGCGCTGCCTCCAGTGACTTTGCTCTCGCTCCGCCAGGTCGGTGGTTTGTTCTGATGGGAGTTTTCATCCAAGACAAGCTCCCGAGTGCTGGACCACTTCCTCGTACTGGACTCCAAACAGCCATGGAAAGGAAACACGATGGAAACGGCTGAGAGTAGAACCTGGAGGATTCATTCATGATCACATATGGAAATCATTGCCATTGATTGTGCTGCGAGTGATCTGGCCTGGTGGTCTCCCCCATCACAGGGAAATAAAACTCTTCTTCTGCTGCATTTCACCACAAAATAAGTATCCTGCAGGTCTACCGCTTCTACATGCCGATGTGTTCCCTGCTCCCAGACCATTTTCTGAAAATATCCATTTACAGCCATATAGACAAAAAATCTTCATGGGAAATGGCATGTGGAGTAAAAGTCTTTAAAAGGGGCACATACAGTGAACCAGGAGGGAAGAGAAAAGAAAGTCACTTACTTAGGGCTTGTTCACACGAACGTGAGGGCTCTGTGCTGTGAACAGCAAATTGCGGTCCGCAATGCACGGGTACCGACCGTTCCGCAAAAAGATAGAGCAAGTTCTATCTTTTTGTGGTGCGGAGGCACGGAACCCCATGAAGCACTCCCTAGTGCTTCCGTTCCGTACTGCATCTCCGGATTTGCGGACCCATTTAAGTAAATGGGTCCACATCCGTGATGCGGAATTTGCATGGCAGGTGCCCCGTGTATTGCGGACCCGCCGTATGCGGGCCGCAATACGGCGACGGAGGGGCAACGGCCGTGTGAATGAGCCCTTAAAGGGGTATTCTAGTTTTCTGATTGATAGGTGCCGGTCCCATTTCAGGAAGACAGAAGGAACTGAGCTGCGATACCAGAGACAACCCTTGGAGGCGCTGTGGACAACTCCTTCAGTCTGCAGCTGGAGGCAGTCACTTCACCTGTTCACATACAGGTCCATAGATGTGAGACCACTGTTCTCCCAATCAAGTGCAGGCAGCGTTTTGGTGTCCGTCTCCAAAGCGGAATGGAGACTGAACTGATGCACTCTGAGCAGATCCTTTTCCATTCAGAATGCATTAGAATGCAAACTGATCCGTTTTGGACCGCTTCCGAGAGCCCTGAACGGATCTCACAAACGGAAAGCCAAAACGTGAAAGTAGACTTAATCAGGTGCCAGAACAAAGCCTTATATTAATATCAGACCCCTATATTAATACCATACCCCAAACTAGATTCCACAAATATATTCAGACCACAGGTGAGACCCTATATCAATATCAGACCTCTGACCAGGCAACTATACTAAAGGGTTTCTGTCACCTGAAAAATGGGTATTAAGCTGGCTGACATTAGCCATGTGCTAATGTCAGCTGAACATAACTACATTAGTGCCATCTCACTGCCTACCGCTGTTATTGAGAAAAAAACGAACTTTTATAATATGCTAATTAGCCTATAGGAGCAGGGGCACGTTGCCCCTGCTCCTAGAGGCTCCGTTCTCCCACCTCTGGCCACGCCCTGCTTCACTAGATTGACAGGACCAGGCAGCGTTGGTGTCCTACTTCCGGCCCTGTCTGCAGTGTAAATCTCGCGCCTGCGCCGTATACCGACGCAGTGAGTGAAGGTCGCTTGCTGGCTGCCATCTTCCTCACTGCGCCTGCGCCGAATACTGAACAGCGCGAGATCTCCCCAAAGCACAGCGCCGGCAGGAGGAGGTGAACGCTTCCTGGCCAGGTCAATCTAGTGAAGCAGGGCGTGGCCATAAAACAAACTTTTATAATATGGTAATTAGCCTCTAGGAGCAGGGGGGTGTTGACCCTGCTCCTAGAGGCTTCGTTCTTCCACCTCTGGACACGCCCTGCTTGACTAGATTGACAGGGCCAGGCAGCGTTGGTGTCCTACCTCCGGCCCTGTCTGCAGTGTAAATCTCGCGCCTGCGCCGCATTCTGATGCAGTAAGTGAAGGGCGTTCGCTGGCTGCCAGCTTCCTCACTGCGCCGAATACTGAACGGCGCGAGATCTCCCCAGCGCACAGGGCCGGCAGAAGGAGGTGAACGCTTCCTGGCGTTATAAGAGTTTTCTAGCATATCACTAATGTCAGCCAGATTAATACTCATTTTTCAGGTGACAGAAAGCCTTTAATATCAAACTCCATGATAGGCCTGATCAATATACTCAGGGTAACTATACAGGTACTGCATTAATCCAGCAGATGGCTAATTCTTTTTTATCTTTACGTGGAGGGGAATGCTCCTTCTAAAAGACCCAAGAACACCAGCCTTGTGATCGATAGGGGTCCAAGGGGTTAAACCAACAATCATACTTTTATCACCTTCTCTGGACTCCAGAAAAGCTGGGTGACAACCTCCTGTATAGTAATGGTGACATCCACTAGCCCTCATTTACTTTTCAGAACTGGACAGAAAACTATTAAGCTTATACTTAGTCTTTTTTTTTTTTTAAATGATGGACAATGCGTGTTAAATATGGTAGAAAGTACTTGCTTCTGGTGGAACAATCTGCTAAAAGTTGTCATAATGGATAGAAAAGACATCGAGGAATTAACCATCGCTGTCCAGGGATCATATAACATACCTTACTTAATACTATGTGATTGTTATACTGTGCCAACATTTTCACTGAAAGTTTTTTTCGCATAAAATGGCGCCCTCTTCAGTTTTACTTGAGACCTGCAATGTGTATATCTGATCCCCACAGCAGGAATTCTATCAGTCAAAGGGCTGGAAATAAAAAACATTATATAGATCAGTATTCACAAATTACAATGTAAAAGGGGTACAAATTCATGAATGATTAAAGTCACAAGAGATGTTGAGATAAATGACACAATAAACATTTCTAAGACTATTTAAAAATAGGTTTAATACTGCTCCTATGTACAAAAATATAACTGTTATAATACTGTATGTATGTACAAGAATATAACTACTATAATACTGCTCCTATGTACAAGAATATAACTACTATAATACTGCTCCTATGTACAAGATTATACTATAATACTGCTCCTATGTACAGGAATATAATTACTATAATACTGCTCCTATGTACAAGAATATAACTACTATAATACCGCCCCCTATGTACTAGAATATAACTACTATAATACTGCTCCTATGTACAAGAATATAACTACTATATTACTGCCTCCTATGTACAAGAATATAACTACTATAATACCGCCCCCTATGTACTAGAATATAACTACTATAATACTGCCCCCTATGTATGAGAATATAACTACTATAATACTGCCTCCTATGTATGAGAATATAACTACTATAATACCGCCCCCTATGTACTAGAATATAACTACTATAGTACTGCTCCTATGTACAAGAATATAACTACTATAAATACTGTTCCTATATACAAGAATATAACTACTATAATACTGCTCCCATGTACAAGAATATACCTACTATAATACTGCTCCTATGTACAAGAATATAACTACTATTGTATCAGACACCAAAAAGTATGTTTGATAAGGGACTGCGGGACTCGGACCGGTGCTGGAGGTGCAAAGGGGGCACAGGGAACTTGTCCCATATCTTCTGGTCCTGCCCGCTGATTCGCTCTTTCTGGACACATGTCTCAGACACTATTAAAAATGTTACAGGCACCGAGGTCCCGCTATCAGCCTCTTTGGTGCTGCTCTGGCTCCCCACCCCTGCTCTCACTCCATCCAAGGGAAGCCTCTGCACACATCTAATCCAGGCAGCTAGACTGCTGATCCCCCAGAGATGGTTACAAACAGACCCACCCACGTTGGACCATTGGATCCATAAAGTAGATCTCATCTGCCGGATGGAGGAGTTGGCGGGTTGGGAGGCCAGGGAGCACGGTAAATTCAAGAAGATCTGGGGACCGTGGCTGAGGTTTAGGGAAAAGTAGGGACTCTAGGTGCTTCTATAATCTGGCTCAGCTAGAGAGGGAGCAATGTCATTGCTCAGCAAGACCTCTGACCTAACTCAATCCTCATGGGGGTATCCTCTATTACTCTTGATTGACACACTCTGCTTTGATGATTTGCAGTTCTGACCAACAGACCAGGACATAACTATCCCTCCCCCCCCCCCTTCCTCTCCTCTCTCCTTCCCCCTCCCCTCCGTTGCCCTCCCCGGATCCCTCTCCCGGTTTTCCCCTGTTGTTTGTTTTGAATTTGTTGATTATGTACCCTGAACTTATCAGCTCTCAATGTGTTAATTGACGGCTAATCTTCTGTGTGGGAACACAAGTATTTGTGGACATTCCGCTTAATGACCCATGTGCTTTCCTGATTTCTGCTAAGAGTGTACATTCTGTAATGCACCTTGTCTGTATAATGTTTCTGCTACCTTCAGACTTATCATTTTTGTGACACACTGTACGTATGCTTTTATTCACAATAGAAAGATAATTGACAAGAATATAACTACTATAATACTGCTCCTATGTACAAGAATATAACTACTATAATACTGCCTCCTATGTACAAGAATATAACTACTGTAATACTGCCTCCTATGTACAATAATATAACTACTATAATACTGCTGTTATGTACAACAATATAACTACTATAAATACTGTTCCTATATACAAGAATATAACTACTATAATACTGCTCCCATGTACAAGAATATACCTACTATAATACTGCTCCTATGTACAAGAATATAACTACTATAATACTGCTCCTATGTACAAGAATATAACCACTATAATACCGCCCCCTATGTACTAGAATATAACTACTATAATACTGCTCCTATGTACAAGAATATAACTACTATAAATACTGTTCCTATATACAAGAATATAACCACTATAATACTGCTCCTATGTACAAGAATATAACTACTATAATACTGCCTCCTATGTACAAGAATATAACTACTATAATACTGCTCCTATGTACAAGAATATAACTATTATAATACTGCCTCCTATGTACAGGAATATAACTACTATAATACTGCTACTATATACAAGAATAGAACTACTATAATACTGCTCCTATGTACAAGAATATAACTACTATAATACTGCTCCTATGTACAAGAATATAACTACTATAATACTGCCTCCTATGTAAAAGAATATAACTACTATAATACTGCCCTATGTACAAGAATATTACTACTATAATACTGCTCCTATGTACAAGAATATTACTACTATAATACTGCTCCTATGTACAAGAATATTACTACTATAATACTGCTCCTATGTACAAGAATATTACTACTATAATACTGCCTCCTATGTACAAGAATATAACTACTATAATACTGCCTCCTATGTACAAGAATATAACTACTATAATACTGCTCCTATGTACAAGAATATAACTACTATAATACTGATCCTATGTACAAGAATATAACTACTATAATACTTCTCCTATGTACAAGAATATAACTGCTATAATACTGCTCCTATGTACAAGAATATAACTACTATAATACTTCTCCTATGTACAATAATATAACTACTATAATACTGCTCCTATGTACAGGAATATAACTACTATAATACTGCTCCTATGTACAAGAATATAACTACTATAATACTTCTCCTATGTACAAGAATATAACTGCTATAATACTGCTCCTATGTACAAGAATATAACTACTATAATACTGCTCCTATGTACAAGAATATAACTACTATAATACTTCTCCTATGTACAAGAATATAACTACTATAATACTGCTCCTATGTACAGGAATATAACTACTATAATACTGCTCCTATGTACAAGAATATAACTACTATAATACTTCTCCTATGTACAAGAATATAACTGCTATAATACTGCTCCTATGTACAAGAATATAACTGCTATAATACTGCTCCTATGTACAAGAATATAACTACTATAATACTGCTCCTATGTACAAGAATATAACTACTATAATACTGCCCCTAAGTACAAGAATATAACTCCTATAATACTGCTCCTATGTACAAGAATATAACTACTATAATACTGCTCCTTTGTACAAGAATATAACTACTATAATACTGCTCCTATGTACAAGAATATAACTACTATAATACTGCCCCTAAGTACAAGAATATAACTCCTATAATACTGCTCCTATGTACAAGAATATAACTACTATAATACTGCCTCCTAAGTACAAGACTATAACTACTATAATACTGCCCCTAAGTACAAGAATATAACTCCTATAATACTGCTCCTATGTACAGGAATATAACTACTATAATACTGCTACTATGTACAGGAATATAACTACTATAATACTGCTCCTATGTACAGGAATATAACTACTACAGTATAATATTACTGCCAATGTGTTCTACATAGATTTATAATATTATTATGATCAGTTTTTAAATCCCTTGTTAATGGGAGTGAGAGGGTTAATATGTGGATGGATTTAACAGTAAGATGAAGTAGAGAACAACCTGAACCGGTTTGCCAAGTTGTAATTAAAATAGAATCCCATGTGGAAATGTATATACAATGGTGATACTCTCCTTTTGCCACCAGAGGGCGAAATTGTCATACTACACATAAATCTAATCGAAAAATCTGAGCTACTACTGTGCAGTAGGTGGCGGTATTGGGATTTTTTCCCCCTTACTGTACATGCTATTATAAAATGAGTTAAGAAATACAATATTTTACCCTAAAAATCTGAATAAAATATTTCCTAATAACAAAATACCAATAAAAAAACTACTGCTAAAGTGAATAATATAAAATTCAAATCCAGTATAACACATTTTAATATTTTACGGTAGAATATAGATTTTTTTTACAATTAAATAAACATACATTCAATGCTACAATAAAAACACAAAAATTTTCCATAAATAGGAAATTAATCTAATAGAGAAATAATTTTATAAAATATTTACAAAAATGCTAAATAAACATAAAGCAAAAAATATACGGTAGAATATTTAATAATAATATAAAAATGATGAAAAATAATAATAATAATGATAAAAAAAACTATATATTTTTTAAATACCCTATAATCCAGGCAGTTTGCGATGACTTGCATATCTAAAGCATGTGAAGTGCACAACTTGGCTGAGACCCAGCAGCCGCCTCACAGCGCAGCATTTTAGCTCAGAAGTGGAAACCGTAGCATGCATTATTTAACAGAAACACGTGAACATGCAATGGATACCTCCAGCGACTCTCCGCCGGTCACCAGAGAACCTGTACTGATTGATATGCTCACGTCCACAGCTGGGAGCGCTGACTCCGAGAGGAGCATTTCTGCGGCTCTGGGACACAAAAACCCAATTAAACCAATATCGTATAAGAATCTTGTTTAGAGAAATGCTCAAATACAATCTAATCCCAATTTTCTTGATGGTTTAGGGGTAAATGGTAATTCAGAGCTCCAAATCCACTGCTGCCCTTCTTCACACAAAGAATTGTCTTCCAGAAGCTGCCACTAGAGGGAGCTCACCACATAGGGATTGACAGAGCGGCTATGGGTACTTTCACACTAGCGCCAACGTTTTCCGTCATTGAGTTCCGCCCTCGGGGCTCAATAACGCAAAAAAACTGATCAGTTTTATCCTAATGCATTCTGAATGGAAAGCAATCCGTTCAGTTTGCATCAGTTTGTCTTCGGTTCAGTCCTTTCACGTTTTTTGGAGGCAGATAAAAACGCAGCATGTTGTATTTTTATCTCCGTCCAAAAATGGGGAAACACTTGACGGAATGACGGATCCGCCATTAATTTCCATTGAAATGTATTAAGGGCGGATCAGTCATTGAAAATTGACGCATTAACGGATCTGCTTTTCCACTCTGCGCATACCTTTCAAACGTTTTAACGGATCGGTCGGGCAGTTCCGTTGACGGAACTGCCTGACGGAATCCTTCAACGCAAGTGTAAAAGTACCCTATGGGAGTCAATGATAAATCCATATGCATTAGCTCCACCTAGTGGCAGAATAAAATATGATTGAGGGGTTTTTGGGGAGTACAATACTGATGACCTATCTTCAGGATAGATCAGTGGTGGTCCGACTGTGGGCACCCTCACCGATCAGCTGAGGAGGCCTCAGTGCTTCATGGAGTGCCTTTTCCTAGGGCAATGACGTCCCTTCCAGCAGTCATGTGGCCTAGGCGCAGCTCAGTCCTCTTCAAGTGAAAGGGTCTGGGCTGCAATACCAAGCATAGCCACTATATAATGTACGGCGCTGTGCTTGGTATGCTGCAGCCCTTCCAAACGGCTGGACCCCGATCGATCAGATATTGATGACTTATCCCCTGTTCTGTATCTAAACGACTGGCCAAGGGTGTGGCTTATTGGTGCCCCTCCCGGCACCAATTACCTGGGGCCCATGCCCTGCAAGTCCACCCCTGTGTCAATCTCTCCATAGTACATTAAGGTCCCGATATTCACCGCCTGTGCTCGCTGACCCTCTTGGGAGCAGTTTCAGATCGCTCCTCGGCCGTCGCGTTCACTTCACTATTCTTGGAAGCACATCTTTAATATTTCATGGTGTTTCCTATTTTGTAATCTGCAGCGATAGCTCTTGGGTAATCAGGGCGTGCGCCCACATGCCTCTTGTCCATATGAACACCAGGGCCTCTCCAGGGATGGTAATGGACTCCAATATAATGCATAATGCACTGGCAAATACCCAGATCCTATGTTGTTTAACCTCATGTAAACTGCAAATGTTTCTTCTAGAAATGACCCCGTCAGACCTGGCGTAGAGCTGGGGCCCGCAGCTTACCTACAGCTTGCAGCAGCTCTGAATGGGACTGAGAGCTGCAGTACCAGGCACAGCCACCATCATGAGTATGGCGCTGTACCTGGGTAAACAATGAAGGGCACGTGACAAACTCAGGGTATCATTGCCCTCCAGTCAGCTGATTGACGGGAGCCCTGGGAGCTAAACCATTCAAGACATTGATGTCCTATCCTTAAAGGGGTTGTCCAGGATGTTGATGGCCTATCCTGAGGAGAGGCTATTGAGATCAGATCGGAGGGGGTCTGTCACCATTGATCAGCTGTTATCTTGCAGTGCGAAAAAAAAGTCAAAGCCGCAATTCACAATACAGTATACAGTAAGCTCCCCCTAGTGGTGACTACAGGAAGATAGAAATGTATGATTTTACTCAACACCAAATAACCCAGTGGACCAGAACATACCGCCCAGCAGTGCGAAATAACACAGTACAACACAGAATTCCTCCGCAACTACGCCAAACAAGTAACACCCTAAACCCAATCACCATGACAGTGTCCTCCTTCTCAACCATCCCCAACTAGCAACAGAAGAGTCGCTTTTCCCATCCCACTCCCATTGTCACCAGCATTGTTTCTCTTCCTACCACACAGCCAAAGACAGTAATAATGGCCTCGTTTAGACACCCTCCCCACAGTAGTATCCCTTTCTTTTTCCACTTCTATTCCAATGGCAGCAGCATTGTCCCCCTGACCACCGCTTCTTCTAATGGCAGCTGCACTGTCCCCCTTTCCAGTCCCATGGGAGGGAGAGTATGAAGAGAGCTCAAGTTTCTCACTTAGATGGGCCCTTTAAGGAGGATTTAGACCTCCAAACCACCACCTGCCTATTCAAAGGGCTTTTCTGGGAGTTCGATATGAATGACCCATCCTTAATCATCAATATCAGATCGGTTGGGGTCTGACTCCCTGCACCCCAACCCCTCCCAAGCCAATCATCTGAACAGTGATCACCGAAGCCTCCTTACAGCATACCAAGCACAGCGCCGTCCACTGAATAGTGGCTGTACATGGTACTGAATTTCAGGCCCATTCACATGAATGGGACAGAGGTTCCCCTAGGCCACGTGACCGATGAACATGATGTCACTAGCCTCGGAAGAGGCCACGGTTATCCTCAGAGTGCCACGGCCTGTTCAAACAGCTGATCGTCGAGGGTGTTGAGAGTCGGACCCCCACCGATTTGATGTTGATGACCGATCCTGAGGCTATTGAACTCCTGGAAAACCCCTTTAAATTGTTATTTTTAAAAAAATCTTCTTGATTTTTTTTTTTGCAATGTTTTCAGCAAAATAAAAATATGCAATTCCAGGATGTATAGGGCCCTAGTAATGAACGTGTATCGGGGTCTGCCGCACTTACCGGGCTTGCTGAGGTTTACTACAGCTACTTATCGACTGCGCCGGGTGCTGACATGTAAAGTGCAGACTTTCCATGTGCGATCCTGTGCAGTGTCAGGACCAGATGCTGTCACGCCTGCACAGTGACCTTTTCCAGCCGGATACAGGAGACATGAAGGCCTGATGACTGCACAGCGCTCTCCTCAACAGTATGCAGAAAATATCCTGGGACGGAGCAGAAGGAGAAGACACCAAGAAAATGGCACAGGACGACGACCACCTCTGGGACCTGCGCATGCGCAACCCTCTCCCTTTACTATTATGGGAGCTCCAAATAGCAAGATTATTTTCAGAAGTAAATGGAGGGAGCGGTGCATGCTCAGTCACCTCTCCATTCACAGCAGTGCACTCCGGGGCCCCTGTTTTCACAGAGGCGGGTGCTGCAACTGTCAGACACTTATGGCCTATCTTGTGGACGTGTCATAAATGTTCGGATTGTAATTCCATGTTTTAGACATAGCAACTAGAGCCGTCCCATACTGATGAATGCAACAGCAGCACACATGCATGCTTGACCGCGGCTCTATTCATGTGGAGAGAAACAGGACACCCCAATTTCATGATTGACAGGGGTTACAAAGCGGTCCCACTGCTGTGAGCTCTAGGGGCTGAATGCAATCTGTGAAGGAACCCTCCAGCAACTGTTTTACTTCATTGTAGCTCCCCCACAGGGGAAGGAAAGCATTACACAGTTCTCATTGAAATCAATGTGCTGTCTATGTAATGCATGGACATGCCGGGTCCTCCAGAGTCACTCTCTGTTCTTAAAGGGGTTTTCCAGGGCTTGGTTGTTTGTTCAGTATCGCCCTGTAGCATGGTTGACCTAATGAAAGACTCCTAATTTACTCCTTCCCCGCGGCTTTGGTCCTGAACCCTGGCTCCGTTCCATGATTTTCTGGTTCCCGATTGTCCGGGGTCTGGATGCAGTCACAAGCACAGATGCCACCAACAGCTGGCCTCAGTGGAGACATGTCCCCAAGGGGCACATCACTACCGGGTCGTGCCCGCCTAGGGACACATCACTGTTGAGGCCAATCATTGGCTATAGCGGTGCACCAAACCCCATCTGTATCCCGTCTGGAAGTAAACAAACCGGGGACGGGAGCATCACAGAACAGAGTCAGGGCTCAGGACCAGATCAGCTGGAAGCAGTTAAGAATTAATCTTTTATTAGCTTACACTATGGGTCCTAACTTAAAAAAAACAAGCAAATCCTGGAAAACCCCTTTAAACACGGCAGCATTTCCTGTTTTAAGCACTTGTTACAATGTATCAGTGTAGGAAATCCTCTGGGAACTAAGGGTACTTTTACACTAGCGTTAGTGTGATCCGGCAGGCAGTTCTGTCGTCGGAGCTGCCTGCCGGATCCGCCTTTCAGTGTGACAACTGACAGCATTTGTAGATGCATTGCAAGAACGGATCCGTCTCTCCGCTTGTCATGCGGATGGACGGATCCGTCTTGCAGTCTTTTTCACAGTTTTCCTTCAGTTGTTTCGCAATGCTGGATCCGGCACTAATGCAAGTCAATGGGAATTAATGCCGGATCCGGCATTCCGGCGACTGATCAGGCATTTTGGACGGACATAATACCGCAGCGGTATTATGTCCGCCCAAAACGCCTGACAGTGACTGAACGGAAGGCATACTGATGCAAACTGAACGGCTTTCTATCCATTCAGATTGCATGGGGATATGCCTGATCAGTTCTTTTCCGGCATAGAGCCCTTTTGACGGAACTCTATGCCGGAAAAGAAGAACGCCAGTGTGAAAGTACCCTAAAGACAGCAGCATCACCGACGTCCAGCTCCATACGCTTCCTCCGTGTTGTTTTTGGAATGCAACGCCATCAAACAGGTGACAGCTTGGTTTTTCCCCATGCTATCAAATTCTAGATGAATTCTGGTGACAGATCCCACAAAAATGGGATCCACTGCCGTACTAGAAAGGGTTAAAAAAAAAAAGGGGGGGCCTCTGCTACAAGTGACCTGATGGAAATCACTTTGCAAAGTTGGAATGGAAAAAAAAATGCTGCGTAAATACAGGCGGATGATAATTACTGAAGAGCAATTGGCCGATGCAATAGAAGGTTAATGGCAATATTTCCCCTTTAAGAACTTTTTTTTTTTTTCGAAAGGGTGTTGAAAAGATGGTAAAAAGGTCATGTTTTTGTTTCCTAATTTTTTGACTTTCATTTCACGTGAATCACCTTCCTCCTGCTCTCGTCCAACAAGCAGCAGCTGAAGGTCACGCTGCAGGACGGCAGCCAATTATCGCCGCGCAGCAGCGCTTGTGATGGGAGCGCAGCGCTCGGCCCTGGATCGCACTCAGATGGTTGTGTAGCAACACTAGCCTCGGCTGCTGCTGCTTCCTGATTACCAAACAAGTACGAAACGGGAACTTTCCTCTCCTCTCCGCGTCCCAAAGACAGTCCTTTCACAAACTTTTCAACAACAACAAAAAACTGATCCTAAAAAATGTATGCTGTTTTTTTTTTGTTAAAAACAAAAAAAAAATTGAACCTAAGGCTACATTCACACGTCCGCAAGTGTTTTGCGGATCCACGGAGCCGCGGATCCGCAAAACACGGACACACCGGCAATGTGCATTCCGCATTTTTGCAGACCGCACATTGCCCGGACTCCATAGAAAATGCCTCTTCTTGTCCGCAATTGCGGACAAGAATAGGACATGCTCTATTTTTTTTGCGGAGCCGCTGACCGGAAAATCGGTGGCGCGCTCCGCAAAATCGGATGCGGAGAGCATAGTGTGTGCTCTCCGCATCTTTCCCGGCCCCATTCACAGTCAATGGGTCCGCATGTATTCCGCAAAATTGCGGAATACATGCGGACTACATTGCGGACGTGTGAATAAGGCCTAATTCTGGTTGCCATTTTTTTGCATGATTCCCTGGCGGTGAATTTTTTTTTTTTTCATTTTGAGTATGTGTAAGAATTTCTACTCTAGACCTGGCCGAAGCGGGGAGCATAGAGGAAAGATGCAGATTAATAAATGTCCCCCACAATGTCTGTAATTAGGGGGTCTTCTTATCTTAAAGGGGACCCACTCCTGAAGTGAAGGGAGAGAAGCCACACATGCATGATCCCTCTCCATTCATTGTTAGGCCTCATTTACACGACTGTGTGCCGGCCGGACCCGTGGGGCCGCTGCATGCGGATCGTGGACCTATTCACTTGAATGGGGTCTGCGATCCGCATCCGACTGTCTGCTCCGCAAAAAAGTAGTGCATGCACTACTTTTTTGCGGTGTGGAGACATGGACAGAAAACCCACGGAAGCACTCCGTAGTGCTTCCGATCCGTGCCTCCGTTCCGCACCGCATCTCCCGGATTGCAGAACCATTCAAGTGAATGGGTCCACATCCGTGATGCGGAGTGCACACAGCTGGTGCCCATGTATTGCGGATCCATTGTTTGCGGGCCACAATACGGCCATGGCCGTGTGCGTAAGCCTTCGGCTCTGGCGGTGGGATTGGACCGTCAGAGAACTAGAGGTGGGATCTGCAGATATCTAACATAGAGAAACGCCAAAAATGTTGAGAGGGTTTGTCCTAGATCAAAACATACGGCAGCTTACGTCCATAAACAGTGCCACACCTGTCCGCAGGTTGTGTGAGGTATTGCAGGTCAGCCTCACTCACATCGCCCATGGACCGTTCACAGATTCGAAGCAGTCGCCATGGGGGGCAGGGAGAACTTCCTTTTCATAACTCTCATAGACTCCAGTTCAATCTATTAAACAACACAATGGAGACTGGGAGAGGGGTAACCTGACCATCATTTTCCCAGTAGGTGATGGTCCCTCTAGGACCTGGACCTATTAGGCACTGATGTTACGTCCTATAAGCCATGATGTGATTGGCTGCAGAGTGTAGAAACTGTACATATCATCCAATCACATTTCAACTTTTAGTCCCGATTTTGCCAGCACAATCCGCAAATCAGCCCATGACAGAGGCAGGCGGACCTTGCATAAGCCCCACCCCAAAGCGGGTCTCTTGCAGGTGTTTTGGGGTCATTCAAGGGGCAGCCTAAATGTCCCGATTTTTACTTTTCGAGTATCAGTTAGTGGGTGCTTGGTATGATTGACTCTTCGCCCACATTCCCAAAAAGATCAACCCGGGAGGGTGCTTTACAGGGTGATACTTGTGCAGCAGTGGACGGCACAAAATGGGAGTGACCTTTCAGGGGTTGGGTTTATACATTGGGGCGTGGCTAATCTACACCATGCAAGTGACTACAGTACCGATCAGCGGCAGAATAACCATTTAGATTTAGTGACTTACAGGCGACGTCTCCTCCAGAATTATTCTCCATCCGATTCAGACCACCATGATGACTTCTCCTGACTAGAACTCGTCTCTGCTGCTCCTCACTTTTCCCATACTTTGGCACTCTATATACTAACACAATTCCTCTTAGTGCTATATACTATGTCCTAAAGATAACGGCCGTATACACTGCACCACTGAATGCAATCATGTCACATGTCCAATGAAAATAAAGCTCCTCATACACAAAGTGCCCTATAATAAAAATTGTGCCATAGACTGGTAACACATGCACTATGCCACCCCCTTTATAGCCCCACACACTCCGCCTGTATAGTGCCACACACACCTTACCCCCTGTATAGTGCCACACGCACTGCTCCCCCTGTATATTGCCACACGCACTGCTCCCCCTGTATATTGCCACACGCACTGCTCCCCCTGTATAGTGCCACACGCACTGCTCCCCCTGTATATTGCCACACGCAATGCTCCCCCTGTATATTGCCACACGCTCCGCGCCCCCTGTATAGTGCCACACGCACCGCACCCCCTGTATAGTGCCACACGCACCGCACCCCCTGTATATTGCCACACGCTCCGCGCCCCCTGTATAGTGACACATACTGCGCCTCCTGTATTGTGCCACACGCACCGCGCCCCTGTATACTGCCACATGCACCACACCCATTGTATAGTGCCACAGGTACCAAGCTCCCTGTATACTGCCATATGCACCACACCCACTGTATAGTGCTACAGGTACCAAGCTCCCTGTATACTGCCATATGCACCACACCCACTATATAGTGCCACACGCACTGCTTCCCCTGTTTAGTGCCACACGCACCACACCCACTGTACAGTGCCACAGGTACCAAACTTCCTGTATACTGCCACATGCACCACACCCATTGTATAGTGCCACAGGTACCAAGCTCCCTGTATACTGCCACATGCACCACACCCATTGTATAGTGCCACAGGTACCAAGCTCCCTGTATACTGCCATATGCACCACAGCCACTGTATAGTGCCACAGGTACCAAGCTCCCTGTATACTGCCATATGCACCACACCCACTGTATAGTGCCACACGCACTGCTTCCCCTGTTTAGTGCCACATGCACTGCATCCCCTGTATAGTGCCACATGCAACTGCGCCCCTGTATAGCGCCACACGCACCTCCTGTATAGCGCCACATGCACAGCGCCCCCTGTATAGTGACACATACTGCGCCTCCTGTATTGTGCCACACGCACCGCAGCTCCTGTATTGTGCCACACGCACCGCGCCCTTGTATATTGCCACATACAACACACCCACTGTATAGTGCTACAGGTACCAAGCTCCCTGTATACTGCAACACGCACCGCCCCCCTGTATAGTGCCACACGCACTGCTTCCCTTGTATAGTGCCACACGCACCACACCCCTGTATACTGCCATATGCACCACACCCACTGTATAGTGCCAGACGCACTGCTTCCCTTGTATAGTGCCACACGCACCACACCCCTGTATACTGCCATATGCACCACACCCACTGTATAGTGCCACACGCACTGCTTCCCTTGTATAGTGCCACACGCACCACACCCCTGTATACTGCCATATGCACCACACCCACTGTATAGTGCCACACGCACTGCACTCCTGTATAGCGCCATACGCACCGCACCCCCTGTATAGTGCCACACGCACCGCACCCCTTGTATAGCGCCACACGCACCGCGTCCCTTGTATAGCGCCACACGCACCACGCTCCCTGTATAGTGACACATACTGTGCCTCCTGTATTGTGCCACATGCACCGCAGCTCCTGTATTGTGCCACATGCACCACACCCACTGTATAGTGTTACAGGTACCAAGCTCCCTGTATAGTGCCACATGCACCGTGCCCCTGTATACTGCCATATGCACCACACCCACTGTATAGTGCCACACGCACCGTGCCCACTGTACAGTGCCACACATACGCCCAGTACCATGCTGTTATTCAGGAATGCAGGCCTGGTGCCCCGTTTAGTGCCTCCTGTGGAAAAACACAGGCAGTGCAGTGATGTCATTGTGCCACCTGCATCACAAACACGTGCCCTTGTCCCACCAGAGACCTCAAAGGGAGTCAGCTGTTCAATTGTATCTGCGTCTGGGTCATATTGTGTGGCACTATACAGAATGGGGCACGGTTAGGAGCCACGGCTAGGACACGGGTGTAACAAAGTAGGTATCAGGGAGAGGGGGCCCAAGACCCTGGTGACCCCTCTGCATTCCAGCTTTTAACTGTCCAAGGCAGGTGAGGACATGTACACTGCAAGTTGATTGGTTGCTTGTTGCACCTATCCTCCAATCAGACTTCAGCTTTCATTTGTCTAAGGCAGGTGAGGACATGTTAGCTGCAAGCTGATTGGTTGCTAGTTGCACCTATTCTCCAATCAGACTCCAGCTTTTATTTGTCCAGGGCAGGTAATGACCTGTAAGCTGCTAGCTGATTGGTTGCTATGGACAATTCCTCTACAAGACCCCATGTATATGAACACCTATCCTCCAATCAGACTCCAGCTTTCATTTGTCCAGGGCAGGTAATGACACGTAATCTGCAATCTGATTGGTTACTAGTTGCACCTATCCTCCAATCAGACTCAAGCTTTTATTTGTCCAGGGCAGGTAAGGAAATATAAGCTGTGATCTGATTGGTTGCTATGGACAACACCACTACAAGGCCTTATGTATATGAGCGCCTATCCTCCAATCAGACTCCAGCTTTCATTTGTCCAGGGCAGGTGATGACATGTAAGAGGCTATTTGATTGGCTGTGATGGTGCCTTCCCTAGTGGTCCTGTTTTTATACAAAAGACGAGCACAGTCATCCAGTTCATCGAGACGGTTGCAAGAGAACAGGGAGCGGAGAGGAACGGAACTGCCCCCGAGGCGAAGAACAACCTCTGCTCACAAACGGAGACCTGTCTGTGAAATGATGCGTCCTCCTCAATAAACCAGCCCGTAATAATGGCAAAATGGGTTGGTTAGGACGCGTGACATCAAAATGGATTCCACAGATTTTAACGGTATTCAGTTTTACTAAAAAAGTGACTTGCGATGGGAAATAAGCGGCTGCTGGACAGCACTGTCGCCTCTTATCTCAGGAGTGAGAACACAATAACCCAGGTCCATATGTCCTATGAGGGCATAGGGATACCATAGAGGGGAACCCACCCTCTCTGTATGGCCCCCTCCCGCAATAGCCGACATGGCAAACCAAGGGCAACCACAAGCACACCTTCCACACAACTATCCATGAGTACGGCCGGGATACCGGATTTTCCGGACCATCGGATCCCTCTAGGCAGGCATGCTCACCTCTCCCGGCCTGAGGAAGCTGCGTGACAACTTCTATGGCGGCCTTTTGTTATTCAGCTCTCCCAAAAACAGATAAAAGTACGAAGCGACAGAGCAGAATGTGTAACCAGCGTAAAGACGAGGAGGACGAAGGAGCGAAAAGCATCGACCGGGAAATTCACCCCAAAGATGGAACAAATCAATCCTGTGCTTCAGTGGGCGCACATTTCTGTGCACAAGTGGACCCGCTTGAGACTTAAAGGGTTTCTTAACCCTATTAAACTGGCTGACATTAGCGATGTGATGTTGCTCCTACTCCTAGAGGCTCAGTTCGCCCACCTCAAGTTACGCCCTGCCGTCCTTGATTGACAGGGCCAACATTCGTCTTCTCCGGCCGGCCCTATATGCTGGATAAATCTCACGCATGCGCAGTCCCAGCGCACAGGGCCGGCAGGAGGAGACGAACGCTGCCTGGTCCTGTCAATCAAGGACGGCAGGGCGTGACTTGAGGTGGGCGAACGGAGCCTCTAGGAGCAAGAGCAACGCCCCCCCTCCCCTCCTAGAGGCTAATTAGCATATTATAAAAGTTAAAATTGTGCAGTAATGGGGGCATCCAGCAGCATAGGATTAGGAGAGTTGGGGTCTGCTGACATTAGCGCATCGCTAATGTCAGCCAGTTTAATAGGGTTAAATCTGGTGACAGAAACCCTTTAACTCCACTGAATCCATACGGCATCCACAGTCGAGCGATGACATCATTGAGCTTGAGCGCCGCCCACTAATCTGTTTGTGGGGGCCTAGGGGACCACCCCTCAATATCCTGACAGCCCGTCTGCAATGCCCACATTACCAGACTGTGATGCAGCCCCATTATGTCGTTGTCTCTGGCCGCAGAGTAATTAGCAACTGACTAATGACGTCATCGCAGAAAACCGTAAGTGCAGCCCTGCCAGATGGTGCAACCAGCCCGCGAACACGCCGCCCGCTGCGCTCCCATCCACAAGCAGGGAGAAGGGAAACATGATTTGGGATATAAATAATTTAGATGGAAAAAGACAAGACGCTGAGAGAGTCCAGAGAGGGTGTCCGCCAGGGGCCAAGGGGCTCCAGAGGGACAGCAGGGAGGTGTGCGAGGAGCGGGTCCTTGTACCCAGCTTGTCTTAAAGGGATTGTCTACTTCTATGTATAATGAAGCTCTGAAACTTGTGTTTCAAAGCGTAAATGTCATTATGCCAGCCTGGCCCTGTCAATCAAAGTGCAGAGGGCGCGGCAGAGACAGCAGAGCCTCTAGGTGTAATGGTAACGCCCCCGTTGCTCCTAGGGGCTCATTTGCATATAATAAAACATCATATTTCTCAGCAATGTGGGCACATATGAACATGGGGCCCACACAGATGCCTTCAGCTGCCGAGCGCACATGTAACAGGTCAGCCGGGGTCATAGGGACAAATCTGCGGACAGATGGACTTTAAATAAATGGAGTGGCAGTTGAGCATGCATGTGGGGCTGCAGGAAATAGCCAAGCACTGTACTGCCATCTCCGGTGTTCTATTAAAAAACCTTACCCCACGTGACATCAGGGGTTGTGCGCCTCCGCGCAAGCGCAGTACCATGACACGGTGCCTCAGTGCAGGCGCAGTACCAGGGCATGGGTAAGGTAAAATTACAGTGAGCGTTGACTCATGAACGTGCGCACAGACACCGCGCGTGCGCTCTCAGGGGTAAGGAGATCTGACGGTCTTTTGTCTTGCTAAATCTCCATACCCTCACACTGCGCGGATTGTAAAATCTACTTACCCTCACTACACAGCGCGCTAGCCAGCCAGCAATGAATCTGAAGCGCGCTGTGTAGTGAGGGTAAGTAGAATTTACAATCCGCGCGTGCGCAGTGTAAGGAGATTTAGCAAGACAAAAGACCGTCATATCTCCTTACCCCTGAGAGCGCCGGTGCGGTGTCCGTGCGCACGTCCATGAGTCAACACTCACTGTAATTTTACCTTACCCATGCCCTGGTACTGCGCTTGCGCAGAGGTGCACACCCCCGGAAGACACGTGGAGTAAGGTTTTTTTTTTTAACGACACCGGCAATCTCATACAGGAGCGGCCCATGGCTCATTCAGTCGACAGCTATTCCTCCAGACTCTCCCATGCACACGAATGCTTGTCCAGCCGAGCATGCATGTGTTTTCAATGGCAGAAGAGGAGGTGGTTGCTTATCTCCAGTCAGAACAAAACCAAGGGGCGATGACATTCAACATGTCCGATCCTTCTTTCTCCTGACAGACCCCAGCCAAAAAAATAATAATCTAATGTGCAGCTTGGGATATGTCACTATGATAAGGGACGGGAAGCAGGGGGCGGGGACAGAAAGATGATGGAAGTAAAGGGTACAGACGGGGAATAATGATGAGAGTGGTATTCACAGACTGAGGAGCTCTGGTATACTACTGCACTCTCCCGCTCGTCACCCGCCGTCAGAGCCGGGATCCCGCCCCGCACCGGGAAGGGAACACTCCCCCCCACTCCCGCTCCACCTCTCACGAGAACACCCCGAAAGAGAGAGGGGCGTGCCCCAAAAACAACAACGGGGAGGGGCCTCAACCTATAGACGTTGAGCCACGTGATTGAAGGCAGCCAATGGGAGCAGGCGCGGCTGGAGGTGAGGCGCTGCGGCAGCAGCCTGGGAAGAACTGAGGGGACTTGACGGAGCTGCCAGAGAAGAGGAGGAGGCGGGCGGGGGAGGGGTGAGTGTCACCGAGAGCCGCCACCACCAGCCGCAGCCTCGCCAGGAGCGCCGCCATGCCGAATAAAAACAAGAAGGACAAAGTGAGTGTTCCGTATCCGGCAGCAGCGTGTGCGGGGTGGGCGGCGGCCCGGGGACGTGAGGGGAGGTGCGGCAGCAGGGATTCAACTTTAGCGGGCGCTCCAGGGCCTAGCCCGGGACTGGAGTAGCAGAAGTTGCGGGGAGGCGGCATCTCACACAGCAGGTCGCCGGTCATCCCCCGGCATGAAACTTTCTACGTGCACGCCCGGCTTCCCCTCCCGCCTGCAGCACAGGGGCTCCGGAGCCCTGACAACATCTGGAGCTGCGGAGCCCTGACAACGTCCCGAGCTGCGGGGCGTCAAAACTAGTGCAAACCGGACAGCCCACAGCAACCAATCAGGGCGCTGCTTTCATTTTACACTGAGCCCCTGAGGAAGGAGAGCCGCGATCTGATTGGTTGCTATGGGAAACTCTTCCAGTCTGAATAATTCTTACAACGCTGTCACTGTAAACATTACATATATATCCTCCAGAGCGGCACTCGCTATTCTGCTGGATGTCAATAAAATCATTCAGCAAACTTGCTGTTGGATATATTCCTAACAGCTCAGCTGTAATGTATGTACACAGTGACTGCACCAGCAGAATAGTGAGTGCAGCTCTGGAGTATAATACAGGATGTAACTCAGGATCAGTACAGGATAAGTAATGTATGTACACAGTGACTGCACCAGCAGAATAGTGAGTGCAGCTCTGGAGTATAATACAGAATATAACTGAGGATCAGTACAGGATAAGTAATGTATGTACATTGTGACTGCACCAGCAGAATAGTGAGTGCAGCTCTGGAGTACAATACAGGATGTAACTCAGGATCAGTACAGGATAAGTAATGTATGTACACAGTGACTGCGCCAGCAGAATAGTGAGTGCAGCTCTGGAGTATAATACAGGATGTAACTCAGGATCACTACAGGATAAGTAATGTATGTACACAGTGACTGCACCAGCTGAATAGTGAGTGCAGCTCTGGAGTATAATACAGGATGTAACTCAGGATCAGTACAAGATAAGTAATGTATGTACACAGTGATTGCAGCTCTGGAGTATAATACAGGATGGGACTCAGGATCAGTACAGGATAAGTAATGTAATGTATGTACACAGTGACTGCACCAGCAGAATAGTGAGTGCAGCTCTGGAGTATAATACATGATATAACTCAGGATCAGTACAGGATAAGTAATGTATGTACACAGTGACTGCACCAGCAGAATAGTGAGTCCAGCTCTGGAGTATAATACAGGATGTAACTCAGGATCAGTACAAGATAAGTAATGTATGTACACAGTGACTGCACCAGCAGAATAGTGAGTGCAGCTCTGGAGTATGATACAGGATGTAACTCAGGATCAGCACAGGATAAGTAATGGATGTACACAGTGACTGCACCAGCAGAATAGTGAGTGCAGCTCTGGAGTATAATGCAGGATGTAACTGAGGATCAGTACAGGATAAGTAATGGATGTATGTACACAGTGACTCCACCAGCAGAATAGTGAGTGCAGCTCTGGAGTATAATACAGGATGTAACTCAGGATCAGTACAGGATAAGTAATGTATGTACACAGTGACTCCACCAGCAGAATAGTGAGTGCAGCTCTGGAGTATAATACAGGATGTAACTCAGGATCAGTACAGGATAAGTAATGTAGGTACACAGTGACTGCACCAGCAGCATAGTGAGTGCAGCTCTGGAGTGTAATCTGTAAAATGGTGTTTAGCAGTGAACCCGCACTCCCTGGTCTCTCGGTTTACATTCACCTTTAGGTGGCAGTGGCTCTGGAGCGCTGCCCAGTGCGAGAAGTTACAGATGACGGTGGTTGTATTACCGTAATTGGTGCCTCTGTACAACACTGGATTCTATGGGGAGTAAAAGCAAAGTGCGCAGCCCCTGCCCCGTGATAAAGTTGCACAATTTGACTTCAGTTGAGACGAGATTCTTCTGCAGCTGTTAGTTATTAGAAATGTTACTTCATGCAGTTCACATTGATCCCTGCGGACTGGTGTGCGATTGTCATGTGACACACAGTGGCGGTCCGTTACCACCGTAGGCCCCTGCTGGGTCACCGGCACACGGACAGAATGCTATCGCCAGTAGTCTCCATCCCGTGGCTCACCATCTATTGGAAGACTATTACTCTCAACATGCTCTAACAGCCACTGTTGGTCAGGGCATGCTGGGAGTTGTAACAGTGTGAGGCTTTAGGTGCCAGTTGGACCAGACCTCCGGCCAATTGGTGGCAGTGGCTTTAATTCCTCTCTCCATGGACTTTGTCAGCCCCAAAATATGGATGGTGGAAATTTCTTCTTTGGTTGTGCGTACGTCTCATCATTGCTGAGGTTTGGTGACCCATTTCTGAAATGTGCAGATGTGACCCCCGGGACCCCCATTGATCCCTAGAACGGCAGGGGCACCAGTACTAGGCACAGTGCAGTGGCTCTTTCGACTGACACTGCGTCTCTTTTGACCCCGCACTTTGCTATAGTAACACCGCCCCATTGAAGAGAATGGGGTTTTGTTCAGCCCCCACCTAACGCTGTGTAGGAGAATAGCTGAAAGCTGCCCCTGCACCTCACCAAATACTGCAGCCCCCGGGTTCTAGAAAAGGGGGGCTCCTAGGGATCGCCCCCTACAGGTCAGAGAGGTATTCAATCAGTATTTACCATCAGAGAATTCCATTTTTGATTTCTTGAATTTGTTGCCTTTTGATTATTATACATTTTCGGATGCCATTTAGCGTAAAGAGGTAGGAGTTTTATCATCTTAGGCAATCGCATGAGCTACAATTCCCAATGGAAGTCATCCAAAGTGGGGGGCTGGGGGGGTTACTAATAATTGTCAGAGAGCTTCAAGCCCGTCCAGCGTACCCCACCACCTCGGGTTTTGCTGCTTCACTCTGTCCTTTATAAATGAAGGGGACCTAATGTCTCTTCTATCTAAGCGTGCTGTGCGGTCTGTTGTTCCCTGTTGTCAGCCCTGTCATGCCGAAGCGAGGCCGTCTATAGCATCGTTCAATGTGGGGGCAGGGAGGTTTCTACACTTCCTGTCACTCATCCCAATCACTACTGTGCGTCACGTATCGTCAGCTGAGAAGCTCCAGAGACGTTGAGGTCCATATGTGCGGTCTGCTCTTATTACACGCCCCCACAGGTTTCAGGTTTGGTTCGATTTGGCTCCATAGTTCAGCTTTAATCTCCCGTTGGCTCTAGGTTTCACATTTTGTCTCTAGATGTCAGGTGTAGGCCTATTGCACACGACTGTATGGATTTTTCAGTATTTTGCAGTCCGCAAAAAATACAGATGACGTCCGTGTGCATTCCGTTTCTTACGGAACAGCTGGCCCCTGATAGAACAGTCCTATCCTTGTCAGTTATGGAGATGTTCTATCTTTGAATGGAACGCATACGGTGAACATTCAGTTTCACAAAAAACAGCCCTTAAACTGATAAAATAAACGCTCGTGTGCTTGAAGCCTTAGGCCTCATGCACACAGCCGCAAAACATTGATCCCGGCTGTGAGCACGCCACCTTTACCCCCCTGGTCGAGAAAAGTCATATTCTTGTCCACAAAACAGACTAAAATGGGAGATGTTCCTTTTTTTTTGCATCCCTATTGAGATGAACAGGTCCGCGTAAAAAGCAGACCGAAACTACGGTCTTGTGAATAAGCCCTAAATCTCCTTCTGGCTCTCGAGGTGACGGTTGGGCCGCCCTCTGGCTCTCGAGGTGACGGTTGGGCCGCCCTCTGGCTCTCGAGGTGACGGTTGGGCCGCCCTCTGGCTCTCGAGGTGACGGTTGGGCCGCCCTCTGGCTCTCGAGGTGACGGTTGGGCCGCCCTCTGGCTCTCGAGGTGACGGTTGGGCCGCCCTCTGGCTCTCGAGGTGACGGTTGGGCCGCCCTCTGGCTCTCGAGGTGACGGTTGGGCCGCCCTCTGGCTCTCGAGGTGACGGTTGGGCCGCCCTCTGGCTCTCGAGGTGACGGTTGGGCCGCCCTCTGGCTCTCGAGGTGACGGTTGGGCCGCCCTCTGGCTCTCGAGGTGACGGTTGGGCCATCCTCTGGCTCTCGAGGTCACATTTTCAGATTTTAGTTTTATTCTTTCTTTGGCTCCAGACTTCAGGTTTAGCTCTGGCTGGCCTGCGTACCTTGTTTGTTGCTTGCAGGAGAACTGGGGTCTGATTTTACTAATTAAGCCCTTTTTTTTTTCTAGGAACCTCCAAAGATTGGAAAAAGTGGCAAAACTGGAAAAGAAGGACAAGAAAACCCTGAACATGAAGTGAGTGCTGACGACGGCGAGGGCCCCTGTGCGGCTCTGGCACGCGTTAGGATTTTCTGTGGTAAAGCAAGAGAGCTGGGACTGTGGACGGAGCTTAGATCAGCACAGGAAATAAGGAGCAGCCGGCAAGAAAGGGAAACCTGCATCACCAGGAGGAGTAGTGTTAGAATTTGGTCTCTGAAAGCCAGTCTTGATGACAGAGGGGGTGTATGGTTTGTGTGCATGTTTGCGTAGATTGCTGAAGTAGTCTGCTTTATATATAGACATCCACAATGTGCATGGAGCAGCCGCCTGCTGTCACCTAACATCTGCCGTTGGTGGATAAAAAGAGATCATTTGTTGGATTTTAATTTTCACGATCCCCGATTCCACCCGCAGATGACCAGTGTCTGTTAGAAGTTTAGCCCCCCCCAAATCCCTAGAGCTGTAAGAGACATCTTGGCCAGCCCTGACATTCAAGGAGTTAGGATAGGTCATCATTATCCGATCGGCGGAGGTCTGACTCCTGGGACCTCTGCGGATCAGCTGTTTGAAGAGAAGGCAGCTCTTGTATGAGCGCTGCCTTCTCTGCTCTGTTTAACTGCTCGCAACAATAGCAGTGGAGAGAAGGTGTAATTACAAGCATGGCGTCCCCATTACCCTTCTATGGGACGCCCTGTAGTATTCACTTGAACCGAGCCGTCCCATAGAAGTGAATGGGGACGCCATACTTTGTAATTACCCCTGCTCACCACTGCTATGGCTGCGGGAAACCGAGCAGAGAAGGCAGCATTCGTACAAACGCTGCCTTCTCTTCAAACAGCTGATCCGCAGGGGTCCCAGGAGTCGGACCACTGCTGATCTTGAGGTTAGGTTATCAGTAGTCAAAAGCAGACAGCTCCTTTCATTCTGCATCAATACTCTTTTAGTCTTTAACCCCTTCCGGCTAAGCCTATTTTTGTTTTTTTCCTCTTTGCCTTCCAAGGGACATAACTTTCTTATTTTTCTGTCGATGTGGCATGTGATGTTTTTTTTTTTTTTTTTGCAGGACGAGTTGTACTTTTTAATAGCACCATTTAATGCTTCATCTAATGTATTGCAGAACTGTAAAAAAAAAAAATATTATTATTTGCGGGCTGGAATGTGGGTGAAAACAATTCGGCCATTTCTTTTTCATTTCATTTTTACGGGGGTTCAGCGTTTGGTAAAAGTTACGTGAGAAATTGTATTCTTCGAGTCGGAGTCAGTACAGCAGTACCAGGTTTTGGAGGTTTTACTAACTTTACTAACTTTAAAAAAATCAAAAGCCTTTTGAAAAAAATAAATTTTGATTTGTGTTGCCATTTTCTGAAATGCGTAATTTTCTTTTTTTTCCCCATCTTCACACCAGCTGTGGGAGGTACCATTTTTGTTTAAATTCTTTCTTTATTCAAATTTTGAAAGTTCAAACAGCCATTTTTATTTATTTTTTAAAATGAAATGATAATGCAAATTTTTGCTGTACATACTATTTTTTACATTTATTTTTCAAAGTTTTTTTGGGAGGTTAGTCAACCTAAAAATAGCAATTCTGGCATCTGGATTTTCTGGCGTTCACCGTGTGTAATAGTTCGGACATTTAGGAATAAAGAAATGTTATTGTTTTATTTTTAATATGATGAATATAGAAATAGGGTGATGAGTTTTGTTTTTTACTTAAAGGGGTTATCCAACAACAGCCCCCCATGTGCCGGGCCCCTGACACGGAATATATTTGCCCCGCTCCTGGTCCCCGCACCACTGCTGCTACTTTTTACTGTACATGGATGAAAACTTCTGGTGTCGGGGGGGACGAGCCTTCCTAGCATCGCTGCTCCCCCCCGACACCGAAAGTTTATTCCGTGTGAGGTGCCCGGCACAGGGATGGGGGGCGGCTGTTGTATGATGTTGGATAACCCCTTTAAGCCCCCTTAGGGGACTTGAACTTGTGAGCATTTGACATAGGGATTTTTACAAATAGGAGCAATAACCTGGCAAGCCTTGTCAAGACCCCTGGCCTCCATGACAGCTGCTTGGCATGCCGCCGATTGTGTCGGTGTCCACGTCGATTGTATGCTCTTCATCCCAATGTCTGCCACGTCTGAATACGATCTCATCTGATTGCCGCAGTTTTTGCTTATCTCCCCATGATGCTGAGTGTTGAGTTATCCGCTTGTCGACCCTTTTCTATACCACAGGCTAAACTCGGGGGATCTTCTTATCATTGGGGGGACTGCACCACTTCCATAGACTCTATCAATGGGGATCTTGATTAGGGGACCCCCTTCGATGTCAGCTCAACGTGCCTTCCTTTTAAAGTGTTTTTTTTTTTTTTTTTTTTTTTTTTTTTTTTTAAATACCCAAACTATTCTAACCTTTTGGGTGTTTGCCCAATATAAGTGGGCATTTTGGCAAGGTGGACCTACATTATGTTTTGCATGAGACGCTGTGCAAACAAGAGGTTATTCCAAACTTGGCAGCGTCCGCTGTTGATCTCTTGTAAGTAAATTTTCGCAGGGCAGGATCCTGCAGGCACGTGCAGTATGTAATCTGGCACGGCAAGGCTGCTTTCACAGAGGTATACTCCCGGAGGACTTCCTACTGTATACCTCCAGTATATGCCACTATATAGATATATTGTACCTTGGCATATATATTGGCAAGCTTCTTGAGAGACTCACATCGCGTAGCTTGTAATAGGCAGGCGATAGGGAGTTTTTCCCACATCTGATGACTGATGCGAAGATGACGCTACCCAGAATGCAAATCACCGCAGCACGCAGTCGCTGATCTGCTTAGGAAAAAAAAAGATTGCGCCAGGTTTTCCGCAGCAGAAGTCTCTGAGCAGTGCCGAAGGGCTCAGATTTCTCTATAGGGCCTGTCTAGTGTTGTCACTTAATCGGTTAAGCTCTCGCCACCTTCTTGTATGCGCACCTGACTTCCTGTTTGTCTCGTATCGTAATGATCTTACGGTTTTGTTCCCGCAGCGCACATTCGCCTGTAATTACTTTCTTTGATGTGCTGCTAAGATTGACTCTGAATGTAGATGACAAACTGAGAGACGTAGTGTAAGGCAGGAACGTGAAGTGATATAGAGAGAAAAATCCCCCTAAGAGAACCCCTCACGATATGGACCATAAGAGACGTGGACATCATTTGGGAGGGTGGGGGGTGGATGTCTTCCATTTGGGGTATCTTCTGTGAACCAGAACTACTGTATATCAACTTCATCTGAATGGCTGCCATATACTAAGCAAAAATGCATGGCTGGTTGCAGCCTCCGCTGGTTTGCCCCCTTTAAATCCAGCACCTTTCTGATCTGGTTGGTACTGGAATATCAAACATTTTGGACTATCAAATCGCCATATTGTAGTTGTGTGCTAGAAGTGAGCATTGGATGATCAGACGTCTAAATCGGTGTTTCCCAACCAGTGTGCCTCCAGCTGTTGCAAGACTACAACTCCCAGCATGCCCAGACAGCCTTTGGCTGTGCAGGCATGCTGGGAGTTTTGGTTTTGCAACAGCTGGAGGCACACTGGTTGGGAAACACTGGTCTAAATCATCAAATGGCCAGATTAAAGGAGTAGTCCCATCTCAGACATTTACATCAGCAGCATATGTCTGATATACGCTGGTCCCGCACCCTTCTCCAGCCCAAACACCCTTCCCGCACCCATCCAGCCTGGTGAGACGGCCACTAGCCAACACTTCCAAGCGGAGAGGTGGCAAATCTAGAACTCCCACAGAGGTTAATGGAGAAAGTGACAGACAGGGAACGCAAGGGGGGCGTTTACGGAAACGGTAAAGCATGCCTTCTACCTCTCCATTCATTCTCTGCATGCATTTGCTGGCCAGCAGCCACCTCACCGAGAGCTTTGTGGCCCCCCTAGTTCTGGAGATAGGTGGAACCCGCATATGTCAGACGCTTATTGCTTTCTGTGGATACGTCATAAATGTGTAAAATGGGAATACCCCTTTGTAGGGGCTTCCCCAAAAGAACGCTTATCACCTATCCCCAGATAAGTTAAAAATGATCTGATCACTGGGGGTTTGATAGCTGAGGCCCCCGCTGATCTTGAGAACCGCTCCCCTAGATTCTAAGGGACTGTAGGAGAAAGCCGAGCAGCTGTATTTGACAGTCCCATAAACAGTGAATGGAGCAGGGGTCCCACATGCACCACTGCTGTATTCATGCAGAGGACTCGGGGACCACTGTTTTTGTGATTGGAGGGGGCGCAAACCATCGGACCCCCAGCGATCTTGCATTTATCATCAGTCCAGGGACCAGCCTCCTAAAGCCTCAGCTGGTGATTATAGTAACACACTTCTCATTTCTCTCTCCTTCATTCCTCTGGTGTTCTGTGTCGGTGGCGCAGTGATGTGTCCTCCATAATGCCGTCCCCTTGCAGCAATGGCTGGTGGCCCCCGTGACGTGGCAGTGATTGGACGCTGAGGAGACGCCATTATGTATGGGGATTCATGAAAGTATTATAAACGTTATTTTTAGTTTTTGGAAAATCCCTTCCAGGTATAGACTGGATATTATGGTGCGCAGATCGTGGGGGTCATGGCACCCTCCTTGGTGGTGTAAGGAGGGGAGTACTGACAAGTTGGTGGTCTGAGACTGAATATTATATAGAGTTCACTGTAGTCATATGCACAAAACTGCAGACAGCCAGTAGCCTACATACAAAATTCTGGTTTGCCATTGTAAGAGATTTCAGGCTGTAGAGGCAGCTGTCGGCCTCAAGGCTCTCTTTCCTGAGTCCATCATACGTGCTTGCTTTGGCTGAGGGTGTATGTGCTTTCATTGGGGGAGAGGAGAAAGTCGCTGTCGGACACCTATGGCATCGGGTGATCTCCCGGGAGGACCAAAGGCTCAAGCTTTTGAGAGTCAGGAGCGCCCCATACCCATTAGATCAGCTGGTCCTGCCAAAACAGCCGGGTTCGTCCGACAGTAGCCTAATGTGTATGGGAGCCTTTAGTCATGTAGCCTGCAGCTTGACGGGACCGGGTGGTCCGATATAATAGGTCTCTCTCCCTCCACTGCTATGATGGAAAATGGTTGCTGATCAGTTAGTACTGTGTGATGCCCAAGTGAAATTGTATCTGTGACCAGATTTATGTTTTGGTACATTCATTTTATATATGTATATATATTATTTTTTTTTTAGGTGTCCAACAAGAAGGCAAACAGTGCCCCCCCACCAGCTCAGGTATCGAAAATCAAGGTACCCACCCCTCAAGCTGTTGTGAAGAAGGAAAAGCGGCAGAGCTCCTCAAGATTCAACGTGAGCAATAACCGCGAACTTCAGAAGCTGCCTGCTCTAAAAGGTGCGTTCTCACCGTTTAATTGCTCATAGCTGGGCATCCTGCATTTCCTTTCTTGCGCCAGTTGTCCTGAAAAATAGTTGTCGTCTTCCTGGTTGGATGAAGGTAATCGTATTTACCGGTGTATGGCGGCAGCATTCATCACCCCGGAGTTATCCATTTCACACACATACAGGCAAGGCTCTGGATTTTTGTAATATCAGCAATTTAATCTTATACAACTGCAAGCAGAATCTAGGCACGATTGACTGCAGCAGCCTGTATTGCGTCAGTGAGCTGCTCAGAGGATGCCTGCATGGATGCAGCCGCTCCGAGTGGACCACTGACATAGACATCTCATAAATGAGGCCAGTGCTTTGCTGGCATTGCCTGCATGGCAGCGGTAGAAGGGTTAACTTTGTTCTCTCCTTGCAGATTGATCTTTATCACTAATAGGCAATTGCCTATAATGAACTTCTCTAAAATTGTTTGTTGTCCAACTTATTTAAAGACCCGCACAAAGCCACTAAATGTGATAAAATAAAAAAATCCCATACTCCTATAATCCTCCGCCATGCTGGCCATCACCCCCATTCTTTGTTTACATGGCTGCAGCCATGACGTATCCATGTACCCCATATGACAAGTGCAGCAAATCAAAGTGGTCTCGTGCCATGTCTGCAGCATCAGATGAGGTATACGCCACATCGTCACTGCAGTCGGATAAAAAAAATCTTGTCGGGGAGGACGGGAGCGGCGGCTCCAGATATGGCTAGAGATTAAGTGGGGAGTGTAGGATCGGTATTTTTATTTTGGCTTTGGGAACACTTGAAATAAGGCCTGTTTCACACTGGCGTTGGGCTACTTTCACATATGCGTTTTTACCTGATCCGGCAGGAATCGGCAAAAACACTTCCATTTTTGATAATGCAACCGGCTGCATCTGTTATGAACGGATCCCGTCCTATTATCTTTACTATAGCAATGACGGATCCGGCATTAAAACCATTGTAAGTCAATGGGTACTGGATCCGTTTTCTATTGTGTCCGCTTGCAGCGGTTTTCTGTCCGGTATGGGAACACAACAAAACGGAATGCAACGCCTTCTGGTGCACTCCTTTCCGTTCAGTTTTGGAAAATGGAAGCGTTTTTCTCCGGTATTGAGATCCTCTGCAATGTCTCAATACCGTAAATGAAAAACACAGATGTGAAAGTAGCCTCAAAGATGTTCGCCTGCCGGATCCGTAACTATAATGGGGAGACCGGTGAAGATCCGGCTGCAGCACGGAAAACATGCCAAGAGGTGGCCGGACAAAAAACAGTTGTGGATTGGGGGGCAAAAAACCCAACTAGAACTAAAATCTGTGCGTTATATGTTCTGTCCTTTTATTATCCAGTCCTGATTTTTACTTCAAGTACTGCATCTAAAAACCTGACCATGGAAATCCAGACGTAGAGTAGATTGGAGAGTGATGTGTGGACAATCAGTTAAAATGTTCAATCTTTTGAATAATTGCTGAAACTTTGCAAACCAGCTCTATCCGTCTGTATCGGACATGCCAGATCAGTTTTCTAGGAGCAGCTTCGTCGTCTTCTCCAAGCACTTCACTCGACTCAGTTGTTCATATAACTTTAATACTTTGCTTGAATTTTACAACCATAAAGGGGTCCTCTCACTTCAGCAGGTGGCATTTATCATGTAGACAAAGTTAATACAAGGCCCTTACTAATGGATTGTGATTGTCTATATTGCCTCCTTCACTGGCGTGATTTTCCCATCTCATTATACACGGCTTATTTCCTTTGGTTACGGCCACCAATGCAGCGCAGATATGAGGTGGCCAGAAAGGGAGCTGCTGCGCACGCGTTCCTGTGCATGCTTCCACAGTCCCGGCTGCTTTTTCCTGTAGTGTGCAAGCACGAGCACCGCTGCTGGATTGCAGGGTGGTTGTGCCCCTGGAAACAAGCGGTGTGTAATGTGATAGAAAAACATGGAGGATATAGAAAGCAATATGTGCCTTATATTAACTGTATCTATATGATAAATGCCATTTGCTGAAGTGAGAGAGCCCCTTTAACATTCAGTCCTGTCTTATAACACAGATTACTATGCTGCACACTATGCCAAGCTGCTGCATTGCATTCTGAAAGCTGCAGAGTTTTGTGTTTTGTGAATGCATCAGACTACTGTATGTCTGCAGTGTACTACGGCATGCTCGGTACAGACACCGAACCAGCAGGGGGCTCCAACGAGATGCAAGGTCCTGCAGCCATCAGACGTGAATTGTAAGATGTGATGTGGCTCTGCATCCAGGGAAGACATGAAGGCAAAATATTGTCTCGGGTTCAAATTTGATCAGGAGCAACATCTTGATTGAGTTGGTATATTCGCAGCGTTCTTGCGTTTCTTTTATTTACGTTCTCAAGTTTCCTTCCACTCTCCCAAGTGCATGGCTGAAGGGGTATTCCAGCCAGGAGCATTTATCTCCTGATCAGTGGATTGGTGGTAAATGCTAGATCGGTAACGGTACGGCTTCTGGGGTCCCCGTGATCAGCAGACCCCCGCTGCACCATTCAAAGTCTATGGCACTGAGCATAGGTCTGAACCGCTTTGGCACTGCTCCGAAATTTCCTTCATCCTGAATCCCTCACACAATGCGTCGGGAATGAAATGAAGGAATTCCTAACGGTGTTAACCTGCCAGTAATGAAAGCCGTGAAGAGTTTATTGCTCCGGCACAATGACCAGAGTAAAACCAAGAGTGACTGCAGCTTTACCTCGTGTTCCAGGGACCGATGCTAGTATTTCTCACTCGGCTTGGGAGTTAATTTGACAATCTGCCAAACTAACCCCCCCCCCCTTCCCTTTCATTTTGTTAAAAGTTTCGTCCTAGGCAGCAAAGCCTATTAAATTCACCTTGTCTGTTCTTTTGTTGGAATATTTAAGCCCAACCCGTGTGGCATAGTCACGTCCTGCAATAAATTCTTGCAGCACGGCTTTAATTACCGGAGAGGAGCGTCATCCTGATAGGTTTCCTCATGCAGAGGATCTCCATAAGCCTTGTCTGGGTCTAGCTGTGACCACGTATCAGACCCCTGACGTGTACAGAAGGCTTCAGCGCTGCCAATGGCTCGATAGAAGTTGTCCCATCTCGCAGTTTCCACCGCAAGATGGAACTTAGTACTTTCCATAAGTCCCATTGCAGTGAATAGGAGCTACCTAAAGAGCGTAGCAGAACGTGTTGCTATTCGCGTAGCTCCCAGGCCCGCTTGGCAGTTTCCGTAAGTCCTACCTTGCCATGGAAGCGGCCAGATGGAACAGCGCCTTCAACACCTGAAAACCGCACTGGAACTTATACCCCCAGAGAAGGACTAAATCGCAGTTTGGACGCAGCCTAACGTAGGTTTTCTAAAAAGTTCTGTCGACTTTATTTCGGTTCCTCACCATTTAAGATCTCCACTTGCTGCCAGTGAATGAAAACACTCCCGACAGCCAGAGTCAACTGACACAATTGCCTGGCTCTCTGCAGTGTATTTCATCTTTCAATCTGGCCATACGAGTACGGTGTGGAGTGGCACCGTCTGCCTCCATTTTAGTGAATGTGCGCTTAAACGACCGGATCACCTCTACTGTCGGTGGAGTCCTCATGGCTGCATGTTAGAAACCAGATAGATTGAGAGAATGCGCATTTTGCCATTGGACGTGCTGCAGTTGTCTTCCCTGGCACCTGATTTGTAATAACCGCGCCGAATCGCACGTGACCCTGGCATCTGCCTTGCTTCACAAACCCGCACACTGGTGACCTTTGTGTGTTCCCGGGAGAGATTCATTATTTAAGGCTCTATTGTTTGTGCCTTGTAATTGACAGTGAGACCCATGTCCTGCGGGCTACCTCTCTGCGGCTGGAGGGCACTGCCAGGTTCTCCAGTCCCGTGTTATACAGAGGAGTGGTCCCCGCTGCAGCCAGGAGGCAGAATACACTGCTCCTATTGTGAGAATAAAGAGAGCCACCAGCTCCAAAATTATAATACCGCAGAACATATAGTAACGTTGTATATCGTTTCACCGTTTTGAGTATGCAGTTCCTGTGCAGACCTATGTGCTTCCATTTATACAGGTATAGCCTGTCTCTGCAGTCATCTGTTATTCCCTCTCTCCTCTTCTCTCTGTTTTGGTAAAAGAGCGTCTGCGTAGGAGCTGTATACATGAAAGCTGCTTTTTGGTTGCAAAGTGAACATAATCTGAAAGGGCTAGTCTTGGATTTTAATGCTGATGGACTATCCTCAGGATAGAGAATTTCGGACCCCCACCAATCAGGGGATAGGCCATCAGAAATAAAGTCCTGAAATCCTGCTGTAAAGGGGTCCTCTCACTTCAGCAAATGGCATTTAGTATGTAAAGAAAGTTAATATAAGGCACTTACTAATGTATTGTGATTCTCCATGTTGCATCCTTTGCTGGCCGGCTTCATTTTTCCATCACGTTATACACGGGTGTTTCCATGATACGTACGACCACCCTGCAGCGGTGGCCGTGCTTGCACATTAGAGGAAAAAGAACCAGCCTCTGTGCACCCGTGCGGTCCCGTCCACCATAGAGGTCTGCGTTTTTTCCTGTAGTGTGCAAGCATGACCACCGCTGACGGGTTGCAGGGTGGTCATAGCCGAGGAAACAAGAAGTGTATATTGTGGGGGGGGTGGGGGGATGAATCAAGTCGACAAAGGAAGCAATATGGACAACCACAATACATTAGTAAGTGCTTTGTATTAACTTTCAGTACATCACTGATAAAGTGAGACGACCCCTTTAAGGCTCTGTTCACATCTGTGACCAAAGCACATCTGCAGGATGTATGACAGATGCCGACTGCACTCCCCAGTGAGTCCCTTTGACTTGCAGTGGGGTCCATCGGGGGTCTGTCGTGGACCACAGATCCAACCGGATTTGTCATAGTATCTACTAACTGACGGACAGCAAGCAGAGATCTTGTAAACCAAACCATGAGTAACCAAATAAATAAAAATGTTATGCTACGTTCAGATTGCACACTAGGTGGCAGTATACAGAGTAACCAGAGGGGATTTTTATGGGAGAATAAACCCCGTGTGATTTGTCAGTCGGAGGCACATTTCTCGCCCTCGCCTGCGGTGCGTCGGCCACACACGCGTTCACACTGCTCATCATAAGACGTCCCTGAACCCAAAGGCTGCCCTCTAGAAGACGACGCAGTGAATGTTTTTAGAGACTTGGTGATCATATAGATTTTGATTTTCGTACAATCAGCCTCTCCCCAGCTTAAAATGTGTGATTACAAGGAACCACAAGAAGCATTCTTCAGGTTCCAGGTCCTTTCAGGGCATATAGAGACCATAGAGGGAGGGCGTTTCACTGCCCGGACCACCGCTACCCGTCTATTAGCCATGGAAATGAGCTGCTCGTCCATGGAGTGCTGCGCCTTACTCTGATCACTCATTCATTCCAATACTGTGTTTATTCTGCGACTGCACGTAGCGCCCCCCCCCCTTCTGCTGCCAGACCGGATCAGCAGGTCCTCCTATTGAGCAGTGCTTCTCAATGAGCATGAGGAGCGTGTCCCCACGTCCCAATTAGGGCCCTTGCACACGACCGTATGCCCTCCGAGACATACGATCTGCGAGTGGGCCACATGTCCCGGAGCGGCATTGATCGGGCGCACGGGAACGCACAGCATCATAGATTACAATGATGCTGTGCACGTCGGGCGCCTGCGGTGCTATTGTCCTGCACTCATAAGATCATATGTGTGCGGGACAATAGTCCCATGGGCGACCCAACGTGCACAGAATTGCAGTAACTTATGATGCTGTGCGCTCTACTGCACATGATCAATGCCGCTCCGGGACATGTGGCCAGCTCGCGGACCGTGTGTCCCGGAGGGCATATGGTCGTGTGCAAGGGCCCTTAGGCATCATGCACACGACAGTTGTTTTTAAGTGGTCCGCGAAATGGGGTTCTGTTGTTCCATGATCCGTGTCCGTTTTTGTTTCCGTTGTGTTTCCGTGTTCCACCAGAAAAAAGCAAGGAAAAAAAAATGTAATTTTAATATCTCCACCCAGGATAATGGAATATATATGCAGGTCACGGACGCGGATAACAGTCGGATGTGCCTCCGCATTTTTTCACGGTACCATTGACTTGAATGGATCCGCAAACCGTTTTTCACGGACAAGAATAGGACAGGTTATATTTTTTTGACGGACGCGGAGGACAAACGGTGCATTTGACGAGTTTTCCACGGACCCATTGAAAACCTTGGGGTCCGCAGAAAAGCACGAAAAACGGCTCAACGGACACAGAATCAAATGACGGTCGTGTGCATGAGGCCTTAAACAGAGCTCGCTATATCTCTGTGTATGTGAGTGAATGTAGTACTGCCAAGGGCAAAAGGCACCATGGCGCCATACCTGCACGTTGCCTGCGCAAAGAGCCGATGGGGACCCTCGTTACTCACAGGCAAGGGTACTTGGTTGCAAGTAATCAGCTTTCACCCCTTTGTGGGGGGGGGGGGCACTGGATGCAGTGAGCAGAGATTTAGGGGAAATATCGGAGGCGTCCAGGAATGCGGACATGTCATGTACATTGATAGGGACATGGGTGGGAGAAGGTCTACCCATCGCTACACTTTCTCTGACCTGCTGCGTGGACACAGATGTGGCCATCGGTAATATCAAGCCAGTGGAATGGGCCACGTGGAAACCCACCAAGGAGCCAATGTAGGCTGGGACTGCATCACTGTGGTGCAGACGAGACTTGTTCCAGACAGTCACAAGTTTCCCTCTTCTGCTTTGCGTCACTTTATGTGCCCGCTGCTGCGGAGGTGCACTGGTGTTTGCCGCTTTAGGGAGTATTATGTGCACTGCGGGATGTTACTTGGTCGGCACTGCCGGGGGTAATATGAGCAGTGCACAGTGGTATTCGGTGCTGCCACGTAGGTAACACAGGTACTTTGTGGTCGTATTTGTGCGCTGGTGATGCCTGCCATCACTATGGACTGACTGGAGAATCCCAAGTAGCAAACATCTGAGACGCCCTGATGTAGTGGACACCCCTTTGGGATTTAGCCCTCTTCGGTGTCGGCTTTTTGTAGTATTTTTGTTCCTTTGCAGTGTGAATTCTCCTTTACCATGGGATCTGCCATGTGAGCGTAGTCCTGGCTGCATTCATAATTCTTTTGGTTCTTATTGGAAACATCAAGCTTATCGTCAAACACTCTGAGGTCTTGTTCACACTTCAGAGTTTGCTCAGTGGTTTCCATCAGTGATTTGTGATACAAAACCAGGAGTGAAGCCTAAACAGAGGTAAGGTATAATGGAAAGATCTGCACCTGTTCTGTGGTTTTTGAGCCGCACCTGGTTGTGGTTTTGGCTCACAATTCACTGATGGAAATCACTGACCAAACACTGAAGTGTGCATGAGGCCTTAAACAGAGCTCGCTATATCTCTGTGTATGTGAGTGAATGTAGTACTGCTAAGGGCAAAGGCACCATGGCGCCATACCTGCACGTTGCCTGCGCAAAGAGCCGATGGGGACCCTCGTTACTCACAGGCAAGGGTACTTGGTTGCAAGTAATCAGCTTTCACCCCTTTGTGGGGGCACTGGATGCAGTGAGCAGAGATTTAGGGAAATATCGGAGGCGTCCAGGAATGCGGACATGTCATGTACATTGATAGGGACATGGGTGGGAGAAGGTCTACCCATCGCTACACTTTCTCTGACCTGCTGCGTGGACACAGATGTGGCCATCGGTAATATCAAGCCAGTGGAATGGGCCACGTGGAAACCCACCAAGGAGCCAATGTAGGCTGGGACTGCATCACTGTGGTGCAGACGAGACTTGTTCCAGACAGTCACAAGTTTCCTCTTCTGCTTTATGCGTCACTTTATGTGCCCGCTGCTGCGGAGGTGCACTGGTGTTTGCCGCTTTAGGGAGTATTATGTGCACTGCGGATGTTACTTGGTCGGCACTGCCGGGGTAATATGAGCAGTGCACAGTGGTATTCGGTGCTGCCACGTAGGTAACACAGGTACTTTGTGGTCGTATTTGTGCGCTGGTGATGCCTGCCATCACTATGGACTGACTGGAGAATCCCAAGTAGCAAACATCTGAGACGCCCTGATGTAGTGGACACCCCTTTGGGATTTAGCCCTCTTCGGTGTCGGCTTTTTGTAGTATTTTTGTTCCTTTGCAGTGTGAATTCTCCTTTACCATGGGATCTGCCATGTGAGCGTAGTCCTGGCTGCATTCATAATTCTTTTGGTTCTTATTGGAAACATCAAGCTTATCGTCAAACACTCTGAGGTCTTGTTCACACTTCAGAGTTTGCTCAGTGGTTTCCATCAGTGATTTGTGATACAAAACCAGGAGTGAAGCCTAAACAGAGGTAAGGTATAATGGAAAGATCTGCACCTGTTCTGTGGTTTTTGAGCCGCACCTGGTTGTGGTTTTGGCTCACAATTCACTGATGGAAATCACTGACCAAACACTGAAGTGTGCATGAGGCCTTGACAACCTAGCTGGGCTTCTGTATAGTGCAGTTTTTCTTAAATCGGATTACTGTACAGAGCCCAGTGTGAAGACAAGTGCAGCTCTGGAGTATAATACAGGATGTAACTCAGGATCAGTACAGGATAAGTAATGTATGTACACAGTGACTGCACCAGCAGAATAGTGAGTGCAGCTCTGGAGTATAATACAGGATGTAACTCAGGATCAGTACAGGATAAGTAATGTATGTACACAGTGACTGCACCAGCAGAATAGTGAGTGCAGCTCTGGAGTATAATACAGGATGTAACTCAGGATCAGTACAGGATAAGTAATGGATGTACACAGTGACTCCACCAGCAGAATAGTGAGTGCAGCTCTGGAGTATAATACAGGATGTAACTCAGGATCAGTACAGGATAAGTAATGTAATGTATGTACACAGTGACTGCACCAGCAGAATAGTGAGTGCAGCTCTGGAGTATAATACAGGATGTAACTCAGGATCAGTACAGGATAAGTAATGTAATGTATGTACACAGTGACTGCACCAGCAGAATAGTGAGTGCAGCTCTGGAGTATAATACAGGATATAACTCAGGATCAGTACAGGATAAGTAATGTATGTACACAGTGACTGCACCAGCAGAATAGTGAGTGCAGCTCTGGAGTACAATACAGGATGTAACTCAGGATCACTACAGGATAAGTAATGGATGTACACAGCGACTGCACCAGCAGAATAGTGAGTGCAGCTCTGGAGTATAATACAGGATGTAACTCTGGATCAGTACAGGGTAAGTAATGTATGTACACAGTGACTCCAGCAGAATAGTGAGTGCAGCTCTGGAGAATAATACAGGATGTAACTCAGGATCAGTACAGGATAAGTAATGTAATGTATGTACACAGTGACTGCACCAGCAGAATAGTGAGTGCAGCTCTGGAGTATAATACAGGATGTAACTCTGGATCAGTACAGGATTTTTTGTGGACTGAATTGTATGTGTACTGGAAGGTATAAAATAACAGGTAAAGATCATTTCAGGACTACTTTTCCTGGTTGGTCCAGCACATTCTTCTTCCTATTTCAGACCTCGCGCGCAGTATTCAGAGTTGGTGTACAGTGCAGTCAGATCCAGTTAGCATTTTGTAGGGAGAAGATCTGTACAACACGGAAGAAAAGCCGTATTCCTAGCAAACCAGATGGCGGATTTGTTCATGGGTGACACGGGGTGGTCTCTACCGGTCTCCGAGTCTCTCTCTAGTTTCAGGTTCTCTTTCTGTATCTGACATGGACGACTCGGTGATGATTTTCATGTAATTTGCCTTCAGGTAATGATGATCAGCATGGCAGGATCTAGAGTTGACCTATAGGCTGCAGTCATCCCAGGACCCCTCTCTTCCTCCGTGCTGCATCCCCCGCAGAGCCGCACAGTTGGGAAGCTTTTAATTGAAAGCTGGCGCCCTCATATTTTACCCTAATTGGTATAAATATTAATAATCCATTTCTTAGCAGTGATTTCATGGTATGTCAAGCTATGTGTTCTGAAGCTGGATTTGTTTCTCCCATTTTCCGTGACCTGCTCATAAGCTTATGGCTGAGCATGCATGTGTATTTCAGCTGGAGGAAGTGGACAAGCAGCTTCCTATTCTCTTCTATTTTTTCCCCAGTCCCATGGAGCTCCGATAGTCCCTAAAAAGTTTTACTAACCTGAATGCTGCGGTTTTATAAACTGTCTGTCCGCTTTTAGGTCACACGTGACCTGCGTCGGCCATTGCAGCCTGACAAGCGAGCAGGACTGGCAGGTGGCACAGGCGGTACTACAACTGCCATCCTCTGCAGTTGTATTTCCGGTATTTTACCTAATCTATGAGCGTTTTTAGTCCTGCTTCTAAAGTTTGACGGCTTAACGGTGGGCTAGGTTAGCAGTGTGTGACCGCCAGGACCCCCCCAAATCGCCAGAACAAAGGGGAGACTTTCATTCAATGTTAAGAAATCTACTAATAATCCCAATGGCAGACAACCGATGAAATATACATCTGCCGATCAAGCCAATTTACTTTCTTCATGAACGAGTTTTTGGTAATTTTCTCTAATTATGTATTTATGGAAAATTGTGGTGGGAATATTTTTGGGTGGGGGCGTTCACATGAATGAACTGAAGTGCAGCTCATCCACCTTTAAAGAGGAGCTGTCCCCTCTCCTGACGCCCATTTTAGTAACTACTTGCGTTCCCCATGTACTGACAATTCCTATGGCTCTGTGCTGTGCCATTCCTGTATTTTCACCAGGCTGCAATAAAGGTACTGCTGGGTGTTACCAGTAGTGGGTGTGTCTGACTTTGTCCAATCAGTGCTGCCGGTGCCAGACTGTGTAGGGACACACACCCAATTGGTAACGCCCAACTATATCTTGACTCCAAGATGCTAGTAGAAATAACAAAGGAACGGCACAACATAGTCATAAGAATAGATGCTCCGGAATTATTACATGGGGGATGCAAGTAGTAACTGCAACAGACACGTCTGCAGAGATGACGGGTCCTCTTAAAGGCTCGTTCGCACGGCCGTTTTTTGGCGGATTAGATGCAGACCTGTTCACTTCTAATGGGGCCCTTTTCTTCTGTTCTATGGCTCCGCAAAACAAATGAAAACATGTCCTATACTTGTCAGTAAAAATCAGGACGTAGCCCCATTGAAGTCTATGGGTCCATGAGAAACTTTGCGCAAAATCGGATCTGCATTTTTGTAAGTCTTATCGGCGAGGAACTAACGCAGTTTAATCTGTTAAGGCCCTATGCACACAACCGTATTTTCGGTCCACATCCAACCTACATTTTTTGCGGATCATATTTCAATAAGGTTGCAAAAGATGTGGACAGCTGTCTTTTTGCGGACGAGGATAGGATATTTCTACAGGGGTGAAAATTAAATTACGGTATTCACACGGCCAGGATCCATGTTTTGTGGACCACAAAACTTATACCGCTGTGTACATGGGGCCTATATAGCAGATTTATCCAAAAATGGCTGCTGGACGCCTCTCTACCTCCTGTTCTGCCGCGGGACGCCTCTCTACCTCCTGTTCTGCCGCGGGACGCCTCTCTACCTCCTGTTCTGCCGCGGGATGCCTCTCTACCTCCTGTTCTGCCGCGGGACGCCTCTCTACCTCCTGTTCTGCCGCGGGACGCCTCTCTACCTCCTGTTCTGCCGCGGGACGCCTCTCTACCTCCTGTTCTGCCGCGGGACGCCTCTCTACCTCCTGTTCTGCCGCGGGACGCCTCTCTACCTCCTGTTCTGCCGCGGGACGCCTCTCTACCTCCTGTTCTGCCGCGGGACGCCTCTCTACCTCCTGTTCTGCCGCGGGACGCCTCTCTACCTCCTGTTCTGCCGCGGGACGCCTCTCTACCTTATGAGACGCAGGTGCAGAGCAGTTCACTCCCCTTGATAACCCTGCTAGTCAATTGAAGGAAGTGGATGCAGCGAGGGAGGAAACGTGGCGTGCATGATTTCCATTGTCCTATGGAGAGGGGACATAGAGGATGCAGCCGTGAAAGCGGCGCACAGGCAGCGTCCCGAAACCCATCAAAAGACACTCTAAATTGTCCTCCAAAAATAGCCGTATCCCCACGTTACCTGAGATTCTCACACAAAGGGCTATGTACAGTAAATAGTGGAGCTCCTGCACATACTGCAGGTTTACTTCACTCTGACGGATTTATTTTAGGTTCCGTCTGTGTGTTTTATATGGGCATAACTGACAATCCCATAGCAATGACCTATGGAGGGTTAGAGGCATTCTGCCGCCACTCACTTCAGTGCCATACTGGTGCCTACTCTCGAGCTATTGTGGACAAGAATAGGACATGTTCTATTTTTTTGCGGATCTAGAAATGCGGATGCCGACAGCACCTAGTGTGTTGTCCGCATCCATTCCGGCCAATGAATGGGTCCCTACCCGTTTCGCAAAATTGCGTAACGGATGCAGACACATTTTGCGGACGTGTGAATGGACCCTAAAATCTGTATATGTTGCTTGTAGATTTTGTCAAGGAAAACCCGTCCTGCTGAGTGCATGGCGTCATTGGTTGCTATTCCAAAATCCAATTAATTATTCCCAGCAGACGTACTTGCTTCAACTTTGTATTTTTATTCCAAAAATGTCCATTAACAGGACGAAGCGCACGGCGTCATAGCAACCAATGACGCCTTGCACTCGACAGGATGAATTTTCACGGACCATGGTCCGTTCGTAAAAATCTACGTATGTGTGACTGAGGCCATAGGGTTCATTCTAACATTTGGGGAGTGTGTAATAACAGCATGTGGGTTTTTGCCACTCTCCATTGTGTTTTTTGGTGTCATGCTTCGCCATGTCTGCGCAGTGTTGCTTGGGTCGTGTGGGGATTCGAATGCTTTTACTCACTGCGGTGATGTCAGCCGCTGGGCCGGGGATCTGCTCTGACAAAGTTGTGAAATTATGATGCACGGCGATCGTGTCTCATTATAAAATGAAGCGGCTTCAGTCGTCTGCGTTCTCCTCATATTCCAATGAAGAGTCATCGCTTCCTCAGGTGTCGTGCGGTCAGAGGCTCATGTGAGTTTAAGGTGAGGCCTCCATGGCGGTCTCGCTGGTGATTGTCTAGCTCTAGCACATGGAGCCTCTTGTTTTTTCAGCCTATGATGACAAATTCAGCAACTTTCTAATATGCTTTGTTTTAATTTTTATCTTTTTAACAATTTTATGTTTGCTGTCATCTAATGGAACCCTCATTTACATTGTCATGGCTAAAACAGGTCTCCCCAGACCGCGGCACTTCAGTTACCTGCATGCCTGTTAGGCCCTTATGCACACGACAGTATTTTTTTGCGGTCCGCAAAACGGGGTTCCGTCGTTCCGTGATCCGTGTCCGTTGTGTTTCCGTGTGTCTCACGTTTTTTTTAGCAGACATGACCCAAAAGACAGGCTGACAATTTTTGCCAAATGCCTACCAAGGGATCTGCAAAAAAATGCGAATGACACACGGATGGCCATCCGCGTTTTTTTACGGTCCCATTGACTTTAATGGGACAGGTTATATTTTTTTTGACGGACTGGATACACGGACGCGGAGGACCAACGGTGCATTTGCCGAGTTTTCCACGGACCCATTGAAAACCAATGGGTCCGCAGAAAATGACAAAAAATGGCGCAACGGACACAGAATCAAACAACGGTCGTGTGCATGAAGCCTTACATGGAGCCATAGGGTCTGGACGGCAGGGCTCTATGTCCACTATCATTCATATGCCATGTGAATTCACATGAGATTGCCCTGTAAACTCACGTGCCGTAGCATTACGGTTGAGGGAAGGTTTTTTTAGTTTTTTACATCTGGCAGCAGATCTGTCCCTATGACACCGGCTGACCTGTTATATGTGCACTCGGCAGCTGAAGGCGTCTGTGTTGGTCCCATGTTCATATGTGTCCGCATTGCTGAGAAAAATGTTTTAATTTATGCAAATGAGCCTCTAGGAGCATCGAGGGCGTCACCATTACACCTAGAGGCTCTGCTCTCTCTGCAACTGCCGCATCGTCTGCACTTCGATTCACAAGGGCTCGGGCTGGATGGTGCGTATGGTGCTGGCTTAGACTCATTCGTTTGACTTCATACCAACTATTGCCGGTCTGAGACAAAATATTATGTCAGAATTGTGGCGCAATGTTTGTCGAAAATGTTGCATGTTCGACTATGCCCCTTGTTGAGTGAGGAGCGAGACATTTCTCTGAATCCAGATGTGCCCCAAATGATGCAAATATTGGCCCGGTCTTCACCCAAATGTAGATGCAGTCATGTTAGTAAATGTGTGTGAATAATATATAATAATAAAACTAATGCTGTAGCTCAGACTGATGCCATACAGCGGTATCCATTCACCACTGTATGAAAAAAAATATATATATATACATACCATAATTGTGGCACAGTTTTGGCAAAAACCAAGACACCCACCCTTTCTGTCCTGCCCTGTCTGGGGAAAAAAGTGTAGAAACCCTAGATGCACAAATATGCTCTAATTTGCTCCACTTTTTACACAATTTTTGGGATGCCGTCACATCAGTAAACCTGTGCCAATAAAAATGGTGCTGATAACCCCAGAAAACGGGCACAACAACCTTGGTAAATGCGGGCCCCTGAGTCGCCCCTCGTCTGTCACGCTCCCAGCTCATCTTTCCCTCTATGTCTCCGTTGCCTGTCCTACCATAGGAGTCGTCACCCAGCTCTCCCAAAGCTCTGAATGACGGTAGCACCAGTTACACTGAGCTGGACCTTCTGCCCCTGCATTCGTGCTTAGCCTGGAGAGTCAGAGACAACCCGGTTGTGGCTGCAGAACCCAGCTTTCCCAGAAACAAGATATCGAAGAAACGCTCGGCTATTCTTTTGAGTTTTGCTGAATCTGATTGATCTGCAGCTGTGTGTATAGGGAGGGTGTTTGTTTATTTTCTGCATTTGATACTTTGTAATACTACTGTGCACTGGATACATTGTTGCACTGTACTACCCAGTACCCCTGACTGGTTTCTGCACCCCTTCTTTGTGGCTGGGGCTCCAGTAAGTAAACTCTTCTTCCAGCCTCTTTAACCCCTTCCTCGCCCTCCCTCCTGTGTCCCTGCCCTGAGCATAGTTTGTAAAACAAAAGCTTTGGAGGGAGGGGAGCTTCTTATTTGTACGGTTTCCTCCCCTCTCGGGGTCTGTTTTGTTCCTGCACCTCTGACCTCCCCTGCCCCAGTGTCACAGATTAAAGGGGGATGGGGGGGGAGAAAAAGTTAGACTTGAATGGAGGCTGAGCCTAACCCTGACCAGTCCCCGATATCCCGCCTCGGCCAATCAGATCTGCCTTTCTATTTGTAGTTTTTAGTGTCATTTTCAGTTGCTGGGGCCGTCCAATCAGGCGCCTCCTGTTTGCTGACATCACTGGCTCCAGCCCCGCTCCCTCCAGCTGCAGACCTGCCTGCTTCCTTTCTCTCTCTCTCCCCTTTTTTTTTTTTTTTTCATAACTAAAATGGAGGCTGGATATCTGCTTTAAGGAGTACGCTGCTTATTTCTTCACCCACACCCCCTCCGGTGGGTTTTTCTTTTGATGCTGACATGTAACGAACCAGCCGGCAGGATGGTGGTAGACGCAGCGAATTCCAATGGCCCCTTCCAGCCAGCAGCTCTGCTCTACATCCGCGGTGAGTTGCTTTTTTTTTTTTTTTTTTCCATTTCCACCCTCTGGTACAATAGTGAAGGCTTCATTAATACATGGCCATTGTGAAGGCTGGGTAACGAGAAGCAGGAAGTGCTCCGCAGCTTAACCCCTCAGCTCCCTGAACCGGATTGCCCCGTCATTTAACCCTCTTAATCCCAGTGATCTGCAGCTTTCGTCTGCCTTTTCTTCCCCTCCCCCTTTTTTCCCTGAGCTCTGCTCATGTCAAAGGATGTGAAATCACTGTCCGAGGGAAGGTGGCGGGCTAGGCAAGGGGGCTTTCTTATCCAACCTGATTAGCCGTCCAGCCAATGTCACATTCTGCCCGTCTCTCCCGCCTCATGTTATACCCCCTCCACCCATCTGTTGGATGTCGAAGCCTCGATCACATGCATTATACATAAATCATTTGCTGGGACGCGACTATTTCAATGATCCCTGCTAGTTTCTATATTTGGACTCCTTATTCTCCAGCGCATGATGATGGGTGGGACATTTCGATCTTTGATGCACCCCCCCCCCCTTTCTTTTTTTGTGAATGCAATGCATTTTCTCAGCCAATACATGGGCTCAGAGTATTGAAATGCGCAGGCTACTCAGGGGTTTGCAAAATAAATTTGTTCTTTACTATTAAATATCTTTAGCAATATTCGATTTTAATTGCAAGCCCGTGCACGGCGCCCGTTATTTTTTTTCGCGCCGGCGTTGTGAGACATAAAGTAGCCGCAACATATACAGTAGCAACATGCACCTCTAAAATCTAATCTCGCTGCATCACTTTACTCTATGACCAGATTAATTAGTGTTTTTTTGTTATGCACCCCCACCCCTCAGGTGCAGGATGATGAGACTTGTAGTCCAGAATGACACCGGTTGCTGCTTATGTATCAGACTTTGCTTGGTGTCCTGTGGGCTCTCTTGATGTTTTTGGAGTTTTTTTCTGTGAGCAAATGAATGAATAGATTGCCAAATAATGTTCAGCTGGTGAGAGGCGTCCTACTGGGGAATGGTTTCGGGATCCTCTGACCTTTTTTTTTTTATGTATTTCTCAATAAATTTTTAAGCTACTGGTGCCTGATAAAATATAGATTCAGCCAATCAAATTATTATTTTTTCTTTTTTTTTCTTTTTTTTTTCTTTTTTCACTTTAGTTACTCTACGTTAGTCTACGTTTTCCAGATCTTTGCTTGCTGTCAGTGTATGGGAACATAAAGGCTGAAAACCTGTACAGACCTGTGTGCCACTAAACGTATGACATGTCATATATCGCGTGCCATAAATACTGTATTTATCAGGGGGTGGTCCGATTGTGGAGACCCCTCACAGGCAGAGGTGCTCAGCTGAGTTTTGTGCCTGTTTTGGTTGCTTTGTTCTCCTCGGGGGAGACAGTTATCGCATCCCTCTGCTACCCGCGGAGAGCCACGTCTGAAGGGGTACATCGCTTCTGCCCCTTCTTTACAGCCATTGCTGGGAGGGGGTCTCGGCCTCCGGACCCCCACCGTTTAAAGCAAACCGACACGTGAGAAGCTTTCTGCAGCGTAGTGCGTACATCAGCAGCGGCAGTCTGGGAGGAATTATCAGCACAGGTGAAAATCGAGGAGGCCTAAGGCTTCATGTACTGGAGTCCGCAAGCCACCGATCCACCAAATCTGGACACCTGCGTGCAATCCGCATCGCTAGAAATGATTATTCTTGTCTGCAAAAGGGACAAGATCAGGACATGTTGAATAATTTGCTGAACGGACGTCCGTGTGCTGTCATGGATGCAAAATACGGTTGTGTGCATAAGCCCTAAAGGGTTTTCCAAGTATTAAAGGGGTTCTTTACCTGTTTCTTACTGATGAGCTATCCTCTGGATAGGTGATTGGCGGGGGTCCGACACCCGAGACCCCCGCTGATCAGCGGTTTGAGAAGGCAGCTGCTTTCGCAGGCTAGTGACGTCACCGCTATGTCACGTGGCCTGGGCGCTGTTGCCTTCTCAAACTGCTGATCCAAAGGATCCAAAAGAAAAAGATATAGAACCCTTTTGATGCAATTGCAGAAAACCCTCAGCTGTTCGATGTATTGGGCCAGTTTTGGTTTTCGCAGAAAAACTCGTGAAGCGCTGATTGTCCTTGTGCATTCACTATGCCGACAGTTACCTGTAGGTGGATGTACCTGGCGTAGTTGTTTCAGCTTTTTTGCTGTATGGTGCAGCTGCTTCCGTAATTTCCTAAATTTCTGCTTGCTATTAAGTGTATTCAAAAGCTGCAAAACTTTCCGTTATGCAATGATTCCATTGTGTGAAGCTGGAACTGGCAGAAGTCATTGAAACTGGGGCTGGAGAAATCCCAGGGGCTGCACCCCCAACCCTAGAAATGGCTCTGGGCACTTATTGTATATGCCTCTATAAATTCTATTTTATTTGGCAGATCTTGCTTGTGATTGGCTCCCAAAACTGCTGCTGCTCCTCTATAATTCAGATGTGAGATGGTGGGCTATGTCAACTGTTTGGAAGATCTATGGAATTAAAGGGCATCTGTCAGCAGTGTTGTCCCTATCACACTGGCTGACCTGCTACATGTGCGCTTGGCAGCTGAAGGCATTGGTGTTGGTCCCATGTTCCTATGTGTCCGCATTGCTGAGAAAAAGGATGTTTTAATATATGCAACTGAGCCTCTAGGAGCAACGGGGGCATTACCATTACACCGAGAGGCTCTGCTCTCTCTGCAACTGCCGCGCCCTCTGCACTTTGACAGGGCTAAATGTGATGACGTTTTCACTGCTTGGCCCTGTTAAACTTGAGAGGGCCCGGCAGTTGCGGAGAGAGCAGAGCCTCTAGGTGTAATGGCAACGCCCCCGTTGCCCCTAAAGGCTCATTTGCATATAGTAAAACATCCTTTTTCTCAGCAATGCGGGCACATAGGAACATGGGACCAACACAGACGCCTTCAGCTGCCAGGAGCACATGTAACAGGTCAGCCGGTGTCATAGGGACAGATCTGCCGACAGATGGACTTTAATCCTGGTCTTCCCAGGTATAGAAAAGTGAGCTTTAAAGGGGTCTCCCCATCTCATCCCATTGCTAGGATATGTTAGCACTTCCCCACTGATCCTGAGAATGAGAGGGTTGTGGCCCCCTTCAGCAGGGGCCACTGTGTATAGGACAAGCCGTGAAGCAGATGCAACGCAAAACCAGAGTGGCAGCCCCTTTTTTCTTAGGAGGGTCCGGCTCCCGCCAGAGGCGGCTTATCACTTTACCACACAAGAATAGATCACGTTGTCTAATTAATGCTGGGCGTTGACGGGAAACCTGTCCGGGGACGGGTTTGCTTTAAATAGGAATATATCTTCATGATGAGCAAAATGGGTGGATCCGTGACCATTCAGAAAGGGGCGTAGCTGTCGGATAATGGCTAATAGTCATTCAGATAATTAACGGTTATCCTTAAAGCGATCAGAAACATTATCCTACAGAACGGAATCGCTCTGAGCATTACGTGACGTGTTCGTACTCCTCTCAGACATACAGGTGATACCCCAATAATTAAGAGGGTCCAGCAGCTGCTGTCTGACACATTCACTCCCACAGTTGTCCAGTCACTGAATTATGGGAAACTGAACAAGGTCCCTAAACAATCAGGGGGTGCCCCCTTTAAGTGGGCACCGAGCAGAACAGATTTCTCCAGCATCGCCCGCCTGGCAGAGCTCCTCTCTGGTCTGGTAGAGATCTACACTTCCCCTTATCTGTATCTGGAGATAACTGGGCCCGCAGAATCATTACTCACCATGCACGTTCACCCTCGCCGCTTACTGTGCCCGGGCATTACCTCTTCATTATCAGCCGCTTGTGTCTATTCATGGCAGCAGTAATCTGCCGTCTATTGGACACCCATTAAAAATGGTGCCACCCTGAAAGATAGCCAGATGCCTCCCCGGCGCTGCGGAGCAATGACTTTCACACAGACGAAGGACTCGTGAAACACTTGAACGCGTGGAAAGCTCTTCCCCGGGGTCAATGTGCCAGGAGTGTTTGGGCATGACCACTGCAGTGTATACATTATACAGGTTCCTGTGGCGGTTCCGTCTCTGCTCAGGATCATAGGCTAAAATTATGAAGGACTATCCCATGATCATATAAAAAAAAAAAATATGAAAATCGGACATCATATAGGACATGGCGGCCCCTTGATAACAAAGCAAGAACCAGCCTTGTACCTCACATGGATCCAGAGATCTCCCCATTCATTGCTCTGCTAGATTTAGATCAAGCTGGCAGCTCAAGGGGAGTGTCCTTTCTGCTGCAGCTCAGGGGGCGTGTCCATGCTCTCCCTATCTCAGGAGGCAATTGAAGGATGAAACTGAGCATGTGCGACCATCTGAGTGAGCTGGACAGAGAAAGAAGAAAAAAGAAACAGCATCTGGCGCTATACAGGTACATTTTATTGAGCAAGTCAGCGGCTATGCTAAATTTTTAATATGCAATTACAAAAGAATTCAGGTCCAGGGGCTGGTTTGAAAACAGTCGAATATTTTTCGTGGGACAACGCCATTAACCCGACATAGTCATATAGATAGCACATCACCAGCTGTATGGGGCTGCTTTCATTTTCAGGGGGGGGTCATGGGAACCTCCGCCTAAGAGAGGCCAAAGCTAGACCGATCACTGACCTCACGATTCCTCGCCTGTGTCTGAGGCTTTACGCACGCAATTTTTCATCCCTTTTTTGCGGATAGCATACTGACCCATTAGCTTCTGTGGGGCCACTTATCTGAATTTTCTGCTGCTACGCGAATTAAACAGAATACAAAATATTTGAGCGAGCCGCTCTGGTATTTTTCAGAAGTCCTATAGCGATGGAGAACGCACCGCACAAGCGTAGCCTTCTACATTCACCGCTATGGGACTGCTGGACAAAAAACGAAGCCAGTGCTTGGCTTTCTTCGGAACTCCCATAGCGGTGGTGGCACATGCATGGTCTGCGCTCCCTTCACTTTGGGAGCCCTATTCTGGAAATAGGAGCAGAGGCGGATCGGATTCGCTGCCAGTTGCTGCTGTTCTGTAGATCTGGACGGCATTAGAGACGTATGGATATGTATTGCTCCGCTCCATCTGATAATCCACAAGTGTCGCGCTGCCTTCCCCCGCCCCCTTTTATCTCTGAAATGCAGATATTTCACATTTTGCTTCCATGTTCAGGCTTGACTCAGAGCGAGCCCTGCTGAAGCCTATGAACGTGTGGCTACATACCGAGCGCGCCTGATTGACGGCCGGCCGCCTCGCTTGCTGCATTCACTGTAGGGGCGGGCGGTTGCCGCTGTCATTTATTGCTGCAAGTAGGTTCTTGTTCCACACAAACCAAATGCGGCCTGGACTCGCAGACTTTTTTTTCTAGACGTTTTCTGGTAGCGGTAAAGCAAGAAAGCCGAGGAATGCATCTATTAAACCAGCGGGTTTCAGTCTATTGACTGTTGCATCGAGCAGGCAGTCTGTTGTGCCCTGTCATCAGCCATGAACGCCAAGTGACGCCCCCTGAAGGGAGGTGGGCGCTTTAATCTTAAGTTTTGGGAAAGCACCACGATGACGTCCCACGGACATGTATTTTCTGATGATTTTATTTTATTTTTTTCCTCTTTCGACCCTTTACAGGGGAGTTCCACCAAAAAGACATCATTGTACATCTACCACAAATGTGTCCGATCCATGTGGATCTCATGTCGTGGGAAATTGGGGTCTCTTGAACTCCATTTTGTAGTATGTTAGGCGAAGACCCTTGTCAGATATGCCATAAATGTCTTTTTATTAAAAAAAAAAATTTTTTTTTTAACCAGACTAAAGCCACCATAAGACTGGTCAACTTTGTCCCCAATCCCACTGGAGGTTGAAGTGTTTTTGTTTTGTTTTTTTGTTTTTTCTTCTCCTTTGCCATGCTGAGTATCTTAAAGGGACACGTCTACATTGAACAAGATGATTTTTGCTAAATTTGACTGGTATCCGCAATTTCCGGCACTCCAATCTGTTGTAAAACTACTACTCTCAGCATGCACACTTGCTTGGTTGTCCCATTAAAAACAACCGCTGGCATGCCGGAGGTTGTTGACCCCTATTCTAGCCCTACTCCCGTTCACCTGACACCTTTTGGCCTCTGTCTGGATGGTATGTGTCGGTATCCCTTCTTTTTTTTCTTCTTTCAGCCCATACGGCAGCATACCTCGTGAAATCCTCCTAATGTATATACTTCTGAACAGATCCTCTTGTTAAAGGGGTTGTCATGATTTTTTTTATTTTTTAAAACTTGCCAGTAGTGTTGAGCGAACTTGTGTTTTAAGTTCTGCGTCCAAAGTTCGGGTTATCGAAGAATCCCATTGTGGATTCCGCTACCACGGACCATTACGGAATTTGGAATCCATAACGGGATTCTTCGATAACCCGAACTTTGGACACAGAACTAAAAAAAACAAGTTTGCTCAACGCTACTCGCCAGTTCACCACTTCCTGTCCGCCCCCCTCAGTTCCAGCGTCGCCTTCTCGGTCCTCTTTGCCGCTGCAGCCATGACGTTCTCCTCTTGGATGCAGCGGTGACTTGCTCATATATTGCAGGTCACTGCTGGAACCAGTCATTGACCTCAGCTGTAGATGCCAGCGATTGGCGCCAACAGACATGTGCGGTATACGGACACTGCACTCATGGTTTTGTATGTGGACAACCCCTTTAAATGGGTTTTCCAAGACTTATACTAATGATCTATCCTCTGGATAGGTCGTCAGTATCTGATCGTTGGGGGTCAGACATCCAGTACCCCCTTCCCCCCTCCTCCAATCAGCTGTTTGAGAAGGCATCGGTGCTCCTCCGTGCTCACCAAGCACAGCGCCGTAGATTGTATAGTGGCCGTGCTTGGTATTGCGCTCATTCATGTCTATGGGGCCTTGTGACCGATGAATGTGAAGTCTCAGACAAATCAATTGCAGATTGCTGCTTCGTCACGGGGCAGAATGGCCGTCTCCGCAGACTCCATGGACGTAATCTCCCCTTTAGGCACATGAAATGCATCTCCCCATGTTCCAGTTTTAGTTCCTCCTGGCCGCTGCAGCCTGCACGGCGAAGTCTCCCATGTCGTGCGCCCGCTCTCAGATTTCCAGTCCCGGGCAGCGGCTGTTCGTGCGTCGCCGTCATTTAGCACCTTTCCAGTTAGAGAGCTCTCAGCCATCAATGGTTTCCAGGCAACGATGACGAAGGCTGTAATTGAGTTTGACTGTGCATTGTGTGTTATTTACTGGGATGAACTGGGGTGGTGTTCCTGCCCCCACCTCCCGTCTCCTGCTCGCTGCACTGGGCGAGGATGATGCATGGCATCAGGGCTCATTAGCAATCAGGAAAGGGCAGCAGAAGCTGATGCCAGGCGAGGGATGCCAACAACTGTGCCCTGAACACAGCCGCCCCGCAGGAGAGCCCTGCCCGCGTCCTCCGACCGAGCTGAGTCTTCTCAGACCAGCAGGACATGCAGTTCTTCCTTGAGTTGTTTATTAAGTGCCGTGTCCCCCCCATTTTTGCCGCATTCACGGTTAAAGCCGTTTTCCGGTTTTAGGTTCACTTTTCATAAGAAATTCTGCAGCTTAAAGTAAACGACCTCCCTATTAAACTGTTTGCATAGACAAATGGCTGTGATTCATCCGATCAAAATGCTGTTTTTGTTTTGTTGATCCAAACCTCCGTTCCCAAGTTGGGGCTAATGCACACGACTGTTGTTGTTTTGCGGTCTGCAAATTGCGCATCCGTAAAACACGGATCTTGCGGAACGGAACAGCTGGCCTTGAATAGAACAGTCCTATCCTTGTCCGTAATGCGGCCAATAATAGGACATGTTCTATGTTTTTGGCAGAACGTACATACGGGCACGTTTCCAGGTTTTTTGCAGCCCCGTTGAAGTGAATTTTTCTGCATACGGGCCGCAAAAAAAAACCGTAATGGACACAGACAAAAAATATGTTGGTGTGCATGAGCCCTTATGATACTTTATCTTAATGTGCATAGTAGGGCGTTGGTGCAATGAGGGTGTCACCATTGCTCTTATTGCACACAAGCTCCACCCCTTTCTATGGCCGGCTCCTCCCTTGCTGATTTGCCACTGCCTGACCCGGCCAATCTAATCAGTGGGGGAGGGGCCGGTCAAAGAAAGGAGCAGATCTTGTGTGCCGCAAGGGTGACTCCTTCATTGCACATGTGCAAACAGCTTGTTAGGGAGGTCGCTGGTGACGGATTCCCTGCTGTTTCCAAGATCTCTGCTTGCTGTCAGTAAACGGGATTCTCTTGTTTACATTCAGGTACTGAAAACCTGAATGCACCTTGCACTTCTCACAGCTGAGGGTTTGCTACAGTTGCGTCCAGTCTAGACTGCCCTCTGTCCATAAAGAGCCTGGACTCCTGACTGTTATATGGTAACAGCTCCTAGCACCGAAGACTCTGTTCACACCAAGTCGAGAGTATAGGCCGCTGAGAAGATGCTACACTCGCCCCATACACATGCATGCTTAGCTCTGCTTCTCTCCCATGGGAGCAAAGGATCAGGCACGCTAAAATCCAGCATGCTCGATCCCTCTTTTAGCTGTCGCAGGGGAGCATCGGGACACCCTTGTACACATTAGATGGTCCAGCTACAGCCAATACCTTCATCCAATGTGTATGGCCACAGTTAGGCGCCATTGTATAGCCATATGGTGCCATACGTCGCCCTTTGAAGCAATCTTGTATATACCACCCAGACAAAGTCCAAAGGGACCCTCTTTTGGCCTCCTGTTGGGTCGAGCGCCTATTGCTATGTTCGGCTTGAGCTTTTCCACCACATAAGTCAAACACGTTCACATAACATGTGAATGGAGCCTAGAGGATTGTTAAGATGAGATGCACTTGTAGCATACCCTCAGCTGTGAGCAAGGGTAAACCATAGGCAACAGTTCAAGCCCCAAATCAGCCCTTCGACAGGCCATGCAAGGCTTTGGCAGGGGTTTGTGGACTGCGTTTTGCATTGTGCATATTACACTATGGAAGACACAAGTCCGTGGCAGATACAGGACATTGCTGGACCCGGTGAAAATCCTGAAGCGGACCCTTCTGGCCGCTGTTTGTCCAGGGTCTGCAGCCAGTTTGCTAAGCTCCACTTCCGCACATACTTTCGTCGAGGCTTTGTATCCCGTAGCAGCCGCATAAATGACTCTCGTCTCCTGTTTGTTTGGCCACGGTGAGGGGGAACCGTCTCTTCTTCACTATTTTAGGGCTATTTTAAGAATTCAGTCTTTGAGATTTCTTTTAGCTGGCCCGAGTTATACACTAACCGATCCGCGTCTCATGCAAGTTGGATTAACATCGGTAAACGCATTGCCCCAGCCTGCAGCGCCTTCCCTGGGATGAACTCGGGGACCAATTAGGATAAAGTGTATTAGAGACGTGCGCACATTCAGTACTCTGATAAACGAGCTTTATTTAATTGGACAGTTTACTATCCCTTTAAGCCATTTCACCCCAGCAGCACAGAGGCTTCTCCTCATAACGGCATAATGATAGGCAGCAGAAGTGTAGACTGAGAAGAAGACATGCTGTTGAAAATTTTTGGGTACCACCGCGTGGGCGCATGCCTGCCTCCTGCCCCGGGCGGCGTGGGCGCATGCCTGCCTCCTGCCCCGGGCGGCGTGGCCGCATGCCTGCCTCCTGCCCCGGGCGGCGTGGCCGCATGCCTGCCTCCTGCCCCGGGCTGTAAGGATGGATGGATGTATGTATACCTACATGCTAATGAATAGGACAGTTGCTGAAATGTCTGCAATAAATCTCCAGTGTGTGAATATACCCGTATGGCAAATAGAAAACCTCCCCTCATAGAAAGCCCAACTACAGCTCAATATAGATGCGGTTGGTGCACGTTCAGATCTCTGCCATGGAAACCAGTGACGTGGTTATAACATGCAGGGAGGACATGGAGTGCGCCTGCCCATCATTCATCTGTATGCGGAGCACTGATAACAGTGATATAATGGCCTCGGAGGGACGTTGTCTGACCTGTGGATGCAGAGGGTGTTCTAGTATTTTCACTGCAAGAAAATGAAAATAAGATTTAAAAAAAAAAAAAGAGCCCCCCAATAAAACGGAAAATTCTCCATCCGTTGGCACAAGTGCGGGTCACCCATCTCCTGCAGAATGCATGTCACTTCTGGTCTACTGCTCTCAGGCTGGACGTTGGGGGCAGATACCCCCCTCGGAAAACGACGGCAAATCACTACAATACTGATGAACGGTGGTCTAACTGTGGGCTACTCCCAGTCCTCAGAATAGAGGGGCTACAGTGCTAAGCACATGTGATAAATGTCTGATCTCTGTATACTCCACCATAGCGACCCCCTCCAATCAGAGTAACAGGGACCTCGAGCACCTCTTTAAACAGAAGTGAGGAGGCGTTGGCGGTCACGAATGTTCCTGCCGCTCTATTCAATGTCTGTGAGGGTGACTGATGCCGAGTCCTACACCCCGGATATCTGAGACATTGAATAGAGTGGCACGGCGCATGTGCGACCCCCACTGCATTCAGAAGCCCCCTCAGGCAGTGAAAAGGCACTGTGGGGGCTCAGGACCCCTGCTAGTGATCGGTAGGAGTCCTAGCGTTCAGAGATTTGTCAACAGATAGATGAAAAAAAATAAAAAATCACGGGGAGACTGCGCTGCAGCGCATTATATAGCCACCGGCAATGGGACCTCATTCCATTGTTGGCAGGAGGTCCAGGGGTCAGACCCCCACTGATTAGAATGCTTTCCTAGATTAAAAAAAATACCTATTTTAATCCTTCAGTTCCTCATAAAATTAAAGGAACAATTTTAGCAGATCACATTAAATTTCAGTTTTTTATAGATTATTTACTGCAAGACCTATAAACCACAGCAATGTAAATCGTGATTGAAACTTAAAGGGGTTTTCGGAGACTTTAATATTGATGACCTATTCCCTGGATAGGTCATCCGTATCTGATCGGTGGGGTTCGATTCCTGGCACCCTCCTCGATCAGCTGTTGGGAGGGGCCGTGACCTCTTCCTTGGCCTGTGATGTCACGTCTGTCAGTCACATGGCCTGTTTTATTTGCAGCTCAATCCCATGCAAGTGAATGGAATTGAGCTGCATTACCAAGCTCAGCCCCTATACGACATATGGTGCAGTGCTCGGTATAGTATGAAGAGGCAGCAGCGCCCGTCGGAGCTCCGTGACCTCTTCAAATAGCTGCGGGTACTGGGAGTTGGACCCCAGTGGTCTGATATTGATGACCTATCCCAAGGGCTGGAGAGAGCAGCCACTGTGAAGTTCTGGGACCCCTGGGTGACTGTTATGAGATGCCAGACTTTACTGCCGTAGCCCTAAAGGGGTTCTCCAGCTTTAGTCACATATCCAATTCTAAGCCTCGAGTTGTCTGGTATCGCAGTTCTGCTCCGCCGTAGTGAATGGGCCTGAGCTGCAGTACCACACACGGCCTGTGGACAGGTGTGGCAATGTTTTCTAGACCGAGCTAGGAAAGGAAGAGAGACTGTATGTGTATATGAGACGGAAGAGCATGTGTGTGTGTGTGTGTGTTTAGTAGCAGAAGCGTTCTCTTTCTGTTGAATATTACACATGGAAATTTTGGGTAGTCGTAGCAGACAATGTGCTGATAAATCTGAGCTGCGCTGCCCGGAAGGAACGTATTGTGGGGAACTCATGTGTTGATTTTCTCCCGTTTCAGATGTGCCCCCGGCCGAGCAGGAAAAGCTGTTTGTTCAGAAGCTGCGCCAGTGCTGCGTCCTCTTCGACTTTGTTTCAGACCCACTGAGTGACCTGAAATGGAAGGAAGTAAAGAGAGCGGCTCTGAGCGAGATGGTGGAGTACATAACCCACAATCGCAACGTCATCACGGAACCGATCTACCCTGAGGTCGTTCACATGGTGAGCACGTAGATTTCACTCTTCACGCTGTCTCGTCAGGGTATGGTGCAGGCCTATAAATCCAGTCATCGGTCTGACCCATCTTCAGTTAGCATGGCAGCTATTATGTAAAATATACCCACAAATGTCCTCCCGTCTGGGGCTGTAATGAACATGTAGATGCACAGAAGCATCGCTGGTTAAGTCTGGCTTAAGTGACGTGGATGAGCGACCCTAGAAAACGTAATGTCTCTCAGAAGAGTGGCACATAACAAGAACTTCAACTGTGTCACTTGCATATAATTGTCAATGGTTTCCATTCACTGACAAGAAGTAGTGAGTCAAATATGTAAATAAATACATTAGAAAACTGTAGAACTTCACGCAATGAAATCCCAATAGTCTATGTAACAAATAAGCACAGCTCGCCCCATGTTGGTTTATAGCACCCACAGAGGTTACCCATATACCCATCAACTGTAACATTAAAGGGGTTCTCCAGGAACTAAATATTGATGACCTCTCCTCAGGAGAGGCCCGTCAGTATCTGATCAGTGACGATCCGCTGTGGGGCACTGTGCATGGTATACTAGAGGCCGCAACACTCTGCCGAGCAGCAACCCCCCAAAGCTGATCTGAGGGGATGCCGGAAGTCAGACCCCACCAATGAGTTATTTATAACCTATTCTAAGGATAGGTCGTCATTATTTAACCCCCTTACCCAGAGAACAACAGTTTTGCTTGAGCTCTGCTCGGGCTTTGAGAACAGTACTTAGCAGTTCAGCCCAGACAGCAGGGTAAGGGAGGGCAACTTTAACTCCTCATATATCGAGGGCTGGGTAGAAGCTGGGTCTTGTTTGAAAGCTGACAGTCTAAAAAAAAAAACAAGACCAGAATTACAACATTATCTCCTTCACATCAGGAGATAAAGCTGTTAAAAATCGGTCCGAGAGTGATGGATGAAAGATAATGTGTGGTCTTGTTTTAAAGCTTAGATTGTCAGCTATTAAACAAGACTCATATCTCTAGCTGCTACCTAGCCTGAGATGTGAAGAGTTAAAGCAGCCAATCCCCCCTTTTAGATGGCTGTGATCCCAGTGAACCTGAAGGAGGAGGGATGGGGGGTAGCTGACAGCCTGCAGTATAGGAGAGAAGCGACATAATCATAGTAACGCACAGAATAGTTATCCTGTTATTTATACCACATAGTGAACGATGTAACAATAAATCCCTTGAAATAATGTTAAAGTTGATGGTTTTTTTTTTTTTATATTTTCCACTAAAATTAAAATAAGATATCTAATACACTATATGTACCCCGAAATGGTTTCTAAAAAACCTACAACTATTCTGCAAAATTCAATGTAGCTAAACTAAAGAAAACGTTAAGTTATAACCATAAGAACACAGAGGGGACAATGTTACTGGTCCTTAAGGCTAAAAATGAGTTCTGTCTCTAAGGGGTTAAAAATTATAATGCCCTTGTGTCCCCCTGAGCTGTGCACAAACTATATAAAATCGTCACTAAAAAAAGAAAGTTACATTTACAGGGAGTTTTTTTTTTCAATCTTAATGGAGTGGGGAATCAGATAAGGATGGATTATCTGTTGATAATGGAGCCTGTCAGAAGGTAGGATATATTAGGAAGTAAGTGAACAGTCTGTTCTTGAAATTGATTTGTTGGAATCTGTATAAGTAGGCAAGAGTAAGGATCTGAGCGACCAAACGGTGATTGCTAACTGACTGGGTCGGAGCCTCTCTAAAGCGGCCGGTCCTGGTATGCAGTGGTTAGTGGTTACCAAAAGTGGAAGAACAACTGGGTTCTGTTCACAAGTTCATAGATGCTTTGATGCCCGCGGGAAGTGAAAGGTAGCCCGTCTAGTCCCTTTCCTCAGGATACTGAAGAGCAAATTGCTGAAAAAGTAAATGCTGGACACGTCAGAGGTTTTGTGGAATCCGTGCCTCAATGGGTCAGAGGCGTTTTGGCAGAAAGGGGGCCTGTAAAATATTAGGAGGTGGCTTTAATGTTATGACTGATTGGCGTGTGTTCGTTTTGACTGCAGCAGGACTACTACATTGAGATGCAGCCGTGTGGTGTTTTTTGGCTCCTGATCTCCCAGCCTGCATATTTTCAAGCCTTTGCACAGGCTGATTGGCACTGGGCAGTGACTGGATACAATGTTGCAGTATGTAAATGTGATGCAGGTTACTGTATCCATCTGTATAACTTCGGTAACATTGTGTCCCTGTCCTTCCTGTCAGCGCTAAACATACTAAGGCTAGTTTCACACTAGCGGCAAGGAATTCCGGTAGGCTGTTCCGGCGGGTGAACAGCCTGTCGGATCCGTGCAGCCGCTAGTGAACGCATGCCCCCGGACTACCGCTCCGGTCCCATTGACTATAATGGGGGCGGTCTGGAGTTCCGGAGGCGGCCGGAATAAAAGTACGACATGTCGTACAAGGCTGAGTTCACATCACCGTTTAGCTTTCTGTTCGTCGTCTGATCTGTCAGAGGAAATAAAAACAGGATTCTGTTGCACCAGTCGGCATCCGTTTGAGCCATTTCCATCTGAGATCCGTCATTTTAAACGAAAAAAAATACTGCATGCAGTCCGCTTATGAAAAGGAATCTCAAATGGAAATGGCTGAAACGGATCACAACTGATGCAACGTTTTTTTTTAGTTTTTTTTTTATTCTCACTGATCAGAAAAACTGAAAGCTAAACAGGGATGTGAACTCATTTTAGGGCTTACATCAGAAAAATTTTCAAAAAAAAACATCAGAGAGAAAAGTCCTGCATGCAGGACATTTTTCTCTGCTGCAAAAAACATTCTCCTGAACGGAAACCTAACAAATCCCATCATAGTCAATGTGGTCTGTTAGGCCTCTTTTGATTGAACGCATAGCACCCGCACTGAATCCTGGCCCATTTATTACTATGGGTCTGTGTACATCAGCATTGTTTTTCACGCATCATCTCTGCATTACGTGAAAATCGCAGCGTGTTCTGTATTCTGCATTTTACGCGCAGCCCTGGCCCCATAGAAGTGAATGGGGCTTTCGTGAAAAAACGCATCGCATCTGGATGCAGTCCGGATGCAACGTGAAAAACCCATCAAAACTGATAGCATCCACGTAAAAAAAAAAAACTGAACTACTGAACATAGTTGCTGACAAAACTGACTGCACTTGCGTGCCAAACCGTTTTTTTTTTTTTCCTGAACAGATCTGGACACAATCCCTATCGCTCGTGTAAAAGGGGTCTTGGGCTCCGTTTGCTTCAGCACCTCCATAGTTTTTGTTCTTCTGCTCCTATAACGGAGCAGAAGAAAGGAAATGGGAAGGAGATGTGAAAGCAGCCTGACTGATATCGGGAGGTTTCGAGTCACAGCTTCAGGTCTTAGATGAGACTTGGTGAGACCTGAGATATAATCGGCCTTTAATAACTGGTCTGTTTCCTTTCAAGTTTGCAGTGAACATGTTTCGGACATTACCGCCGTCCTCCAACCCGACTGGAGCAGAATTTGACCCAGAGGAAGATGAGCCAACGCTGGAGGCCGCCTGGCCTCACTTGCAGGTAAGGGCCCCCCCGTCTCTCTCCTCGACTCCACAAGGACAGAGAATGAAACGTTAATTGAAATGGCTGACGTCAGAGATCAGTATAATGCATTCAGCTACCCGGACTTAGCGCGTTGTGGCCTCTTTGTGTTAGGCCTCATGCACACAGCTGTATCCCTTTTGCAGCCCCTAAAATACGGACGTTGTCCATCATGTGCAGTCTGCATTTTATTTGCGGACTTACTGCTTTCAATGGGTCCGTGATCCTCATTTATGCAGAACGGACACACAGATGCCAAAGCACACAGATGATCCGTGTGCTTTCCCCATCCATATGTCTGAAAAACAATAGGACATGTCCTATACTTGTCTGCAACATGCGGACCGCTGAAAGGATATGGTCGTATACACGGGCCTTAATTGCATAGCTTGTTTAACTGATGTTAGTCTGCAATATGGCGGCATAGCTAGTAGATGTGATGTAGATTTCAACAAAAAAGTTGGGCTCCTGTTGGCTGCAGATGACCATTCTTGTTCTAGTCATTATTGGGGTTCACAGCCTCTGCACCCCACCAGTAGCGTTTGCCGCATTTCCTACTGATGTGCCACCAATGCCTGCAACGAATCTGCCTCTCTGAGCTCTGGTGGTGCTCATAGAGGATTTGCTACTAATAAATTACTTATAGCTAAAGGGGTCATCTAGGATTTTACAAGTGATGCCCTTTCTTCGCGCTAAGCAATCAATATCCGTAACTTCGGCACCGTAACGTGGCGCCAGAACTACACAGCCCCGTCCCCTGTATCATGGGCACTGCCGGTTACTGTATTGATGTGGATAGTAACTGGCTCCATCCACTACATGATGGACAGTACTATGTAGTTCCAGAGCTACTCTGAAACAGCTAATCGGGGCGTGGTATGTCAGACCCCCGCCAATCAGACATTAACGGCCCATCCTGAGGATAGTCCGTCACTTAGAAAACAACGCCTGCACAAACCCCTCATTAACGCTTTGTCTTCTTTTCAGCTCGTCTATGAATTTTTCTTGAGATTCCTGGAATCTCCTGATTTCCAACCCAATGTAGCAAAGAAATACATTGATCAGAAGTTTGTCCTTCAGGTATGCATTTTTGACTTTTCTTAGCTATCCGTGGACTGTGAAGCGTTCTCATTGCTGACTCTTACTACGTCTCGTTTCCTAGTTATTGGAGCTCTTTGACAGTGAAGACCCCAGAGAGAGGGATTTCCTGAAGACCACTCTCCACCGGATTTATGGGAAGTTCTTAGGCCTTCGAGCCTACATCAGGAAACAGATCAATAATATATTTTATAGGTAGGTGTCAAAACATGGACACGAGGCTTGTGTGACTGTATAGCTGGTGCTATGGTCCGTCTGGCCATAGGAAGCCCTAGTGCAGGGATAGGGAACCTCCGGCTCTCCAGCTGTTATTAAACTACAACTCCCAGCATGCATACTTAATCTGCTCTGAACTCCCATATAAATGAATGGAGCATGTTGGGAATTGTAGTTTCACAGCCGCTGGAGGTTCCCTACCCCTGCTCTAGTGGAATACGATTTCTCTGTCATTTCTTGCTGTGGTTTCCAAAGAAAAAAATCTTTCTCATTTGACATGCTGAACCAGAAGTGGCTGACGCGGGCCAACAGGCCTGTCCGCAGATGGGCGTCTCACTTATGTCATTCTTGATTGAGATTTTTTTCCCCTGCTGGGACGGTTCTTTTCATTCTAGAGGCGATCTAATGGCGAGCGAAGCTGTAAGTCGATATTGGCAGGCTGCGGTTCAGGTGTTGTAGTGCCACAAAATGCCCAATTCTGTTTATTATATCTGTTTTGACTAGTTTGACATCACTTCTCGAGCATGGCTTCACATCCAGCTGGAGCGGTGTCATTCCGGAACGACAGATGTGTAGTTTATGCAGCGTTTTGGGTAACCTTGCGCGTCCAGGTAGCCTTGGCATTCAGAAGTCGAAAAGCAGAGTCACAACCCGTTAGACAGAGCTATAATGGTAGGGAATATTTCCCACCCACCTTTTCCGGGAATGGATATATATCCAATAGATTGCAAAATATGGTATATCTAGTACAGAGCCCTCCAACCTGTGGCTCTGGGAGTTGTACTTTGTATATATTATTCCTGTAGTCCGTAATTTCTACTTGTACAGAATGTTCTTGGCGCGGAGGTTTTTTTACTTTTTTTTTTGTTTCAAACCCTTTCAAGCAGTGAATTGAAGGATCTGGTCATACATATTGCTCATTTCTCTGCATGCGCTTTATTACTTCTTTTCTCCCGTATCCTGCGAGCTGTTGCTTTTGTGATGTCATTAATTTATAGCTTCCATTATGTCAATTTTTGACTTGTAATTTGTCGGCAATGTTCTACGCTCTGCGCAGCTTCCCCCGAGCCCCCGCTGTACCACGGCCGGCCTTATATTGTAATAGTCTGTCAATGTGCTTTGTCTTCTCCCCGGAGCGGTTTTTGTTCATTAGATCGGTCAGCTTCATCTTGGTATAATGCCACAAACCTGCAGCATAAAGAATCAAGAAACGTCCATGTTACTCGCCCATTCATAACCTTGTTCTCCCGGAAGTTTGGGGGAAGGGGGCTTGGTTACCTGTTCCCTGGATAGACTATTCTGTATTACTTAGAGAAGAAATGTTAGACTGGTGGGGGTCAGACTGCCGGGACCCCCACTGGTCGCTAGAAAGGGTCCTTTGTTTCCTATGATTGCAACTTGAGGTGCAGGATTCCTACTTGCTCCATTTTTGCTTCCTTGGATCCTCTTCTACGAGTTGGCAAGGTAGTCCAGCACTAGGGTTTGCACCGACTAAGGCACCTTCAGTTACTTATGACATATACGTTCAGCTCCACGTAGCTTTGTTGTGGGTATGCAAACATGTACATGTATGGCAAATCCACGTTAGGTGCCCTAGATCCTCGATCGGTGCAGGTTGGCCCTAGCCTGTTGGCAGAAAAGGGGGTCTTGTAACTCCCATTCAGTGATTTTTTTATGCTGGCCTTTCTATTGAGTTCATGGGAAAAATCCAAAGTGGCCCCTGCCCTGGTCAAACATATCCTGCTTATGATGGCAATACAACTTGTAAAGTGCCGCAGAGTACGTTGTCGCTCAATAAAGACGACGACGATGATGGTTGAATGATTAGTGCCCACGTCGCCCGTGGCTTCTCGGCGGCACACTGTCAGTAACAGGATGGGTGAGTGTGTCACTGGTGCATACACATCCATAGGGGTTTTCAGCAGACTTGCCTACAGTGTATTTTAATGCCTGTTTTATCTTTTATTAGGTTTATTTATGAAACAGAACATCACAACGGCATAGCAGAGCTACTGGAAATCCTGGGAAGGTCAGTACGTTTCAAGGCTCTTTTTATGTATTTCTCCGTTCCAGACAATCATGAATCTGTTTTTATGGGACCCTTCAAGTTAAACCTTTTTAGGCCTCATGCACACGACCGTTGCCTGCCTCCGCGTCCGCTTCTCCTTGAAATTTCGCGTCCGTCAAAAAAAACGGATGACGGACCGTTTTTTTTGACGGATCCGATTTTTATGGCAGATCATTGTAAAAATGCCTATCCTTGTCCGCGACCGTGAAAAAAATAGGACATGCACTATTTTTTTGACGGAATGAAAACACGGATCACGGAAGCGGAAGGAAAACGGTTGACCATCCGCATTTTTTGACGGACCCATTGAAATGAATGGGGAAGCATCCTATCCGTGAAAAAAAAACGGAACGGACGCGGAAACAAACAACGGTCGTGTGCATGAGGCCTTAATTGTATATTTTTTACGTGGGGCAGAGGGTCACAAATCTGATTTTTTTTCAGTCCTCTTCAAGGAAATGGCGGGCCACCGTGAGGAGAACCAAATTTTTAGCAGACTACGTTTCATTTGCCGGCCTTTTAGACATGAGGTTTTATTACATTAGATGAATGCGTATTGCTTATGTAGCATCCCCCATATTTCACTGTGCTGTACAGGGATCCGTCCTCGTCCCCAGTGGGGCTTAAAATATAGTTTCCCTATCACATACAAAGCCATGACCCCTATCAGTATGTCTTTGATTTAACCCTTGCGGTGGTAGACCTGCAACAGTCACTGGTTTTTCTCTCATCGTGCCTTTCCCCCCCAGTGTTGGAGAATCGCTATCTGGTCGTACAGGTTTGCCCCCACTGAAGTGCACAATAGACATAGATGAGTTCTCATAATAATAAGGTGCCTGTGTTCATTCTGTCTTGCAGTATAATCAATGGATTTGCCTTACCATTAAAAGAAGAGCACAAGATATTCTTACTGAAGGTATTATTACCGTTACACAAAGTGAAGTCGCTGAGCGTCTACCATCCACAGGTAAGAGGCTGCGCCTGCGCCATCCCTGCTCTGGTTTGGAAACCCTGGTATAGTGCATGGGTTACATTATGTTAGTTGGGTTTACGAGCTGAACCTCAAAATGTATGGTCTCGTATTTAAAGGGGTTGTCCCACGCAATATATTTTAGTTTTCATATCACCACCTGGATCTCAATACTTTTGTAATGGCATGTATTTAAAATTGTTGTCTAGCCAGTGAGATATTCAATAAAATGTATGTGCATAGCGCCACCTGCTGTTTGCTCTTCTTCTTATTTCATTGTCCGGCTCGCTGAGATGGCCGCACGTGCTCAGTTTCATCCCTCAGCTGCCTCCTGAGCTTTTATAGGGAGAAAGCTGCAGCAGAATAGACACGCCCCCTGAGCTGCAGAAGAAAAGACACATTCCCTTTTGAGCTTACAGCGTGGTATAAATCTATATAGAGCAGGGGTGCACAACCTTTTCTGGTTGGGGGCCACATTCTCAGCCTGAACCAATTCCAAGGGCCGAAAATAAAACTTAAAGGGGCATTACCAACTGAAATACTGTATTTTTGCAATATTGAACATACAGTATATACTATAAATGTCTAGTTACAGTTCTAGGAGTCCCATCTAATAGGAAAATACATGAAAGATACATCTAAGAAGCCATAAGACATAGACCTACATGTCTTTTACCAGATGTTTAGGGGCCGCACAGAATGGTATTGAGGGCCGCATGTGGCCCCTGGGCCGCAGGTTGTGCACCCCTGATATAGAGCAATGACTGGGGAGATCTCCAGATCCACGTGAGGTACAGGGCTGGTTCTAGCTTTGTTGGAGACTGTCATGTGCTACGTGACTTTCATTTTTTTACATTAGTCATGGGATATCCCCTTCAAAACACTTCTTGTATACCCCTAGGATATTTTTCAGTTGTACATTTTTGCAACGCCATTGTCCAGAAATAATGGACTGACAAACCATAAACCTAAAAATTATAAAAATATATCTGTATAAAAATAAAAAAAGCCTGCATCATTCGTGGGACAAACTCCACAAAAATCACATTGATAGCCCGGCTAAAAAGGTATGGTTGTAAAATGTAATACAAACTATAAATGGCCGAACCCGAAGCAGCGTACTGAAAATAAATGTTTAACTATATCTGTGCATGTGGACTGTTATCTATATCTGTGCATGTGGAAGTTTGTTGCTGATGTGGTTTAATATTTTGCAATTTTTTATTTTTTTTTTAGCTGGCATATTGTGTAGTTCAGTTTTTGGAGAAGGACAGTACACTCACTGAACCGGTACGTTTCACTCATTTTTATTTTATTTTTTTAATTTATTTTATTTTATTTATTTTTTGGGCTAAATGAGAATGACTCTTCCCGGGAAGGAAATTGAGATGGAAAGTATTTTGGGCTCGTGTGCTCTCTACCTGAATCTCCACAAAACTTAGAGGTGATGAGATGGGAAAAGAGGGATGGATGTAAAGATTATATGGAGAGATAGGAGTTTAGACCCTGTAGATCATGGTTTACTACATGCAGTGCTTTAAAGGGGTTGTCACCTATGTCAGATAGTTGCCGAACCCCCACCTCTGGGACCCGCACCCATCTCCAGAATGGGCCTCCTGAAGTAAAGGATTATTACTATTATTTTCTACGGGAGTTTGGAAAATAGCAGATCGAGCGCGCTCGGGTATTTGTGGTAGTCCCATAGGAATGAGTGGCGAGCGCACAGCATAAGCGAAGCCACCGCTTCATTCACTTCTATGGGACTGTCATAGATAGGCGAGCCAGTGAACGGGCTCAGCTATTTTTGGCAGTCCCTTAGAAATGAACGGAGGGCGACCATGCATGCGCAGCTGCTTTTCGCTCACTTTGGGTGCCCGTTCTCACCTATCTGACATTGGTGCTATATCCTCGCGATATGCCACCAATGTGTCAGATGAGACAAGCCCTTTAAGCTCCGCACAGCATGTTAATTTTCACCAGATATTTTTTTGCATGACGTGGAGGATTTGCTCCATCTAAAAATCGGCAGTGAATCCGCCACGTGTGAATATACCTGTTAATCCTACTCGGTCATGCACGGAGTTTGCATCTATATCGGCCCCCTGAAAGTAAACTCGGGGATCTTTATGTTTTTGCACAGGTGGTGATGGCACTGCTGAAGTATTGGCCGAAGACCCACAGTCCAAAGGAAGTTATGTTTTTAAATGAACTAGAGGAAATTTTAGACGTCATAGAGCCTTCAGAGTTTGTGAAAGTCATGGAACCACTCTTCAGACAGCTGGCCAAGTGTGTGTCCAGCCCGCATTTTCAGGTATGCCGTCCCTTTAAGAAAACATAACTCTTTGTGCTCATTCTTGTAACATTGTAAAATTGACGTTTAACAATTTGTATCTCAGGTGGCGGAGAGAGCTTTGTATTATTGGAATAACGAGTACATCATGAGCTTAATCAGCGATAATGCAGCTAAAATCCTTCCTATTATGTTCCCATCCTTGTACCGAAACTCCAAGACACATTGGAACAAGTAAGAAACCTTTTTTTTTTTTTCTTTCTCTTTGCGCAACACAATTACCAGTCAAGCAGAACAATATCACAATATAAACAATGGAAGTCACGTGTGGTGGGCAGCGTAGGAGATGAATAGCGCTCAGCTCGGTAAACATAAGATCAGCAGCGATAGAGAAAGGCAAATCTACACACCCATGTGAAGTGATTTTTGCATGGGCCCATGATCAGGGGGAATGAACAGTCCTACGGAAGTTTGTTCCTAATCATCGTGCCTGCGATCTGCCGACAAACGAGCTAGCAATCATTTAACCTGTGGCCCTCCAGCTGTTGTAAAACTACAACGCCCACCATGTCCTACTGTAGACTGTCCAGGCATGCTGGGAATTGTAGTTTTGCAACAGCTGGACGGCCGCGGGTTGGGCATCCGTGGTTTATTGGATCATGGCGGGCATATAAAAGTCATCATCTGCAGCATGTTGTCCTGTGTAACCAGTGCTGCTGACAGCAATGATCACGAGGACGATCCGTCGCCTACTGTACCGACGATCGCTCCATAAATGAGTGCCAATCGACTTGTTACATCGCCGATCAGCACTTGTTACAGGCAGGAAATCTGTCCAGGTAAAAGGGCCATAAGCCGGATGATGGATCATGAATCTGTCCTCTTATGGGAGTGTCATTCAGAAGGGTCCCCTGCAGGAGAAATAAAAGGATATTCCCATCTGTTAGGGTGTGCCATAACTTCATGATCAGTCAGCCTCCAGAGAAGGAACAAAGTCCTTTTGTCCTCTGCACAGCGGCTTCACCATCCACTCGCGGTGCAAGGGACTGCAAAACAGCTCCATTTAAGGCTGTGTTCACACGTTCAGGATTCGCCGTACAATGGCCATGCTGTGTAGTTTAACCCCTTAATGACCAGCGATCTGTAATTCCCAGGGGGGACCCAAATCAGTGTGTGTATTACGGGGTTAGAATCTGCAATGTGTTACTCCGCATGGATATTTTCCTCTGCATATGAATTGGGTATAGAATACTGCAACCACTTGCATTTGTGCAGAATTTTGGACTATTCTCTTAGGATGTGGTTAGTAGTCTTTGCCTAAAGGCTCACGAACGTCAACATATATTTGTTTTGTCCTCTTTTTATTAACTTTTTTGCGGCCCGTATGCCGAACTATCCACTTCGGTGGGGCCGCAAAAAAACGGAAATCACTCCATGTGCATTCTGTGTCTGTTCCTATTATTGTCCGCATTACGGACAAAGATAGGACGTCTATTAGGGGCCGGCCGTTCTGCAAAATCTGGATTGCACATGTCCAGGATCCATGTTTTGTGGACCGCCAAACAGCGGTTGTGTGCGTGAGCCCTAAATCCCAGTTCAAGGGGTTATCTAAACTGAACCCCATTCGTAATAATTCTGGTCATAGATTTCCTTGAAATCTGTAGCCGTGTTATACTGGGCCATTAAAGGGGTTGTCCCATTATGTAGTTCGCCCCTTTCCACAGGATAAGTGTTTGTAACGGGACAACCCCCTTTAAGTATCTGTTCTTTTTTTCTGTTCTCTTGAACCCAGGACCATACATGGCTTGATATATAACGCTCTGAAGTTGTTTATGGAGATGAACCAAAAACTCTTTGATGACTGCACTCAACAGTTCAAGGCAGAGAAGCAAAAGTAAGTCGGACAGATGAAGTCACAGCTTCCGGCCGCCATATGTATTGCACTAGCTATACCTCTGAGTGGGGAGAGCTCCTCCATAGGCGGCCACATAGCTGCATCATCTAGCTTCTTAGAGGCCATTGCAGATCACACAGGAAAATGCGGAGTTGTCACCTCATGGCATGTGTGATTTATCACTTTGCCATGGCTCATACGAGTAGCAGATATCTTATTGTGCAGTGTGGGTCTCCAGCATACTCTGAGTTGTGGCCACAGGTTGGAGACACAGCATGCAAAGGTAGAAAAACAAACATGGCTGTTCTTAAAGGGATATTCTCATCTGTTCATTTATAGCATATTGATAGATGTCTAACAGGTTCCTCTGGGACCTTCTGCCATCTCAAGACTGGGGCCCCGGTGTGAATGAAGAGCACGACCACCCCTCGATTCACTACTATGGGACTTGTAAACCTAGCCAAACCGAGACATTGGTAATTTTGGAAGACCCACAGCAGTGGATGAGAAAGCTGCGCATGTGCGTCTTGCTCTCCATTCACGCTAGATGTGAGTACCACGTCGGAGAGCTGCTTCCATCTCAAGAATGGGGCCCCTATCAGACATTTCGATATTGCATAAATGTCCCAGATGAGGATACCCTTTGACGAAAATAGCGCCGTGCTTTTCCATTGAAGCCCATTCGCTTCAACGGCGCAGAGCTGCAGTAGCAGACACTAGCCAGGCGTGGTGCTGTTCTTTGAATTAAGCAGGCATGTATTTCTAATGTGGGACCATCCAGCAGTTCTTATACCGTCTGATTTTCTGCCTAGTTTGATTTATGCGGAGGATTCTGATAGGATTGAAGAACCCGTTTTATAGATTATATATTTTTTCTGTATGTCTGCCTTCCAGGGAAAAGCTTAAGCTAAAAGAAAGAGAAGAAGCTTGGGTTAAAATTGAGAATCTAGCCAAATCCAACCCCCAGGTGTGTATTGTAATAACTTTATTTCAGGGTTCACTGAGCTTTTTAAGGGTCCATTCATACACAGTAGATTTGTTGCAGATTTTTTTTTGGGCTGTCCAATTCATCTGTACTGTACTCTGCTATTGCCGTCAGTCTCACACAGATGAATGGAGAAGTAGCACATGTGCTTGACTGTCGCTGCATTCACTTGGCGGACTCCGGACCCCCATTTTAGGGATCGGTGGGGGTCTAAGCCGTCTGATTGTCACCAATCGGATACTTATCACCTATTCTGTGCATAGGCAATATATCATGGGAGAACCCATTTACACCCCGTCATGTAAAATACTTTTTTGTTGGCTTTGTCTATAAACTTTCATATTAATCTATATTCATCAGCGCTTTACAATTCAGGCGTCTGGGTTTGGAGGATGGCATGTCGCTGATGGCGCTGGCTGGGGGACGTTGATGATGGCGATGGCATGTCGCTGATGGCGCTGGCTGGGGGACCTGGATGATGGCAAATAGCAATGGCATGGGGCTGATGCCGCTTTCTGGGGGACATGGATGATAGCAATGGCATGGTGCTGATGGCGCTGGCTGGGGGACGTTGATGATGGCGATGGCATGGTGCTGATGGCGCTGGCTGGGGGACGTTGATGATGGCGATGGCATGGGGCTGATGGCGCTGGCTGGGGGACGTTGATGATGGCGATGGCATGGGGCTGATGGCACTGACTGTTGGACATGGATGATAGCAATGGCATGGTGCTAGGAGTGGGCGATATAAACGATATGCGATATAAACTATATGAATTTGCGCAACGATCTAGATTTTGTCTATATCGCCCTACTGCGATAGATGACCACGGAATAATATATCCGGATATATATATATATATATATATATATATATATATATAGTTATCGCACATGCTTCAAATTATATCGCGATATAGATTTTAGGCCATATCGCCCAGCCCTAGGGTGGAGGCGTGGGTGCAGGGGTTGGAATGAGGTGGGTGCAGAGGCTGACACGCGGCAGAGACACGGGTGTAGGGGCTGGCATGGGGTCAGGGGTTGGCACGCGGCAGGGGCAGAGACACAGCGGGGGCAGGAGCTGTATATGGACAAATAGAGTATGTGTAGAGTACTTTGCCCTGACACCCCCACCTGCTGTTCTCCTTTCTAATGGCCGTAGCCCACGCCGATAAGAATATATTTATATTTTATTGTAGTGAATGGTTGGCACTGCAGATGATTGCATGGAAACGGCAGCGACTGCGTTCATCGCCTATAGAATTGGCTGCTGCTTCCCATAATCTCGGCCTTTTATCAGCAGGTCCCTTTATCTCTTATTGTGTCAGAAATAGCCGCTAACCGAAGCCAGATGCTTAAAAGCGGAGAGCGGCCAAGTGCGGGGAGAGTGACGGGCCATCCTGTGGTTATCGCTGACAAGTAGCAGTGTTTACAGAGCGGCCCCCGGGTGCCGTGTGGGGGGGGGGGGGGGGGACACTGAGATTCCAGCACTCCTTGCACAGAATCCAATCTCTCGTGTGGGTCGCGGCTCAAGAGTTGCAGAATGTTAGCTCAGCTGGCTGTTAGAGAAGAAAACACTTTTTTTTTTTTTTTTTTATTCTGCTAGATTACCAACACTGAAATTACTCTAGGGGCTGTTATCCTGCTTTGCGCAGATTTGGAATTGCATTAAAGTCTATTGTTAGGTGAGGTGTCAGTCTTAACTGTATCCCTGCCTCCGCTGCTTTATTGAAAAAACTAAACAAAAAAACACTGGTTAGGCCAAGTTCACACTTCAGTTATTTGGTCAGTTATTTCCATCAGATTTTGTGAGGCCTACTCAGACAATAGGTGTAATGTTAGGAGTTGCACCTATTCTGTTTTCGACCCGCACCTGGTTTTGGTTCACAATGACTGATGGAAATAACTGATCAAATAACTGAAGTGTGAACTCGGCCTTACTTCACGGTCATGCATCCTCATTGCATCCCTATGGGGGAGTAGGTGCTGACTACAGCTTTTTTCCCCATAGGGAGATGCTGGATGCAGTTGGACCCCTGCTGATCAGACATTGCTGACTTTTTTTATTTTTATTTTTTGTGCCAAGAGAACTTTCAGAAGGCATGGGCGGAGGGAGGATTTATACTTGTCCCACCTGTCAGTAGGATTAACCCTATTGAACCTGACATACTGTGTGGCAGGGTTGATCCTGCCACTTAAAATAAAAATGATACCCATCTTGAGAAAATCAGTTGCAGTGTTTTTATTCTTCATGCAAATTAGAGCTTCAGTGCACCAAGGGCCGGGGTCTAGCCACTCGGTGCACCTCAGCATTCCAGTGCTGGCCCCGCCCTTTAGTGCTCTGAACCTAATTTGCATAAAGAATAATGGATTTTCACAAGACAGGTGTCATTGTAATCATCAAGATCAACCCTACCAGGAGGACTGCGTGGTTTAATAGGGTTTATCCTGCAGATTTTTATTTTTTTTCATCTCCATAAGGGACTACTGTTTTACATGATTTTATACTTGTATTAGCTGTTTGACACGTGAAGCATTTGGGGTACAGACAGAACTAAGGGCTTTTCTATTTTCCCAGTACCTGATCATATCACAAAAAAAAAACGATGACCCTATCCATGGGGGGCGTCCCCTCTTTTCATGCTGCGGCCACTCTTATGCTGCTCTTTTTTCTTTTTACCCTTCAGCTGATTACTACATTATTACATTTCAGTACCCCATGTATACTGACACGTCCGCTCTGAACAGTCCTGTTGCAATGGAAACCGATGGACCTTTACTTGAAGATGTACAGATGCTTAAGAAGGCGATGAGGGAAGAGGCGTCTCAGGTAATGGGCTCTTCTTCTGATGCAGCAATTATTATCATAATTTTCCGTCACTTTTAGAGATGAGCGAATCGACTTCGGATGAAACATACGAAGTCGATTCGCATAAAACTTTGTGTACAATACTGTACGGAGCGAGGGCTCCGTACAGTATTAGAATGTATTGGCTCCGATGAGCCAAGTTATTACTTCGTGTATTAGAATGTATTGGCTCCGATGAGCCAAGTTATTACTTCGTGGAGTCTCGTGAGACTTCGCATAATAACTTCAGAAATTGATTTAGGCCTCATGCACACGGCCGTTGTTTTGGTCCGCGTCCGAGCCGCATATTTTGCGACTTGGGCGTGCACCCATTAACTTCAATGGGGCCGCAAAAGATTCGGACAGCACACGTTCCGTGGCCCCGCAAATAAAATAGAGCATGTCCTATTGTCCATTTTGCAGACAAGAGAATAGGCATTTCTACAAATTGCGGAACGCGGAGCAGCTTCCGTGTTTTGTGGATCCGCGGTTTGCTGACCGCAAAACACATACGGTCGTGTGCATGAGGCCTTATACTGTAAAAAAAAAAACTCTGGTTCGGTTCCAAGTGGTACCAAATCGATTCGCTCATCCCTAGTCACTTTCATTCTAGTAAATCTGACTGATGGGGTTGCCCTGTTTCAATTGCTGATGAGGGCCAAATGCTTGGATAGATACAGTATGTGGTAATGTGGGGGAACTCTTAAAGGGATTGTCCAGAATTACTTTTTTTTTGCATACCATTCCCTCCCCGCCAGGGCGTACTTGCCTGCTCCGTCGGTCTCTGGTTGTCTTCGCTGAACTCTGGTCCCCGCGTGTAAACTTCCGGCACAAATGGAGGTCAATAATAGGAGGTAGTTCCCACTAAGTGCGACGACAGAAGTTAAAGGGGTTCTGCAGCCACTACATATCGATGACCTATCCTTAGGATAGGTCTTCAATATCTGGTGGGGGGGGGGGGGGGGTCTGACTCCCAGCTGTTTGACGCGGAGGTTGTGCTCATGCAAGCACTACTTCCCCTTTAAGATTACACTGCGCGTCTTGGAAGTCTCTGCAGTGCAGTGTAATCACAGGTGCTTGTTCCATTCGCTGCACCTCCGCTGTAAGCGAGATGACGCACAGTTTGACCTTGAAGAGGAAGCAGCCCTCGCACGAGCGCCACCTCCTCCTCTATAAACAGATGATCAACGGGAGTGCTGGGAGTCAGACCACCACCGATCAGATATTGATTGCCGCACTGCCCCGTTAAGTGATGGCGGAGATATGGAGTTGCCTAGTACAGGGATGCCCAACCTGCGGCCCTCCAGCTGTTGCAAAACTACAACTCCCAACATGCCCTGATAGCTGTAGGCTTCTAGTACGATGCTTTGCAGGAGAAGCAGCCGGGGATATGATCGCCTCGACAAGAAGGGGTGCACATGGTGCCACGGGCAAACCTTGCTTGTGACACCAGTCCATTTCATACATGGTCATAGCTTCTATAGCAGTATGAAAGTTTCTTATCCTGTTTTCTTCGTTTTTACCCCTATTTCCAGGCTCAAAAAGATCTGAAGAAGGAAAGACCCCTCGTACGACGCAAGTCAGAATTGCCTCAGGACATCTATACCATGAAAGCCTTGGAATCTCATTGCAGAGCTGACGATTTAATAACACATGACGGGCATTAGACTATGACAGTTATAATATTTTGTGGATTTTTTTTTTTTTTTTTCGGAAGCAGTTACACAGCAGACTTTTTTTTTTTTTTTTTTTGTGCCATACCGGTCTGTTTCATGCAGTCAGTTTTCTTCAACCCAGTTCTGTAGGCAATAACCTAAACCGATGTACAGCCTAAGATCAGATGTTCAAACAATGGTAAAAATAAAAAAAAAATACACAAACTTTTTATCGAATATGCAGAACATTGGGTTACGTGTTAATCGCCGGCCCACTCCAGTGACTGCTTACGCACCGTTACCGGTATCCTACAAGAGGTGGACCGTCTGTAGACCACCACCCACTTCGCCGCGATTGCGAACCACATGACAGCCATGCAAAACGACGATGGTGCTGCAGAGAGACCTCTCCTGTACTGGTCCATGTTACTAACCTTTCCTGTGATCTCTTTTAACAGAGTGTCTGGTCTAATTTCAACTAGGGGGAACAAAAAATGGAGGCTTTAACTGCATGTGCCGCATAGAATTTTATGGGGTAACTTTTTTTTGTTTTTCCTGTCTATGCGTTTTTTTTTTCTTTTTTAATCCTTTCTTCAGTTATGTATATTGTTTGCTTCGGACAAGCCTCATTTTTTTTTTTTTTTTCCCATGTATTGAAAGCCATATTCTTGTCAGTCGCCGCCATCCTCATATATATATTTTTTTAAAGTATTACAATGCCATTTCTAGAAAGTGCACTAACCAAGCCGTTGTTACCATTGGGTCAATCAAGCAACTTAAAAAGAGGAAAAAAAAAAAGGAAGAAAAAAAAATCAAGGTGATGAAAAGAAAAAAAAAAAATTTGTGTTCAAAAATTTGTTCTTGTTCTTGAAATAAAATAGTTTCACTGCTGATCTTGGTCCTGGGCATGGGCGCTGACACTTTTTTTTATTTTTTTGGTTTCCTTTGCTCTCGTTATCTTACAGTAGATCCTTAGGGGTGTTTGGTTGGTTTTTATACTCTTTTTGCCAGTAGCATGCATGCAGACGGCTAAGCTGTTGGCGGCTGATAAATGTGTATATTTTTTGGATTATTTGCAAACTTTTTATATAAAGGGGTTGAGTACAGTCAAAAAAAATTGTAATAAAGGAGGATGAGGCCGATTTAAGGTGGAGGAGACGAAGTCCGCAGAGCTCACGGTTAAACAGGCTGTAAATATGGGCAAATTGCTGTTTAACTTCAGATGCTGCTAAACATTCACCAAGGTTTCATGATGGCAAAGCGCCCAAATATTGTGCTTTTATTTTTATAGATTTTCTTTTTGGCCAGTATTCATCTTTTGTATACATTTTTTTTTTTTTTTTAAATGATATTTCTTGCCACATATTGTTAAGTATTAAGAGTCAAATCTCTCACGTCTGGCTTCAACAATCATCCCTTCTGGTCCTCTGTGCAGCCCCAGGCTTGTGTAGGTGACCATCGGCAGGATCCGATGACGGTGGGCACAGGGGGCGTATTAGAGATCAGCCTAGAAGGACTTTGAGGGTGGGCAGTTTCCCCTTAGATAATCCAACCCTTGTGCTCTTGGCTTGATACCCATGCTCATACAGACTGGACAAACTTTTTTTTTTTTTTTTTTTTTTTTTTTCCACCCCCCTCCTACCCAACTAGAAACTAAAGAATAGTTTTTTCCAGATCCTCTCAAACTCGGCAAAATCGATTCACTTCAGAGGTCGGCAAAGTGATGAAACTTGCATCAGACCAAAGACTTATCTGCCGTCTTAATGCCTATGCCAAGCTTTGCTTAGATTGGGTCTACTGAAAACATTTTAGAAAAAAATCTGATTAATAAGGCCAAAGGTAGTAGCTGGCATGGTTTGACTTCCGTCTGCAAAGAAGCGGTAATGCAGCTTGACAGGACAGTACCACTCGCCCAAGTCACGCGAGACCTCTAGCAAGTCCCTAACCAGCTCTTTTAGCCTTAAAAGGCCTATTTATTGCTGCCTTATTAATCAGATTTTTGTAAAAAAAAAAATTAAACTGCCACCAACCTCTTTATCCATGACAGTACCGGGCTCTTTGTGGCGTTTGGCATCATGGAGAAAAAGATGTTTGTACCTGTATAGAGTCATGGGGGTGCAGCTGTTTTTTTAGGAGAAGTCTGAATGGGGACAGTGCGTCTCCGCTTGATTCGCATCTTTCAGGCCGGTTGCGTTGTCCCAAGCCACATTCAGAGCATGTGTGCGTGAAGCGAGGAGGAGGCTTGGGATGACGAGGTGCGTCGACCAGCCTGAATTCTCCGTAGACCAGCTCCACCCTCGTGACTCGGTAACATGTACACAGCCCTTCATTCTCCACATGCTGCCTAACAAGCCGGTCGGCAGGTTCCCATTAAATATTCATTTTTGCTACTTGCACAAAGTCCGCAGGTGTGCGATCTTCCAGGGCGTGGGTTTCAGCAAAGTCGTTGCCGGTTTGTTCCCTTCTGCGCAGAAGATCCTTCCTGTTAAACTTGAAGAAGTATCGCTTTGCAGATCCTTTCACATTAGGAGCAGCGACGCCATCTTTTTAAGGGGCACTGGGTGCTTGTACATTATATGTATATATGGTATACCATTGTTTGAACCTCCATCTTTTGCTGTTTTTCTTTTTTTTTTTGTTTTCTAGTTTGGTTGTTTAATTCCAAGGGCAATGTATTTCTTTAAAAAAAAGAAAAAAAAAAGTTTAAACTTTTTTTTTTTTTCCCTCTTCCCGACCTACCTGCTGTAGCCATGTTTGTTTGCCTGTGTAATACTCCATTTCTACCAATCATCTATTATTGTCTAGATATTATTTGTGCTCTTTATTGATGATTAACATTCACCAAATAGGGGAAACCCCTGGGGGCTTCTGGGAAATATTTTTTCCTGTAGAAATTTTTTATTTTAATTTTTTTTATTTATTTTTTTGCCATAGAAACAAACAAAAATGAGTTTCCAAAAATTCCATACTTGGTCTCGAATAACCATTTTGTGTTTTAAATCTTCCTGGCCCTGTAGACTTATACCAAACTAATATGTATACCATGGGGGACAGGCCCGGTAGATTTTTTTTTTTGGTGACTGTTTTTTCTCGATAAAGTTTATTGTACACACCTTTCAGAGATTTTACCTGTACATGAGGAATGTCAACAGTACCATGACGAGTGTCTTTTTAGTGTGGCTTTAGTATGGCTTCGTTTTAATATTGTACATACATTGTACTTTGTTTTATGGTAATAAGTAATAAAACTTTAGACTTCATATTTTGTACAAAATGGTCCTGTGTACAGATTACGGCTTCTCAAAAAAAAAAAAAAAGTTTACTTTTAGTTTTTTTTTTGCACACTGTAAACTTTAACTGGATTGCCGCCATTATCTACAGCTAAAATAGTCATTTGGGGTTTTTAACGGGGGTGGGGGGGGCTAGGAAAAGGGGGTGGGACCTACCGTTCCTGTAGCCATTTCTGCGCAGCTCTTCATCGACACGTGCTGTTGACAAGCTTTCACGCTCTTGGTGTATTACTCGGAATCAATAAAGAATATGACTTTCAATATGGCGGCTGTCATCTTGTGAGTTGTAAGGTTTAAATAAAGTTACAATTCTATCCAGGTCAACCGATTGTGATTTTCTCACTTGTGTTGATCCAGAGAAAAAGTCCCTGAGGAGGTAGTTTTACGTTCGTCCTTCCTCGCTGTATAGATTCCTTTTTAAAGGGGTTGTCCACTTAGGACAGTCCCATGATGGTCCCTTGACGTCACTGGGTGTCCCACTGCGGGGAGCTCTATAGATTACCGAACACTTGGCAGCAAGTGTTGTCTGCAGCGCCTCTACTGGGGAAGTGAAGTATTACACAGTTCTCATTGAAATCCCTGGGCTGTACGGGTGTGTCGGCTCCTCCAGAAGTCCTGAATGGGAACCCGTCCTAATAGAGAAAAATATTCTTGAAAATAGACCCCGCATAAATGAATCCTTCATTCTAAAACACTGCAAGTTTTTTGAAGTTTATTTTTAATTTTTAAAGTGGGTGGGGTTTAAAGGAATGGGGCAGGGCCTCCACGGGATGATAAATTTATCATAATTTATGCCAGAAAATAAATATGAAATATATGGTAGTGCAAAACCAATGTAGATTTCAGTTTGTGGTGCACAGGACCGTATGGCTTTTTCAGTATTTTGCGGTGCGCAAAAAAATACGGATGACGTCCGTGTGCATTCCGGCTTTTGCGGAACGGCACAGCTGGCCCATGATAGAACAGTCCTATCCTAGTCCATTATGCGGACAATATTAGGACATGTTCTATCTTTGAACGGAAATACGGAAACGGAACGCATAAGGAGTACCTTCAGTTTTTTGGGGATCCATTGAAATGAATGGCTCCGTATACGGAACGCAAAAAATGGAATGTAAACTGGGAAAACAAAAATGTTTGTGTGCAAGAGGCCTTAATAGCTCTGGCAAATCTTCGTATTGTGGACGCAGGTTTACTGACCCGAACTCACAGCATCATAGATTCCTATATTCCAATTAGGATATGGTTACACAGCAGTTTTTGACATTGGAAATTTGGCGCGGAGCTGCTGGCTACTGGGGGAATCCGCTTTCCATAGTTTTAAATAAGGGGGTGCGGGGCGCGGTTTACCACAGCGACCGAGCCGAGAGAGAGGACACGCCGCTATAACCTGCGATCACCTGAATGGTCGCACAGCCTCCTACTGAGAACAATGGGATGTGAGCTATGCTTGTTGGCAAATAATCCATGCCAAATTCTGCCTGAAAAAGCCGACATGTAAGTGGGGCGCAAGGCTTAAAGGGGTTATCCCATGACTGATGTAAAAAAATGAAAGTCAGACATTATATAGTACATGACAGTCTTGTCCTCCCTCAGCCCTGGACCTCATATGGAGGGGGGGGTGTCCTTTCTGCTGCAGCTAAAGCGGCATGCCCATGCTCTCACAGCTCAGGAGGTGTGTCCATGCTCTCCCTAGCACAGCTCAGGAGGCGTGTCCATGCTCTCCATAGCACAGCTCAGGAGGTGTGTCCATGCTCTCCATAGCACAGCTCAAGAGGTGTGTCCATGCTCTCCATAGCACAGCTCAGGAGGTGTGTCCATGCTCTCCCTATCACAGGTCAGGAGGTGTGTCCATGCTCTCCCTAGCACAGCTCAGGAGGTGTGTCCATGCTCTCCCTAGCACAGCTCAGGAGGTGTGTCCATGCTCTCCCTAGCACAGCTCAGGAGGTGTGTCCATGCTCTCCCTATCACAGGTCAGGAGGTGTGTCCATGCTCTCCCTAGCACAGCTCAGGAGGTGTGTCCATGCTCTCCCTAGCACAGCTCAGGAGGTGTGTCCATGCTCTCCCTAGCACAGCTCAGGAGGTGTGTCCATGCTCTCCCTAGCACAGCTCAGGAGGTGTGTCCATGCTCTCCCTAGCACAGCTCAGGAGGTGTGTCCATGCTCTCCCTAGCACAGCTCAGGAGGTGTGTCCATGCTCTCCCTAGCACAGGTCAGGAGGTGTGTCCATGTTGTCCCTATCACAGGTCAGGAGGTGTGTCCATGCTGTCCCTATCACAGGTCAGGAGGTGTGTCCATGCTGTCCCTAGCACAGCTCAGGAGGTGTGTCCATGCTGTCCCTAGCACAGCTCAGGAGGCGTGTCCATGCTGTCCCTAGCACAGCTCAGGAGGCGTGTCCATGCTCTCCCAATCACAGCTCAGGAGGCGTGTCCATGCTCTCCCTATCACAGCTCAGGAGGCGTGTCCATGCTCTCCCTATCACAGCTCAGGAGGTGTGTCCATGCTGTCCCTATCACAGCTCAGGAGGTGTGTCCATGCTGTCCCTATCACAGCTCAGGAGGTGTGTCCATGCTCTCCCTATCACAGCTCAGGAGGTGTGTCCATGCTGTCCCTATCACAGCTCAGGAGGCGTGTCCATGCTCTCCCTATCACAGCTCAGGAGGCGTGTCCATGCTCTCCCTATCACAGCTCAGGAGGCAGTTGAAGTATGAAACTGAGCATGTGCGACCATTTCGGTGAGCAGAAATAAGAGAAAAAACAAACAGCAGGTGGCGCTATACAGATGCATTATATTAAATAACTCAGTGTCTATGCTAAATTTTTAATTACATGCAACTACAAAAGTATTCGGACCCAGGCGCTGGTTTGAAAACTGTAGAATATTTTTCATGGGACAACCCCTTTAATAAATCTGTCCTAAAAGACAAGCAGAAAGCAGGCGCTGTGCATCTCCTCGGAGCCCGGGTGACTCTGTGACTGAATGCTAGCTTTGTAGCTGGTGGTCACCTACTGTAGCGACTTCCTTCATTCAAGATGTTACACAATCCACTTTTATTAAAAATAGTTTATAATGGGAATTCTATCCAAATCTACAGCTATGGAAACCGATTTAGTGTAGAATTATATATACTTTTTTTTTTGTTTTCTTTTACATCCCTTGTAAAATCCGCTCTGGATAATGGAGGATGGGGTGGACTGTTCAGCTCTCAATGGAGAAAAACAGCTTTCCTCCCACATCCCAACTGTCCTCGCTGAGGTCTTAGGCATCAGCGCTCCAAAAAATAAAATAAAAAAACACAACTTTCCACAAATTGGGCGGAATCCAGCAGAATTATTGTCTTTTGCCACCGTGTGTGTTTTCTATGACGATTTACTCCACTGAGTTATCTTACAGGGTGCGGACGGTCAGCCAGCGCAGAACATACACGTAGGATTTTATATCCCGGCAGACATTCAAGGCTGACCATCTGCCGCAGAATCTGCCCAATCCATGGGGCTAATCCACGTACCTGCCACAATTAAAATATATATATACTTTTTTTTTTTTCCTGCATTTTGGTGGACAGATGTGCCACGGATTTTCTGCCAAGAAATTGTACAATGCAGAAAAAAGCTGTGCAGAATCTGCTTGGCAACTAATCTGCGGATTTTGAAATGCATAGAGTAAAAACCGCAGCAAATCTGTATGCAAATATATGCAGGTTTTGTGGCAAAATGCAAGGAGGAAAATATTTGTTCTGCATGGTCAGCAGTTCTGTCCCTATGACACCGGCTGACCTGTTACATGTGCACTTGGCAGCTGAAGGCATCTGTGTTGGTCCCATGTTCCTATGTGCCCGCATTGCTGAGAAAAATGATTTCCTAATATATACAAATGAGCCTCTAGGAGCAACGGGGGCGTTACCATTACACCTAGAGGCTCTGCTCTTTCTGCAACTGCCGCGCCCTCTGCACTTTGAAAGGGCCAGGTGTAAATGTATTTTCACTGCCTGGACCTGTCAATCAAAGTGCAGAGGGCGCAGCAGTTGCAGAGAGAGCAGAGCCTCTAGGTGTAATGGTAACGCCCCCGTTGCTCCTAGAGCCTCATTTGCATATAAAAACATCATTTTCTCAGCAATGCGGGCACATAGGAACATGGGACCAACACAGATGTCTTCAGCTGCCAAGTGCACATGGAACAGGTCAGCCAGTAGAGGTACAGAGTGGGCTCAGCATGCATGTTGGTACCTGCATTGCCTGGATTTAATGGAGGCCATTTTGGCACCAAAAATGATAAAAAACAGACCCAGCATGCCTGTGAAACCTGCACTCCCAGAATTTTAGGCCTCTTGCACACAAACGTTTTTTTTGCGAGTATAAAAAAAAGGAAGTGTTTCCCTGTGCATTCCGTTTCTGTTCCGTTAAAAGATAGAACTTGTCCGCATCACGGACAAGGATTGTACTGTTCTATTAGGGGCCAGATGTTCCGTAAAAAACGGAATGCACACGGATGTCATGCATTTTTTTTGCGGACCGCAAAACCATACGTTCGTGTGCAATAGGCCTTATGGTGGCCGTCATGGCACATACCGGGTAGTATTCAGTGTTAGGTTTCCGTCTTACAGAGATCGCCTTGACGTGTGGCAGACGGGCCCAAATATTTTGTACAAAATGTATTTGCCAAGAATCTCAAATTTACAAAATAAGCGTAGCATCAGCACCAGGATATTCTCTATCACTATGGCATTATTGTACGTTATTTGGTTTGCAGAGTGCGGGTGCATTGTATTTTTTTCTTCATGCAACAAACAGATCAGCCATTGTCATAGGTACAAATCTGCTGACAGATGCCCTTTTAATGCCCTCTTTATTTTTGGGATTGGTGGAGTGCCCAGTGGTCGGACCCCCACTATACCACCAATATCAATGGAAGGCAACACCTTTCAAGCTTCAAGCAGTGATTTCTTGTTTACGTCCCGTCCTTTCAAGCTCTTGTTTTCTCCTGACCGGAAAACAAACTCATTGCGGTTGCTTCTGTGACGGTGAGCGTTCGTTTTATTTTTTTAATAAAATTGCAGCAAGAAGAGCGATGTGACTGCAACCTGTGCAGAAACCACATAAACCGTATCTGGTCATGAACGCGCCAAGAAAGATTTGCTCAGGGTCTTGGCAGCAGTGAAAGAATATTGTGCAGAGGGCTCCACCTAGTGTCAGTACACGGTCATTGGCCACACAATTTAAAAGGGTTTAACAAGATTTAAATACTTATAGCCTAGAAGACCAGGCATCCTCAAACTGCGGCCCTCCAGCTGTTGCAAAACTACAACTCCCATCATGCCCGAACAGCCTACAGGTATCAGCCTACAGCAGGGCATTGTGGGAGTTGTAGTTTTACAACAGCTGGAGGGCCGCAGTTTGAGGATGCCTGGCCTAGACTCTGGATAGGTCATCAGTATCTGATCGTGCGGGGTCCGACACCCAGGACCCCCGCTGATCAGATGTTTGAAAGGACACTGGAGCTCCTGTGATCGCTGCGGCCTTAATGCTCACCATGCACTGTATAGTGGCCGTTCTTGGTATCGCATATAAGCCCCACTCTTTTCTATGAGGCTGAGCTCTGCCTAGGCCACGGGACCGATAAACGTGATGTCACATGGCCTAGGCTACTGTGAGCGCCGCTGGCTTCTCAAACAGCTGATCAGTGGGGGTCCCGTGTCGGACCCCGCCGATCAGATACTGATGACCTGGAAAACACCTTTAAGGCCTCATTCACACTTCAGTGAATCACGGACAGCAAACGGAGGAGGATCACTGAGTATGAGGCCGTATATAGGAGGATCACTGAGTATGAGGCCGTATATAGGAGGATCACTGAGTATGAGGCCGTATATAGGAGGATCACTGAGTATGAGGCTGTATATAGGAGGATCACTGAGTATGAGGCCGTATATAGGAGGATCACTGAGTATGAGGCCGTATATAGGAGGATCACTGAGTATGAGGCCGTATATAGGAGGATCACTGAGTATGAGGCTGTGTATAGGAGGATCACTGAGTATGAGGCCGTATATAGGAGGATCACTGAGTATGAGGCTGTATATAGGAGGATCACTGAGTATGAGGCCGTATATAGGAGGATCACTGAGTATGAGGCTGTATATAGGGAGGATCACTGAGTATGAGGCTGTATATAGGAGGATCACTGAGTATGAGGCTGTATATAGGAGGATCACTGAGTATGAGGCTGTATATAGGAGGATCACTGAGTATGAGGCCGTATATAGGAGGATCACTGAGTATGAGGCTGTATATAGGAGGATCACTGAGTATGAGGCTGTATATAGGAGGATCACTGAGTATGAGGCTGTATATAGGAGGATCACTGAGTATGAGGCTGTATACAGGAGGATCACTGAGTATGAGGCCGTATATAGGAGGATCACTGAGTATGAGGCTGTATATAGGAGGATCACTGAGTATGAGGCTGTATATAGGAGGATCACTGAGTATAAGGCTGTATACAGGAGGATCACTGAGTATGAGGCCGTATATAGGAGGATCACTGAGTATGAGGCTGTATATAGGTGGATCACTGAGTATGAGGCTGTATATAGAAGGATCACTGAGTATGAGGATGTATATAGGTGGATCAGTGAGTATGAAGCTGGGGATTGTGAATCAGGGATTATGATGCTTGAGAGGCCGTCGATAAATATCAGGTGAAGTGCATGGAGCAGAGTTGCTCAGTGGATGTGATCAGGATAGGCAGATCATAGAGGATAGTGGGACAGTGAGGCTGGGGATGGCTCAGTGAGGATCGTGGGTAGAAAAAACTGGGTGGGTTGGTGAAAATGAAGATGGTGGATCAATGACAATGGTAGGTAGATGAGACTGGGTGGGTCAGTGAGGATGATGGGTAGGTGGGACTGGGTGGGTCGATGAGGATGGTGGATCAGTGAGGATGGTAGGTAGATAAAACTAGGTGAGTCAGTGAGGATTGTGGGTAGATAGAAGTGTGTGGGGCAGTGAAGATGGTGGATATGTGGGACTAGGTGGGTCAGTGAGAATCAGGATGGTGGATTAGTGAGGATGTGGGTCAGGGGCGTAGCTAAAGGCTCATGGGCCCTGGTGCAAGAGTTCAGCTTGGGCCCCCCTTCCCTCAGTGCTTTGTGTGTCTTCGTATGTGGCACAAGTGTCTTTGGGCCCCCTCAGACTCCTGGGACTGGTAGCGACTGTTACCTCTGCACCCTCTATAGCTACATCCCTGATGTTGGTAGATAGAACTGGGTGGATCAGTGAGGATGAGGATGGTGGGACTGGGTGGGTCAGTGAGGATGGTGGGTAGGTAGGACTGGGTGGGTCAGTGACTATGGTGGGTAGGTGGGACTGGGTGGGTCAGTGAGGATGAGGATGGTGGGACTGGGTGGGTCAGTGAGTATGGTGAGTAGGTGGGACTGGGTGGATCAGTGAGGATGGT